>LR994600.1:8202359-8850743 GCA_905187575.2 Celastrina argiolus | reverse complement strand
CAACTGTAACGTTATAGAGAGGCACAAACGTCAAAACGTGTCATGTTCTGCTGTAGTATTGAAAAAACGACTTTAGGTACTTTCGCGAGTCACCGTTGGCTATCTATCGTTTGTGCTCGTTCAAATAAAGAGTATTCGTACTGAGAAATATGTCAGGTACTAATATTAATAACAACTGTAACGTTATAGAGAGGCACAAACGTCAAAACGTGTCATGTTCTGCTGTAGTATTGAAAAAACGACTTTAGGTACTTTCGCGAGTCACCGTTGGCTATCTATCGTTTGTGCTCGTTCAAATAAAGTGTTTTCGTACTGAGAAATATGTCAGGTACTAATATTAATAACAACTGTAACGTTATAGAGAGGCACAAACGTCAAAACGTTACATGTTCTGCTGTAGTATTGAAAAAACGACTTTAGGTACTTTCGCGAGTCACCGTTGGCTATCTATCGTTTGTGCTCGTTCAAATAAAATGTATTCGTACTAAGAAATACGTCAGGTACTAATATTAATAACAACTGTAACGTTATAGAGAGGCACAAACGTCAAAACGTGTCATGTTCTGCTCTAGTATTGAAAAAATGACTTTAGGTACTTTCGCGAGTCACCGTTGGCTATCTATCGTTTGTGCTCGTTCAAATAAAGTGTATTCGTACTGAGAAATATGTCAGGTACTAATATTAATAACAACTGTAACGTTATAGAGAGGCACAAACGTCAAAACGTGTCATGTTCTGCTGTAGTATTGAAAAAACGACTTTAGGTACTTTCGCGAGTCACCGTTGGCTATCTATCGTTTGTGCTCGTTCAAATAAAGTGTATTCGTACTGAAAAATATGTCGGGTACTTATATTAATAACAACTGTAACGTTATAGAGAGGCACAAACGTCAAAACGTGTCATGTTCTGCTGTAGTATTGAAAAAACGACTTTAGGTACTTTCGCGAGTCACCGTTGGCTATCTATCGTTTATGCTCGTTCAAATAAAGTGTTTTCGTACTGAGAAATATGTCAGGTACTAATATTAATAACAACTGTAACGTTATAGAGAGGCACAAACGTCAAAACGTGTCATGTTCTGCTGTAGTATTGAAAAAACGACTTTAGGTACTTTCGCGAGTCACCGTTGGCTATCTATCGTTTGTGCTCGTTCAAATAAAGTGTATTCGTACTGAAAAATATGTCGGGTGCTTATATTAATAACAACTGTAACGTTATAGAGAGGCACAAACGTCAAAACGTGTCATGTTCTGCTCTAGTATTGAAAAAACGACTTTAGGTACTTTCGCGAGTCACCGTTGGCTATCTATCGTTTGTGCTCGTTCAAATAAAGTGTATTCGTACTGAGAAATATGTCAGGTACTAATATTAATAACAACTGTAACGTTATAGAGAGGCACAAACGTCAAAACGTGTCATGTTCTGCTCTAGTATTGAAAAAACGACTTTAGGTACTTTCGCGAGTCACCGTTGGCTATCTATCATTTGTGCTCGTTCAAATAAAGTGCATTCGTATTGAAAAATATGTCGGGTACTAATATTAATAACAACTGTAACGTTATAGAGAGGCACAAACGTCAAAACGTGTCATGTTCTGCTGTAGTATTGAAAAAACGACTTTAGGTACTTTCGCGAGTCACCGTTGGCTATCTATCGTTTGTGCTCGTTCAAATAAAGTGTATTCGTACTGAAAAATATGTCGGGTACTTATAATTATAACAACTGTAACGTTATAGAGAGGCACAAACGTCAAAACGTGTCATGTTCTGCTCTAGTATTGAATAAACGACTTTAGGTACTTTCGCGAGTCACCGTTGGCTATCTATCGTTTGTGCTCATTCAAATAAAGTGTATTCGTACTGAAAAATATGTCAGGTACTAATATTAATAACAACTGTAACGTTATAGAGAGGCACAAACGTCAAAACATGTCATGTTCTGCTGTAGTATTGAAAAAACGACTTTAGGTACTTTCGCGAGTCACCGTTGGCTATCTATCGTTTGTGCTCGTTCAAATAAAGTGTATTCGTACTAAAAAATATGTCAGGTACTAATATCAATAACAACTGTAACGTTATAGAGAGGCACAAACGTCAAAACGTGTCATGTTCTGCTGTAGTATTGAAAAAACGACTTTAGGTACTTTCGCGAGTCACCGTTGGCTATCTATCGTTTGTGCTCGTTCAAATAAAGTGTATTCGTACTGAAAAATATGTCGGGTGCTTATATTAATAACAACTGTAACGTTATAGAGAGGCACAAACGTCAAAACGTGTCATGTTCTGCTCTAGTATTGAAAAAACGACTTTAGGTACTTTCGCGAGTCACCGTTGGCTATCTATCGTTTGTGCTCGTTCAAATAAAGTGTATTCGTACTGAGAAATATGTCAGGTACTAATATTAATAACAACTGTAACGTTATAGAGAGGCACAAACGTCAAAACGTGTCATGTTCTGCTCTAGTATTGAAAAAACGACTTTAGGTACTTTCGCGAGTCACCGTTGGCTATCTATCGTTTGTGCTCGTTCAAATAAAGTGTTTTCGTACTGAGAAATATGTCAGGTACTAATATTAATAACAACTGTAACGTTATAGAGAGGCACAAACGTCAAAACGTTACATTTTCTGCTGTAGTATTGAAAAAACGACTTTAGGTACTTTCGCGAGTCACCGTTGGCTATCTATCGTTTGTGCTCGTTCAAATAAAATGTATTTGTACTGAGAAATATGTCAGGTACTAATATTAATAACAACTGTAACGTTATAGAGAGGCACAAACGTCAAAACGTGTCATGTTCTGCTGTAGTATTGAAAAAACGACTTTAGGTACTTTCGCGAGTCACCGTTGGCTATCTATCGTTTGTGCTCGTTCAAATAAAGTGTATTCGTACTAAAAAATATGTCAGGTACTAATATCAATAACAACTGTAACGTTATAGAGAGGCACAAACGTCAAAACGTGTCATGTTCTGCTGTAGTATTGAAAAAACGACTTTAGGTACTTTCGCGAGTCACCGTTGGCTATCTATCGTTTGTGCTCGTTCAAATAAAGTGTATTCGTACTGAGAAATATGTCAGGTACTAATATTTATAACACTTGTAACGTTATAGAGAGGCACAAACGTCAAAACGTGTCATGTTCTGCTCTAGTATTGAAAAAACGACTTTAGGTACTTTCGCGAGTCACCGTTGGCTATCTATCGTTTGTGCTCGTTCAAATAAAGTGTATTCGTACTAATAAATATGTCAGGTACTAATATTAATAACAACTGTAACGTTATAGAGAGGCACAAACGTCAAAACGTGTCATGTTCTGCTGTAGTATTGAAAAAACGACTTTAGGTACTTTCGCGAGTCACCGTTGGCTATCTATCGTTTGTGCTCGTTCAAATTAAGTGTATTCGTACTAAAAAATATGTCAGGTACAAATATTAATAACAACTGTAACGTTATAGAGAGGCACAAACGTCAAAACGTGTCATGTTCTGCTCTAGTATTGAAAAACGACTTTAGGTACTTTCGCGAGTCACCGTTGGCTATCTATCGTTTGTGCTCCTTCAAATAAAGTGCATTCGTATTGAAAAATATGTCGGGTACTAATATTAATAACAACTGTAACGTTATAGAGAGGCACAAACGTCAAAACGTGTCATGTTCTGCTGTAGTATTGAAAAAACGACTTTAGGTACTTTCGCGAGTCACCGTTGGCTATCTATCGTTTGTGCTCGTTCAAATAAAGAGTATTCGTACTGAGAAATATGTCAGGTACTAATATTAATAACAACTGTAACGTTATAGAGAGGCACAAACGTCAAAACGTGTCATGTTCTGCTGTAGTATTGAAAAAACGACTTTAGGTACTTTCGCGAGTCACCGTTGGCTATCTATCGTTTGTGCTCGTTCAATTAAAGTGTATTCGTACTAAAAAATATGTCAGGTACTAATATCAATAACAACTGTAACGTTATAGAGAGGTACAAACGTCAAAACGTGTCATGTTCTGCTGTAGTATTGAAAAAACGACTTTAGGTACTTTCGCGAGTCACCGTTGGCTATCTATCGTTTGTGCTCGTTCAAATTAAGTGTATTCGTACTAAAAAATATGTCAGGTATAAATATTAATAACAACTGTAACGTTATAGAGAGGCACAAACGTCAAAACGTGTCATGTTCTGCTCTAGTATTGAAAAACGACTTTAGGTACTTTCGCGAGTCACCGTTGGCTATCTATCGTTTGTGCTCGTTCAAATAAAGTGCATTCGTATTGAAAAATATGTCGGGTACTAATATTAATAACAACTGTAACGTTATAGAGAGGCATAAACGTCAAAACGTGTCATGTTCTGCTGTAGTATTGAAAAAACGACTTTAGGTACTTTCGCGAGTCACCGTTGGCTATCTATCGTTTGTGCTCGTTCAAATAAAGTGTATTCGTACTAAGAAATACGTCAGGTACTAATATTAATAACAACTGTAACGTTATAGAGAGGCACAAACGTCAAAACGTGTCATGTTCTGCTCTAGTATTGAAAAAACGACTTTAGGTACTTTCGCGAGTCACCGTTGGCTATCTATCGTTTGTGCTCGTTCAAATAAAGTGTATTCGTACTGAGAAATATTTTAGGTACTAATATTAATAACAACTGTAACGTTATAGAGAGGCACAAACGTCAAAACGTGTCATGTTCTGCTGTAGTATTGAAAAAACGACTTTAGGTACTTTCGCGAGTCACCGTTGGCTATCTATCGTTTGTGCTCGTTCAAATAAAGTGTATTCGTACTAATAAATATGTCAGGTACTAATATTAATAACAACTGTAACGTTATAGAGAGGCACAAACGTCAAAACGTGTCATGTTCTGCTGTAGTATAAAAAACGTACTTTAGGTATTTACTAATAAATTGATAACTCGCCCTGAAACTTCCTTTATATTAAAATTTTATGAAGTAGATAGTAGCTGAACTATATGTTAAACATTTTGGACTTCTTAAAAAAAAATTTTTTTTGTAAAGAAAAAAAAAATTTTTCTTTTAAAAAAAAAAATTGTGGTACAATCCGGTACAAACGATGTTCTTCAAGATGGCATCATTGAAATTACTAAATCTTCAAGTTGGTTGCTGAGCAAATTTTTTTCACCCCGTAATTTTTACCCCTTTGAGGTACAAACAATTTTAAATACGGTACAATCGGGTACAATCCTAGTACAATCGAATGATGATAATAAAAATAAATAATTTGAAAGTCGGTTGCCAAGTTCACATAGGTAACTCATACCGTACCCCAATTTTCGTTCCCTCGTGCTAACTCTTCTTCCCCCAGCCTCAATACCTCGTGGGGCTCTTCGTCCCCAAAGTTTTGCCCCCTCAACTCACCCTTGATTCTCGGCGACTTAACTTTTGCCACGTAAGTCAACTCACCCCTGATCCTCGGCGACTCCAGCACGGCGACCCTGTGCTGGATGGACGGCCTGTTCTCCTGCAGGATCTCGCAGGAGTACACCCCGCTGTCGTCAGGCTGGACATCCCTGATGAGGAGATCGGTGGAGTTCGCGGCACTGAAATGTGGAAAAATATTGATGATATAAAAAAGTATCGTACAATTTGGGACGACTTCCGTGGCGTAGTGGTTGCGTTAGTGCTCGAACGAGAGGTCGCAGGTTCGAATCCCGCCGAGGGAACAAAAAGTTTTCAATGCTCCTGGATGTGTATTAAATTTGTCTATAACTAGCTGACCCGTGTCCACTTCGTTGAGCATAAAAAAACCATTTAAACATTCCCTGGACTTCCACGAATATTTCATGACAAAAAATAGCCAAATCGGTTCAGCCGTTCTCGAGCGTTCTTTAGCGAGACTAACGAACAACGATTCATTTTTATATATATGATATAAAATATATAGTAAAAAATATTAAATATGTGCATAGTATAAAAGTATTAAATATATTTCCGTTGTCTGGTACCTGTAACACAAGTTCTTCGGATACTTAGCACATGGCCAGATTGACGTGGTGTGAAGCGTCCATAGATTAGAGAAAATTTCCTCTATTCCATATTTTCCATAAATACACATACCCAATCCCTTCTCTTGACCTTCTTGTCTACTGGTCTACTGGTCTACTCACATGGCGAATCTCTTGTCTATTCCATATTATATTATCTGCATCACACACCCTTACTCTACTCGTCTACTACACAACTGGTCTACTGGTCTACTCACATGGCGAATCTCTTGTCTATTCCTTATATTCGCATCACACACCCTTACTCTACTCGTCTACTACACAACTGGTCTACTGGTCTACTCACATGGCGAATCTCTCGTCTATTCCATATTATATTATCTGCATCACACACCCTTGCTCTATTCGTCTACTACACAACTGGTCTACTGGTCTACTCACATGGCGAATCTCTTGTCTATTCCTTATATTCGCATCACATACCCAATCCCTTCTCTTGACCTTCTTGTCTACTGGTCTACTGGTCTACTCACATGGCGAATCTCTTGTCTATTCCATATTATATTATCTGCATCACACACCCTTACTCTACTCGTCTACTACACAACTGGTCTACTGGGCTACTCACATGGCGAATCTCTCGTCTATTCCATATTTTATTATCTGCATCACACACCCTTGCTCTATTCGTCTACTACACAACTGGTCTACTGGGCTACTCACATGGCGAATCTCTCGTCTATTCTATAAGTCCTCAGATCCTGCTCCGTCAGCTTCAAGGTGCCGATGAAGTAGTTTATGTAGTCTCGTCTCCATTGCACCACAACACCATCTGTGGAGTTAGGCTACATTTAGGATAGGCTCATATAAGTTAATACTTGTGTTTATTAATATATATATTTTTCCCTAATACTTACCTAAAGAAACACTTATTATAGGCCCGTATAAATAAAACAATCTCAATCCCAACCTCACCTTGAGAACCTATTTGACAGATAAAACAACGTTTCGTTTCACTTATAAAAATGAAGAATTTTACTTATGTTACATACTTTAATTTTTTTCTTTCATAAAACGTTAAAGTAAAGATTATAAAAATATACATTAACCCCGTGTTCCAGATGCAGCTGTCAGCTGTCAAAAACTGTTCAAAACGCACAGAATGATCACGCCATTTTGCATATTTTTACCCATCTTGTTTTTGACGTTTACTTAGATTTCAGAGATTTCACTGATCTCGATGTTATTTTTAAATTATGGATCGAGCAAATTTATTCTAGATTCTTTTTTAATGTAGTTATTATTGTTAATTTAAAATATAAATAGAATTTATGGGATATAAAGGAAATGTTAAATTTTGACATCTGTCAGTCGTTCCACTAGCTTATGAATGATCTGAGCGTTCAGAGTAAAAAGAGCGCCTAAAGGAACACGCTATCTAGTTATACTTATTTTAATGTTTCTTGTAATCTATTATTATGAATATATCGGTATAATAAGAAAATAAATTAAAGTACTATGTAACATTAATAAAGTTGTTCACTTTTAAAAGTGAAACGAAACGTTGTTATATCTGTCAAATAGGTTCTCAAGGTGAGGTTGGGTTTGAGATTGTTTTATTTATACGGGCCGATATGATTATACTACCTTTTCTCATTCTAGAAATGAATGAAAAAAATATATTTTGCTTTTTCGTTATTTTTGCGAAAAAAAAGAAATGGTAAAAAGTAAAAAAAAAAAAATACTTTTTGACAAAAAATACATTTTTAAAGATAGTATAATCGTATCTTAAAGCTAAAGAGACTGTTCTAATTACACACTGTATAAAGATGTCGCAGTCATCTTATTGAATCTAGTTATTTAATTGAATCACTAGGCGGTTATATAATGGCGTCAAACAGCTCGTACAGATAGCAATGTGTTGATATATTTTTTGATTAATTTACTTTAATGTTCGTTTTATTAGTACGCATTCGGAAATTTCAAAGTTTTTAAACTAAAATATTAAATGGCTGTCCTAATCTCGGATTCTAAAATTTGTTGGTAAAAACAGGATTCAATGAAAGCGCTAGTCATTCAATTTAATAGCGGATTCAATCAGATGACTGCGACATATAATATATACTGTCGTCGCTTCAGCTATAACATCTACTGAACATAAGCCTCAGCCCTTACCAAAGTAGTTGTCTATACTCGCCACACGTTAGGCGGCTAGCGCGATATTTTATTCAGATTTTAGTATTTGTTGTTATATCTTCAACAGAAATACATAATTTGTGAAAATTTCAACTGTCCAAATATCGCAGTGCTTGAGATAAAGCCTGGTGACAGACAGACGGACAGACAATGAAGACTTAGCAATAAGGTCCCATTTTTGTCTTTTAGGTACAGAACTCTAAAAAGCGTCGTTAAATTCCATATTTAAAATTCAAATATCGAAGCGACAAGATGTCTACCGTTAGCCGGAAACACGGTTTGGCGCCACCGGAAGTATCGCTATTACGTAATAGAAATCATCACTCATACTGATACATTTATAGAATTATTCATTAGACAATAATTTATTGTTGATGTCATAGACACTAGAGTAAAATGCCTCTATATGTATTACTAAGGCCCGTTTAAAGTAATCTCAATCTCTACTGGAGAACCTATTTGACAGATAAAAAAAGTTTCGTTTCGCTTTTAAAAAAGAAAAACTTTGCTTATGTCACATATTATTTTCTTTTAAACGTAAAATATTATAAAAATATAGATTATACTTATTTTAATGTTACTATAATTGTTACTATAATCTAAATTATGAATATTACGGTTTAAAAAAGAAAAGAAATCAAAGGGTATGTAATGTATCTATGTCTGATATGTATGAACAAACTTCCAATCATTACCTGAAGGTGACACCTGGCACGCGAGTCTAACATCCCTGCCGATGTCGACGCTGTAGTTGGTGGACTGTGTGATGATGATGGCATTCTCCACTTCATCCTCCTCGTCACCGCCTGTAAGAGAAAGAGTGGTCATGAAGCAAAGGAAATATTTATTATTAACCTTTATTGCTGGCACTAAACAATTTACATAGAAAATAATTTCACATTTTAACATATCGGATTCCATGGTTTAGTGATAAGCGTGTCCTGTGACACATAGGCCTCTTCCATCTGTTTCCAATTATACATATTCTTGGCTTGCTTTACCCATATTGCTCCTCCAATCTTTCTAACGTCGTCCAACCATCTCCTTACTTGCCTACCTTTTCTTCTTTTCCCATCCCGTGGTTGCCACTCTGTTATACTCTGTGCCCATTTTCTTTTTCTTTCTCTCGTCACGTGTTCTGCCCAACGCCATTTTAGTTGCCTTATTTTCATTATGAGGTCCTCTACTTTTGTGGTGTACCTAATTTCTTCTGCTCTTTTCCGGTGATTTAATGTGACTCCTATCATACCTCTTTCCATTGCTAGCTGACACTTTCTAAGTTCTAGAAGATGTTTCTGGGTCAATAATAGTAGATACAAAATTGGTCATCTATTTTTGAATTGCAGTGCTACAGACAGTCATATCTTAATGACTCGACGTTCCACGTGATATATTCTGTTTAAATTCACTCTCTCACCGCTCCATTCATTCTTACTTTATCATCATTTTTATTTCACCATTCTGCGTATCATTTTCACTAGAAGTGTCAGCCATCACACCCGCTTTATCATCTACGTAATCTTTCTCAACATCTTTAGCCACCATACCATAAGTGGTATGGCCTACACCACTCGCTACCCTACCGCTACCTATAGGTTCATCATACTCATCATAATTACCTTCAGCGTCATTCTGCGTGTCATCATCACTGGCCGCGTCAGCCAGCACGTCATCACCAGCTTCATCATCCACGTAGTTGACGTCATCAGACCGCCGGACTAATGAGTGTCTTGCTTCTGTGGACAAACATACAATATTATTAATATCTTTGTGATAAAATTTCCTGACTGTGCCGAAACAAATATAAGGCTTATGATTTTGACGATGTTCATCTGTTCCCTCATTACTTCTAAACTAGTTAAGATAATTAGACAAAACAAAATTCACATATTTTGTGTTCTTTTTACGTTTTTTATATTGTTGGCAGAAGTAGTACTAGACTTTATGTGAAAGCCACCATCAGACTCAATAAGAGAGATACCAAGACCTCACAGAAAATTACCGTGGTTTAACGCTTGTGATTTGCCGAGAGAGGCATCAGTGCCAGTTTTAAAGACCATTTCATGGCTCATACTAACAATAGTTATTCCAAGTCCTAGTTACGAGTATATTCAATCTCAAACATGACAAAAAAAAGATTGATTTGTAAGTCAAGCCGTCTGTGGCCTAATGTTATAATGTATAATTTAATAATAATCTTTAACATATTATGTTGTACCTATCTTCTAATTTTTCAATTATTATAATGTTTTAATTATAAAATAATAATAATATAAATGTGAACTGTAAACTATGACTTATAAGTACGTTAAAAATTCAAATGCATTTTTTTTCTACTTATGTAATTTAAGTTTTAAGTATAAAACATGTATATTTGCACGCCTCATGAGAGGCAAAATAAGCATGAACATAACATCCTTTATTGTAACATCTCAACATTGTACCTTATTTGAGCAAATAAAGAACTATCTATCTATCTATCTATCTATCTATCAAACAGAGCATGCTTTTAAATCTCAAAATCGTAGCGATATTCTATATTATAATTAACTGTCTTCTTCAACTACCTGTGTTACATTATACCACACACTGAAGCTTTTAGCGTGTATAAAGGTACATAATCACTTATGTCCTTATATGGAGAATACAAATCACATACCCATATATAGAACATAATGCTACTTGGACAAACATGTATGGTATAAGTTACAGGCGGTAGCGAACGAACCCATATTAGATACAATATCGGTATGTAATCTCTTATATATAAAAATGAATCGCTGTTCGTTAGTCTCGCTAAAACTTGAGAACGGCTAAACCGATCCGTGGAAGTCCAGGGAATGTTTTAACGGTTTTTTTCATTTATTTTTTTTGCTTAACGAAGTGGGCACGGGTCAGCTAGTCTTATATAGGTATATAAAAATTAATCGCTGTTTGTTAGTCTCGCTAAAACTAGAGAACGGCTGAACCGGTTTGGCTATTTTTAGTCTTGAAATATTCGTTGAAGTCTAGGGAAGGTTTAAACGGTTTGTATGCTCAACAAATTGGGTCGGGTCAGCTGACTGAATGATGACTTGAATACTCAAAAGGAGCGCCAGCATCGACTGCAGACCTAGTTACAGTCTGTATCTACATTTGAATATGTGCGAGCGACATATGAAATAAAATTAATAACGTATTTTTTAACAGACATATTACCTATACGATGTGAAAATATACATCACCTCAATAGATTCCTGAGCCAAAGAACAGCTTTGGTAAATTATTTTAACCTCCGACGAAAACCAAGGAGTGAATGTGGTGTGGAATATATTGGTAGATTTTTTTATGATTTTATATCTAAGTATATCTAGTTTTAAAGGTCGTTTAAAGTAGTTTTCATTGCGGAATACATCTTTTTAGCTCAATTCCTACCAACATCCACTCAATGCTTAAAAGTCCAATAAATTAATAATAGACAAAAATTCAACATTTTGGAATATCAATAAAATCGCTAAACGCTACATTTCAACAAACCGCTACACCTATCACTTGTACCACACATTCATCTACCTTTATCTACCTTGTAATAAGTCTTGTTAAAACCCAACTTGAGCTCAGATGAAGATGTTGTTTCATATTTGGAATATAATGGGACATACGATAGCCCTACCACCCAGAACCTTAGCCAAATAAGGGCCATGTGAGAACTGGGAAATAAAAGGAACGCGTCAGTCAAATTCTAGACTACAAGCCTATGAACAAAATCGACCTATGAAATGACCCAAAGTGAATAACGCTAAGAAGGCTATATATCAGAAGACTAGCTGTGCTCGCGACTTCGTTCGCTTGGTTTTTGAGTGACTTAAACCGTTTATGCAGCGCACGCAACGAAAGTCCCCAAATGTGAATAATTTTCCCCGTTTTTGCAACATTTCTCACTGACGCTTCGCTCCTATTGGTCGCAGCGTAATAAAGCCTAAAACCTTCCTCTATAAATGGTCTATCCAACGAAAAAAATATTTTTCAAATCGGACAAGTAGTTACTGAGATTAGCGCGTTTAAACAAACAAACTCTTCCGCTTTATAATATTAGTATAGATGAGTGTTTTTGTCGATGAAATGTGAGTGCAAAAATAAATAAAATACTACTTCAGTGCTGTGCAACTAAAGTTAAGTATATCGATAAATTGATCTTATCGGTAAATTGTATAAAACACTTAGTGACGTGCTAGAAGTTAAATATGTCGATAGATCGTTAAATGGCATAGGGACGTGCCGCGATTATCGATACATGACTCACTTATCCGTTACAAATGACATCATTGCGTTTTAAATGGTGCTATAAAAACTTTGTGTCACTCTCGCGTGACAAATATAATTATTGTAACACTACAATACATTTAATAATTTTTATTACTGTTATTCTAATTCAATTGATTATTCCAGTTCAATTGATTACGAAAATTTAGCTTTAGAACCAAATGTTGCTTACTTAAATTTAAAAAATGCCGATACCGATCTTCGATCGTTATATTTATTGCGAAATTTAAAAAAAAAATTGCCAGACCTTATTTAACGGGATCATTTAAAAGACTAATCATAGGCATACGTAAAAGAAGTAACTAATATGTCACACTCATCGCAAAATTTGACCGATATTTTTGCTTAGAAAATTTTTAATCTACTTTCTTTAAACTACATTTTTAGCTAGATTACAATTGGTTTAATTCCTTCATTCATTCATTTGAATTATTTATTTTCTTCTTCTACATTATTTCTTTCATCATTTTGCAGCCCCTTTTCATTTATTTTGTCTTTGCTACCTATTGACTGGTAAAGAATGCCCTTTGTCATTAAGTCAGCCATAATGTAAGAAAAACCTATGGCGCGATTGCAGACTGATCGCCGCACCAAACGCGTAATATTCATCTCACACCCATCGGGAAAGTACTGCGGTGTGTCTGTGCGTTAATTTGTATGTACGCACCGCGAGTTTCAGGAAGCGTGTATGGACAGGGAAGACTGCGTGTCGGTATATGTATGCGATCCGAATATTGATGAGCTGAATGCTTTTCGGAATGATTTACATGTGAAATTGTCGATGAAACGAGCACATACCTTTGGTAATGATAAAAGTTGATCGAAAGTAAAAAGTACGTACTTAATTAAAGTAAAAATTATTAAAGTAAAGGGTTATAAGTAGTACTTGTTAGGACAAGGGTCACTACAAAAATTTTATCTTATAACGGGTGCAAAAAGAACAGTCACTATAACTTCGGGATATGATTATACTACCTTTTCTCATGCTAGAAATGTAATTTTTCAAAATTTTGTTTACAAATTTTTTTTTTGTTTTTTCGTTATTCATGCGACAAAAAAACGGTGTGATATATAGTTAGTTACTATTATAATTCATCATCATCAGTACTTTTACTGCTTGGCAATTCGAGATTTGCTTAAATATTTAATTTTGTTTATAGTTAGTGTTTTCATTTTTTTTTTATAAAACAAAAGCTGTCAAACCGTCATTTCCATTTACGCCTTTTTTAATCAGAATTGCATTTTCAAACGAAGTACAGACATGACCCAGTCGAGTTTAATTGACGTTAATAGAAATGCCCCGTTTCTGTCAAATTGTTTCTACTTCCTTAATGGTCGCATCACGCATCTGCGCGCAGCGGGCTCGTTGAGGTCATTACCATTATATCTCGTCAACAATTGGGGATTATTAGGAATTAAAAGTGGATATTGTATACAGAGTGTAAAAAGACCAGTCACTATAAATTTGAGATACGTTTATACTAGCTTTCCTCATTTTAAAAATGTATTTTTTTTTATTATTTTTTTGTCAGAAACTAAAAAATTTTTTTTTTTTCACAATTTTTTTTGTCGCAAAAATAACAATAAGCAAAAATTTTTTTTTTTACAAAAATATTTTTTGAAAAAAAAATTAAAAAAGAATATATTTCTAGAATGAGAAAAGGTAGTACATATTATCCCAAAGTTATAGTGACTGCTCTTTTTGCACCCGTTATATGTGACTTTCATAGTCATTTTTAAGTAAAAACATCTATTTGCGGCGTTGTGCACTTTCGGAATGGGAAATAACTTCTGCATTATTCTATAGTCCATATATCCCAAGTGTGTGTGCAATACACTGAAGCCTTCACTCTCATAGCCCAGTGGGACGAAGAACAGACAGGACTGGCGGGAGATCAGGCGTAGGACCGACTTTTTACATGCCCATCCGACGCATGGATCAGATGATCAGCCTGCATTATCCTAACCAAACTTGAAACAACATTTTTGTTGTTCCAACACGGGAATCGAACCCATGACCTCCGGGTCGAGAGCGTAGTTCTGAACCACTAGACCACAGAGGTGACATAAATTTTCTTAAATAATAACAGACTAACCATTGAAGAGGCGTGAACCATTGAAGTAAATTGTTACATTACAAATCCCCTAGTATTGCAGAAGTCACATATTAAACCTATACAAGATTGCAACTAGTACCTACCTAGAATCCAATAATATGTTGACATAAGAACATGTTATAGTGATGTCATGTCAAAGGTCGATACATCAAAGTCATAGTAATTATTATTTACAACACATTATGTGTTTACAAGGTATTTGCTGCAATTGACTCACTGTGTATAAATTCTTATCGTTATTGCCGCATTATAGAAAATAAACTACATTTACTTAGTGCGTTTTCTTAGAAAATATAAAGTACAATTTATTTATTTCAAGGTATGAGTGATACAAGTCAGATCTTTAAGGATGTCTTCTTAATAAACTTATAGATAATATTTGTATTAAAAACTATTCATCTACGACGCGTTTTAATTTTAATTAAACGGATGTTCCAAAAAAAGATTAAAAAAAAAGTGAAATATTTCTTGTATTGCATTTTAGTTTTTATTAAGATAAAATATTTAACAAAAATATCGATTTCGACACTTTAAAAAATCGACTCGAAATTATCGATACTACCTAGGCACATCCCTACTCCAAAACAACGGAATTGCTTTAAGAAATTAGTAATTTGTCAAGATGACCGCTATTAACACGAAAAGCACAATTTATGACAAAAACTAGGTCACTTAATTAGCTAATAAGAGTTTTATTTATTACTGCCTATGCCCTGACTGACTTCATTTTGACCGACATTCGAAATAAAGGTATTGTTCGACTGTGGCTTTTGGGCCTGCGCTATTCCTACTTACTATGAATGTCAGTCTATGCATACATGTTCCATAGCGCCTAAACTACTGATACGATTTTAAATAAAGAGATGTCGATAGATTCTACACAGGCTGTGATAATATGGTTAGTATGTTCCTCTTATGTAGAGTTTACTGTAAAATTACCAGGGGCCGTATTATGATCTTTTATTATACCAGCCTGGTTCCAGGCAATTCAATAATACGGTCTTAAACTGCCTTGTTCTTTTTCATATTACAACGACATGTTATACAAAATGGATCCACCCTAGTTTGGTTGTCTGAAAGTGACATTCGGAAGCAAGTCAAGTGTCACGTGACCGCTGACTAGCAGTCATCATGCAGTTAATATGTGATCGTAATACGAAAATTCCAGGCAGCCATGTTGTATGGCGTAAACTGGCTGGAATTAAGAGCTTGTAATAGGCCCCCAGCGCTGAAAGAGTTAGTTTTTTTTATTATTGTATGACCTTTGTGATGTTGGGGCATTTCTCATGAAAACATGAAAAAAGTAAGTTTTAGTGTTGGTACTTGTGAAAGTACCAACACTAAAACTTACTTTTTAAGTAGAGTTTACTGTGAAGTAAACTCTACTTGTGAGGCACACATCCTAAACTATTATCAGTAATTTACACCTTTGTAAAAACGGTCGATAGCCCGAGTAACATCGGCGACTCGCACTTAGCCAGGGTTTTTTTTGTTTCATGTAATTTCCTACTATTCGTTTTATCATGTTACTAATGATCATTTTTGAATGTCCGGTCACCCATCACAAAGTACGTCTATTGCTGGTTCACCTATTTATACAGCTGGTATGATTCATTGCATGAAAGGGTGGGCCACTTCAAATAACTGTACAATACATATTAAACCCTATCACATATCAACAAAGTGCATATTACAGCGAGATTTGTGCGTTTATTTTTACTAATTGTAAGAAGTAAGTACCTATGATTGTATTTAAATTATTTCTGGAGTGCCTTGTAAGTATTTCATTTATTTTTGGTTAGACTATCCAACAAAACGAAAGTACATCGTACTTTCGTAAAAAATTTAAATGCTTATAGCGGAAAAATATAGAATTCCAGTGGGATTAACGCTTACAAAATATTTAACATACTTCATCGAATAAGCCAGCAAAGTGTTTAAAAAAATTACAATAAAAAAAACTCGATATCGTAAAATTAAAACTATCGATATTTTTTTTATATTCGGATTTCGGACAACACTAGTGTAAATTTTTTTTACAATCAAATTTGATTTAAATATGTTTTACCATAATTTTAACCACTGACAGAGGGGTGTGTGTGTGTTTTCCTGTGGCATCGTATAGTAGGGGAGCCCATAATGCAAAACGTGTAGTTACTCGAGCGTTGCGGAGACCTAGTAGGTTTTGGTGATAAGATGTTAGGAGGAAAAAAACATATGATAGTTTTTTTTATTTTACTAGTGGAATGAGCGGAAACAGCCCTATTTAAACTTTGAAATTAACAAAATTGTGATGAAATAGTATTTTAATATAGTTTACTTATCGTTAGAATCGACAAGACTGACAAGAGTATTACGCTGAGTCCAATATAAAATATTTGAGAAACTCAATTATTTATAAATATTGAGTTACTTTTTAAATTTTACATAAGTCCCTATGAGCTTACCTGACTTTTAATTCATCGGTGCTTTCGGTTGGAGCTTATTTGATACCTACTTAACATCTCCAAGCTTAACCTGAATTAAATTTTTGATACTCTTTAAAAGTTTTTTTTAACCCCGCCAATCAAATTTTAAAAAATCATGCCTAGATTACCAGAAGCATGTGGGACACATATACCATCTTAATCTGACGCGCTCGAGTTACTATAAAAATCCCTTCTTCGGCTCCCCTACTAGTAGCACCCAAACGGATAAGATTTTAATCTAGCGTCTGTTCTTAGCTATTCATCATCATAACTTCGCTTACTGCTTAAAAACTTTATATATACCAGCTTATAAGTGGCGACAAGTGATAATCGGTGGCAGGTTTTTTGTCGGTGTATAGAACACGCCGATTGCAAAAGTGCAACTCACACGTTATACATAATTATGTCGCAGTCATCTGCTTATTTGATTGAATGACTAGCGCGGTCATTTAATGGCGACAAACAGCTCGTACAGATGTGTTGATACATTTTTGATTAATTTACATTAATGTGCGTTTTAGTACACATTCGGAAATTTTGAAGTTTGAAAATAAAATATTAAATTTCTGTCCTAGTGTATTCATTGAATTTGTTGGTAGAAATAGAATTCAATGAACGCGCTAGTCTTTCAATCAAATAGCAGATTTAGGGCGTGTTTCACAAAGCAATGTTAAATATCGTGCTGTTCCTCTCGTAATTCCTATCAATGAATGAGAAGGCATGGTAATTTAACAAGCCGTTAACACTAACATGCGTTGGTGAAATCGGGACTTAACCAGATGAGTGCGAGTTGCGACACAATCTATACTAATATTATAAACCGGAAGAGTTTGTTTGTTTAAACGCGGTAATCTCAGGAACTACTGGCCCAATTTGAAAAATTATTTCTTTGTTGGATAGTCCATTTATAGAGGAAGGCTTTAGGTTATATAACATTACGCGGCGACCAATTGGAGCGAAGCGTCAGTGAGAAATGTTGCAAAAACGGGGAAAATTAATTACATTTGGGGACTTTCATTGCGTGCGCTGCATAAACGGCTTAAGAGGAAACACCACGAAATTTTTTCCATACAAAAATAGGGGTCTAGGGTATTTCTATTTCCTCCCTGGATAACACCTCTAGAGTAACAATTTTTTCCTCAATATTTATGGATATTGTTTGTACGTCCCTATTTTTTCCTTTTTTAAATAAATTAATTATTTAAAGAGATATGGACGTTTAAAAACCTAAAAAAAATGGCCAGACTCTCCGCTATGTTTAAATATCTAGGAAACAGATTTGACTACAATAAGCAACAAAAGTAAAAAATAGGAACCTAGCTCAATTCTTTTTTAGCTAATACAGAAAAAAATATTTAAATCGGTTAAGTTTTGGAGGAGGAAACAGGAATCCCCTAAACGTCGATTTCTGGTACTTTTAATAGGTAATTTCAGTCCAAGTTGCAGTTGTCTCTATCGCGCTAGTGCTGGCTAGCTAAGGCACTGCGAGACAGCAATAGATTTTATAAATACCTATTTTGTATTTCTCTCAACCGTGGTGTTTCCTCTTAAGTCACTCAAAAACCACGCGAACGAAGTCGCGGGAACAGCTAGTACTCATTTATACACACATGTACACATATGTACACAAAATCAGTCATATTTGTATGGCGAACAAATCGGATAAACGTCTAAAATCGTTGGTGTATTTACACTTTGCGTGTCATCGCAAATTCTTGTGAAAATAAATTGAGACCATCTGTTACTGAAAGTGTTTAGTTTTTGCGATCTTGACATACATATCGGAATAAACGTTGTATAATTATTCGCGAGGAATGACGAAGGTCGTATGTGTATAAAATATAATAATATCCATGGAAGCTTCACACCACGTCAATCTAGCCTCTTGCTAAGTATCCGTAGATCTTGTGTTGCGGGACAACAGAAATATATTTAAGATTTTTATTATAATAATACAAAAAAATACATATCCAATAGCCAGGAAGATTGAAAGCTTTTTGTTCCCTCGACGGGATTCGAACACGCGACCTTCGAATTCGAGAGCCAAGCTCTGAACCACCAGACCACGGAGGCGGCAAATAATCAAAAACATAATGCCTATCCACGGTACTTTTTGTGAACGATTAATAAAAGTTTTTAAAACATCTTTTTAATACTCTGAGTGCTTGTCAAGACTATTTAAACGAGTCCAAACTCGAAGGTTTTATCTTGTTTAGTTTAGGAGTTCCTATGGCCACCTTCCGACGCCATCTTGAGACTCATGCTGTAATGTAGCATAAGATTGCTTGTCAAGACTATTCAAACGAGTCCAAACTCGACGGTTTTATCTAGTTTAGTTTAAGAGTTCCTATGGCCACCTTCCGACTCCATCTTGAGACCAGCTTCATGGTACCATATAATTGCATTGTTACCGCAGTTACGTTGTTAAACCATATTCCAACCTAAACGACAGAAAGTGGTTCTAGTTTAACTCGCAGGATTTGTCCCACACTTACATACTAACAGGGCAAATTGAATAAGAGCTTTTAAAAAATTTGCAAAGATCTTATACAACGAATGGTACTGTGTCGCGGTGTGCATTGTTTTGCTCCAAATTTAACAGTCCTCTGTACGCACAATTCTCGTAAACTGTACCTAAAGTTTTCGCTACATATACAGGGTGTAAAATAAATGAGTGATAACCTAAAGTAGGGTATGTAATAGTGTGTATGAGACTACTATGCAGATTATACTGTCAAAGTACCAGCGCTGAAAGACTTATTTTTGACTTTCAAATTATTTCTATTTCTCATAGATCCCAAGATCATAAATTTGCCCATACAATAATTAAAAAAAAAACTGTTTCCGCGCAACTTTCACAGTAAACTCTACATACGGAACCCATACACACCCTTAAGTATTATCACTCATTTATTTTACACCTTGCTATCACGTAGCTATAAACTCCTCCTGCTAACACCTCAGATCTTAAACTAACCTTAGGAATTTAAGCGTTCCACACACATGGCCCTTATATTTAGATTTGATTCTTTGTTCCCCATTTTATGGCATTTTTACGATCAAAAGGTATTTATTAGTTTAGGTATGGCAACATTTTATTACTCGGCTTTTTTGTTAAATTCTTTTGTTATAGCTACTGATTATCTAATCGGTGCCTTTTAACCCACTTCCAAAAAAAGGAGGAGGTTCTCAATTCTTTTTTATCATCACCATTTCAGCTACTGACCTCTACTGCTTGGACTTAAGCTTCCCCCAAGGTATTTCCTGGGGGGAGTTGCCTATACTCGCTTGACAGGCGGGTTGACGAGTGCAGATATAATTTTCGGATATACAGAATGATTCATGGTTCATATATCAAGCCGAATATAGTGTGAGGAGAAGGACGCGTAAAGCATTTTTTGTTTTCGCACTTCATATAAATTACTTACCATAACGCGAAAAATCACGATTAAAAGTCACAAAACAGATGAGTTTCAATCCTGGGGCCTTACTCTCCAAACTGATTCGATTTTGATTCAGAGTCGGTCGTGCCGCGTACTACCGAATAAATTTACGTTCGTTTATTTTGATTTTAAGTCGACTGATATGGTCGGGAGTATAAAAAATTACGATCTAACGATTTTCTTTATTCTAGTTAGTTTCAAAGTAATTCACAAAAGACAGTACTAATAGCCGTTGAGATCGAACTCTTCTCGATTGTGTCGAGAGTAAGCCAGCTGCTCAGGTGTTAGGTCAACGACCAGTGCGTTCATGTATAGACTAGGAGCCCGCGAGCCCCAGCATCGTAAGATTTTTGTTCAAAATGGCTTGTTAACTCAAATGTTATCTGATGGATGATTTGATCAAGCTTTCAGAAACCGGAGTATCTCCGTAGCGGATAACTTTTCTAATAAACAAAATTAGAAAAAACCCCCGACTTAGCGTGTAACATTCCTATCACACCTAACAAACGACCTGATGTCCTTGAAGACCTGAACCGATTTCCACCAAACATAGCTAAGAACACTCCGACCGATATCCCTTTTAAAAAAAAAATCCGTTTCGAAGCTACGATGCCACAGACACATTAAACTTAAAACACCCCGTCGTTTTTGCGTCGGGGTTAACAATTAACCTATATTCAGAACATAAACTTTATGCGAGGGTTAGTGGACAGAACATGTAGGTATAATGGGACATAAAAACCAACCGAGTGCGATTCGAACGTACTCGTATGTATAAGTAAAAAGTTATAGTAAGTTTGTATGGGAGCCTCCTTGAGGCTTTGTATATGGCGAGAAAGCCATTGCACCGACTAGAGCGAGAAATCGTATAGGTAATAATAATCTATACAAATATTATAAAGCGGAAGAGTTTGTTTATTTGTTTAAACGCGCTAATCTCAGGAACTACTTGTCCGATTTGAAAAATTCTTATTTTGTTGGATAGTACATTTATAAAGGCTTTGGGCTATATAACATTACGTTGCGACCAATAGGAGCGAAGCGTCAGTGAGAAATGTTGCAAAAACGGGTGAAATTATTCACATTTGAGGATGCAAAGCGTGCGCTGCTTAAACGGTTTAAGTCAATCAGAAACCACGCGAACGAAGTCCCTGGCACTGCTAGTATAGCAATATCCCACGAAAAAATTATAACCACAACCTGCTAGCAGATGAGTGAGTGTACGAATATTGTTCGCAGAGTCTACATCCTGAGGATGCTCCGGGGTCGGAGCGAAACGCGCGTTGAGTTTTGCAACCTGCATGGTGGTGTGGGGCTTTGGACGATCGTGTTAACATTATGTTATAAGTAGGGACATAAAGATTTTGTTGTCCGAACTCAACAACATGGTTGGTTAGCATATAACCTTGAATGTTGTTGAGCCTTCAGCAAACATTCGTAAATAGGGCACGGGAAATATGAAGGTCAGTAAATAATGCTTGTGTGGTGGTGGTGTTTTCACGTTTTTGCTTGCGAGTGTACGCATAAGCAGTGTGGGAATAAGTGCATCAAACGCATGCCTATGCGTACACTCACTCATCTGCTAGCAGGTTTTGGTTATATTTTTTTCGCGGGATATCTATAGTCTATACTATAATATTATAAAGTGGAAGAGTTTGTTTGTTTAAACGCGCTAAGCTCAGGAACTTCTGGTCCGATTTGAAAAATTCTTTTTTTGTTGGATAGTCCATTAATAGAGGAAGGCTTTAGGCTATATAACATTACGCTGCAACCAATAGGAGCAAAGCGTCAGTGACAAATGTTGCTAAAACGGGAAAGAAAGGACTTTCGTTGCGTGCGCTGCATAAACGGATTAAGTCACTCAAAAACCACGCGAACGAAGTCGCGGGCACAGCTAGTTATATAATATTAAAAAAAAATAATCTCTCCATAATCTATCTTCCCCGTGGCCACACAGACATATCTACAACCCTCTCAACCCCGTCAGGTGTGAAATTAAAAAAAAAATTCAATTGGACTCAATTAAACAGTAATAAATATCTTTAATGACGTCAGCGCCGCGGTGTTGCCATAAAACACTATAGTCAGTGTTGCCATAAATTTAAATTCCCCGCTCCCTCTTGACCCGGTGACTCATTTAGGTCAGTGTTTATGGTAATTAAGTGCACTTAGAGTAAAACTAATGTCTTGTGGGCTTCTAACCCCCGACGCAAAAACTACGGGGTGTTATAAGTTTGACGTGTCTGTGTCTGTCTGTGGCATCGTAGCTCCCAAACGGATGATCCGATTTTAATGCGGTTTTTTTCGTTTGAAAGGTATATCAGAGAGTGTTCTTAGCTATGTTCGGTGGAAATCGGTTCAGGTCTTCAAGGTGGGTTTTTATGTGTGATAGGAATGTTACACGCTAAGTCGGGGGCTTTTATTAATTTTTAATATCTAGATTTGTACAGTACGCCTCTTTCAAATTTAACCTTAGCGTATACAAACCAAAAACACCGAAATTTTCTCATATTTACTTATTGTAAGCACTAATCAATACTTTCACCGGAATATTAAAAGATCACACTTCATTATCCCATACATTTTGTAACGATTAAACAATAATTAATATATTTAAACATCAAATGAAAAACAATGTAAAAATACGCCATTTTGACATTGACCGGCTGTAAAATATAGTCTGTAGTCTATGGATTCATAGTCGCAAACAATAAATAATAATTGTATTGTATTCGCATTGACTAGTCTATGGTTGTGTCATAGACGGGTTTGTTTACGTTTAGGTTACAATTAAACGAGACGTACATAAGTAGATTCTAGTTTATAAATAGGGCCTGCCCCCATTAGGAAAACATCATTTCCCCGGGAGGCCGAACCATTCGCGCCGAAGCACGAGAAAGTGCTATTAGACTCTGACGTAACTGTACCAATATACACTACTCAAACGAGGCCACAGGGTCAGATTTGTTTGTCCGCTAATGAAACACAAACACGCCCTTTCGAGAGAATCCGCCAGATGGCAACGCACTTGTGAGTCCTCTGGTGCTGCACATTCGAATCGGTGTGATTCTTGGTCTAATATACTGTCTTTTCCCGTAAAATAGTCTAGAAATGAATCCCATCAAAAACATCACTTGTAAAAAATGCCCAGTCTCACCACTTAGTTCTTTTACCGTAAAAATGTGAGATCTATTTATGCCAACTCGGGGTTAGTCAGCCGATATAACATCTTATAGTGATCATATCAATATTGTTAAAGATCTTTCATGTTTTAAATCAATAAGTAGATTGGCTTGGCAATCCTCTAGTGGTACTCATTGGTCTGAATGAGTTTCTTACGCCAGTTCTCTTCAGCGGGTTCGGGTTCAATAAGCATTTTATAAGCTTTTAAATACTTCTGCACGAATGGGCCGGAGGGACACAGAAAACCGGCGTCAAATAACGCTTTTGTTGTGTCGACTCTGAACGCACTTTCACCTCTGGTACAATCATACTTGTATCTTAATAATATCTATAGACGCTTCACACCACATCAATCTCGTGCTAACCATCTGTAGAACTTGTGCTACAGGTACCAGACAACGGAAATATATTCAAAACTTTTATACACTTTATTTAAGATTTTCATTATATTAATACACAAATTTAATACACATCCATGACCCAGTAACACAGACTATGTTCTTTCGGGATTTGAACCCGCGACATCGAGGATCAACTTCAACACGCTCAACCACTGCTCTACAGAGGTCACCAGTTGATCTTCTCTGCTATAACTTAAGTGATTCAGCTTTGAATCAAAATGTATATAGAAATGCAACGCACGCACGGCCAGGTCATACATAAAATCGTGACTGCTATCTAGATGGACATAGGCTATAAATAGTAGCCTATCTCTACGTAGCGATTCCTGATCTAATGCACTGTTTGCGGGAAAATATTAATGAAATTTAGACAACCTATTTTACCCTCGACGGAAATATAGGTGTTATATTATGTTTGACGTGTCTATGTGTGTTTATGACATCGTAGCTCCAAACGGATGAACTGATTTGAATGTTGATAGGTAGTGTTTTTAACCGACTTTCAAAAAGGGAGGAGGTTATCAATTCGGCCCTTTTCTCTTCTTTTTTCTTTCAAACAAAGTTAACGTGATCGGTAGTGTTTTAACCGACTTCCAAAAAAGGAGGAGGTTCTCTATTTGACCTTTATTTTGTCTGTTGTTCATAGCTTTGCTTGCTATCACCTGATAATTGCAAGTGTTTATTAGAGCTAGTTGTAGTAGGGTTTTAGTATTTTAAACTTTATAATCATTTTTACAAAAACGTTTGTTTGTTTAAACGCGCTAATCTCAGGAACTACTGGTCCGATTTGAAAAAATCTTTTTTTGTTGTATAGTCCATTTATAGAGAAAGGCTTGAGGCTATTTAACATTACGCTGCGACCAATAGGAGCGAAGCTTCAGTGAGAAATATTGCAAAAACGGGGAGACTTTCGTTGCGTGCGCTGCATAAACGGTTTAAGTCGCTCAAAAACCACGCGAACGAAGTCGCGGGCACAGCTAGTAGCCTGTATAAAAGTTTCTGCCCGTATGCAGCGCAACGAATTTCCAGATGAAAATATAAACTGAAGCTTTGACCTACATAACGTGTCTGCCACATGTAGGGTAAATGTACTCATGTATAGCTCAGAAATCAGACGAATTTTTAAACTTTAACGACCTCCGTAGCGCAGCGTAGTCGCGGGTTCGAAACCCGCCGAGGGAACAAAAAGTTTTCAATGTTCCTGGGTCATGGATGTGTCTTAAATTTGTGTAATATATTAAATATCTTAAATGTTTATAGTATTAAAAGTATTAAATATATTGCCGTTGTCTGGTACCTGTAACACAAGTTCTTCGGACACTTAGTACGTGGCCAGATTGACGTGGTGTGAAGCGTCCATAGATATTATTATCATATTATTACTAAACTAAGTTTGTGAAGGCTACGTCGGGCTTCCGAAAGGCTATTCAAAATTTCAAATGTATGATCAACTAACATGTCATTCAAGTTAACAACTCTGAGTACTGATTGGTGAACCATTTATGAGATAGAAAGAGAGGGACAGATATTATATTACTACTCTTTCAGCGTTGCTAGTTACACAATGAATAATATCTAATACTAGCTGTGCCCGCGACTTCGTTCGCGTGGTTTTTGAGTGACTTAAACCGTTTATGCAGCGCACGCAACGAAAGTCCCCAAATGTGAAGAATTTTCCCCGTTTTTGCAACATTTCTCACTGCCGCTTCGCTCCTATTAGTCGCAGCGTAATGTTTTATAGCCTAAAGCCTTCCTCTATTAATGGACTATCCAACAAAAAAAATCCAAATCGGACGAGTAGTTCCTGAGATTAGCGCGTTTAAACAAACAAGCAAACTCTTCCCCTTTATAATATTAGTATAGAACACAAGTGATACATAACACTTATTTATTTTACACGTTGTAGGTATACTGTCTAGTAATTACTGCATGAACTAAGGTTAATGAAGGAAGAGGTATTACCAAGTTAAATGCGATCCATTAGTAGACTATGTGCATGGAATATTTAGCAGTTAGCTTGTTCAAGTTGTACTGTAACCAGCTCTAAACCTATAATTTTAGTTTTTCCCCGATGCTCTGCGTTTTTTTTTCTTATTAAATTATCTCAGAACATATTGTGTTACGGGTACCACACCGATGTCCGTGAAACCAGGCCCCCGATTCAAGGTGCCATCGCTATCGATTACGAAGTTCGATAACAAATGTATGGGATTTGACATAAGCTTCGCTAAATGACGAGCGAATTCGCTTGTCATTTAGCGAAGCTTATGTCAAACCACACACATTTTATTTTCGACGAAGCGATAAATAGTGATGGCATGTTGAATACTCCCGACACAATCGAGAATCAAATCAGTTCGATCTCAACGGCTTTTGGTATTTTATTTGGTGGATTACTTTGAAACTAATCAGGATGTAGCTTATTTGTTAAAGTTCTTTAAGAGTTACCAAAAATAAAATATTTAAAGTCTCTGAAGTGTTTTATTTCTAAGGTCACAACTCACATTTATAGTTTACAATTACTATTCTGACTTAGCTACCTAACGACCGGGCTGGGCTGTGACGCGGGACGACTGGTGTGTGCCCCAGCGCACCGAGCTCATAATGACGAAACTGCTTACTAAACAGAAATGTGTTCCCTACATCACACCCTCCCTAAAATTTTGGTAGGTAAAAATTTTAACAAACAAAATGGAAGGAAAAGTTAGTTAACAATAAACTATACAAAAAACATACGTGTCGTATAAACAATCTAACTGCTGATTCGGATTACAATGCAATGTGTTGTTCATTATCCAAACAATAATTTTGAAACTTGAAACCCAGCCGGCCAACATTCTAAAGCTTCGTACACACTATTAATTATAGATACATAATTAAAATGAAATATTAAAAATTAAAATGTAATTCACACTCTAGTCATTTTACGTTATTATTGTTAGTGTATAAGTTCTTATGCTATATTAATAATATTCTTAAAAACTATTCACACACACACAGTAACACGCAGGTTACTACAATAATATACTCCTGTAGTACATAAATATCACCTACAGTATAACAGTACCTTATCTTTCTTATTAACATGACTGTCCACATCCTTATGTTGAATTTTTGCAATTACGGTTAAATTAATATAGCACCACTATGTGAACACCACCTTAGTTGGAACACTTTGCTGCTCGTGCGGCTTTGCCTGCACTTGCATGCTATTTTCTTCCCGTGAGGCATGACGAATTGTATAAGGTAAAAGTGGAAATCTTAAAAATTGTTGATAACATTTAAAAGCACACTTGCAACAAAAACACAAAACCACCATAAGTATCAACACCGTAGCGACCGCTATGCAGATGGAAAAAATATTCAATTTATCGTGAATATTGTTTAGGGTATTAAAATGATCAACTTTCCCTTGAGGTTGGGCTATAATAACTTCTTCGTTTTTCGTGCTGTAATTACCCATTATTTAATAAACTAACAATTCGTGACACAAGACTAAAGTAACTCAATTGAATGACTTTTCGAGTAATAACTTAATTCGAGAAAGTACTAACATATTTATAACTCTGTTTACATTACAAAAAGCGTACCGGGCGACGTATTGCACGTCCGCTACGTGATATTTTCTGCGTAGCCGGTGAATTTAACGTCTGTTTGTCAAACTGAGTATGTTCTAACTTGTTCGACCCACTTTCTGGTATACAGGTTGATTCTGAAACGTTATTTGACAAATCTTGATTTAAAACATACGCTGGTTTAAGCCTGTCAATAGATATAAAAGCTTGTCTTTTAGGAAATTGAATTTTGTAAATTTTTGATTTCCTTTCTAATACTCGAAAAGGACCATTGTACGGAGGTCTCAGCGGTTTTTTAACCGTATCATCTCGCACAAAAACAAATTCACATGAATTTAAATCTTTTGGGACATAAAACATCCTATTATCATTATTACATCTCTTTGATATTGGTCTATTACGTTCTATCGCTTTATGAATTTCGTCGAGTAGCAAACTAGTATCATACTGTATATTTCTCGTAACATCGAAAAAATCTCCAGGTAACCTTAAGTTACGTCCATACGTCAGTTCTGCTGGACTAATACCTGTGTCAGAGCGACCTGCGGCTCGCAGTCCAAACAAAACGGTAGGCAATTCCTTAATCCAGGTAGAACATTCTAATCTAGCCATTAACGCTGTTTTAAGTGTACGATGCCAACGTTCGACCAGGCCATTACTCTGCGGGTGATATGGCGTGGTACGAATTTTCTGTACACCTAAATATTTTAATAATTCTGAGAACAATTGACTCTCAAATTGACGTCCTTGGTCAGTAGTTAATTTAACAGGACATCCAAAGCGGACTATCCATTGCTCATAAATTACCTTAGCTACTATTTCGGCTGTCATGTCCTTTATTGGCACCGCCTCTGGCCATCGCGTAGCTCTATCTACCATGGTAACACAATATCTAAAACCATCTTCAGAAATAGGTAACGGGCCTATTAAATCTACGTGGACATGTTCGAATCGATTTACGGACTCAAATGCTTCGAAATTCGTGAACGTATGTCTATTAATTTTTGCACGTTGACACGAAATGCACGCTCTAGCCATTATTCCAATATCTCGATTCATTTCGGGCCAAAAATATCTATCGGTTATCATTTTACGAGTCGTTTTAATACTAGGGTGACTAAGATTGTGTAACGAATTAAATACTAGGTTTCTAAATGATTTCGTCAAATAAGGTCTGGCCTTATTAGTGGACATTTCGCAATAAATATCATTACTGCTCTCGGGCAAAAATATTTTCTTTAACAACACATTACTATGTTGCGCGCCACCTTGTCGGTTGTACTGCGCAATATAGTCATCATGTTTCTGCTCGTCAGCGAGCTTTTCGAAATCGACACTCGTAGGAACGGAAATCGTCGCGACACGCGATAAGGCGTCAGCCACAACATTGTCTTCGCCGCTAATGTGTCTAATTTCAGTTGTAAATTCACTAATGTATAAAAGTTGTCTAGTCCTGCGAGGAGTTTCTGCATCACTATTTACTTTCTTAAATGCATGGATCAAAGGTTTATGGTCGGTGTAAATAATTAGACTACGACCTTCAAAACTTTTTCGAAAATGCTTAATAGACATATAAATTGCGAGTAACTCCCTATCATAAGTGCTGTATCGTTGCTGAGTATCTGATAGTTTTTTAGAAAAATATCCTAACGGTTTCCATGTGTCTCCCGCCTTCTGTTGTAAGACCGCGCCTACGCAACGATCTGACGCGTCGGTCATGAGCGATAACGGCGCCTCGTTATCCGGGTAGCTTAACGTGACAGCGTTTTGAAGTTGTTTTTTACAATCTTCAAAAGCTTGCAATGCTTCCGAATCTAATGAAATAGGAGACAAATCTTTCTTTTTTGCGTTACAAATATATTTTCCTAACACGGCCTGACTTTGTACGGCGTGTGGTAAATGTTTCCTATAAAAATTAACCATTCCTAGGAAACGTCTTAGTTCGTCCACATTCTGCGGTACAGGAAAATTACTTATGACCGTGACCTTACTATCTAACGGACGAATACCTTCCGCTGATACGTGAAAACCTAAAAACTCTAACTCAGACACACCGAAACAAGACTTAGACAAATTGATTGTAATCCCGTATTTATCTAATCTCTCAAACAACAACATTAAATGTTCCCTGTGCTGTTGCTCATTAACACTGGCCAAAATTATGTCGTCTATATAACAGAAAACAAAATTTAAATCTTTCAATACAGTATGATGCATGAACCTTTGGAAGGTTTGTGCAGCGTTCCGTAGTCCGAATGTCATCCTCACAAATTCAAATAAACCAAATGGAGTAATTATTGCTGTTTTAGGTACATCTTCTGGATTATTAGGAATAAAATGATATGCCCTATTAATATCGACTTTTGAAAAAATATTTTTGTTATTTAATAAGAACGTAAAATCATGCAAACGCGGGATGGGGTATCGATCAGGTTTCGTGATCGCGTTTAACCGTCTGTAATCCCCACACGGCCTAATTCCCCCATCTTTCTTCTGCACCACATGTAATGGACTCGCCCATGGGCTACTAGACGGGCGGCAAATTCCCATTGCTTGCATGTTTTTAAATTCTTCTCTTACCTTATTCAGACGGCTCGGCGGAAGTGGCCTGGCTCGAGCGTAGACCGGAGGTCCCGACGTCTCGATGAAATGGTACACGTCGTGCTGAGGAGGCTCCCTAAATGACACGGGTTTACATATATCGGGAAATTTATTCAACAAATCAATATAAGGGTGCCCTTCGTCGACAGTCTTAACCGTACATTGCAAACATTCAACAAGATTAGTAACAATATTAAGTTGAGTCGTTTTATCAATTAGTTTTCTAGAGCTTAAATCAACCATCAAATTATAATGACTTAAAAAATCAGCCCCTATAATCGGTTGCTTAACATTAGCAATTATAAAAGTCCACCGAAAATCTCTCCTTAAACTTAAATTTAAATTTAGAGTTTTTAAGCCAAAAGTATTGATTTTCGTACCGTTTGCGGCGTATAAAAAATAATCATTACCATTTTTCTTACAATTATGAACGCTATTTTTAGGTATTACTGAAACATTTGCACCAGTGTCAATAAGAAAGTTCAAACCACTGCGACGATCTCTGATGCTGAGGCGATGATTTATCCCGGCACAGCCATCCGCCCCTGGCTGCACGGTTGTTAGTTTTCCGGCCTCTCGCCTTTCCACGCACATGGATCCTTACACTTGGCCGCCTTTTCCCCGTAGCGAAAATGGTAGAAGCACAGCCACTCGGGATTTCCTGGACGCCTAACACGTGGTCGGTTGGTGTTCTTGTCCCTGCTGACAGATCTCGATGATCGCGATTTAGAGCGGAAGCGATTGCGTCTTCCATAACTCTTGCGTAACTCTGCTACTTCCAGCGAGAGCTTATCCAGCCGATCGTAGATGCTGCCTTGGTTTGAAGTTTCCACCACATCTATGCTCGACGAAGTCTGCGTCTCCTGCACCTTGTCCGCAATCGAAGCTAATTTCTCTAGATCTTTCAGGTCTGTTGCAGCCAAAATCGCACGAACCGAAGCAGGTAGGTGATTCTGCCATAAAATAATAAGGGTGTCTTTATTGACACGATTTCCGGCCAATTCCTTCATTCTGCGCAGGAGTTGAGAGGGTTTTTGATCTCCCAACTGCAACTCTCCCATCAGTTTTTGAATTCGGCGAACTTCTGTTTCTTCGTAAATTTCTAGCAGCCGGGCCTTAAGGGCCGGGTATTTGTTGGTCTCGGGTGGGCTGCTAATTAAATCCGCCACTTGTTGTATCACATTCTTCCCCAACTTCGCGATCAGCAACTGATATTTGGACTCGTCCGACGTCTTCTGAGGCGCGACAACGGCTTCAAATTGCACGAACCACAACTCCGGCTGGTCTGTCCAAAATTCCGCGATTCGAGAGGACACTGATATCAACATTAAGTTCGGTTCACTGGATTGAGAGTTCGCTTCCACTTTACTAGGTTCCGACATTTTAACTCGGTTTTACAAAAATATATATATCAGCCCTGCCCGGTAAAATAAATGAGCCGCCCCGTAGTATACGCGCACAACGCAATAAAACTGTTAATTTACGAATGTTCGATTCAACAACGTCCAATTCGAAATCACGTCGGGGTCACCAATGTAGCTTATTTGTTAAAGTTCTTTAAGAGTTACCAAAAATAAAATATTTAAAGTCTCTGAAGTGTTTTATTTCTAAGGTCACAACTCACATTTATAGTTTACAATTACTATTCTGACTTAGCTACCTAACGACCGGGCTGGGCTGTGACGCGGGACGACTGGTGTGTGCCCCAGCGCACCGAGCTCATAATGACGAAACTGCTTACTAAACAGAAATGTGTTCCCTACAAGGATAAGGAGTTCGCGGCACAAACGAATCTGAATCAAAATCGAATCAGTTTGGAGAGTAAGGCCCCAGCTTACCTACTCCCGACGTCCCGACACAATCGAGATCCGAATCCGTTCGATATCAGTGGTTTTTCGTATTTTATTTGGTGAATTACTTTGAAACTAATCAGGATAAAGAAAATTGTTAGATCGTAACTTTTTGTACACCTGACCATTTCAATCGACTGAGAATCTAAAATAAACAAATGTCAATTTATTAGGAAGTACGCGGCATGATCGTATCCAAATCAAAATCAAATCAGTTTGGAGAGTAAAGCCCCAGGTCAGATACGCAGTAGTGAACAAACGGATAAAAGTAGCCTATATGTTATCCTTTGGGGTGCCGAAGAAAGAATAGCACCTCCCCCCCATTTTTCCTGTGGGTGTCATAACAGGAGACATCTATACTAATATTATAAAGTTAAAGAGTTTTTTAGTTTGTTTGTTTGTTTAAACGCGCTAATCTAAGGAACTACTGGTCCGATTTGAAAAAATATATTTTTGTTGGACAGTCCATTTATAGAGGAAGGCTTTAGGCTATATAACATTACGCTGCAACCAATAGGAGCAAAACTTCAGTAAGAAATGTTGCAAAAACGGGGAGACTTTCGTTGCGTGCGCTGCATAAATGGTTTAAGTCGCTCAAAAACCACGCGATCGAAGTCGCGGGCACAGCTAGTAGCTGAAATGATGATGATTGATGATGAATCTCCCCACCGCGGGTTCATCACATTTTTCAACATATAACGGTCCCCGTCTCGCAGTTTCATCAAGCGTTTAACTTTGAATGCTCTGCGTGACAGCAGTTCGGGTGGGGTACAAGTTAGAGGCATTTACCTTATTTTTATTTAATGCTTCGCAAAGATATCGTGTATATAAAGTCCATAAACAAAAATAACAATAGAACAGATAATGCTACCAATATAATATCACTTATTTATCGTGCACTTGCTGACCCGTGCCCATTTCGTTGAGCGTAAAAAGAACCGTTTAAACATTCCCTGTACTTCCACGAATATTTCAAGACAAAAAATAGCCGAATCGGTTCAGCCGTTCTCGAGTTTTAGCAAGACTAACGAACAGAAATTCATTTTCATATATAAGAGAAGAAGAAGAAGAAGATTAATTAATTTAATCTTAAAAGATTTTTGCCTTAGTAAATATTATGACATTGGTCCGAGCAGTGTTATAGGCGAATCTCTGAAGTAAAAACACAACTTGTCTTTACTTTACTTTTTTTTATTTAAATATCGTTATTTAATTTCCCGCTATGTCGGTCTTACACAAATTTTCCGAGAATATAGCTAGGCTATTTGACGTGGTGTATAAACAAATAAATAATAATTGAAAAAACTAAAAAAAAAGCACGCTTGAAAAATTTGAGAAACTAGGTATTATAAAATTATTACACTGTCACATCGAAATTAAAAAGAATAAAAATAATGCTCAATGATTTCATTACATAAAACTCAAGATAATAAATAGCATGTTAAGGATCCAGATACATTGAAAACCGCTACCGCCTATCCCCTGCACCACACCATGATAAGTATTCTGTATTACCAATTGACTGTGTGAGTCAGGCGTGCGTCATCACATGACAACACCAGATTATCCCGAAAGGGCTGATGGAAAGTGCTGTCGCCACAAATGAGCTGACGAAAGCTGATGGTAAGTGCTGAGTCAACATAGGACGTGATTTGAGAGCATTGAAGACATGTTTTTTAACGGGCATTATCCCACCTAACATTGCAATTCCAGTGAGTCAGGATTGACAGCGATAATCAACCACAAAAACCCTTTGAGGGGTGCCCGAGGCGTAAGCTTAATCTGTCTTGGGACCCGCAACGAAATAAATCAGAATGAAAACCTGACTGCTGAAAAAGTGAACGAAACTGAGTAGATAATAAAAAAAACTAAAAAATATTAATTTAAAAAAGTTTTAAAAACAAGCTTTTATTTCAGTGCTCCGAGTGCTTGTCAAGACTATTCAAACGAGTCCAAACTCGACGGTTTTATCTTGTTTAGTTTAGGTGTTTCTATGGCCTCCTTCCGACGCCATCTTGAGACTCATGCTGTAATGTAGCATAAGAGTGCTTGTCAAGACTATTCAAACGAGTCCAAACTCGACGGTTTTATCTTGTTTAGTTTAGGAGTTCCTATGGCCACTTACCGACGCCATCTTGAGACTCATGCTGTAATGTAGCATAAGAGTGCTTGTCAAGACTATTCAAACGAGTCCAAACTCGCGGTTTTATCTTGTTTAGTTGAGGAGGTCCTATCACCTTCCGACGCCATCTTGAGCACCATGCTGTAATGTAGCATAAGAGTGCTTGTCAAGACTATTCAAACGAGTCCAAACTCGACGTTTTTATCTTGTTTAGTTTAGGAGTTCCTATGGCCACTTACCGACGCCATCTTGAGACTCATGCTGTAATGTAGCATAAGAGTGCTTGTCAAGACTATTCAAACGAGTCCAAACTCGACGGTTTTATCTTGTTTAGTTTAGGAGTTCCTATGGCCACTTACCGACGCCATCTTGAGACTCATGCTGTAATGTAGCATAAGAGTGCTTGTCAAGACTATTCAAACGAGTCCAAACTCGAAGGTTTTATCTTGTTTAGTTTAGGAGTTCCTATGGCCACTTACCGACGCCATCTTGAGACTCATGCTGTAATGTAGCATAAGAGTGCTTGTCAAGACTATTCCAACGAGTCCAAACTCGACTGTTTTATCTTGTTTAGTTTAGGAGTTCCTATGGCCACCTTCCGACGCCATCTTGAGACTCATGCTGTAATGTAGCATAAGAGTGCTTGTCAAGACAATTTATTTTCTTTAGTTTAGGAGTTCCTATGTTCCTATGAGTTGCACCTTCCGACTCCATCTCGAGACCAGCTTATGGTACCATTTATTAAACCAAACTTCAACCTAATCTATCGACAGGAAGTTCCTAATTTAACTCGCAAGATTTGTCCCACACTAACATACTAACAGGGCAAATTGAATACAAGCTTTTAAAAAACTAGCACTTAGATCTCGATTCTCGATTGTGCCGGGAGTAAGCCTGCTGAACGCTCATTGGTGAACGTCGCGAGTCAAATATAGGCTAATCGAGGATTTGATCAGCCTTTAAGAAACCGGGGGTTTATCTTGTAATCTTCACCAAGTGATCATTGTTACCTGGAACAAAAAAGAACTTATTAGTACGAGTTATTATTTCATATTATTAAAGTTATATTACACTGGCGCAACAGTTACAAGTTATGAGAGTAAATTTTAAGACGTCCGCGCACACTTACTCGAAAAATCGACACCATGAAGTTAGCTAGTCAACATTTTATTGCGATGCTCGCGTGCACTGACACGAGAATCCGTGAAGTTGTGAGTGTAGTTTCTGAGATAGAGACCATTTTGCCATCGCGTATATTATAATGGTAAGTAATTTATGTAAGGTGCCAAAACAGAAAATGCTCTACGCGTCATTCTCTTCACACTATATTCGGCTTGGTATGATATGAACCGTGAGACATACTGTCTATATAATACCTAATATTATAAAGCGGAAGAGTTTGTTTGTTTGTTTGTTTGTTTGTTTGTTTGTTTGTTTGTTTGTTTGTTTGTTTGTTTGTTTGTTTAAACGCGCTAATCTCAGGGACTACTGGTCCGATTTGAAAATCTTTTTTTGTTGGATAATCCATTTATAGAGGAAGGATTTAGGCTATAAAACATTACGCTGCGACCAATAGGAGCAAAGCGCCAGTGAGAAATGTTGCAAAAACGGGGAAATTTATTAACATTTGTTGCGTGCGATGCATAAACGGTTTAAGTTACTCAAAAACCACGCGAACGAAGTCGCGGGAACAGCTAGTAATAAATAAAAATCTAAAACCCGACTTCGCAAAAAATGGGTCTAAAAAGCCTGAAACAAGAAAATAACTCAATTTGAAATTCAGAAATGCAATAGGTACAAAAATGGTCAAGGTAGAGCCGTAGTCGTACCTATATAAAGTTATATAGCCTATGTTAGTCGCGGGTCCACTACGAATCGATTGACACCCTATTTATTAAAATCGGATCAGTAGTTTAACCGCTACGAGGGAACATACATACATACATACAAACATACATACATACATAGACTACCAAAATCATTACCCTTCCATTTGGCTTCGTCGAAGTCGGGTAAAAAATAAAAAGGACCACGTCATCTCCTGAATCATTACGTTCACCGCACCTAGAATCCACCTCGTATAGCACATAGTTACGTGTTATTAAATAAATGCATCGATGTTAAAAGAATAGATAAACAATAATTTGTTAATAAGGGGACTTAATAGATTTTTAAATACATTTATTGACACACACATGAGCTTTGAGTCTCGGTTTCCACGGAAAATTCTGCACATTTTCGGGATAAACACATCCATTGACCTCTCCTGGAACTAAAGTATATGGATGAGAAATTTCATCCTTACCGGTAAAGCGGTTACAGCGTAAGGCAAGGTAACATACACATTTGGGCATTTGTAATATAATAAACTAGCTGACCCGTGCCCACTTCGTTGAGCATGGAAACCGTGTAAACCTTCCCGGGACTTCCACGAATATTTCAAGACCAAAAATACCCGAATCAGTTCAGCTGATCTCGAGTTTTAGCGAGACTAACGAACAGCAATTGATTTTTATATACCCTATGTTACTCAGTGATAATGTAGCTTTCTAATGAAAAAAGAATGATTAAAATCCGTCCAGTACTTTTTGAGATTATTAGTTACATACAAAAATACAATTCTTTATAATATTAGTGTAGATGCAGATGTAGTAACCAGTCGAACTCTTTAGTCGTTATAGATTACGAAACGAGAATGCATAAGAGAAGAAGAAGATAGAATATTTAGAATAGTTTGTGTGTGTCTATAAGTTTACATCTACGTACGTACTGTTAAGTCGAGCCGCAATATTATCTCGGTGATCTGGTACGTGACAGACGGACAGATTTTATATATATAGTAGAGGTACAAGTGTGTGGAAGGGAGGAGGGACAGATGAGGAATTTCTAATACCAAGAACGAAATGTATAAAATAGTTTCCAACTCAGATTATTATTAGGAATTGGCAGATGAAGCTAACATTTTTTTTTTTTTAATAATAATATTTCATTTTAATGTTAATAATAATATCATACAGTGTGTAAAAAGAGCACTAGTCACTATAACTTTCAGATACGATTATCTTACCTTTTTTCATTTTGGAAATGTATTTTTTTTACTTTTTACCTTTTCTTATTTTTTTGTCGCAAGAACAACAGGAAAAATATTTTTTATTTTTAGTAAAACAACATTTCAAGAATGAGAAAAGGTAGTATAATCATATCCCAAAGTTATAGTGACTGTTCTTTTTACACCCGTTATATGGACGCTTCACACCATGTCAATCTGGCCCCGTGGTATCAGAAGAACTTGTGTTACACTATGTAAACTAAGAAAACTTTTTCTTCCTTCCGCGGTATTCGAACCCGCGCCCCAAGCACCAACGCGCTCAACCACTGCGCTACATATGTCAAATATGGATGAAGCCACTAAAGCAAAGCGAATACAATTTCACATGACGAAACGACGATCCCCGAAAGAGATTAAGAACATATACTGAATTCTATTAATATTTTAGTCTTTCAAGAATCGACGTTTTTCATTGTAATTTTACTTATTGGCTTCACAAAGATATTCGATCTGTCTGCAAATTATGTTTTGCAATCTGATGTTTATTTATAACTAGCTGACCCGTGCCCACTTCGTTGAGCATGGAAACCGTGTAAACTTTCCCGGGACTTCCACGAATATTTTAAGACCAAAAATAGCCGAATCAGTTCAGCTGATCACGAGTTTTAGCGAAACTGACGATCAGCTATATTTTTATATAGCCTATGTTACTCAGTGATAATGTAGCTTTCTAATGAAAAAACAATTATTAAAATCGGTCCAGTACTTTTTGAGTTAAGTCGTTACATACAAAAATACAAATCTTTCCTCTTTGTATTATTAGTGTAGATATAGTTTATTTTATAATTTTAAGTTAAAGAATAATACACACATTAAACTAGATTTGTATTGAATGAATTTATAAAATCACTAGTCCTAGATCTAAAGAAAAAGGGTTTAAGTGTTTTAGGTCTTGAATGAATCTAGACTGGGCAAAAACTGCACCAATTGAGCTGAAAACCGGTAAGCCATAGTGATGGGTAATATCGAACTATCGATAAAATATTTTTGCCACTTCAAAAACTTTTGCTAAAAACAGCATCCCACGGGAACACTGTACATTCACACGTTTAACATAATAACCTCATTTCTAACACAACGCAAATATTATTTTATTTATATCGTTTTTGGTGATATTTAGTGAATGTAATAACTTTAACTCTATATTATGTAGTCTTTGTTACATGGACTATAACGAATCTATCGACACCTACATCATTAAAATCAGTACAGTAGTTTAGGCGCTAACAAACATAAGAATACTGCTAAACTCTTCCTTTTAGCTTCACAGTCAAAAATGAAGAGTCACTTTTGTAGATATATCGTTACTATTGTAGCTAACTAGCTATCCTGGCAAACTCCATACCACTTTAGAACTAAGTTACTTGACGCACTGACAGCGCCACCTACCGAGTCCAATACACTAGAACCTTCCTCGAGAAATACTCTATCCATTGGTGAAAACAGCATGAAAATCGGTGAAGTAGTCTTGGAGTTAATCGCGAACATACAAACGCGGCGGAGGTTTTCGTTTTATAATATGTAAGAATTTGCTACAGTAATAACACGTACCTAATGATATTTGTTGAATTATTTATCAAGTAATTTTACGCTTACCGTGAACCGTATCGTGGGTAAATATCTACCATTCCACAAATGTAACAAGGCATTCCTTAGAGTAATATTATTTGAAATGCATTGAAATATAATGTTAGTAATTGTTATGTACATTTTTATAACATTGCTTGTTAAAACTTTTTTGTGTAAAAACTATATACTTAATTACATTTTTTAATATTCAGTAACCCCGAAATTGTCAAATGATGAATAGCTAAAAACACTCTTAACGTTACAAATAAAGTAAACTTACAACAAGATAAAACTAAAAAAAATATCCAGACGCATTGATAAATTTTTATTCGTTTTTAATCGATAACAACACAAAAGCACATCACTATAGAATGCGACGCTGTGAATGAACTTCCCTCTCTCTCCCACCCACACCCTACCCCAAGTTAGAGCGAGACAGACAAACTTATAAAGCCATAAGTCTTTTTGTTTACCTATCTCGTGATAAAGAATTTTATTACGTTTTTTTTACCTTGTACCCTATTATCACGTAACTTTCGGTAACTTTGTTCCAAAAACACAATTGAATACCAGAAACACAGTGGGGGAATTATTATAAACAGTACGCCAAGCAGGATTAGCAGGATCGTTTGACAGCTCCGTAAAGTAACCGTAAAAATAATAATTGTATGATATATGCATGACAATTCAATTGACAATCGATTACTATACTGAATTTTCAAATATTCCTGCCTGGGCTACATGATGTTTTACTATTGCGCAAATGATATCCCACGGGATCCGTAGTCCGTACATTTTGTTGAGGTAAAAGTAACCTATGTGTTGATTCGACGACCTCTGTAGCGCAGTGGTTGGTGCTCGAGCGGGAGGTCGCGGGTTCGAATCCCGCCGAGGGAACAAAAAGTTTTCAATGTTCCTGGGTCATGGATATGTATTAAATTTATTTATAATATAATAAAAATCTTAAATATGTGTATAGTATAAAAGTATTAAATATATTTCCGTTGTCTGGTTGTTCGCGCATTTAGCGCGACCACACACACGCGCCTATTAGCGCGGCAACACCACGCGTTGCACCCGGCACCAGCGGGGCGCGCGGGGAGGGGGCCGGACTGCAGCGGACAGCGAGCGACGGCCGGGCCTCCACACTACGGCTTTAACTCTGCATAACGGAGCTCCTCGACAGCCAGTTCTATTTTACTAGCAATATACCTATAATACAGTCCACACTCTTTCATTGAAGCAGTTTCCCCAACAAATGTGGTCCTTCTACCGTGAAGATTATCAAGAATCCTGGAGAAATTAACGAAGAAACAGGTGTTGAGTGAGTTCGTTCCGATTTTCCTTTTTTTTCCCTTTCGTCCCTTATTTCTGTGCATCTTATTTCCAAGCTTCTCTTATTTAAATTAGTGCATCAAACTATTTATTTGTAAGCGCTGGAGTTGTGCATATCGTAAGACGAGGGCAATAACCTTTGCGTGTCGTTGACCGCTAGCCGCAGCCATTTTGTTTGCAAATTTCATACGTAAATTGCAACGTCATTGCATTTCAAAATCATTCATTTCTTTTCTAATTTTTTTAACTTTATTTTGTTTATTTATTGCAAAATTCTACATTTAAAATCTAATTTAACTTCGTTTCCCTTTTATTTTATTTTCAAAAATGGATCGCTTAGTCAGAAAGCGCAGTTCGATGAAAGCAAAGCTTACATCATTCTCTAATTATTTAGAAATTCTGGAGAGCTGTTCAGGTTTATCAGATTTGCAAGCAGCCGAATTACATGGCCGTCTCAGTAAGATAGAAAGCTTATACGATGAATTTGATCAGTTGCAGATGGAGATTGAGCTGTTGTCGGAAGATGCTGACGAGGCCTATACATCCCGGGAGGCTTTCGAGCAATCGTACCATAGGCTTGTAGCCTTAGGTCGCTGCTTCCTTACTCGCCATGAGCGTAAGCATCTGGAGGCCGGTGGCTTTGGGTCGGGCTCCGAAGACACAGTACAGCAACATACATGTAAGAATAACTTTGTTCGCTTGCCTAAGATTGATTTACCTCATTTTAATGGTAGCTATGAGTGCTGGCTCGAATTTCGTGATACATTCATCTCATTGATTCATACAAACAAAGGCATTGATAACATCAATAAATATCATTATTTACGTGCTTGTGTTAAAGGTAGTGCAGCAGAGATAATTAAAAACATAGATTTTAAATCAGACAATTATCTTATCGCGTGGGAATTACTCTGTGAGCGTTATAACAATAATCGCTTACTCACAAATAATCATGTTCAATCATTATTTAATGTCGAACCTATTTTACAAGAATCGCATGTGTTGTTACGTCAGCTGATTGACGTTATCAATAAAAACATTAGGGCATTGAAAACCCTCAATGAACCAGTTCAATACTGGGACACTTTACTTATTTATATGATGTCGAATAAATTAGATATAGTTACGGGTAGAAAGTGGGAGGAATTTCGTAACACATTATCTGTTTCCCCAACTTTATCCCAATTTTGCTCTTTTCTAAGTGATAAGGCAGACTTATTAGAAACTTTAGAAGAAAATTTAAATAAAATATCACATAAAACCAACACTAATAATTTATTAATAAATAAACAATCACAAAATTACAAATCGAAAAATTTTCTAATAACGTCAACTAACAAAACTAACACAAATACTAATTATCCTAATTTACAATCACAATGCCCATTATGTTCTAAAGATCATTTGTTATATAATTGCCAATCATTTAAAAGCTTATCAGTTGAGTTAAGAATAAAAAAGGCAAAAGAACTAAAGGTCTGTACTAACTGTTTACGTAAAGGTCATTTTGAAAAGAAATGTAAATTGTCGAATTGCAAGTATTGTGCCAGCAGACACAATACTCTTTTGCACACAGACAAACCTGATAACCAGTTTTGTGATCCAATGCCTAAGTCGTCCGAAAATATCACTCTTTCGACCAACGCTTCATTTATACAGCCTACTACTGATAGGAATGTTTTACTTTCCACAGCGAAGGTGAAGGTGATTAACGAAAAGGGCATGAAGTACGACGCACGTCTACTACTGGACAACGGCAGTACAGCTAACTTCATTAGTTCGAGTTTTTGCAACAAATTGGGTTTGACCCGACGCGGTACGTACTCCACAGTCACAGGTGTTAACAACCAAACCAGTTTTAGTTCACAATCTTGTAACTTGCAAATAGAATCTTGTTATAGTAGTTATACACTTAACATCAGCTGTCTTATTTTACCGCAAATCACACAAATCTTACCGTCTACGCCAATCGATATTAGCAAGATTCCAATACCTACAGGCATACAACTAGCTGACCCTTCATTTCATATACCGTCAGTCGTAGACATACTTGTAGGCGCGGAAGTGTTTTGGGACGTAATTCTAAATAATTGTATCGATTTAGGCAAAAACAAACCAAAATTATGTGAAAGCAGGCTAGGGTGGCTAATATCTGGCAGTGTTAGCGCACGCAAATCCCTTTCACACAATTATCGTAACGATAACAATATTATTTGTAATTTCTCTCAGCCCGAAATCAACATAGACTTATTAAAATTTTGGGAATTAGATTCAATATCTTCGACGCACTCGCTCTCGATAGAAGAACGAGCATGCGAAGATAGTTTTTACAAAAACACACGTCGATCTCCTGAAGGTCATTTTATTGTAAAAATGCCACTGAAGCTCGATCCAAATGTCTTAGGTACTTCCTATGAAATGGCTAAGCATAGATTTTTTTCTTTAGAAAAACGATTTCAACGCGATCCATCATTTAAATCGCTGTATTTAGATTTTATGAGGGAATACCTAGATTTGGGTCACATGACACTCGATACTCATAACAAGCATAATGGGAACATTAGGTATTTTTTTCCACATCACGGAGTCATACGGGAGTCTAGCACTACCACTAAGTTGCGCGTGGTGTTTGACGGGTCAGCTAAAACGTCGTCAGGCGTATCAGTGAACGATTTGCAAATGGTTGGCCCCACGGTGCAGGATGATCTATTTTCAATTTTAATTCGTTTCCGGCAGCACAAATTTATAGTGGCCTGTGACGTAAAAATGATGTATCGTTCTATTAAATTAGACGAGTCACAGCATCAATTACAAAAAATTGTTTTTCGCTTCAACTCTGATGATCCTCTTCAAACGTATACACTAAACACATTAACCTACGGAACAGCGTCGGCGCCGTACCTAGCGACTAAGTGTTTAGTCAGTCTCGCTGATAAGGCTAGTAATGATTTCGTTAAATCGTCAATTCAACGAGATTTCTATGTAGACGATTACATAAGTGGAACAGATACAATACCTGATACAATAGACTTATGTAAAGAGGTAATAGGTATTTTATCGTCTGCAAATTTTAATTTACGCAAATTTCAATCAAATAATCCTGACATATTGAAATCATTAGTACAGACACAAGAAAACGTAACTAAGTCATTAGATCTTTCGCGTAACAATTTAAATATAACTACAAAAACATTAGGTGTAAACTGGTTATGCGACATTGATTGTCTTTCATTTCGCATTAATATAGATAAACATACAAACATAACAAAGCGACACATTTTATCGGTTATAAGCCAAGTTTTTGATCCTTTAGGTTTAGTTGGCCCTTGTATTTTAGAAGCAAAAATTATAATGCAGAAACTATGGATTAATAACTCCGACTGGGACGATTTTGTAGCCGACGACGTTGCGCATCTATGGCAATCATTTGTTACCGCTTTATCGTCGCTAAATAATTTAAATATATCTCGATGGGCTTTTTGCGACGATGCGATAACGCGCGAAGTGCATGTCTTTAGTGACGCGTCAGAGCGTGCTTACGGCGCTTGTTTGTATATTCGCACAGTCGATCAGTCCGGTACAATAAAAGTTACGTTGCTGACGTCGAAAAATCGTATAGCACCTATTAAGCCAACGACTATTCCTCGATTAGAATTGTGTGGTGCGTTGTTAGGTGCAAGATTGTGTTCTAAGGTAAAAAACGCATTAACTATCAACATAGATAGGTACATATTTTGGTGTGATTCATCTATTGTGTTAGGATGGTTGTCAACACCTGTGAACCAACTCAAGCCATTTGTAAAAAATCGTGTTTGTGAAATACAGGAGAGCACGCTTGGTTGTGAGTGGCGTTACGTGCCGTCGAAGGAAAATCCAGGTGACCTTGTTTCGCGCGGAATGTCAGCTGATCTTCTTGTTGATTCATCTTTGTGGTGGACAGGTCCCACCTTTCTTACACAAAACGAAAGTCATTGGCCTAAACTGCCTACTCATTCCGCGAAACAAGATTTACCAGATGTTTTAAAACACATTTCTTTAAATATTTTAACTGATAATCAGCTACATAATAATAATGATTTTATTTCTTCAACACATAAGTACACATTAATTCAAAATTTAATAGAAAAATATTCAAAATTTAATTATTTACAAAGAATAATAGCATATTTACAAAGATTTATTTACAATTTAAAACATAGTAATAATAAAATAAAAGGTTTGCTTACTTATAATGAACTTCAAACCTCTTTAACTCACATAATTCTTGCAGGACAGCAACAGATGTTTCCTGAGGAATATTTACTTTTAAAAGCTGGGAAGGCTTTACCGCGAAAAAATAGACTTAATTGTTTATCTCCTTTTATTGACACGAGCGATGTTATTCGTGTAGGTGGAAGGCTTAACAATTCACCTTATGATTATAATGTGAAACATCCAATATTATTATGTAGCAAACATAAACTAACAAAATTAATATTTGAGTCGCAGCATATAAGTTTATTACATGCGGGTCCACAATTACTTTTGGCTAATATTTATCAAAATTATTGGCCTGTAGGAGGTAGAAACTTAGCAAAGTCTGTAGTACATAAATGTTTAAAATGTTTTAGGTATAAAGCCGAAAATTTACAACCAGTAATGGGACAACTTCCTGCCGTTCGTAGTAAACTTGAATTTCCTTTTCTTCATTGTTCGGTCGATTATGGCGGCCCAGTACTTATAGCTGACCGGAAGGGTCGAGGGTGCAAGCTTACAAAGTCTTACCTGTGTATCATTGTCTGTCTCGCTACAAAGGCCGTGCATTTGGAGCTCGTCACTGAGCTCACCAAACAGGCTTATATCGCTGCGCTGAACCGATTCATCGCACGTCGCGGCAAACCGCGCAGTATACTGTCCGACAACGGCACAAACTTTATTGGCACTGCTAACGAGCTTTCTTCTTTCTTACAGGAGCCTGATATTCCTTTTGAGTTCGCCAACGAAGGTATAGATTTTTCTTTTGTACCTCCTTATTCTCCGCACTTCAACGGTATTGCTGAGGCTGCCGTTAAATCGACAAAACATCATCTAAAACGATTGCTACAACAAACGCACTTTACATATGAAGAGTTAGCCACATGTTTAACTCAGATAGAGGCAGTATTAAATTCCCGTCCTCTTACTCCTCTCTCTTCTGATCCCCTTGACTTTTCCGCCCTTACTCCTGCTCATTTCCTCATCGGACGCTCGCTCACATCTGTGCCTCAACCACGGGTTCCAGATGGCAACATAACGAGCCTAGAACGATACCAGCGAGTGGCTTATATTAAAGAACATTTTTGGTCTCGTTTTCACTTGGAGTATATCTCTACTTTGCAGAAAAGGACCAAGTGGCACACTTCTTATGGTGCTATATCTGTGGGCACATTAGTGCTCATCAGAGACAAGGCCGTTCCAGCTCTCTGCTGGCTGCTGGGCAGAGTCGTCCAGCTGCATCCCGGCGACGACGGTGTCACCAGAGTGGCCGACATCATGACGAAGAAGGGCGTCATCAGGCGGGCTTTCACCAACATCTGTCCTCTTCCTCTTGAAGATGTCTCTTCAACGGGGGGAATATGTTCGCGCATTTAGCGCGACCACACACACGCGCCTATTAGCGCGGCAACACCACGCGTTGCACCCGGCACCAGCGGGGCGCGCGGGGAGGGGGCCGGACTGCAGCGGACAGCGAGCGACGGCCGGGCCTCCACACTACGGCTTTAACTCTGCATAACGGAGCTCCTCGACAGCCAGTTCTATTTTACTAGCAATATACCTATAATACAGTCCACACTCTTTCATTGAAGCAGTTTCCCCAACAAATGTTTCTACCTCCTACAGGCCGCTGGTGCCGGGTGCAACGCGTGGTGTTGCCGCGCTAATAGGCGCGTGTGTGTGGTCGCGCTAAATGCGCGAACACTGGTACCTGTAACACAAGTTCTTCGGATACTTAGCACGGGGCCAGATTGACGTGGTGTGAAGCGTCCAAAAATATTATTATTATTATTAATCCAGCTTGTAAACTACTATCATTCCGGCGAAGTGCGCTGCATAAACGGTTTATGTTTAACTCAAAAATATGTATGAAAGAATTATTCCTTTTGAATAATCATAATAACAAAAACCAACGTGAGCAATCAAAATATAATCGCGATAGTGTTTTAGACAACCACGCGAACGAAGTCGCGGGCACAGCTACATGTTTTATATTATTTTGCCGAATAAGTTTTCTTTATCTTTCTTCTTTTAACATAAACGTTATTTTATTGCGTTTTGTTTCGTGCACGAGTCCTACTCGCACTAGGCCGCTTTTTTTCTTCTCTTGACATTGAAATGGCAGATTGACATTTCTAGTTATAATGTACGCCCGTAATCCGTATGGTTTACGTACAGCAATATTATGTGATATACATTTTATAGTGAAATGCAAACTCGTTCTATAAACGCGCGCCAAACAGGTCAACGACCCAAGATGGCGTCGAAATAGAATTCCCGCCAACAGATATAACCTCGAAATTACAAAACAACTGTTTACTTTTTTTATTCACTATCTTTATAGGCAAGGAGTTGTTGTGAAGATTCTTTATGCACTACGTTCTGATTCAATGTGATGTAAATATCAACAAACGAATTGAAATTCGGCCAAATATGTTTTCTGTTTTGCTCGTTGATATAGTGATTTTATGATTTGACCCATTTAAATGTAGCATTACAGGGTATTAAAAAAAGGTCTGGTTACTTTAAAATTGGAACAAAGAATAGTTACAGTACTATTATTATCACCTCTGTCTTTGTCGTGATTTAAACAAACTGAAATTAGCTACATTTCGAAAAATATAATTCGAATTTTGAAATTGACAGTTAAACAATTTTATGGGAACAAGTTACACACCACATAACAGTCATAAGTGTATTTTAATCCTTCTGATTATGTTCATTAAAGTAATGGTGGGAACCATCGCCAATAGAACTTTCACAAATTCGATTTCGTTATAAATTGCCAGTAACATTAGTTCAGCTCAATCGAAGATGTAGCAAAACTTTATAATAAAAAAAATATAATAAAATTTAAGGTTTTATGAATTGCGGGGACAGAGGATTGTAAATTTGGCATACTTACTAAAAGTAATATATTTTGTAAATAATGCTCAGAAATGTATAAATTATATTGAAAATAACAACGTCATGATTTCAACAAAAAAACAAACAATTGTCTATGGAATCTGACCCGCCGCATCTGACGTTTGTACTTTTTTTCGTGACATTGATATCGAATGCAGTGTTGCTTGATAAATCATTTTTATTTGATTGCACCGATTAAAACGACGCAGGTCAAAAAACTTTCAATTGATAAATTTAAGAGCATACGGGCTTTAATGTGGAATAAATGAACTCTTACGATTTGTGTGAATAAAAAGTGACTGTCATGTCATTTGTGCTGGACTGAAGGGGGGTGACTATGAAATTAAGAAAAGTACCTACTGGTGTACTGATTTTTGGGTTCCGACCCCAAAAGGTAGAACGGGGCCTATTATTAAGACTGTCTGTCTGTCCGTCTATTAAAAGGCTGTATTTCAAAAACCCTAGACAGTTGAAATGTTCACTAATCTACACTAATATTATAAAGAGGAAAAATTTGTATTTTTGTATGTAACGACTTAACTCAAAAAGTACTGGACCGATTTTAATAATTCTTTTTTCATTGGAAAGCTACGTTATCACATAGGCTATATAAAAATCAATTGCTGTTCGTGAGTCTCGCTAAAACTCGAGATCAGCTGAACTGATTCGGCTATTTTTGGTCTTGAAATATTCGTGGAAGTCCCGGGAAGGTTTAAACGGTTTCCATGCTCAACGAAGTGGGCACGGGTCAGCTAGTTACGTAGATATTTCTGTTGCTTGCCACTATAACAACAAATACTAAAAGAAATGTTAGAGGAGACCCATCCCACAGTAAACGTACATTTTGTACGATACTCTTTGTGCTCGTACCTACTCGCACTTGACCAGTTTTTGTATTAATGAATAAGTCTAGAATAAAAAATGAAACTGTAAATATATTAAAAATCTATTTTAAAGGTACAGAAAGGTTTATTTATAGTAATGCTGCATAAAAAATGTTCTATTAAGTTAATGTAAAATTAAAATGTAGAGTTATATTTGTACATTTACATGTTTAGCTGTAGATATAAATCTAATACGTAGTTAAAAATGACTTTTAATGATAGTAATAATAATATTACTATCATTAAAAGTCATTTTTAACTATTAAACTATGTTACCAAAGCAACGTCATATTTTTACCAACTTTAAAAAAAATACGCGATTGTATGTTCGATTGTTTTTGTATGTTCAACGAATACTTCGACGTCTGTTAAGCGATTTTCATAATTATTTTGTGTTAAAAATATTATGTACCTATTTTCCAATGTAAAAGTGTGGAGTAACAACGGAAATTGTGGTTTTAGAGGTCAAATACAGCTAAACCACACTTTATTATACCCAGATCCTTGAAAAATCCTTTATTGCCCTTGACAGTAACCACAATTAAAAAAAATACATACAGCCCAATATATTTTACCTTGTGGTTAAAAACAGGTTAATTTGGTAGTATTACACAATATTTTTAAAAATTCAAAGAACTATATATTATCGTCTGTTACGTTGCTCTGCATTAATTTTCTTATTGATCAAATGCGAAAAACCAACGCTCGCTCTGTCGATGCATAGTACAAAAAAAAAAACAAATTTAAAAGCTTTACATTTTTCTAATAATGAAATTTTCTTCTACTGTCTATGCTGTTACTAACATTTTGTGTATTAAGCCTGAATAAAGCAGATAACGTAATTAACAGTTCGTGAAGTCTCGCCTTTAAATTTACGAGCCATAGACAATGAGCGCGGCCATTTTGAAATTACTGTCAAAGGTACACTAATTTCAGTGTCGAATTTTTTTTATTGCGTCATTGGTCTATTATGGAATAGATACAGCGGTGCAATAGTCTAAGCGCAAAAATCGTGACAGCCAAGATTGGTATTCCCCAAGATTCGTTTTGACGCTATCACAAAGTAGATATATAACAGAGACACGACCTAGTACTAGAAAATGGTATGAGTGAAACGGCACATCCCAACGGTTCATAAAATAAACGGCCAAACTATGTAATATTTTTATGGGACCAAATTGCAGCTATTCTGCTTCGAATAATAAAAGAATCACGCAAACAGGATCATTAACCTCGTAGTAATCGGTGTACATACATAAAAAACCGGCAGAATTGAGAACCTCCTCTTTTTTGGAAAAGTCGGTTAAAAATAGATATAGATAGATCTATAACAATATATCTTAATAATACAACATTCTTGCATTTACTGTTATTCTATTACGGAGATAATAAATTAGAGATTCCGGATAAAATCCGGGCAAAATAAGACTTAATAAATTATATAAAGATGAAGAGTTTTTTTGTTTATTTTAAAGCGCTAATCTCAGGAACCAGTAGTCCGATTTGAAAAATTATTTCAGTGTTGGATAGCCTCATTATCGAGGAAGGCTATAGGCTATATATAATCATGCTAAGACATATACGAGCGGAGCACCAGTAAGGAAAGTTTCAACTCGGGTGTTTTCACGCGAAATCGCGGACACAGCTAGTTAAATGGCTCGATGCCAAAACTGTATATCTATCCGAGGCCATATAAATCACGTAGTTAAAAGCTATCTCTGTTGTCACAATATTCCAAATACGACGATTTTTAAATGTGTAAAATATTTGCCCGTTATTTTGTGTCCAAAAAAGTAATCACAATAAAAAATATATATAACCCAAAAGTCAAGTAGTGAACGAATTGATGATGATGAATAGTAGCTAAGAACACTCGCGACCGCGTCAATTTGTAATTTAACTCAGCTTTAATAAAACTAGATTAAAACCGGTTTATCTGTTTGGGAGGTACATAGCTTTAAAAACAACTAGATTAAAGTTTATCTGTTTGTACGATTCCACAAATACATAAATCTCATAACACCCCTGTTTCGTCCGGGTCGTTCCGGGTTAAAAATATAGTAGCAGAGTCTACGCTAGCACATCGACGTCTAATACAAAGTGCCAGAAATAGGTTAATAGATTCTTTTGTCATACTCCAATTACTCGCAACTTCGGCGAGTTAAAAGGGTTTGGTAATTGAGCTGTTGTGTTTTTTATAACACTTTTCGACTTGTAGGTAAAAGAACTTTATAATAAGTACTAGCTGACCTGTGCCCACTTCGTTGAGCATGGAAACCGTGTAAACCTTCCCGGAACTTCAAGACCAAAAATAGCCGAAACAGTACAGAAGAGTTTTAGCGAGATTAACGAACAGCAATTGATTTTTATATAGCCTATGTTACTCAGTGATAATGTAGCTTTCTAATGAAAAAATAATTATTAAAATCGGTCCAATACATTTTGAGTAAAGTCTTTACATACAAATATACAAATCTTTCCTCTTTATATGTAGATTAAGTATCTTATTCGCGCCTTCGTTTCGTATTAGCTATCCACGTCCACTAATAAAGAGTATTTAATAGGTGACTTAGGGGGTAATTAGTAATCTGGGGACACGGGAGTGCCCCCAGATGACGAGCCAAGCGGAGCGCAAGGGCACTTTTTTTTAACTCTCATAACTTTGCTTTGGATAATGCTAAATAGTTGAATGTCGTAAGTAAAACATTAGATTTTATCAACGTTGATTTCGTCGATTTCGTCGCTGACTTACTTATAGATCACCAAAATTCTTAAGGTACATTTTGAATCCAATATGGTGGACGGTACAAAACTTACGAGCCCAGGTACAAAATAAGTTATTTTTAAACTCAAGAAAGTCCATTTAGCAACACTAACAAAAATAAATGAAATCCCAACAAAAACATTTTCATGTAAATATGTTGCCAAGGCGAGTCTACATAGCTTACCCTGTTGGCCGTTTTGCTGCCGTTGCAAAGATTTCTATGAAATCATCGTGTGACACAACACACAAAGCTATGTAGACTTGCCTTGGCAACATTTTTACATGAAAATGATTTTGTTGGGATTACCTATACTAAGAAGTAGAGTGATAAAGAAATCATTTACTTTTTTAAAACAGCATGATTCCATATTCTTTTGAAAGCGTATTTTTGTTTAATATATTTTTAAGGTCAGATCTACCTACATCCTACCTAGATTTCAGCTCTCAAAATTAGAAACCTACGCTACTTCACTAACTGTAAATACGTAATTGTATATTTGGGTCATAACAAACATTAAAATCCTTATCGAACACGCTATTGTATTCAAATCTAGATATTTTCAGTCGCCTTAAGTATATACCGTAAAATATTAGAAAGCCAACGTGACAGCAGTTCGAAAATGGAACGTTTATATTTTTTAAATTTATTCACATCGCAGCAATAGATTATGCTATAAACGGCCCACGCGAGACATTATGAAAAAAAAATGTTAAAAGGATTACAAACGGTTGCAACCACCCATGGTCAGTCCCAATACTAAAGGAGTTACATGTGCGTTCCCGATCCTTAAAATGTCCTTAATATCCACTTTGAGTCTCCATATCGCAATTTTAAATACGCCAGTTTTCTGTAAAGATTTTGAATTTATTCTAATTAAAAACTTTTTTTAATCGTCTACGCTGCCAAAGGGAAGTGTGACGACTTTGGCAGATTTTGACACGGCTCGAACTTGACCGGTTTGTGAAGCTAGATTTTGGCGCGTCAGGGAAAAAATTACATATTTTTTACGACTGCTAATCATTTTATTACGATGCACACACACTGACACCGGCATGAAAAGATAATAAGTATACTTTTTGTTGCGTAAGTACACATATACTTTTTTTTTAATTTATAGAACCACAATAGGTTAACGGACTACACATCCCACACGTGTATTCATTCATACTCACCAAGGACATGTCTTAGCGCCACACACTTGGCAACCACTTTCGGCCATATTGTTTTAAAGGTCATTCACCTTATGTTAATTGTCTATGGATGGATGGCGACAATTTGTTTTATTAGATTAGATTGAATTGTTTTTAACTTGTAGTTTTTATTACTTCATTGTTGCCCGAAACACGTTTATTTTTAAACTACTTTAAATTACTTTATTTTATCTGACAAAGTCAAAGGAAGCTTTTGGCTGTCTATGTTAGTATGTTTGTTACATGCGTTTCAGGTGTTTGGTTTGGATTTTGGCAAATAAAAAAAAGGGCAATTAAATTACTTATAACATGCTAATTGAATTTTGAATAGTTACTTGAAGACTAGCTGCCCCGTGCCCACGTCTTTGAGCATTCGACGAATAACAAGACTAAAAATAGCCGAATCGGTTCGGCCGTTCTAGAGTTAAGCAAGACTAACGAACAGCAATTCATTTCTATTTAAATAGATTTCACGATTGTATAATTGGAGGCTAATAAACATTACTTTCGGGTAAAAATTCGCGTCTCGGTTTAATAAATAAATTAATTAATTAAAAAAGCCATTTATTTCTTACTGTTACAATGGTTAAGGTAAGTAAATTTTACGAAGATAATACAATATAAAAAAATTAAAAATATAAATGTTAGTACGAGTACCTAATTAAGTTATTTGGTATGTAAGTGAAATAAACGTAGTTTTAAATTAGGTTAGTTAGTTGTTGTTTTTAAACATAATTTTGTTAATGTAAGAACTTGTGATTTAAATCCTTTTATATTTATGAATCGTTAACGTATTTATGTATCGTTCTATAACTGCTGAGTATTAACCTGTCCTCCAAATGACAATACTGATGGAACCACAGAATACCAGGAGCACGATTCTCGGGTAGTGGAAAAATGTTGTGCGAGCGGGATATACTAATATTCGGAAATAAGTTCGAGGACTGAGAATCGCCGCCCAGGCTCTGTGGTGCTCACGCCGCGGTGATACGCCTGAGTGGTCTCCTTATCGGCGATATAGGCATTACACTACCTACCTTCTGAACCGAATTATTATTATTTAATTTATTTCTCATGTATTTTGTTCATGCTGTGATCTGTCTTGTTTTACATGTAACTTTTTCTTATTTGTTCATTGTTAAGTGTTTTATTGTGTGTACTCAATGTAATGTAATGTCTAATGTTTATTATTATTATTATTATTTATTCAGCAAGAACCCCGGATTGGGTATAGGGCTCCTCCAAAGATGCCCATTCATCTCTATCTCGTGCTGCGTCTGTCCAGTTTGAGCCGGCTGTTCGCTTGAGGTCATCATCCCATCTAATTAATAATAATAATAGCTCCCCTCACCGATTTCGATGTCGGTAGCCGATTTTATTGAAACCAGGCCAGCTACGCAGGAGTTATTTTTTTAGTGCCCAAGTGTGTGCGCAATACACAGAAGCACTCTCTCTTCCTTTTATTCTCATAACCTAGTGGGACGGTAAACCGACACGACTAGCGAGAGATCAGGCGCAGGACCGACTTTTTACATGCCCATCCGACGCATGGATCATCTTTCTTGTCAGACAATCAGGTGATCAGCCTGAATTGTCCTAACCAAACTTGAAAACAACATTATTTGTTGTTCCAACGCGGGAATCGAACCCACGATCTCCGGATTGAGAGCGAAGCTCTGAACCACTAGACCACGGAGGCGATTAATTATACCATCTAATTAGTGGTCTCCCTAAGCTTCTCTTGTCCGTCGGGCCGTTCCACAGTGTCACTCTCTCTGTCCATCTCTGGTCTGTATCTGACGACATGACCTGCCCATCTCCATTTCTGTTTTAGTGCATATGTTAGAGCATCGTCTCGGTATAATCTGACCATAATAGCAAACGCTAATGACCTTTATGCCAAACATAAATCTGTCAAGTTTAAATTTAGTACGCGTCAAGAAATCACTCAATACATATTCAGTGAAGCCTTAAAGGACTCAATTTAGAATTTCTATGTATGGATTATTGTATGTAACGGTAGCCGTACACTACTCTGCCTATCGTCCAATCGACATGGAGCTTGCAATTGTGCAGGCTGGATTAAACTTTTGTATAATTCCAGATATATTTATACTAATATTATAAAGCGGAAGAGTTTATTTGTTTGTTTGTTTAAACGCGCCAATCTCAGGAATTACTGGTCCGAATTTTAAAATTGTTTTTTTTGTTGGATAGTCCATTTATAGAGGAAGGCTTTAAGCTATATAACATTATGCTGCGACCAATAGGAGCGAAGCGTCAGTGAGAAATGTTGCAAAAACGGGGAGAATTATTCACATTTGAGGACTTTCGTTCTTCTTATCCAGCGCACGGCTGGATAAACAAATTAAGTCACTCAAAAACCACGCGAATGAAGTCGCGGGAACAGCTAGTCTATACTAATATTATAAAGCTTTGTTTGTTTGTTTGTTTAAACGCGCTAATCTCTGGAACTACTGGTCCGATTTGAAAACATATTTTTTGTTGGGTAGTCCATTTATAGAGGAAGGCTTTAGACTGTACAACATTACGCTGCGACCAATAGGAGCGAAGCGTCAGTGAAAGACTACACGCTCTAAGGGCGTGTTTCACCAAGAAATGTTAAAGTTAACGCCATGTTTAATATCATGTTATCCCTCTCGTATTTCCTGTCAATGAATGAGATGGCATGGTATTTTAACATGGCGTTAACTTTAACATTGCTTGGTGAAACATGGCCTAAACCTACAAGCTCTACACTACACCTTAATCAAAATTTATGAAAAAGTTATCAGATCTCATGTAGAGCCAAGATTCTTGATCTATGCGCCCTTACTTTACCAGAAATGATGAATGAATGCCTATGAAATCATCGTAACGGTAGCAAAACGACCAAGTATCACGTTTTGACTGAAATGTAGGGTATGTGAAGTTAGGCCTGGCCTAAACTTTTGGCTGAGGTGTCCAGTAATTAACGTCATAGTTGAATTAACTAACGGTTTAAAATTTTAAAATTGATTAAAAATAGTGGACTTAAGGTGTGTTTCACCAAGCAATGTTAAAGTTAATCCTTCGTAATAAATATCATGTTGTTCCTTTCGTAATTCCTATCAATGAATGAGAAGGCATGGTTTTTTAACAACCCGTTAACACTAACATGCGTTGGTGAAATCCGGACTAAGTATATTTGTTCAATCGTCATGCCGATAGGACGATAGGCAGTATAGTGTATGATTACACTAATATCTATACCTAGATCGTGAAATAAGGGCAGGGTGTTCTACTTGAGCCCTAGATTATATCACTGCTAACATTTGACCTCACTCTGATAACATTCAGAGGTTCTACAAGTTTGCCAGTTCTTCTCGAAGGTAAAGTTAAACCTGCAGGCTTACTATCGCTTACGAAGTTCGATAACAAACGTATGGGATTTGACATAAGCTTCGCTAAATGACTTACGAATTCGCTTGTCATTTAGCGAAGCTTATGTCAAACCACACACATTTTATTTTCGACGAAGCGATAAATAATGATGGCATGTTGAATTACGGCCCAGCAGGCTTACTCCCGACACAATCGAGAATCGAATCAGTTCGATCTCAACGGCTTTTGGTGTTTTATTTGGTGGATTACTTTTAAACTTACCGGGATAAAGAAAATCGTTAGATCGTAAATCTTTGTGTACTCCCGACCATATCATTCGACTGTGAATCAAAATAAACAAACATCAATTTATTCGGGAGTACGCGGCACGATCGAATCTGAATCAAAATCTAATCAGTTTGGAGAGTACAAAAAGTTGCGACCTAGCAATTTTCTTTATAATGATTACTTTCAAAGTAATAAAGTAAAAAAAAGTTTTTTTCAAATCGGACCAGTAGTTTCTGAGATTAGCGCGTTTAAACAAACAAACAAACAAACCCTTCTGCTTTATAATATTAGTATAGATATAGATAATAAGGATAATTCCCTAGATAATATATCTGATGATGATCACAAATATTTGCATAAACATCGATTTTTCATACATCAACATCTAGATCCCTAATCAAACATACGAAGGCGTTTGACAAACATTACAAATATTAATCCTATTGAGTAAGCTATCAAATTGTTTGCTATACGTGTCAACCTTGTGGTACGCCGTATGTACTATATTAACACTGATTTCGAAAGTAAGGATGAGCCCACACGAATATATTCCATCAACCTGATCAATATCATCTGTTCAATGCCTAGAATAGTGGAAATGCTTAATATCAGATTCGACAACTTTTGTTTTGACAACTATGTGGCACTGAGAACCAATAAACGCTTAACTTATTACCACGCGGCAAGTTTTAGCATTCGTGTAAACCGGAAAAAATGATTAACTAATCCAATCTGGGGGCACATAGTACAGTAGCAACTGCAGCTACTTGCCAAGTCAATCTACTTATTTATTTAAGACATGAAAGATTTTTAATTATATTGATAATATTATGATTGATAAAAATCACGTTAATATAATATACACAGGTTTAATTTAAACTATAATATCAAACATTTTAACAAAATGTGCATTTGCGTTTATTTATTGCACGCTAAATTGGAATATGTATAATACGTTCCATTGCTTTCTGTATTTACGTCTGGGTAATGCAAGTTTGTAAACTTTGTTTTGTCGCGTTGGTCCTAATAGGGCACTCACATTCGAGACATTTTATGCGCTGACAAGGCCTGTCCTTACGACTTCTCAAGTCAAGCTCTATTGGTATATTGTGACAAACGACTACCATTAATTTGTCATCTTACCAAATAAGATGAGTATAATAGGCACATTTAATTTTATTAATTAGCTGTGGACGCGACTTTGTCCGCGTTGAATCTTATACTAATATCAGAGGTAACCCTGATTATATTAACTAGACCAAGATTCATATTTTTATTAGATTCTATAGACAATGTAAAAATAGTTATTGTCTATGGAATCTAAAAGCAAGATTGTCAATTGTGTCAAACCTACATACGTGCGTTCTAGTGTGTTGTTGTTATTATCATTAATTTTATTCCAAGCATTATTTAAAGATTATATTTATCTCCCTATGGCTTTAGCTACTCCTAAGCTGCCATTACAAAGCCTATTCTATTGCCTTTTCTATCATTACATATTATAAAACATATTCCTTCGCCGCGTCTGTCTGTTCGCGATAAACTCCAAGACTACTGCACCGATCTTCGTGCTGTTGTCACCAATGGATAGAGTGGTTCTCGAGGAAGGTTTTAATGTATTGGACCCGGTAGGTGGCGCAGCGGTCTGTGCGTCAATGAAAATTATAAGGCGGTACGGAGTTCGCCAGGACAGCAAGCATAAGTATAGATCTTGTAGACAAAAAATCTAGCTCACCTAAATCCTAAACCTACTTTATCTACCTTACATGTATAATGAATTATCTTGTTACAGTCACTCAAATCTGTAATCATCAATTATTTTTTCATTAACGAAAGCTTGTTCGGAGAACATTGATGAGAGTTTGAATGAATTAATTGGGTTTGATTGATGGTACACAGATGCATCGACATCTTATTACAGTTTCATATAACGATTCAATCTTGTCTCGAATTGAAGTTGGAATTTTAAACGATTTTCTGTTCAATAAAAATAAACCAAACGATCGAGTAAAAGTTGCAGTTCAAGAACTTTAAATTAAATATCTCATATTTGAGATGCCATCGCTATTATCACTTGCGAAGTTTGAAAACAAAAATGTATGGGATTTGACTTAAGGTTCGCAAAACAAGCAAAGTGGAGACAGCACAAAATTGTAATGAAAAGCACCACGGGAATAAAGATTATTAGGTCACTAGCTGTCCCCGCGACTTCGTTCGCGTGGTTCTTGAGCGACTTAAACCATTTATGCAGCGCACGCAACGAAAGTCTCCCCGTTTTTGCAACATTTCTCACTGACGCTTCACTCCTATTGGTCGCAGCGTAATGTTATATAGCCTAAAGCCTTCCGCTATAAATGGACTATCCAACAAAACAATAATTTTTCAAATCTAACCAGTAGTTCCTGAGATTAGCGCGTTTAAACAAACAAACAAACTCTTCCGCTTTATAATATTAGTATAGATTGTAAGCTAATTGAGGGGTCTAGTATCAAAACCCACTAACACGTACTTTTAAAAAATATCACAGGATACAAAAAACGTTTAAGCTTACCTAATCGCATTTTGACACTGGTATGCACTGTTATAGGGGCTTTTTTATTTTGAATTTATTTTTGGTGGGCAGATTACTGTATGTTTTAGCGGGTTTTGGTACGAAACTAGCCAAGCATTTTGAAGCAATTTTTACGAGGTTTCCGTTTAGAGGATTTTGGTTTTATACCCCTCAATTATGAGCTTATGTCATTTATTCGGAATTTACTGTGATGAAATAATTCCAATATATTTTATTCCTAGGCTGACTAATTCGTTGCCATACATAATATAGTTAACTCTACACGTCGAGGTGACAAGAACTCGCACTGGGGCCTTACTCTCCAAACTGATTAGATTTTGATTTAGATACGATGATGCCGCGTACTTCCGAATAAAATGACATTTGTTAATTTTCATTCTCAGTCGATTGATATGGTCGGGAGTACAAAAAGTGACGATCTAACAATTTTCTTTATCCTGATTAGTTTCAAAGTAATTCACCAAATAAAATACGAAAAACCACTGAATATCGAACGGATTCGTTCGATATCGTTCTGGATTGTGTCGGGAGTAGGGTACCTAAGCTGAGCAGTCAGACTCAGAACGTCCACTGGCGATATTAATCGGTGACTGATTTTTGTAAAAATATCAGTATACTGATTGTGACTTCTTCTTCATTGTCCAGCACTCCATGGAGATACCATGGAGTATCGTTTGTTTCATGAGTAACATAGGACTTTGGGAGGTACTCTAAAGCGAAGGAGTCACAATAGATCCCAAAGGTTTGCAGTGACATAAAACCTGACAAGGCCAGCCTTCGAAAAAAAAAAAAATTATTGCAACTAACTCGCAACGAACTCGTACAAAAAGTCGGTCAGAAATCGGTCCTACAATAAATTCAACAACAACAACAAACGCGACATCGATATAGTATTTTTTTTTATCTATGGACGCTCCACACCACGTCAATCTGGCCCCGTGCTAAGTATCTGAAGAACTTGTGTTACAGATACCAGACAATGGAAATATATTTAATACATACTATACACATATTTAAGATTTTTATTATATTATACACAAATTTAATGCACACCCATGATGGGTCATGGGTGTCATGATGGGTCATGGGTGTGCATTAAATTTGTGAAACATTGAAAACTTTTTGTTCCCCCGGCGGGATGAGAACCCACGATCTCTCAACTCGAACACGAAGACGTTCAACCACTGCGCTACGGAGGTCGTCAGTATTAGAACATAATAAAGTTACTCACTTTTTGTGTGCATTTTAAATTAACTTTTTACCAGCGACGTGTATTAGGTGTCATATTTTTATTAGAAACTTGATTATAGTCTCCATCAAGCGTCACTTTTTTCTGCAAAAACTTGAGCTTCCTTACTTCGAGTATGAAGAGCATTTTACCCGACAACAATGCCAAAATGAAGGGTAATGTTGACAGTCTATGTATGTTTGTTTCGCCGTAGCAATTTAATTTATTAATCGCATTTTTAACACCCCTTTTTTAGGTCGACCAGTAGGCTTACTCCCGACACAATCGAGAATCGAATCAGTTCGATGGTTTTTGGTGTTTTATTTGGTGGATTACTTTGAAACTAACCAGGATAAAGTAAATTGTTTGATCGTAACATTTTGTACTCCCGCCCATATAAATCGACTGAGAATCAAAATAAACAAACGTCAATTTATTTTGTAATTTAAAAATAATTGTAAAAGTACGCGGCACGATCGAATCTGAATCAAAATCGAATTAGTTTGGAGAGTAAGGTATGTAAGTATGGTAGCGTAATGAAAGTTGGCAGCTGTATGAAGTTCTGATGGCCATACAATAATATGGTTCTGTTGAACTGATCTGATGATTGATCTGGAAGATGTGAAGCGGAACTTCATGATGGAACATCGTATGTTGAACCGATTTTGATTTAGTTTTTTTTGTATTTGGAAACTGATGTTATCATGAATTCAGGGGTGTTCAAAGGTATAATTCATAATCATCGTTCACTCATCGCTTGAAAATCAATAATTTTCTAACAAAGCCGGGAATTAATTAATAAATTTAATTTTGTTTTTAATTAATTATTTGCACTGTGGTTCAACGTCTGCTAGTTTTCGTATGTTTTTTCAGCTCCGATTGATTTTATTAAGCAATTATAATTATTAATTACGGTATTCAATGTGGTGTCATTTTATGGTTTAACATGGCCTGTCCTTACTGTAATAAAAGTCAATGGTCCATAGACAATATTCACACCACCAACACGTCACGAAATTTTATAATTAGAATTTACTTTGATTTCGAAAATAGAATGTTATTTTAAACGCTAACGACCTGAAGCGGATATAATTTAAACCTTAACACAAGGGAGTAAAGTGTAGGTTGCCGTGACGAGATTTTTGAAAAACGGCGGGAAATCTCAAGCTGTCAATCGAAGGGAAGCCATTTCTTTTTGTCAGTTCAATTAAAGTAATTGATTTTACAGATGGGACGATTGGTTTCTAGAAATTTGGTTAGTTATTTTAGAGGAATTAAATACATAGGTATTCTCGGCCTTAGGAGATTTTACCTTATTTTACTACTAAAAACAACAATATCGTTCGTGTTTAATCCACGGCGGCCATTTTGAAAATGGCGGACATTTTGCTATAGGTGGGTTCCATTTGCAATGAAATGACGATATTAACGATGGACTGCCTATAGGTGCCAAAACAAAAAATGCTCTACGCGTCTTTCTCTACACACTATATTCGGCTTTATATGTATATGCACCATGAATCACTCTGTATAGGAGAGCTCCTAAATTAAATAAACGTATTCGTCTCTGCTCGGCATGGAACTTGAAAGCATCTTAATTTGAGTACCGTCTGAGTTTAGCTGTTAATTACGGTAGAGTTGTAACAGTAGTGAAAAATATTCAAGGCCATCTATTTTATGAATGAACTTTCACGTGTGAATGAGATAGATAATATTTTATGGATATGTGTGACAAAGACGGGTGATAGCAATAAATTAATAATTAATTCTATCGTTGTAATTCATAGTCATGCGGAAGAATGATAGTCACGATTTTAATGATTCATTATTATCATCATAATGGCATTACATTTTTCGATAAAGATAGTTAATGGAATCAGGGGTTACTTTGCGGAAATCCATAGCGTAAAATTTTAATTTTATGCTTTCTTAAGATTCTATCCATCCATCTTCATACTTCACCATCATACCCTAGCACCAAAGTACTCACCACGACTTTTGAAAATTTGTGAAAATTATACAAGCGTATCTAGATAACTAGACATAAATTCCAAAATATTAAAGTTTTTTCTTTATTTATACACTAAACACTACTTGTATTCCAAATTTTAAGCGTCTATGTCTGCTAGAAGTACCTTACACTTTTGATGATCAGTGAGTGAGTCAGTGACAAAATTAAGAAACTTTGACAAGTTATAATTCTCAAACTTCTGTTTCAACTTGAATGAAATATACCGTGTTTATACAATGTGTGATTACTTACTAAAAATGCAGGCTTCTAGTTTTATCCACAACAAAGTAATATGAGGTCTAAAATGGTCTGAACTGTTTCGAGAAAAGGATGGTACAGCCGTGCTCAACTTGGCGAGAGCACTGCCATGCTCCCAGATTTAAAAAAAACATTTAAATCGGATTGCTTCTGGATTGAATTAAATTTAATTTCAAGCGTAAGAGGGCAGGTCCTGACATACGGCCATTTATTAAGTCGCACTTAACTTAACAAGCTCTCTAATCTTGATGTCTCAATATTATTTCTTTGTCACATACTATAACTAATCAAGTAATTTGTTAGACGTGATGTGAATGCATTCCATTCAGCTATTAGTAATACAAAACAGGATATATTTCTGTATATGGCAAAAGAGCGAGAGGAACCTATTGACAGCTCGGTCTCTTTCTAGCAATGTTTAAGTTACATGAAACACAAGTTAGTTTGTTTCCTCCTCCAAAACTTAACCAATTTAGTTACTTTTTCATTAGAAACTTAATAAAAAACTATGTTTAAAAAACCGACTTCAACAACTAAAAAAATAAAATAATATTTTTATAGTGGTAGTTTTTTATTTTTTACTTTTTAGTGTCTCTCAAACTAAAAGATAAATCCGTTTTGTAGCTACGATGCTACAGATAGACTGACAGACACCATAATTATAATTTCGTGTCGTTTTTTGTGTCGAGAGTCAATTATAAATGCGAAAGTAAAAAAACTTCCAAATTAGACCCACTGAAACTACGTCATATTTATTACATAAAATCAAATCATCGACATAACAATGTACCGACAAGTGGTGAATCGTTCAAAATTTTGATGACATAATATTATGTTCAAAAAATAAAAACAACGCCGAAGTATGTAAAAATTTCATGGAACCAAATGTCAGAGATTCTGCGTAAAATAAAAAAAGAATCATGAAAATCCAATCATTAACCTCAGAGTAATCGTACATACATTAAAAAATCAGGCCGAATTGAGAACCTCATTTTTTTGGAAGTCGGTTAAAATGAGTAGATATGGCATCTCGCCTTTGTTTGATAATAAATATCTTTAAAATTATTGTTGATAATAAATATCTTTAAACCTAAACCTAGATGTGTTCCTCTTAACAATCGTTTTTCAGACATCACGATACCAAATACGAATCAATACTATTATTTACATGGGCTACATGGTGTGAATACATTACGCTAAGTATTCTGCTCACGGGCTGTTCGGATCTAAGCTGAATTTGTAAATGCCTACGCGAAGATATGTGGGAAGGACTATTAAGCATTAACTGCCATTAATACCTTTCACATTCGAATTTGGAACGTTGGAACACAAGGTTTTGACTGCCAGTATTAGATTATAATCTATCCATCAACTAGCTGTGCCCGCGACTTCGTTCGAGTGGTTTTTGAGTGGCTTAAGCCGTTTATGCAGCGTACGCAATAAAAGTCTCCAAATGTAATTAATTTTTTCCCGTTTTTGCAACATTTCTCACTGACGCTTCGCTCCTATTGGTTGCAGCGTAATGGTATATAGCCTAAAGCCTTCCTCTATAAATGGACTATCCAACAAAAAAAAAAAATTTCAAATCGGACCAGTAGTTCCTGAGATTATTGCGTTTAAACAAACAAACAAACTCTTCCGCTTTATAGCATTAGTATAGAAGTATAGATAAGGCTTCCAACAATACCTCATCTGTCTAATTATCTTAAGTAGTTTGATGAGGGAACAGATAAACATACATAGCCACATACATACAGGTCAAAATCATAACCCTCCTTTTTGCTTCGCCGTGGTCGGGTAAAATTAAAACATTTAAGTAACCCTCGAATTGTCAAGCAGTGAGTTAACTGATAATGATGAATTATAGCTAAGAACACTTATCACGTAAGCTTTCAAACTAAAAAATCTATATCAAAATCGGTTTATCCGTTTAGTAGCAATTACACAGACACACAGGCACGTCGGGGGTTAAAAATGGAGATCGTGCTAAACACATATTAATGCTTTTTTAAGTAGATCACAAACAGGAACATTATTTTAAATTAAAAATTCATGAAATCCTGAATAAAACCAAAGACAATCCGCAACCACGCCTACGACTTAAAAAACACTTAAGCAAAAAACTTGCTAATTAATCAAAAGATTCATTATCTGTGTCATTTCGCAACATGACGCACCGGGTGTGACAAAAAGTGACACAAAATATTTGATTTCGCAAACACAGGGGGATAATGGCGTGTGAAAGACCAACATCAGTGGGCGTATGTACACAGTACAGCTTCTAGCTAAATTACACGATGACTCAATAAAGCCTTGAAAGTTATTGCCATAAGCCAAATCAACAGATGCTGAAAAAAAACATCACATGAATTTAAATTTCGAATCGCATCGACAATTTTACCTCTGACAGATATAAATTTAAATTTCGAACATACAATGCTTTCCATTACAGCAGGCTTACTTTCGACACAGTCGAGAATCGTAGTTAAATAATAAATAAGTTCGATCACAACTGCTTTTGGTATTTTATTTGGTGGATTACTTTGAAACTAACCATGATAAAGAAAATCGTCAGATCATAACCTTTTCGTACTGCATGGTACTACCGACCATATCAATCGACTGAAAATGAAAATAATCAATCAATTTATTTGAAAGAAGGGGCACGATCGAATCTGAATCAAAATCGAATCAGTTTGAAGAGTAAGGCCCTAGTACTGCGACGGAATGTTAAATCAACCTATCTATACTAATATTATAAAGCGGAAGAGTTTGTTTGTTTGTTTGTTTAAACGCGCTAATCTCAGGAACTACTGGACCGATTAAAAAAAAAATTTTTTGTAGGATAGTCCATTTATAGAGGAAGGCTTTAGGCTATATAACATTACGCTGCGACCAATAGGAGCGAAGCGTCAGTGAGAAATGTTGCAAAAACGGGGAAAATTATTCACATTTGTGGACTTTCGTTGCGTGCGCTGCAAAAACGGTTTAAGTCACTCAAAGACCACGCGAACGAAGTTGCAGGGCACAGCTAGTACCTAGATAAAATTTAGTACCACTAATTTGATGAATTAATACTATGAAATCTTCGTAACGGTAGCAAAACGGTCAAGTATCACGTTTTGACTGAAATGTAGAGTGTGAAGTTAGGCCTGGTAAAGTAAGGGCGCATAGATCAAGAATATTGGCTCTACATGAGATCTGACAACTTTTTCACAGGGTAATCGAGACACGTCTTGGCAACACTTTTACATGAAAATGTTTTTGGTGGGATTAATTTACCGATATGCTAACGAAATAAAGATCTCTCTCATACTAAGTCCGAGATAAAACAACTCTGAATATACACCATACATCGGCCATAGCAACTAGAAACGCCACATTTAAGCAATTTAAAATTGGAACGCTCCGTAATTGGTACTTCATTATAAAGTTTTTTTGACACATTTGCTTGGCATTGACTTTTGCTGTTAAAAAAAAATTTTGGCGCCATATTTATTTGAATATCGAAGTTAACTACCTACACATATAAATATAGTGAACTAGCTGACCTGTGCTCACTTCGTTAAGCATTTAAATAGTTTTACACAATCCTGAACCCTCAACGTGGAACCCACAACCCTGAACCCGCAACGCGAATAATTTTTTTATTTATTTATCTATTTGGAATACAAAATATTAATCCAAATAGTTTAAACTTATACTTAAATGCGGTATTTATAGCATTTCACATTTTTTATTTTCCATTTGCAAACAATGTTGTTACCATGAAAAACCGTATCATATAGATTGGTAACGACGGAAAAGATCGAGTCCAGGTTCAAACCCCGGTGACTATTACGTTTATTTTCTTTTGTTTTCTAATTTTTTTTAAATATAATATAGCCTATATTCAGCGCTGATAGTGTAGCTTTCCAACGGCGAAAGAATTTTTCATATTTGTTCAATGGTTTAGAGCCTATTCCATTCAAACAAACAAGCAATCAAATGTTTCCTCTTTATAATATTATTATAGATAGTATAGAACAATTATTATATTACGACCTAAGCAAATGCTACTAAAACTATAAATGCGAAAGTTTGTATGTGTGAATGTATGTTTGTTACTCTTGCACACAAAAAGTACTGAACGGATTTTGATAAAATTTGGTTTGGTAGTAGTTTACATCCTATTAACACACAGGCTACTTTTTCGGCAGCAACATGTAGGTACGGTTCCCGCGGGATTTAATTTCGCGCAAAGGAGCGGGAAACACCTAGTAAGTTTATGATAATCCTTGCGTCTAACAACTTATATTTTTTCTAATATTTATTCAAACCACTTACATTGTAATGTGTTTGTATAGGCATTTCTTACCTTTAATATTATTCAATGAATAGTTCGAAGACATTTTCCTTGTACTGAATACAAAAACAACCGAAATGAGGTTGCAAAAGTTCAAACCGAAATACCTAATCGAATATTTTTCTACGAATTCAAATGTCGAATGAACATAGATGTAAAATAAGTGGACGGAGCAACGAGCATAGATTATAGAATATGTTTCACGGACTTTTTTCTCAGTCGGTCAAAACCTTTTTTTTTTTTCATCTACTCAAATAACAATTTTTGTATATATTATTAAACACTTTACAATATTTTTAAAACAATTTTAAAAACGTGTATCTAGGCATTTATATGTCCATTCTTTCAGACATAAAACACAAATTAATGGCACAGTAATTAGGCATGTGCTTTCTCGTCCTTGAGTTCGATGACGTCAAACTTCCTGTGACGTCACGATGTTCATGAGATCATCATTTGTTTTTGGAAGTAGGGCAACTATTTTGTAGGCAATGTGGGTTCGAGGTATCAGGTGAGTTTGTGTTCCAAATATGAATGTGAAACCATAGACGAGTTCCAAATTTAACTGGCGCGAAAAAGAAAGAGAAGTACAATTTGGCGCGGCTGTTTTCTTTTTTATAATTTTCAATTATTTTATAATAAATTTAAATAAAATCGTCAGTAATCGTTGATTTATTACAAAGCGAATATGTGTAAAAAAGACTACAACATAGTCATACGATATGCTAAAGACGTTGATACTTGGCTTTAATATTACAATTCCATTGACCTAAAAGATAGCGCGAAAAAAAATTATTCACATATTTCGGGCTGAATGAAAGTATCTTTGCTCGCATAAAAAAGTAGCACATTATGCAGTTAACCTTAAAATTATCAATGAGTAACTCCCGTACCGATTCTAGCTCACCTAAAAACCTAAAAACGTTTCCAGTAAACGCTGGACCGGCGATTCCTGGTAACCCTTAGTGTGTCGAGGCCTCGTTACAATGGTGGTTTGTGTAATGTACCTGAATTGAGTTTCCTGTTTTTTATAGTTTCCGTTTCAGATTAATTGAATAGTTACGTAATAACATGCAGTACATATTACGTTTAAAGAAAAACATTGTGTTAGTACTTTTACGGCCGAATACTGAAACGATAGTTAAATTAATTGTTGCTTAAAAGACGGCGTGTCTTCCTTGACATTTCCCTAAAGAGTGACAGTGACAGGCTGCGAATAGGAGGAGTCTTAACTTTAATTAGCGTTTCAGTATTTGGCCATGAGTCTAGTTTTTCTTATTCTTGAAGTAGAGTGGCGGTAATTTTAGTCCCAGATAGCTTCAAAAAGTAATTCTTGTCAAACATGATACTGGGGTGGTAAGTACTAAAGGTGCCCGTTGTTGTTAGTGCCCAAGTGTATGCGCAATATACGAAAGAACACTTTACTTTTACTCTCGTTCGCAGTGGAACGGGTTTTTCTCACGTCTGACGAAAGATCAGGCGGAGACATGCGACGCAGATTATCTTTCTTCACAATTGGATGACCAGCCTGTTCTCCTTCAGGCCGACGTTGCATTGGTGATTCCTCTGGTGTTGCCCATGTTCATAGGCGACGGTGGCCGCTTACCATCAGGTGACCCGTCTGTCTTTTCGTCTCGCTCTAAAAAATACCCATAGAAAAGACTTGAAAACTATTTGAACCCACGACCTCCAGGTCGAGAGCTCCAACTAAACGGCACTAAACGGCAACGTTAATAAAGAATTATTAGAACCAAGGAAATAGACAGAAGTCACGATACAAGTACCAACTACGGGTATGTTAAGATGACCTTTTTTCTAACCTTATACGATGTAATATAATATAAATAAACGGTGATACAGAGTGACATAAGTACTGAATCATCGTTTTATTACTTTTTAAATTGTGTCATTGTGTTCATGATTTTCATGGTCAAGAATTTATTGAGATAAATTGAGTGACAGCATATTAAAAATAGTTAAAGACAAAATCTATTTTCAAGCGAAGCGCCGCTGACACAAATGTAGGTACTAATGGTTAAAAGATAGTGACAATACATTTTTGATGTGGACGTTGTGAAAGAGACAGATCGTGTCTAATGACTATCTCTTTCTGCTCAGTCCATTTTTTTTTTATATCATTGACGGAATTCCAAATTTAAATGTGCTTTTTTTATTTTATGGCCGGCAACAAGACCTTTATGCTGAAATGCTGGAATATGGCAACAGCATAAACATACAGTCTCGTCAATTAAAACCACAGATAAAAATTACACTGAATCTATTTCAACAGTGAACAGACAGCGTCCGCATTGGCACCGCTCCAAAACACACTGTCCTGTCTATTACATCATTCTATAATTAAACTCGAGTTAAATTCACGTATGGTAGTGACTGGGGTGATTGCTGAAAAAAGGAAGTCACCGCCATTTTGACACCATTTCGCGGATTAATTATGATCACAAAATCAAAAGTCATGTCGAGACTTTTTTCAAAATGGCGGAATTTTAATATTTAATTATGTCTCAATTGATTGATTAATGACAAGCACGTTAATTTTCTGTCCATTTTAGGTTGTTTGAATTTAGAACGCACTTTTATCTATGGCCATTATTCAAATTGAGAACAAGCAAGATGCGCAACTCTCAGCTGAAAGTAAAACTACAAAGATAATAAAACCTAACTCAATGTATACTCTGGCAACCTAAACTAGATCAATATCTACATTTGAATGGATATTTTGGGATCAAAAGACGCGACATCCAGCCAACACAAACTGAAATGTTTGTAATCTGCAAACAGTTGATAAACCTAAATTATAGCCCTGATAAAAACTAAAAATAGCTTGGATCTCTGCAAAAACAATCAGTAAAAATGCATCGGGATGTCACAGTCAGAAAGAAGACTATTCAGAGAAAAGAAGACAAATCGAATTGATAACTTTACTGGCTCTTGTGAACTTTACATTAGTGGGTATCTTAAGTCGTATGCATTATCAATGGAAGCTATAAGTTCTGTTCTCAATAAACAATAAATAAATACATCTGTAGTCAAGACATAAAACAATTTTCAAAATAGTTTCAACGCAAGTATGTCATCGAACGTTTAAAATTCAAACGTCATAGACTATAGAGTAATGCAAATGTGAAATGTCAAAAGGTGACAAGTGACGTAATAATTTTTAAACAGTTTCAAGTCAAAAAGCTAAAATGTAGGTTAGAATAACGAACAATGATTTAAGCCCGAAAATAAATGTAAAAACCGTATGACCGGGTTACAGTGGTGTAATGTTTATACGAATTTAGATTTATGTGCGGCTATAACTTTGTTGAGACTCGGTAGTTCCATGGAGAAATAGGGCTGGAATATTATGAACGCAGTTTAAAAACGAAATTAAAAAAAAAAGAATTAAACTTAGAACAAGTTACAGAGGTAAAAACTACTACACGTAAATGGTTAAAAATTTGAAATACGAGGTCTTTCAAATATGGAACGTGCCATAGATAAACTTTATTTTTTTATTGAGACAGCTATTAGACACAGCACGCGTCTTCAACACACTTGAGGGCCCATCAAGTCGAGAGGACAGTCGCAATGTCAAGTGGTTTTATCTCAAATCCCTGGGTATTGGGTAACTTAGCATGACGTAAGTGCTGGACAAGTATGTCAGAGGGAAACCTGATGCTTCTATAACTAGGATATAACAAAATACATATTAAATTAAAATTTTGAATTATACCCCCATTTTGTAAGATGTTTTAAATTTTAAACATGAACAAGCGAACTAATTAATAATATAAAAAAATAAGAAGAAGAAGATAATAATAAATGAATATTATTATTATCTTCTTCTTCTTATTTTTATCTACGCTAATAAAGAAGAAAGATTTGTATTTATGTATGTAACGAATAAACTCAAAAAGTACTGGACCGATTTTAATAATTCTTTTTTTATTATAAAGCTACATTATCTCTGAGTAACATAGGCTATATAAAAATAAATTGCTGTTCGTTAGTCTCGCTAAAACTCGAGATCAGCTGAACGGACTCGGATATTTTTGGTCTTGAAATATTCGTGAAAGTCCCGAGAAGGTTTAAACGGTTTCCATGCTCAACGAAGTGGGCACGGGTCAGCTAGTATCTTATATATAAAAATAAATTGTTGTTCATTAGTCTCGCTAAAACTCGAGAACGGCTGAACCGATTCGGCTATTTTTAGTCTTGAAATATTCGTGGAAGTCCAGGGAAGGTTTAAACGGTTCGTATGCTTAACGAAGTGGGCACGGGTCAGCTAGTTGTAGATAAAACCGCTGCCAATCGTCAGCTTTTCAACAAAAAACTAGATCTAAATCCGCTCATCCGTTTGGGATCGTAAAACTTATAAAATTATTGAGCCCGTTTGTTTTTGTCGGGGTTATATTTTAACCCCGACAAAAACAAACGGGCTCAATAATTTTATTCAGAGTCCTTTCCATGAAAGAAGTCACCAGGAGGCAGTGCTAATTGCGCCACTTTATACTTTTCACCCAGTGACTTTCGTCGTTTTTACTTTTCAACCAATGACTTACGACGTTTTACGTTTCACTCAATGACTTATGACGTTTATACTTTTTTATTGACCACAACACGGGCCGCGGCGTGCAAACAGACGCTTGTTGTTGGCATCTGGCAGTCCGCAGTGTTGAGTTACAGCTCGTGCCATAACGACCGCTTCATGAGAGTAGGTCATGAATTCCTAACATCCGATTGAACGGTATTGAGAAAAAAATCGGTGGGGTGCCAAATAGCACCTCCCTATAAACCAAGGATAAAATGGATATAAAATTTCGGATACGGATATGGGTATTAAATGATTTCGGATTATCCGTTTGTTTCGGATAATTTCGGTTACTGTAGTGTTTGTCTTACTGGTTGTCTCCTTATCGTGGGCAATATACTATATCTATATACCTTGGTGGGGGTTGTTCCGCTTTATAATATTAGTAAAGATAAAGTTAAAAAAATGTCAGGAACGCACTTGTGACTTTTTTGTTCTCCATAAATCGTTTGTACGCAAATTTAACACACATCCATGACCTATAAAAACTTTTTGTTCCCTCAGCAGAATTAGAACCCGCGACCTCCGACACACTCGACGGGAGGTACAAACCACTGGACCATGGGACCAGAAAAGTTTACTTTTCCTTATGAACAGAGACAATTTTCATTCCGCACACCACTTATAAGGAGATCAATTAACATAGAGAGATTAATTGCACAAAAACCGTCAGGAAGCTCAACTTTCATTGGAGTATTGTGTCCATATCTGTGTGACCGGTCCGCACTGTGTTACACGGTTATAGTGATGGGACATTATCGATACGAATCGATATCGAATATCGATTAAGTTTAAAACCTAATATTCCAAATAATTCGTAGTGTTGTACCAAAATTAGGACACACTTGTCGATAAGATAGAGTATCGATAAGTTTTTAAAACGCACTACTGGCATGTGTCATTAAAATCGCTTCTATATTAAATGCACTTTTAAAAACTCTTACAATGTACATACATATTAAGGAAAAAGCTCATAAGCGTAATTGAAGAAATGAATGGATGAAATGTCGCAAAAAAATCCCTGAAAATTAAGTTTAAACTGTTACTTAAATATTTTAGGATATGTAGTAACGTATTAAGAACATTGATTCTAGAGACGGATCTTTAGATCAATGTACTGACGTTACGACGTATTCTAAAATGTTTAAGTGGCAGTTTGAACTAAATTTTTTCCAAATCAGAAATTTGCTTCAAATATTATAAAATATGTCTTCAATTATTATACATTTTAACCCTCGACGAAAACAGAGTGGTCATAAGTTTGATATGTCTGTCTGTGGAATCGTAGCTGCTAAACGCATGAACCATTTTATTTAGTTTTTTTAAGGTGTCGTCGAGAGTGTTTTAGCTAATCATTGTTACTTTTAAAAAAAATATACACCTAAAAATGACGTAGAAACTTTTTATCGGAAAAACATTTTTTTTCTGAGAAATAAGGTTACTCTTGAATACAAAATGAGTAAACAGTAATTATTCAATTACAAACTCCATTGCAGTACTGCGCCAGTGTCCAGCTGGCTATAATTAAAACGTATCTAACAATTTATCTTAATGTTTCATAACGTGAACGTTGAACGTAAACAGTTTACAATGGGAACTCGTAAACTTTTTATTATTATGATAAACATTAGAAGGTTGCTTCAAAAAACTTTTTTTCGAATAGTACATCACTAAATGATTTAATTAGACTAGATTTATTAATCTATATATATATAAAAGAAAGTCGTGTTACACTATTTATAACTCAAGAACGGCTTTACCGATATGGCTGAAAATGGACATAGTATAAATAAGTAATTGCTAAAACGGCCACTGTTGGCGATTTTTATGAGAGTAAATACACTATAGGATTTAGAGCTGTAATTAAATGCCAATAAATTAGTTTAACTATTTACCTACTTAGAGTTTTAACCGATAACTTTTTTTAATAAGATCTTTGTGTCGTTGTAAAATTTATTTTTAAAAGAGTGGCGCTATTAGCAGTTATTCCTCGCCTTAATTACTTTACGAAACTTTCAAATGTTTCTGCTTCGGTAACTGAACACACTATAAAACTTTGAAAATCGGTGAAACTAAAAAAATCATCAAAAACAACCACCGTTTTTGGAAGTCAGTTAAAAACAGTCCAGTTACAAATGATTCACATTTTTAAGTAATTGGAACACGAGTCTGGCAATTTCAGGTAATTTCGTTAACTGTTTAATGTGCACCATAAAAGTACAATTTATGTAAACGTCTCGACAATTTATTGTTTCTTGTTAATTATTAAAATTATTTCTCGAAAATATCCCAAATTATAAAAGATTATTCGTCGTTTAATTATTTAAGGTTACTTTTTTAAATACATGAGCTTCTCTTAAAACGGTATTTTTTTTACACGACTTCGGCGAAGGGTAATGATTTTAGCAGTCTACGTATGTATGTTCCCATGTAACGGCTAAACTACTGGTCCGATTTTAATAAATCAGGTGCTAATCTATTTGTGATGGTCCCGCGAGTAACATGGGTAGTATATAATTTTTAGAAAACAAAAATCGATTTTAAATTCCGACCACGGCCCTACCTTTGTGTACCTATGGATATTAAATGTAATTATTTCAGCCTCTTTCTTGCGAAGTCGGGTTATAGTTTTTTAAACTTTGTTGTACCTATTGAGAAGTCGGTTTTTTTTACTTTTTTTTATTACAAGTTATGTTTTTGATGGGATTCAAATGGATTTTAAAATTTAATTATTTCAGCCTTTTTAGACCCCTTTTTGCGAAGTCGGGTTTTTATTTATTGAGAAGTAGGGTAATTTTTTTTTAAACTTTTATTTTATTACAAGTTATGTTTTTAATGTGATTTACATTTATAAACCATCGATACCATTAGTTATGTTCCCATCACTACAACATATAAAAAGTGTTAAGGCTACCTTATACGATCTACTGAACTCACCAACTTATTTATAGATCTCCTTCGTTTGGTTTTGCACTTTCTCCTATTCATCAAATAGGGATATGGGAAATACTAGCACTCTGACTTGGCTCTTATTCAAGATCCCATCGCTATTATCACTTACGAAGTTCGAAAACAAAAATATATGGCATTTGACGTAGGCTTCTCTAAGTGACATAAGAATTCGCTTGTCATTTAGGGAACCTAAAAACGAACTTCGAAAACAAAATTAAATGGTATTTGACTTAAAGTTCGCTAAAAACGAATTCGTATGTCAAAGCTTATGTCAAATCCCGTACATTTTTATTTTCGAAGTTCGTAAGTGATAATAGCGATGACTTTTTAAATTAACGCCCTTGTGACCCATTGCTTTTTTTTCAAGTGACATTTCAATTGACGACCTCTGTAGTGTAGTGGTCGAACGGTTAATCCGGAGGTTGCGGCCTGCGGGTTCGAATCACGCCAGCGAAACAACTTTTAATTACAATGAAAAGTCATAGAATCCTGAGTCATAGAATATGTGTATTAATGTATTTAAAATCTTAAATATGTGTATATATATCATATCAAATTACATCAAAATAAAAGTAGTTTTTGTGTGAAAACATACATACACTTACAAACATTCTCTTCTATAACATTATTGTGATGTATGTATGTATGTTATACAGCCAAAACTAGTATTTACTACTGCGTTTAACCCTACACCGGATACGTAATGGTTTCTGGACGAACGCCAATGTATGAAGTCATACTTTCTTATGGGGATGTGAAATAATCGATTTTGAAATAATCGGTTATTATTTTTTATTAAAAATAAATTTTTCAGAAATCGATTTTTGTGGGCATGAGAAATATTTAATATTAAATCGATTTTATTGGAATAAGAAATATCGATTATTACATCGATTTTATTGGAAAAAGAAATATCGATTATTAAATCAATTTTTATTGGAATGAGAAATATCGATTATTAAATCGATTTTTTAGTCAATGTCCCATCCCTATTTTCTTATGGTCAACGAGCTTCAAATTGCCTGATGGTATATCTTACCCATGAGGGCCAAGATAAATAATTTACCTAGATTTATGCGTTGCCAGTGTCAATATAAAAAAAAATATTAATAGTTTCAAAAACACTAGAAAAACTTTCTTCAAATTTTATTACGTAGCCTTTCTGATAAGTGCAAATACCACTATGATAATTCCATCATGGAATGCCAGTGCCTGTCTCCCAGTTTCATCATCAGACCTTGAAACCTAAGCGTGATCAAAGGCTATTTCAAGACTTTTGTAATCAATCCAAAAACAGGATGCCAGAAAGACAGACATACACACACACACACACATTCTTAAACTTAATATATATTTTTTTATTCTTAAACTTATTAAACTTATAATATTCATTCGTTGGCAGTTGAAAAGCGAAAAGAAAAAATTTCAGTCAAAACGTGATATAAATTAAGTGAATTATTAAAAATATAATAGCTACGACATTCAAACTTTGTCTGTTTCATGTTTTCACTGGTGTCATTATTTCTTGAAATTTTCAACTATTTAGCATCATAAAAAGCGAAATTATGAGAGTTCAAAAAACGACGAAATGTTTCGAGAAAAGGCAGGTAGTGCCTGCGCTTCGCTTAGCTCGTCTTGGCGGGGGCACTCCCGTGCTTCTATTACTAGGTACACTCACGAACCCTAATGCGTTGTACTCTACATTGCAAATGTGAGCGACAGTAAAAATACCCATGAAGTAATACAATCGAAACGGGGCCAGCCAGATGGCCCCAGAAATAGCTGTGTATGTATGTATGTTGCGTCATAACTCATAACAATGACATCATTTTTATAATGGCACGAGGGATTTCAATAAAAATGCAAAACAAATTATTTCTGTAAGGATGAGCCATTAGGAACACTTTGCAACGAACTGACATTGTAAATATTGTTCTCAGATCGAATTTAATGTTATTACAAATTCAATAACGACCTCTTTGGCTCAGTGGCGCGTTGTAAGTCAGGGGTTCAAAACCTGTCTGGAAGGATTGCCAATCTTATCTGTTTATTTATTTAAAGCATGAAATATTTTTAAAAATATTGATATGATAAGATGTTATTAGACCGACCAACTTAACCCCGGCTTGACATCACATGTATCTCACAACTTTTTACGGCAAAAGAACTAAGTAGCGAGACTTGGCACATTTTACAAGTTATGTTTTTGATGGGATACCTATTTTTAACAAAAAGTAATATTACTATCAAATTAAAATGTCACCTAATAACCATACAATAAATTGTAAATCGAATTGAATATTATGTATGTCTGAAAACATATTCTATTAGAACTGCATTTTGCACTTTATTTTTATTATAATTATTGTTGGCCGCAATGGGGCACACACGTTGAAAACATAATGATACTGGGCCTGTCCTTACGACAATATACGTTCCTGTCTACACTTTCTTCAAGCAGACAATAAGTTTCTAGATGATTAAGAAGTTCTTTGTTATTGATAATATAATTATGCATTTTGTGAATGAACGAATGAATGAATCGATAGTAAGAATAGGTCATTTCCTGGCCTTATCGTTTATGTAGGTTGTTGAAGGAATTGCTTCTCTCAAAACATATCCGTTCCTTATATAAACTAGCAGTCCCCGCGACTTCGTTCGCGTGGTTTTTGAGTGACTTAAACTGTTTATGCAGCGCGCGCAACGAAAGTCCCCAAATGTGAATAATTTTCCCCGTTTTCTCACTGACGCTTCGCTCCTATTGGTTGCAGCGTATTGTTATACAGGGTGTAAAAAGACCGGTCACGATAACTTTGGGATATGATTATAGGACCTTGACTGATTCTAGAAATGTCCTTTTTTTTTAACTTTTTTTTTCAAAAAAAAAATTTTTTTTCTTTAATTTATTATTTTTAGTCGCAATTCTAAACTGTTTGGAACAACATTTTGCATTAAATTCCTAATTTTTATAATTTTTGCTTTAAAACGTAATGAACGCGATGCGCGGTCTATTGACCTCCACAGCTGACTGAGCGCGCCGTCCGACTCAGAGTACCTATCGACTTCTTACCGATGTTGTAATATTGTACCTACATTCGCATACTAATAAGCCTTGTACCAAATGTATTTGTATTAAGTGTTAGTTATTTAACTCTAAGTTATAAACTAACTCTGGGTTAAAACCTGGTACAACTGGACCTTACACTTAGTGTAGTCACCATAGCGGACGGATCAATTGTTTTGAACTTGGACTCGAACTTCTAGATCGCCTGCATCGTATTGCTTGAATTTGTTATCATGACAAACTAAAACTTCCTTTATACCAAAACCCGTGTACCTACATACTAACTAACTTCTTAATGTCAATCGGCAATCACCGCTTTTTTAATGGAAATTACAGACACGAAGCGAAGATTCCTGAAAGACAATTAAAACGTAACATACGTACCTACACAGTTCAAATTCAAATTAATTAAGTAGGTATGTAAAACTACGCCTATTTACTTACGTGAATGAAGTAGATATTCAGTAGTGAGCACCATCTCAAAATTAATAGCTTAATGAGTCGCGTCTCCCATGTCGCGTCTCATTAAAACTTTTAAAAATTTTCTTGTTGTATTTCGATAATAATAGTTCCTAATAATCTGAGCAGCATACCACAATATGATTACATGGACACATCACACAACACAACATTACGCTGTTAAACGAGACCTTAGACGAATAATTATTAATAGTAAAATAAATACCTAAAAATAATTCAACTCAGGCAACCATTTACCTCGAGATAAAAACTACAACTGAATTCGAAAATAGTTTTTAAAAGATGCCGACGATAAATAATTCTTTAGAAAATATTACCTATTTTCTTTCTTTCGGCAAATTCGTATCAAAGATTGACCGCCCGGCGCGGCGATATCAAACGACGCGACGAGGAATAAACACGTGCCGCCACTGCAGTGTTGACCACAATGAGGGGAAATTCCCCTTTCAAGGGGAAATTAGGGTCCAGAGGGGAAGAAAAGGGGGAAAGACTATAAAATAGAGAAATTGCGGGAAATCATAGATTAAACTTGGCTCTACCGTGGACTAGCGTGTTATCGTATGATATTCATTTACCTATTATGATGTTTATAGAATAAAAAGTACAGCGCCAAACTATGTAAAAACAATTATGGGTCCAAATGACAGCTATTCTGCAGCGAATAAATAAAGAATCACGCAAATCGGATCATTAACCTAGAGTAATCGGTGTACATACATGAAAAACAGACCAAATTGAGAACCTACTCTTTTTTTGAAAGTCGGTTAAAAAACGATAAAGACTTTTTTAATTACTACTTTAGTGAGTACACTAGTGCCAAAACTTAAAAATAATTTTTGAGTTTAAAAAAGTCCTGAGAAGGGGAAATCTAACTTGAGGCGTGGGGAAACTTAATCATTAGAGTGGAAACACTGACCGCCACTCGCCGCCCGCGCCGGCCGTTGCAGGGGCCTCCGGGGCTGCGGCGAGCAGCGAGCTACCTACGATAATAGTGAAGTGACATGTGAAAATTAACTTCAATGTAGTCGATATTTTTTAATAATTAATAAGTAACTTACTGTTTTATATCGATTCAGATAAGTTTCTATGAATTTCATACAGATACCAATAATTGAAAATAGATTTAGAAAGTTTGTAAGATTAAGAATTAAAGATGTTCTCAATTCTCATGATATTATTTAATAATATTTAATTGTGTTACTTAACTTTTTAATGATTCAAACACTTAAATGCTTATGAAAAAAATAGGTAATAATTTATCGATATCAGCACAAAATAGAAATATCGATACTTATAATTATCGATACTTTTAGTGCATTGGGTGCATGTCTTTAGTATTTGCGTAAAATATTTTTTTCGTAGACAGTCGCAGTTGGCACATGTGACGAGACAGTAATCCCATTCCCGTGTGGTTGAATTATTATTTATCCGCGATCATTTTATACCTAATCATCGTTTTAAATGTTTTAATTTTTGTGTTACGGTTTCGTTTCTTTTAGGTGTTTCTTTTGTGATTACTAATTAGTATTATCTATTTTTCACTGTTTTATTGTGTTTGTGCGTGACTTTAATTTTTAAATACCTTCGTCATACATTTAAGTACCTAACTACCGCGTAAGAAGATAGTAGGTATAATCCAGAGGCATTAAGAATTTAAAGCACAACAACATTAGTCAGGTACGTATTTATTCTGTAACTGATTGATGTTTGATCGGTGTATTTTGAATTGTCGTTTCGCTGTTTGATTTAATTGTGTATTTTTTTTTATTAAATAATATTGCGAATGTCGTATAAACTTGTTCTTAGTCGTTATAGTCGCCTCCGCTTTCCAAAGCTTAAGCTTTAGCTAAAATGTATTTGTATTAAGTGTGTGTAACGACCCGAGTCGTCGAGTCATCGAGTGTTGTTCCAACGCGAGGTTCGATTCCCGCGTGAATGGATGCCTTTACATGTAAAATGTCGCACCTGCGCCTTGTTCTCGCGTTGGTCAATCGAGTTGGGTAAACCTCCCACTGGGTTATGAAAGTAAAAGGATAGTGTCCTTGAGTATCGCAGTATTATTAGTATTAAAGTATTAACGCCTCCATCGTCTAGTGGTTCAGAGCATAGCTCTCGACCCGGAGGTCGTGGATTCGATTCCCGCGTTAGAACAAAAAAAATGTTTCTAAGTTTAGTTAGGACAATGCAGGCTAACCATGTGATTGCCTGATAAGAAAGATAATCCATGCGTACTGGATAGCATGGGCATGTAAAAAATCGGCCCTGCGCCTGTTCTTTTTCCAGTCGTGTCGGTTAACCGTCCCGGGTTATGGGGAGAGTAAAAGGAAGAGAGTGTCCTTGTGTATTGCGCTCACACTTGGGCACTTCTGCGTAGCTGGCCTGGTTTCAACGAAATCGGCTACCGTCATCGAAATCGGTATAAGGAACATGCAATTTTTAGCTTTATTCTAATAAGTTTACGTTTATGTTTATTTGAACACAATCAGCTGTTTTTCTCTATTTGCAATTCGTGCGGGGCGTGGCGCGTCCCTCCCCGCTACTGCCCGTGAGGTTGTGTACGTTTTACACTGCCTATTGTAAAAAAATAAAATTTTTAAACAATGGATTAAAATCAAATGACTAGTACCAGTGGATATACCTCATGCCTGGTTATAAACCCACGCCAGAATAGTGACTGCTCTTTTTACACCCTGTATACCCTAAAGCCTTCCTCTATAAATGGACTTTCCAACAAAAAAAGAAGTTTTCAAATCGGACCAGTAGTTCCAGAGATTAGCGCGTTTAAACAAACAAACAAGCACTTCCCCTTTATAATGTTATATAGTATAGTATTATAGAAGTATAGATGTCCGTTTGTTACGCTTTCACACCAAAACTACTTAACCGATCATAATGAAACTTTGCACACATATTCTTGAAGATGTTAGAAGTAACATAGGATTTATATTCAAAGCGAACGAAGCCGCGGGCAAAAGCTACAGGCATATTCCTATCACACCTTACAAACGACCTAAAGACCTTGAAGACCTGAACCGATTTCCACCAAACATATCTAAGAACACTCACAACTGATATACCTTTCAAACAAAAAAAAAACGCAATAAATTGATCCGTTTGGGAGCTACGATGCCACAAACACATACACATTTACACAGACACGTCAAACTTATAACACCCCGTCGTTTTTGCATCAGGGGTTAAAAAATACTTACACTTAAACGAACCTATGATTCATCACCCATCGTTTTCGAAAGAAAGTTACCTGAAATAAAAAAAAAGAACAATTAAATATTTTTACTATGTTACACTTATACTAGCTGACCGTGCCCACTTAGTTGGGCATAAAAAAACCGTTTAAACATTCACTGGACTTCCACGAATATTTCAAGACCAAAAATAGCCGAATCGGTTCAGCCGTTCTCGAGTTTTAGCGAGACTAACAAACAGCGATTCATTTTTATATATAAGATTTTTAATAATATATACATAATAATATTATAAAGCTGATGAGTTTGTTTATTTGTATGAACGCGCTAATCACAGGAACAATCGGACCTATTTGATAGATTATTTCAGCAGCACCCGTGCCCACTTCGTTGAGCCTGGAAACCGTTTAAACCTTCCCTGGACTTCCACGAATATTTCAAGACTAAAAATAGCCAAATCCGTTCAGTCGTTCTCGAGTTTTAGCGAGACTAACGAAACAGCAATTCATCTATACTAATATTATAAAGAGGAAACATTTGATTGTTTGTTTGTTTGAATGGAATAGACTCTGAAACCACTGAACCAATATGAAAAATTCTTTCGCCGTTGGAAAGCTACACTATCAGCGCTGAATATAGGCTATATTATATTTAAAAAAATAGAAAAAGAAAGAAAATAAACGTAATAGTCACCGGGGTTTGAACCTGGACTCGATCTTTTCCGTCGTTAGCAATTTATATGATACGGTTGCCATGGTAACAACATTTTTTGCAAATGGAAAATAAAAATTGTGAAATACTATAAATACCGCATTTATATAATTATAACTATTTGGATTAGTATTTTGTATTCCAAATCGATAAATAAAATAAAAAAATTAATTCGCGTTGCGGGCTCAGGATTGTGTAAAACTATTTATATGCTTAACGAAGTGAGCACAGGTCAGCTAGGTTTTATATACATATAAGAGAAGAAGATTGAGGCCCGTTTACATAGGTCAATAGAAACGGACCACCAATTTAAAAAAAAGTTTTTTTTACCGGACATCGGAGAAGGCAAAAGGAAGGGTAATGATTAGTATTTGTTATTATAGTGGCAACAAAAATACATCTGTGAAAAATTCAGATATTTGAGTATCACGGTCATGAGATACAGCCTGGTGAGAACAAGGTGAACAAGGTGAACAGCGAAGTGTCCCGTTTTTACCCTTTGGGTACGGAAACCTAAAAGTGAATGAATGAGATCTGTCCGCAAAGTCCAACATTCACGGTCACTGTTCAGTGCATTGACCTCATTCAAATCGCCTCACCGTCGAATTGATATTGAGTCAAATTGCGGTTTCAACCGCATTTTATGATTTACCGTTATTTCATCAATATTATTATGTATTCAGATGAAATTTAAACGTAAACAGAAAGATAAAATGCTAACAAATCAATGAATTGAAGACATGAATGGATGAAGACGATATATAGCAAAATGATGATTTCGAGAAACTTAAGTTCAAACTGTCACAATCAACAAAAAACACTCAAACAATTTTAGAATTCGTCGTAAAGTATTCAGTACATTAATCCAAAGATGCGTCTCCAGAATCAGTGTACTCAATACGTATATTATCCTAAAATGTTTAAGTGACTATTTCAACTCAATTTTCTGGGTATTTTTTTTTTGCAACATATCACCTTCATCGGTTCATGTCTTCAATTATTGTGTCATTGTATTTCTATAAAGCGTTTTAAAGTGACGTACGTTCGATTTGGTTTATTAACCTTCGACAAAAACAAGAGGTGTTGTTAGTTTGACGTGTATGTGTGTATGTATATGGCTATAGCTCCCGAAAACGGATGAGCCGATTATGATCTAGTTTGTAAGCTGACGTGATCGCGAATTTCCTTAGCTATACTTCATCATTTCGCTCACTGCTTGTAAAATTAGGTGTTATATATTTTTTTCAAATTCTATCACATTGAATAGAAATGGAGGTAACATTGCATTAGCGTCGGAAACAAAATTGGGCCACTATTATTCAACAATTATTTATTTATCTTTTCACGCTAATCTAGTTTCTGAAGTAAATACGGCGTCTGTGTTTATGCAATTCGCAAATATTTACATTCAAATTGGTCCAAAGAGATCTTTCAATTCGTTTATACTCTAGCTAAAATAAAATTTAGATCAACTTATCTAAAATGGAATGGGTGCTTGACTATAAAATTTCTGATCAGTAAAAAATCCTTTAGATGAACGAATTAACTAAATATGACAGTTCCTTAAAATCTGTCTATCCTTTTGGTATTAGCATAAGAAACTACCAAATATTGTTCAGTTAAAATATTGTACATGTTAAAAAATCAAAAAAATCTGAATTTTGAAATCTGAATAAATAAACGAATGAACTGAAAATTACTGTTCCTTAAAACTCAGTATATCCGTTTGGTATTGGCATTAGGAACTACCAAATATTGTTCAGTAAAAAAAAACAAATACCCTGTATATCAATTTTGTTTTTTGCTAAACAGAGCACGGGTTTCTTTCCTAAGACTTGCCGGGGTACCACTCCACCACGGTAGGTTACGTTTATTGGTTGTTTTTTTGAGAGGACAGCTTTTGCGGTATGCCTCATTTAGGCAATCCTCGAGCTATCCTACCGTATGTTTTAATTGCTATACGGACACCCCTCCACCTTCTTCATGATTGTCCAGCTTTTCATCTAAGCAGGAGCAAGTACTTCGGGCAGCACGAATACTCTACAGCAGAGGAAATTCCCACCGCAGACCCCCACCATATCGTTCCCTTTATGAGTAACATAGGACTGGGGACGGTACTCTAAAGCGAAGGAGTCACAATAGATCCAGAAGGGTCGCAGTGACGTCTGGGCCTGACAAGGCCAGCCTTCGGTTAAAAAATTTTTAAAAAAAAATCAATTTTGTACTCTGATCGAATGAATGAACTGAAAATGAATTTTTAACATGACTATTAAAGTGAAATTGTTATTAGACACAACATTTACGCACCAACGCGCTATTGTCCGAAACTAACTATCCGGTAAATGTGGACACATTACGAATTTAAGGAAATACTGTAACCATAAATTAGATTTTTATAGGACGCTGTACTTTTTGTGTATGTTTGAGTGGGACGCATTCAGTAAGCTTAATATATTGTTGTATAATAAAGCATATTATATGGTTTTATTAGACATATTTAAATGTTCGAATAAAATATAGATGTTCCTGACAATAGAAAATCTTCATAATTTTATGTTTATTTACAGTTTACAAAAATATAGAGAGCTCTACATATTATTAAATTTTGTGTGTGTGTATTAGTATTATAGTAGTTTCACATTAATACATAATGTGTACCTATATAAATTTTGTGTCGCAAAAATACGATTATTAATTTTTAATTAAAATTTGTTTTCCTTTGTTGTCTCTAAATACACCAAAATTATTGTTATCTCAACATCAATGAAACAGTGTTTTAACCAACTTTAAAAAAATAGAGTGGTTCTCAAATCTCACCGACTTCTTTATGAACATTAATATTGTAACTACTGTTGAAGTATTTTTTTTTAAACGTAGTTTTTTATTTTTATTAAAGAATTTTTAAAAAGCACAGTCTCCAAAACCACCACATCCATGCTCACCCCACCTCATTCAGGTGACACACAATTGCGTAACGTTTCCGGTTTTCGGTTAAAACTCGTAGTTAAAATAACAGTCATTTGTTTACGTTAACTCACAATGGTTTACTCGGAATGATTTTATCAAAATCGGTCCAGCACGACGTGGGCGGGGCGTCTCTGCTCTATTAACCCTAAGGGCTTGAGGGTTAATAAACTACACTTATATCATTCGTCACTGTCGGGTTAAGTACTGTGTTTAATATAATTAAGAAACCTATAATCATAATATTTTACAATTATACACCACGTGAATCTGGCCTAGGGACGTGAAAAAATAATCGACTTTTTCAATAATCGATAATTTTTTACGCCCCTTTTTTGTCGTTCAATCTTATACTAACCGTTCTATTTCGATTCCGCTGATGTTGATTCCAATATATTAACTTTCATTCCGACTTATGAAAAAATCGATTATTATAAAATCGATTTTTCAGCAATCGAATTTTAAGGGAATGAGAAAAATCGATTAATAAATAATCGATTTTTTTTCATACATGCTTAATCTGGCCTCGTACTAAGCGTCAAGAGCATTCTATCTTCTTTCAGTCTCTTTACCCAGTGGGACGACCCACACGACTGGTCGACAAAATCGCGTGGGAACTACAATTGAGACACTGCATTCTCCTAAACAGACTTGAAAACTACATTTGAGTTTTCACTGCGGGAATCGAACCCACGACCTCCTGGGTTGTCCAAGCTTCATCGCTGGACTTTCCAACAAGAAATAGGGTCAACCATATTGGTCACAGACCCAGCCGGGGAAAAGCTATCTTCATGATAACCCGCGCTATCATTTCACAATGATGTAATGTATTTTTACAACGATTGTGGTGTAATTCATAAGTTAATGGCGATAACGCGCACGCTAAGCGGAAGCGGTAACTATACTGCTTTGAATGTGATCCAAATGTAAGTAAAGTTCGGGAAAATTGTACAGCTCCGTAAAAGTACCGTTAGCGATTAAAAACTGAAGACATGAATGGATGATAGTGATATGTAACAAAATTCCGATTTCGATAAAATTTAGTTTAAACAGTCACTTAAACACTTACATTAATCTAAACTTTTTTTGTTACTACATATCCTAAAATGACTAAGTGATAGTTAAACTTAATTTTATGGGTATTTTTTTTGTGACATATCACCTTCATCTTCAATTATTGTATGAAAATGACAGCGCCAATACAATTGACGTTCGATAACGTTACTTTTAGTTGTGTTAAGTTCAAATACATCCTACAGTAAATAAGCGGGTATAATGCTACTATTGTTTATGAATGTATTTTCGGAGCTTGTATACTAATGTATCTTTACTCTATGTAAATGATGACTGATTTATGGTAAACGGTTTCCCGATAGAATATTATAGTCGCTAATAAGAAATATATATACCATTGATTAGTTATTCGGTGACCTCGTTCATTTATGTCACGTAACCTTTCAAACGTATCCCACCAAAAACATTTTCATGTAAAAATGTTGCCAAGACGAGCCTACATAGCTTACACTCTGAAAAAGTTATCAGATATCGTATAACGCCAAGCTCTACACTACACCTTAATCAAAATCTATCAAAAAGTGGTCAGATCTCATGTAGAACCAAAATTCATGATCTATGCGCCCTTACTTCACCAGGCTTAACTTCACTTACGCTACATTGCAGTCAATACGTGATACTTGGCCGTTTTATTTTACACACGATTAATGAATCCCTATGAAATCTTCGTAACGGTAGCAAAACGGTCAAGTATCACGTTTTAACTACAATGAAGCGTAAGTGAAGTTAAGCCTGGTGAAGTAAGGGGGCATAGATCATGAATTTTGGTTCTACATGAGATCTGACCACTTTTTGATAGATTTTGATTAAGGTGTAGTGTAGAGCTTGGCGTTATACGATATCTGATAACTTTTTCAGAGTGTAAGCTATGTAGGCTCGTCTTGGCAACATTTTTACATGAAAATGTTTTTGGTGGGATTTCATTTATTTTTGTAAGCTGGTTAATTACGAATACGAAATGTGAATATTTCTTAACAATCGAATAACATTCGCAGTATAAAAATATCGTATACGACTGAAAACTGCCGTGACTACTATCGGACCGATAACCGATTTCACGTGTTTTACATAATTTGTAATTTGTACAGACAGCAATTTATTACTACCTGCTGCCTGCTACTTCGCGCTAATGCCTAATTTTATAAAAGTGGATAAAAAACTAGTTTTTCTCTGATAAATATATCTTTCATCTACAAAAAGTCGGTCACCGATTAATAATCGGAATGAAATAGAACAGTCTAATTGCAGGAGTGCAACGCACTCAAAATAAATAAAGTCGGATAGAAATTATATGGAGCAAAAATCTGACCGATTATCGGTCCTACAAAAAGTAGGTCGTCCGTTTTTTATATACTTGTATATGACTATTGTATTCCTTTTATGTATTAAAGATCAGATCCGTATAGTAAACATCCATTTTGTACCGTCCACCATATTGGATTCAAAATGGCGGCATTTATATTTTAATAATTTTTTTGTTGGTTTTGTAGCAATAACAGCTTACATAAATAATATCAGCTTTCTAGGATTTCAGGAAGTACCTTATGAATTTTGATGATCTATAAATGAGTCAGTGACGAAATCTGGGGTTTTTACACGTTGATAAAATCTAAAGTATAATAGCTACGACATTCAAACTTTGTATGTTTTATGTCTTTACCGATGTCATTATATGTTGAAAATTTCAACTATTTAGCATCTTCCAAAGAAAAGTTATGAGAGCTCAAAAAAACGACGAAACCTTTCGAGAAAAGGTAGGTAGTGCCCTTGCGCTTCGCTTGGCTCGTCTTGACGGGGGCACGACCGTGCCCCCAGATCACGCGGGCTTCACGCCTTATCCACAGAACAGCTGATCAATTAAGAAAAGTTTTCTAAGGGGTTGTTATACTTGTTTAAAAGCAATTATTGAATGAATTGTGCAAAAAAAACAATACAAGAAAGAAAGAAAAAACGTTAATTTTCAATCTCTAATATATAAATTGCTGTTCGTTAGTCTCGCTAAAAAGAACGACTGTATCGATTCGGCTATTTTTGGTTTTGAAATGTTCGTGGAAGTCCAGGGAAGGTTTAAACGGTTTGTATGCTCAACAAAGTGGGCACGGGTCAGCTAGTTATTATTACACATTATTAGGAAGGTTCGTACTGTTGAAATCGTTTCCGCTTGTGATTTGTACAGCGAGAAATATCGCCTCTGTCCACTGACACATCTAGGTTCTAGGACGTGAGTGCAAAATATTGAATAGCTATACTAATATTATAAAGCGGAAGAGTTTGTTTGTTTAAACGCGCTAACCTCAGGAACTACTGGTCCGATTTGAAAAATTATTTTTCTGTTGGATAGTTTATTTATAGATTTGTTGGATAGTTCATATATAATAACTAGCTGTGCCCGCGATTTCGTTCGCGTGGTTTTTGAGTGACTTAAACCGTTTATGCAGCGCACGCAACGAAAGTCCCCATATGTGAATATTAATATATATATTTTTTTTATTATTTATCGTCTATGAGCTAATTATTATCTATACTAATATTATAAAGCTAAATAGACCGATTTGAAAAATTATTTTTTTGTTGGATAGTCCATTTATAGAGGAAGGCTTCAGGCTATATAACATTACGCTGCGACCAATAGGAGCGAAGCGTCAGTGAGAAATGTTGCAAAAACGGGGAAAATTATTCACATTTGGGGACTTTCGTTGCGTGCGCTGCATAAACGGTTTAAGTCTTTAAAAAACCACGCGAACAAAGTCGCGGGCGCAGCTAGTTTCAAATATTATTGCTAACAGCTTTGCTTGCAATCAGCTGATAATTGCAAAAAATAGTCGGTAGTTTTAGTTTTATACTTTATCTTCTATACATATAATAAATCTGTAGAGGAGTCGTGTCTGTACATTGAAGATATTTGAAAAAAAATATGATAGGGGACCTTTATTTACGCAATAGTACCCAAAACTATGATTTTTGAAATTTTTGTCTGTTTGTCTGTTTGTCTGTTTGTCTGTTTGTCTGTTTGTCTGTGGGTTTGTGCACGCTAATCTCAGAAACGGCTTATCCGATTAAGATGTACTTTTCACTAATATATTGCGGCAAGCTTCACTTAACATTTAGTGTTTGTTTTATGTAAATCGGTTCATAAATAAAAAAGTTATGACAATTTTAAAAGATCATGTCGTTTTTGCTGGACGTTTGTAGGAAGCGCGCGCGGGTCCGAGAGCCGCGCGCCGCGCCGCCCGCGCCGCGCCGCTTCAAATTGTATTCGCAGCAAACGCACCGGGGCCGCGGGGGTGACTTTTATTTGTTAGTTTTAGGCTTGCTAGGTAGGGACAATCTAAGATTTTTTTTCTTGAGTTTATTACGAAAGTTATTTGTATAAAATCAGTTAGTACTTTTACTGTAAAGTCCTTTGTGATAAGTAGGTACTGTATACATATTTGTTAGCGTAGGTTAGTAATAAGTAAATAAATAAAAACCGGCCAAGTGCGAGTTGGACTTGCGCACCGATAGCTCCATACAAACCTGATTGACATAGAATTTTGATTTGGTTACAGCTTAAATATATTAGAGACCTAAGTATTTGATAAAAGTTTCAATTATACACATTCATGACAAACGGTACTAAGTTTTTACTATCTATATAATGTTACTAAAAACGTATGGTTTTAGACGTTGCTTGGTTTCAAATTTTATGATTTTGAGTTCACGAGAAGTACCCTTTAGGTTTTGATTCCCTTACGAGTGTCGAAAATGACGAAATTTAGCGACATACCTAAGCGACTGCTTTTGGTTGCATTGGCTAAGACGTCTGATTTTTTCACTGCTTCAAGGAACAGTAGGTATCCTGAGTATTTTATATAATTTTCATCTTGATACCTACACGCGTTTCTGAGTAAAAGGGTCTTGACAGACAGACGGACATGGAAATGATCTTATATTATGTGTTTAGTTTTTTCCTTTTGAGGTACGGAATTTTAAAAACAGTTTTAAGATTTTCATAAATATGTATATTGCTCTTTTTTTTTGTTTTTTCTATTTTATAATATATACGTTAAAAAACATCTTGATAGTTATTAAATTGTGTTACAGGGGAAAACTGTTGATACAACTCGATTCCAATCGAGATACCTTTTGAAATTCTAGCCTTTTGCGGCCTGTCCTGGATATGTGTTAACAGATTATTATGGGTTTTTTTGCCAAATATCATAATAGAGTATTCTCTTATACAAATCTATCTTACAAGCGATAGCGCGATGCAGAGCAGACCATAATAGCGACATCTATACGCCAAATGCCGTACTTTTAATACAATTATAGCAAAGTTGAGTAGGTACCTACATTTATACAATACGTTATCCGAGAGTTATACTCAGCGTGCATCATTAGCAATGTATAATATTATTTTGCATTGTTTATAGTTCTCATTCCGTCCGTTAAAATTCATACTACAGCCTACTATTACTGTACATTTTTATAGTCTTCTTTGTCCAAATTATGTATTCGATAACTGCATAATATATAGAATTTTGATTAACATAAGTATTGTGTTTACAGTTAATCTAAAAAAGTTATGTCAATATAAGTTAGATTTATGTTTTTCTTGATATTTTTATTTCTTAGTTTTTATTATGGACCGAATGGTTTTTATGTTAGGTACAACTTAGGTTTGTTTTCTTTCTTTTGGGACTTTCTATCTATACATATAATAAATCTGTAGAGGAGTCGTGTCTGTACATTGAAGATATTTGAAAAAAAATATGATAGGGGACCTTTATTTACGCAATAGTACCCAAAACTATGATTTTTGAAATTTTTGTCTGTTTGTCTGTTTGTCTGTTTGTCTGTTTGTCTGTGGGTTTGTGCACGCTAATCTCAGAAACGGCTTATCCGATTAAGATGTACTTTTCACTAATATATTGCGGCAAGCTTCACTTAACATTTAGTGTTTGTTTTATGTAAATCGGTTCATAAATAAAAAAGTTATGACAATTTTAAAAGATCATGTCGTTTTTGCTGGACGTTTGTAGGAAGCGCGCGCGGGTCCGAGAGCCGCGCGCCGCGCCGCCCGCGCCGCGCCGCTTCAAATTGTATTCGCAGCAAACGCACCGGGGCCGCGGGGGTGACTTTTATTTGTTAGTTTTAGGCTTGCTAGGTAGGGACAATCTAAGATTTTTTTTCTTGAGTTTATTACGAAAGTTATTTGTATAAAATCAGTTAGTACTTTTACTGTAAAGTCCTTTGTGATAAGTAGGTACTGTATACATATTTGTTAGCGTAGGTTAGTAATAAGTAAATAAATAAAAACCGGCCAAGTGCGAGTTGGACTTGCGCACCGATAGCTCCATACAAACCTGATTGACATAGAATTTTGATTTGGTTACAGCTTAAATATATTAGAGACCTAAGTATTTGATAAAAGTTTCAATTATACACATTCATGACAAACGGTACTAAGTTTTTACTATCTATATAATGTTACTAAAAACGTATGGTTTTAGACGTTGCTTGGTTTCAAATTTTATGATTTTGAGTTCACGAGAAGTACCCTTTAGGTTTTGATTCCCTTACGAGTGTCGAAAATGACGAAATTTAGCGACATACCTAAGCGACTGCTTTTGGTTGCATTGGCTAAGACGTCTGATTTTTTCACTGCTTCAAGGAACAGTAGGTATCCTGAGTATTTTATATAATTTTCATCTTGATACCTACACGCGTTTCTGAGTAAAAGGGTCTTGACAGACAGACGGACATGGAAATGATCTTATATTATGTGTTTAGTTTTTTCCTTTTGAGGTACGGAATTTTAAAAACAGTTTTAAGATTTTCATAAATATGTATATTGCTCTTTTTTTTTGTTTTTTCTATTTTATAATATATACGTTAAAAAACATCTTGATAGTTATTAAATTGTGTTACAGGGGAAAACTGTTGATACAACTCGATTCCAATCGAGATACCTTTTGAAATTCTAGCCTTTTGCGGCCTGTCCTGGATATGTGTTAACAGATTATTATGGGTTTTTTTGCCAAATATCATAATAGAGTATTCTCTTATACAAATCTATCTTACAAGCGATAGCGCGATGCAGAGCAGACCATAATAGCGACATCTATACGCCAAATGCCGTACTTTTAATACAATTATAGCAAAGTTGAGTAGGTACCTACATTTATACAATACGTTATCCGAGAGTTATACTCAGCGTGCATCATTAGCAATGTATAATATTATTTTGCATTGTTTATAGTTCTCATTCCGTCCGTTAAAATTCATACTACAGCCTACTATTACTGTACATTTTTATAGTCTTCTTTGTCCAAATTATGTATTCGATAACTGCATAATATATAGAATTTTGATTAACATAAGTATTGTGTTTACAGTTAATCTAAAAAAGTTATGTCAATATAAGTTAGATTTATGTTTTTCTTGATATTTTTATTTCTTAGTTTTTATTATGGACCGAATGGTTTTTATGTTAGGTACAACTTAGGTTTGTTTTCTTTCTTTTGGGACTTTCTATATTTTGCTACTTTTCTGTATAAAATCAGTACTTTAACAGTGAAGTGATTTATAATCAGTACCTACATGTTTGGTTATTAATAAATAAAAAACCGTCGGACCGAGTCGGACTTACGCACCTAAAGGCTAAAAGACCGCAAAATTTTGCGGCGCATTGTCGCCACACCAGCAGCGTCGGCGTGGAAACGATCATCGTCTGCAGTCGCTGCGGCGCTACTAGATGTTTGTCGTGTATGTGAGCGTACTATCAAGTAGCCCCGTTCGCATTATAGTAATTGTACACGGTCGTTTGTCAAGCTGGTAGTAGGAATTGTCAACATAAAGTAGTTTTTTAAATACCTCGACGACAGTTTTTATAACTAAAAATATTTTTAAAACAGATTTATATATATTATTATTATAACACTGCCCTAAATTACTTTTCCACGCGTACGGAGTCGCGGGCACAGCTAGTGTAGAATAAATATTAACATAATTTTTTTTTAATTCCCCCAAATTTTTAAGCGGCGAATGAACTGATGATGATGAATAATAGCGAAGAAAATCCGCGATCACGTCAGCTTTAAAAAAAACCAGATCAAAATAAGTAGAGTAAAATCTCGTTCCGGGATTCGAACCTGTGACCATAACACACCGCTATCACCACTGAACCACAGGTCTTTGATCAACAAATTAACAATTAAACAATTAATTATTAATCAATAACTAATGACTGTGAAGGCGGAATGTTTGATGGATAAACAATAATTGTATCCTTGTTTGCATAAGGATAAAATTAATAATTACAGTTTCCCGGAACTACGGACTCGCAAAATATAAGTATATACTACTATTATAAATAGTATATAGTAGTTAGTATATAATAGTAAATAGTTAATAGTAGTTTAAGTGTAGTTTTAAGTATATTTTGTATGTATGTCAGTCTGTAAGGTATTTATAATATGGGCCATGTAGCCTGAAATAAATGTTTTTTTTTTTTTAATGAATCCTACATTCTGCTGCCTGTGTTAATACGGCACCCATTTATCATCAGAAAATGCACGGTTGCCGCGGGATTTAATTTTGTCGCGTACAAAGTAAGAATTAGAATTAGAATTCATTTATTTCCAAGAAATTTGTAGAAATAGGGCTTACAATTATATCTACACTAATATTATAAAGAGGAAAGATTTGTATCTTTGTATGTAACGACTTAACTCAAAAAGTACTGGACCGATTTGAATAATTCTTTTTTCATTAGAGAGCTACATTCGTCGTCGTCGTTTCAGCCTTTTAGAGTCCACTGCTGAACATAGGCCTCTCCAACACATTTCCAGTGTGTTCGGTCCATTGCCACCTGCATCCAACGTGACCCGGCAGTTTTCACCAGGTCGTCGGTCCATCTGGTAGGTGGCCGTCCCACACTGCGCTTGCCAGTACGTGGCCTCCACTCTAGGATCTTTTTGCCCCATCGACCGTCCAATCTTCGTGCTATGTGGCCGGCCCATTGCCACTTCAGCTGACTGATCCTACGGGCAATGTCAGCAACCTTAGTTCTTCTACGGATCTCCTCATTTCTGATTCGATCACGTAGAGAAATACCGAGCATTGCCCTCTCCATAGCACGCTGAGCGACATTAAGCCTTTTGAAAAGATCCTTCGTGAAGCACCACGTCTCAGAACCGTAAGTCATCACTGGTAACACACATTGGTTGTATAACTTTGTCTTTAGGCACTGAGGTATTTTAGACGAGAAGACGTTACGTAATTTACCGAACGCTGCCCAGCCGAGCTGGATCCGTCTACTGACCTCTCTCTTAAAGTTGGACCTACCTAATCGGACAGCCTGCCCTAGGTATATATATTCGTCAACAACTTCAAGAGTAGAGCTCCCAACAGTTAGTGCGGTGGGTGCAACATGGACATTGTGCATGATCTTTGTTTTTTCCATGTTCATTTTAAGACCCACTTGTTGAGAAACTCTATTGAGGCCACCGAGCATGCGCCCCAAATCTTCCAGCGATTCTGCCATGACTACTATGTCGTCGGCAAATCGAAGGTGAGTGATGTATTCGCCATTGATGTTGATGCCAAGTCCTTGCCATTCCAGTAGCTTGAAGGAATCCTCCAGAGCAGCGGTAAACAGTTTCGGGGATATGATATCCCCCTGTCTTACTCCTCTCTTTAAAGGGATATCCTTCGTGCAGTGCTCCTGTACTCGGACTGACATGGTGGCGTTATTATACAAACACTTCAACACTTCGATATACCGATAGTCAATACGGCAACGCTGGAGAGATCTAAGGACCGCCCATATTTCGACGGAATCAAAGGCTTTCTCATAGTCCACAAACGCCAAGCATAATGGCCGATTATACTCTTCGGTCTTCTGTATAATCTGCCGCAGCGTATGTATGTGGTCTATGGTACTATAGCCTTTTCGGAAACCGGCTTGTTCGGTAGGCTGAAAGTCATCTAGCCTGCGTTCGAGACGCATCGTAATAACTCTCGAAAACAGCTTGTAGACATGGCTCAGCAGTGTTATGGGTCTATAGTTCTTCAGTAAGGTTTTGTCGCCTTTTTTGAAGAACAGGACCACAACACCCCTGTTCCATGCCTCTGGCGTTTTCCCATCGAGTAAGGAGGAATTGAAGAGTTTCTGAAGGACTTTTAGTACCGGCGTGCCGCCCGCTTTCAGAAGCTCTGTAGTGATTCCATCCTCACCCGGAGCCTTGTTGTTCTTAAGCTGTTTGAGAGCTACCCTAATCTCGTACAGGCTGATGTCCGGGATGTCTTCGGTATAGTGTCGGGTTAGCCTGGCTCTTGGGTCTGCAGCTAAACTAGCAGGTTCAGCTGAGACCGAGGTATACAGCTGTCCATAGAACCTTTCTATCTCCCGTAGTACCTCGGACTTATTTGACGTTACGCGTCCATCTTCGGTCTTCAGCTTTGTCAACTGGCTTTGCCCAATAGATACGTCTCTTGCAAACACTTTGGAGCCTTGGTTCCGCTCTATCGTCTCTTTAATACGCTGGGTATTAAAAGAACGGATATCGTGTCGCAAGGACTTCGTAATCTGTCTATTGAGCTGCCTATATGACTCAGCGTCACTCGAAGTTTGGAGCGTCATTGAACGTCGACTAGCCATGAGGTTCCGGGTTTGGTCGGATAGTTTCTGAGGTCTATTTGTACGGTGGGTCTTGAAAAATTTGGACCCCACTGTATGGACAGTTTCTACCAGCCTGCTATTTATATCGTCCACTGATGCGCAGCTGTCTAGCCATTGGAAGCGATTTGACAGTTCAAGTTGAAAGCTCTCGGGGTTTTGGATATGGGCATTCGACGGTCGGAGCGTAGACTTCATCAGACGCGATCTCTCAAGTTTGACGTTGATATTCAACATGCCTCTGACGATTCGGTGATCACTACCGGTCTTAACCATGTTGATCACAGAGACATCGTTGAATATCTGCCGCTTGGTGCTCATAATGAAGTCAATCTCGTTTCTAGTTACACCGTCGGGACTCAACCAGGTCCATTTCCTCTGCGGCGGCTTTTGGAAGAAAGAATTCATCATGAAGAGTCCTTCCTTCTCCATAAAGTCCGCCAGCATCTGTCCTCTGGGATTCCTCTGCCCAAATCCAAATGGCCCCACTTTCAGCTCATCATCGCTTCTGCAGCCCAGCCTCGCATTGAAATCTCCCATAACAACTGTGAAGTGTGTTTTAGGGCTACGTATGGCCCTACTGACGTCCTCATACGTAGCTTCTACTTCATCGTCTGGATGTGTTGACGATGGGGCGTATACCTGTACAATCTTCAACGAATATCGTTTTGAGATTCTCAGTACAAGGTATGCAACCCTATTTGACACACTCTCGATGGACACAATGTTGTTGATGAGAGATTTGTGGACGATAAACCCAACACCACCTTGGGACTTCTGTTCTCCCTCCCGGTAGTAGAACAAGTGGCCGGACTGTAAGGTTATCGTATCCTCGCCCTCTCTTCGGATCTCCGATAAACCAATAACGTCCCAGTGCAACTTGTTCATCTCCTCTTCCAGCTCTACGAGCTTCTCGTCCAACCTCAAAGTGCGCACGTTGTGTGTTACCAGGGCCAGTTGTCGTTTATAAGGGGGGTGGTAGCCGGATCTCTTCCGGGGATTCTTAGCACCCCCCGCCCCGCCGTTACCGTGGCCGCTACCGTAGCCAGGAATAGCGGGGCCGCCGGGGACTAGGGGCCTGGTCTTCTGGTGCGTAAACATAGGAGGTTTTTAAAAGCCTACTGATACCACGCTGGCTAGACGGGTTGGTACAGGGTTTTGTATCGAGTTTTCCTTCTCTCACACTAGTTGTTGTTATGTGTGTGTGTTTCCTTTTAGTCGCCTCTTACGACTCCCCTAGGATAGTATCGGGGGTGGTGACAATTGTATTCTAATGCCGTCACCACACGGCAAGAGAGCTACATTACCACTGAGTAACATAGGCTATATAAAAATCAATTGCTGTTCGTTAGTCTCGCTAAAACTCGAGACTGATTCGTCTAATTTTGGTCTTGAAATATTCGTGGAAGTCCCGGGAAGTTTTACGCGGTTTCCATGCTCAACGAAGTGGGCACATAACAGGAAACATCTACATTTTAATACCGTATTCGAATGCGATTTCATTGAAACCAGACCAGCAGTGCCCAACTGTGTGCGCAATAAAAGAGCACTCGAACACGGCTAGCGAAAGAAAAGGCGCTGGACCATTTAAATGCCCATCTGACTCATGGATCGTCTTTCTAGGGCCTAAGCCCTAGATTCTAGAATCTAGGCAGACAATCTGGTTATAAAAAGGAAACGCAATGGCCGTTTTTCCCCCCCACAAAACCAGGGGTCTACGGGACCCCTGGTTCCTCTTAGGAAACTAGAATAACATTTTTTCCCCGAATATCTATTTATACTATTAGTACGTTCCTATTTTATTCTTTTCTTCATAAATGAATTATTAAAGAGTTAAGGATTTGAGTCGAACCCAGATTGTTGCTGCACATCGACTTCGTTCAGGACACATTCCGCTAAACAAGTTTGCTTATCTAATGCGTAAAGCTAGCTCCCCTAATTGTGAACTGTGCGGGAAACCAGAAGATGTGCAACATGTGTTGGCGGAGTGTGTCCGGTAAACTGACAAAAGAGATAGGATACTTAACTCGCTTAAACTATCCTCAATGAGTCTAGGTATTTTCAATGGAATATTGGCTGAACCTAATTCGACAGCAGCAAAATTGTTATATAGTTTTATAATTAATAAATAGTAATAAGTCCATTTTGTACGATGGGATTGGCATAGCCACAATGTGTGCTAAAATCCCTAAATTTAAATAGAATAAAAATAAAAAAAAATAAAAAAAAAAGAGTTAAGGATATTTTTATATAGACAAAAAATACTTAAATCGATTAAATTATGGCGAAGGAAACAGGGTCTCCTATACGTCGATTTATCGTACTTTCAATAGATAATTTCAGCCCAAGCTGCTGTTGTTTACATAGTTCGTCCCTGATAAAGTTAACCTAAAGTTAAACAAATCTAAAACGTCGAGATTTTCCATTATTCACATATTGTGCATTATTATCAAGACTTTCACAGGTATATTAAAGGATCATACTTCATTATCCAATACATTTTATAACAATTGAACAATAATTAATATGTTTAAACATAAAATGAAAATCTTTTACAGAAAAAATACGCCATTTTGACATTGCCGATTGTAGAATATAAGCCTATAGTCTATCGATTCATAGCAAACAAAAATCATTGTATTAATATTGGCCAATTGGCATCACTGACTAGTCTTTGGTTGTGTCATAAACGGGTTTGTTTACGTTTAGGTAAAATTTATTTCGGACGTACTATAGCTAGTACTATCTGGGGGCACGGGAGTGCCCCCGTCAAGACGAGCCAAGCGAAGCGCAAGGGCACTACCTACCTTTTCTCGAAAGGTTTCGTCGTTTTTTTGAACTCTCATAACTTTGCTTTGGATGATGCTACATAGTTGAAAATTTCAACATATAATGACACCAGTAAAAACATGAAACATACAAAGTTTCAATGTTGTAGCTATTATACTTTAGATTTTATCAATGTCTAAAAACCCCAGATTTCGTCACTGACTCATTTATAGATCATCAAAATTCATAAGGTACTTCCTGACGTCCTAGTAAGCTGATATTATTTATGTAAGCTGTTATTGCTACAAAACCAACAAAAAAATTATTAAAATATAAATGCCGCCATTTTGAATCCAATATGATGGACGGTACCAAATGGATGTTTAATATGTTTACTATACGGATATTATCTTTAAGACATAAAAGAAATATTATATTATACAATATTATACAAGTACCTACATAAAAAAATAAGACCTACTTTTTGTAGGACCGATAATCGGTCAGATTTTTGCTCCATATTATTTCTATCCCACTTTATTTATTTGTGTGCGTTGCACTACTGCAATCAGTATGTTCTATTTTATTCCGATTATTAATCGGTGACCGACTTTTTGTAAATGAAAAATATGTCTATGAGAAAATTAGTTTTATATCTACTTATTTAAAATTAGGTACCTATAATAATATTTGGTAAGTAAAAATTAGGTAAGAATTAACAGGCAGCAAGTAGTAAATTGTTGTCAGTGTACATAAACAAAATATTACGTCGAATGTCGATCACTTGAAATTATCGGTCCGCCGTCCGGCACAAGCTCCCTGATGTTACGTACACGAAGTTACTTTATTTACTTATTATTATTATTTTTTTTTTTCGTAAGGGTACTCACTAATGGCTCGAAAGCCGATTTAGCTGTATCGGACTATAACTAGCCGGGTGGCTAGTTGTTCGGCTGGGTATATTTACTTTGTTTAGTGGGAATCTTATGTAAAAACGTTCGACACATCGATAGCGCGATGTAGGTGGCTTACAGCGCAATCTATGTTTGGAACTGTGAAACATCTAAACACACATTTACCAATATATTTAACAGTCGGTAACGTTATAATGATAACAATAAACGAAAATATTACACGATCAATGTATAAATAATTTTAGTGTTTAATCTTATGACTATTATAATATGATTTTTAACACGTCACGTCATAACGTTTAAAGATGGCCATAATCAAAAGAAAACCTTAAAGTTATTTTTCAAAAATAAAAATAAATATATTTTTTTCCTTCAAAAATGATAAGTTGCACTTAGGTGTATGCAGTTAGCATATAATATACATATGTTTATAAGAGCCGTACAAGAATTAGTACCTCTAGTGACCAACAGATGGCGGTGACCGTCGTCTACATACGATATTATTATAAACTTACTGCATTAATTTAATAAGTATCAACATGCTTTATTAAAGGCAATCTCCCTCGTATATATAAGTAATTCTCAAATTCTCGAATTATTAGTGTTGAATTTATACTAGTGGCATCCTAGGATATCCAAATAAGAAGTTTCACTCCAGCAATAAAATAATGTATATTTTATAATTTATATTTATTATATTATAATATAATAATATAACAAATAAAGAAATATGGACGAGACATTTATTTGAAAATCGGCCTCTACCTCTTAAAAATTGCGGTGAAAGTTTATACACGGTATAATATTGACGGTGACATCAGTCGACGTCACTAGGGGTCACTATGCTAAGGCGCTGACTGTTCTATTTTCCGTAAGTAAAGGCCCGGGGTCAAAATAGTTTATCTTTAAATTAAAAAAAGTCCATTAACCAGCTTACAAAAATAAATGAAATCCCACCAAAAACATTTTAATGTAAAAATGTTGTCAAGACGAGTCTACACAGCTTACCCTGTGAAAAAGTTATCAGATATCGTATAAAGCCAAGCTCTACAATACACCTTAATCAAAATCTATCAAAAAGTGGTTAGATCTCATGTAGAACCAACATTCTTGATCTATGCGCCCTTACTTCACCAGGCTTAACTTCACTTACGCTATATAGCAGTTAAAACGTGATACTTGACCGTTTTGCTACCGTTACGAATATGTCATACGAATTCATTAATCGTGTGCTAAATAAAACGGCCAAGCATCACGTTTTAACTGCAATGTAGCGTAAGTGAAGTTAAGCCTGGTGACGTAAGGGTGCATGGATCAAGAATTTTGGTTCTACATGAGATCTAACCACTTTTTGATAGATTTTGATTAAGGTGTATTGTAGAGCTTGGCTTTATACGATATCTGATAACTTTTTCACAGGGTAAGCTGTGTAGACTCGTCTTGACAACATTTTTACATTAAAATGTTTTTGGTGGGATAGTACATTACAACTTACATCTAATACACTACAACCCAGAGTTACTTGGCGCAAAGCCGTACAGTTTTAGAACACAGTCAAAATACAAGTCAACGTACGGACGCCCACGTTCCTTGAAACTGATACCATCGCGGCGAACCCTTTGATGTTAGCCCTCAGGACTCACGCCCTGAGCGAGCACGTAGGATTCGTTTTTTTATGACATGGTCCGGGCAACAAGACTGTGTGAGATTCTGTCACTGCACATCGTGAAGAAGTTGAAGTTGAACCATTTTTGTCAATAATAATATAATAATAGCATACTGGGCCCTTTAGTCTAAGTCCCATCGCATTTAAAGCTTGAAAAACTAAAATTAAAAAATCCCCGAGTTGCGTGTAACATACACACCTAACAAGCGACCTGATGACCTTGAAGACCTGAACCGATTTCCACCAAACATAGCTAAGAACACTCTCGACTGGTATACCTTTCAAACAAAAAAACTTCATTAAAATCTGATCATTTACACAGACACGTGCAACTTTTGTCACCCACGTCGTTTTTGCCTCGAGGATTAAAAAACAACGCGAATCCTGAATTTTCGCTTCAATTATTTAATTAATGATTGAAAAGTTATACAGTGTGCTAATAATACCTGTCCATTTTTTATACTTTGTTAAAAACGAAATAATGAGTTACAAAATAAATAAATGTTTACGAACTTTATTAATTCAAAACATACGACAAAGTCCCTTGAAATCGTATAGTATATTGTTTAAAACTTTATTTAAAAACTCAAGAGAGACATTCAAATGTTAAGAGTATCTCAAATTTGAATTTACACGTTATTTAAAAAATATAGAGATTTTGAATTTTGGGTGGTACATGTTAAAATGTAGATAGACATTCAAATTGAACTATGGTACATGTTCGATTGAACTGATTTAAATAGGTTGAAAATAAAGACGTTTCGAATTCAAATTCGGAAATCTACATAAATCTACATAAAGAAAAGGACTGAGATAATTGTATTTTGTTATTAAAGAACAACAAAACTTTTTTATGATCACTTCGTTGAGCATAGAAACCGTGTAAACCTTCCTGGGACTTCCATGAATATTTCAAGACCAAAAATAGCCGAATGAGTTCAGCTGATCTCGAGTTTTGGCGAGACTAACGAACAGCAATTGATTTTTATATAGCCTATGTTACTCAGTGATAATGTAGCTTTCGAATGAAAAAATAATTATTAAAATCGGTCCAGTACTTTTTTCGTTTAACTCGTTACATACAAAAATACAAATCTTTCCTCTTTACAATATTAGTGTAGATTGATTCCATACTAATTAATGTTAAAGATTTTTTAATAAGAAAGAATAATAAAATAAATGTTATTTATATATACTAACAGGAGTCACGAAACTATAATAAATCAGAACTGAAACTATTTACAATAAAATACAATGTATAATACTGTTTGAAAACATTACAATTTACAAGTAAACACCAGAATTAGTCATGACACGTTATATCGAATGCATTTCTGTGTGCCACGTAATATGAAACTATGCCAAAAATTGCAACATGCATTTTATGTTCAAGATAATTGATTTGAGCTGAAACTGAGCATCGTGGCTTGCCAAAACACTCCGCTCGTAACAATAGCGCAATATAAATCATATTAATTCGTCGGGTGTGCCACAAGGGTCGATATTCGGTGCATTTTATTTCATATGCTACAAAATTGGTATTTCTCTGTGAAATTTTCACTGGGCCGTTCCGAATCTCATTATAATTTACTGTATAGCCTAATATAATAATAATGTTAAATATATGTACAAGCAGAGTCGTACATAAACACTTGTTTAACATAACCGCTGTACAGCATAACTGTAGTTTACAAACTGTATAAGTTGTGTAATTATAACAATACTTTTAATGACAATATATATATTAGGAACATCCTACATCACTATCTATAGGGAATCAGCCCTACAATATAATTTACCTCAGGAGTTAATACTTGATTAATTTATTTCTATTACGAACACATTCTAAACGGCGCATGTTCCAAACTATACATTTTTGGCTCAAAGTAAAATCAATCTAGTAATTTTCTTTCGTCGAATCATATTTCAACATTTCATTACATTCACTCACAGATTTTAGTTCAAAGCAATAATTTACTTCTAATATATCGTTCTGTGAATCCGTATCGAGATCCATGAGATGTATGAGATTTATCTTGGACTAGTAATAAACATACAGACGTAATACTGGCTTACATCCGCCGCCTTTATCCGTGTAAATAAAGTATCCCACTGTAACATGACTTTTTCAATATTAGTTACGTTAAACACATATGAACCTAAACTACTATACCGAATGTTATTAGGATCCAAATTTTATTAGAATGCATTCAGGTGTATTTGCTAGAATCCATACATCCAAAGAATTTCACATTTATAAAGGTAGTATTAGGACCATTTATCTTTGTTACTGTATTAGTAACTACCTGTGCCCTGCGACTTCGATCGCGTGGTTTTTGAGTGACCGTATATGCAGCGCACGCACCGAAAGTTCCCAAACGTGAATAATTTTCCCCGTTTTTGCAACATTTCTCACTGACGCTTCGCTCCTATTGGTCGCAGCGTAATGTTATATAACCTAAAGCCTTCCTCTATAAATGGACTATCCAACAAAAAAATATTTTTTCAAATCGGACCAGTAGTTCCTGAGATTAGCTCGTTTAAACAAACAAACAAACTCTTCCGCTTTAAAAGCTAGGTTCCTATTTTTTGATTTTGTTGTTTATTGTAGTCAAATCTGTTTCCTAGATGTTTAAGCATAGCGGAGAGTCTGGCCATTTTTTTAGGTTTTTGAACGACCATATCTTTAAATAGTTAATGTATTAAAAAAAGGAAAAAATAGGGACGTACAAACAATAGATCTATAAATATTCAGGAAAAAAATGGTTATACTAGCAGCGTTATCCAGGGAGGAAACAGGAATCCCGTAGACCCCTATTTCTGTATGGAAAAAAATTCGTAGTGTTTCCTCTTAAGTCACTCAAAAGCCACTCGAACAAAGTCGCGGGAACAGCTAGTAAAAAAGATATACGGAGTATACAGCATTAACATATTTGATGGACAGACTAAACCAGCCACTTGGTCAGAGGTTATTTTAATTTTATGCTTCGTTACATCGATCGGGGCTATAATTAAAATTATTTTTAGATCGCACGTGGTACCAGCATCTTAAGAGGCAAAGGAGCATAAGTTACACTTAGTATTAAGCATCAGTGGTCTAGTGGTTTAGAGCCTAGTTCTCAACTCGGAGGTGGGTTCGATTCCCAAGTTGGAATAACAAAAAATGTTCTTTTCAGGTTTGGTTAGGACAGTGTAGGCTGATCACCTGATTGTCTGATAAGATGATCCATGCGTCGGTTGGGCATGTAAAAAGTCGGTCCTGCGCCTGTTCTCCCACCAATCGTGTCGGTTATCCGTCCCACTGGGCTACGAGAGTGAAGGAAGAGAAAGTGCTTATATGTATTGTGGCACACACTTGGGCACTATAAAATAACTCCTGCGTAGCTGGCTAGGTTTGAACAAAACCGGCCACCGTCACCGAAATTGGTGTGGGAGGCATTAGGTATACCTATAGGTATTTAATAAATATCCCTACGTAAATTTTTAAATGAAAAAAAAAGTTCAAAAGATTTTTTTTCAGCACTTCTGAAGTCCAATTATTTTATTTCTATTTCACAAGAAATTCAAAGAAAAGAAAGAGATAGAAAGTAAAATACATCGAAACTAAGGAAACATAAATTATTTAGTACCTAATCAATAACATTTATTTCAGTACAAAGATGTAGGCAGCAGGAATTAACTAAATATATACTCTACTACATTGTGTTACAGTTGAAATTCACATTACCCCTATTTAATAATTGCAGCCTTCAATTTCAAACTCTATTGGACATACATAAAATCCGTTTTAGCTTGACGTGTACAAGTGAATAAAGTATGGATTTAAAGGATTATAAGATGGTAGTTAATCATATTGGAATGATCATTTGCCTGTGGAATTGCATCAGAGAGAAGTCATGACTCAATCCGGAATGAAATTTGAATAATCCAAGCTTGATTGCATCGAAGTCAAACGCTTCATGCAAATCTTTTTAAAGAACCGGTGGAAGGCACTAGGCATGATAAAGAAGCTAGATAAAAATTTACTCTGAATAAAAATCTTTGATATTGAATCTATACTTAATAATATAAAGCGGAAGAATTGTTTGTATGTTTAAACGTGCTAATCTCACGAAGTACTGGTCCGATTTTAATTATTTTTTTTGTTGATTAGTCCATATAAAGAGGAAGGCTTAAGGCTATATAATAATATATAAAAAATAGGAGCACGGAGAAAATTATTCACATTTGAGGACTTTCGTTGCGTGCGATGCATAAAGGGTTTTAGTTACTCAAAAAGTATGTATGAAAGAATTAATCCCTTTTAATAATCATATTAACAATATAATTTTCAAAATCCAAAATTTTTCAAAAAATTATATAGACTATGTTACTCGCGGCAACGGTTACGAATCGATTGACACCTCATTCATCCAAATCGGACCAGTAGTTTAGCCGCTACGAAGGAACAAAGATACATACATACATACATACATAGACTGCCAAAATCATTACCCTTCCTTTTGGCTTCGCCGAAGTCGGGTAAAAACCAACGTGAGCAATCTAAAGATAATCGCGATAGTGTTTCCGACAACCATACGAACGAAGTCGCGGGCACAGCTAGTCAATAATATGTCTTTAAGGAAGGAAGTGGTCCATTTTTTTTGGAATTCCTATTTAAAGATACAAAGAAATTGCAAATTGTGGCCAGAATGTTACGATTAACAATATTAAGACAACATTTCATTGAACAACGTAGAGTGTGTAAAAATTAATATTCTACTAATATTAAAAACGCGAAATGAATGTTTTTCACGCAAAAACTACTGAAGGGATTTAGACAAAATTTGGTATGTTAGTAGTTTATATTATACTAGATTAACACATAAGCTACATTTGACACCAGCAAAACGTACTGTTTCTGCGGGATTTATTACGCGTACGAAGTGGTGGAAAAGCAATGGTATTTTTGAACGCAAAAATGCACTTTACGGGCTAATATTATGAACCCTTCGCAAATATAACCGGTCGATACATGATTTCTCTTACGAAAGTTTTTTGCATATTAATGATCGATCAAACATACACGGGACTCCTACCTGGAGTTCCGAGAACTGGGTGTTTTTACCCGACTTCGGCGAAGCCAAATGAAGGGTAATGATTTTGGCAGTCTATGTATGTATGTATGTTCCCTCGTAGGCTAAACTACTGGTCCGATTTTAATAAATCAGGTGTCAATCGATTCGTAGTGGTCCCGCAAGTAACATAGGCTATATAATTTTTTGAGAAATTTTGGATTTTGAAAAATATACCCAAAAAACTATCTCAAAAAAAAATTTAATTAAGATAATTGTATCGTGTTTGGTATCAAAAGATAGGTCTTGGCAATCACGTCACAAATGTGTATTTAAATATTTTATTTGCGAAGTCGGGTTACAGTTTTTTAAACTTATTTGAATTTCAAATAAACAAACCGGCAGTTTTGTCGTAGACTTGTGTAACGACTATAGACTAGGTGTGACCTAATATGTTAAATAATCTTAATTTAAAACCGCAAAATAAGTTTAAATTTAGATTAAAAAAAATTTATTGACATAATTAGCGAATACAAATGACACGATACGAATGACACGTGTGGACGTGATTCAGTACTCCAAGCTAAATGAAATAACAGCTCACCTTTCAAGTGAGCTGATATTCGCCGAGACGGATTTCTTGTGCTGACACGATATCTAGTGTATTATTGATCGAAGTTGAAACACTATCCGACAAAATTAATATTCTCCAACTAGATTAACTAAATCCTAATCTCCCTACACGTAGAAATAATAATAATTCCTCCCACACCGATTTCGGAGACGGTGGCCGGTTTCATTGAAACTACGAGTTATTTTATAGTGCCCAAGTGTGTGCGCAATACACAGAAGCACTCTCTCTTCCTTCACTCTCGTAGCCCAGTGAGACTGATATCCGACATGACTGCCGGGAGATCAGGCGCTGGACCGACTTTTTACATGCCCATCTGACGCATGGATCATCTTTCTTGTCAGACAATCGGGTGATCAGCCAGCATTGTTCTAACGGAACTTGAAAACAAAATTTTTTGGTGTTCCAACGCGGGAATCGAACCCACGACCTCCGGGTCGATAGCGAAGCTCTGAATCACTAGACCACGGAGGCGATGCCACACGTAGAAATACAAACTGTAAATACTAGAGCGAGAGCCTCGACATCCTCTCTCTCAGATGTGTCACTTTTTCGTGATGGAACTGTCAGATTTATCAAACCCCTCGCACGTCAGAATCCTTTTTGTTTTGTCGTGAGTCGAAAATCAAAATAATGGGAACACACCTCACCGCTGATTAGGTACAGTCGTATAGTAAAGTGGTAATGGCTTCATTTTTAACTCTCGACTAAAACAGAGGGCTTATAAGTTTGACGTTGTATTGATGATTCCTCTGGTGTTGCCCATGTTCTTAGGTGACGGTGACCGCTTACCATCAGGTGGCCCGTCTGCTTTTTCGTATAAATATTCTATAAAAAAATGTACTAAGGGCCTCATTCAAGATGCCATTGCTATTTATAGCAAATGAAATTCGAAAACAAAATGTATGGGATTTAACATAAGGATCGCTAAATGACAAACGAATTTGTGTGTCAGTTGTAGACTGTCTATGGCATCGTAGTTCCCAAACGGATAAATCGATTTTTGATCTACATAGTTTCTTGTGTTTGATGACGTTCTAGAGAGTCTTCTCAATTGTGAGTGAATTTTAATTTATTTAAGTTTATTATATTAATTTATTTAAGTTTATTATATATTTTATTTTATTTATCTGCTCGTTTTTCGATTTTGATCTAGTTTCTTGTGTTTCTCGAGAGTCTTCTGAATTGTGAGTGAAGTTTAATTTATTTTTTATTTCTTTTATTTGACTGCTCGTCTTTCTACGGTGTTCACTGAAAATTAGCATTGTCATCTGTTAGGCAACAGTATGCTGAGTGAACACTCATGGGATGATCTTATTTTATGTCTTTTCCTATTTTTATATTTTTATACCAAATTAATTTTCTTTCTTTGAATTAAAAAAAAATCGACTAAATTCACGTGTCGCTTATTTAAAGCGCAGTGAATAAGTGACATTTAAATTGTAAGCATTACAGCCGCTCGCTGATCTTTGCATTTAGATTACATTGAGTACAGATTACGGTAGTTAATTATTGGAAAAATATATCCAATATGGACGTAAAACACCACTCTACAAACGACATAGTATTCTTTAAACGTACGAAAAACACTTCAGTATATTTTATGTTGCTTAAAAAATTGTAAACACTTCTCCACAGAACTGTACTCACGCTCCGGTGGTCCTGGGTCCTGCAATTTGGTCTCATTATAAATAATAATATTGTTACCAAATGGTCCAACGCTTCATAAAACCCAAAAACCTAATCATCCATATAAAAGGAAGATCAGAACTTGGCTACACATATAAGGCCATATTTTATTTATTTATATTATTAACCCTTGATGACTGAGGGTTATAAGTTAGACGTGTATGTCTGTCTGTGTCATTGTAGCAGCGAAACGGATAAATAAATTTTTATATTGTGTTTTTGGTACCTAAAATTTTGTTCATATTATCAGCACTGTTAATTGCTAAATAATTAACAGTGCTGATAATATGAACAAAATTCTTAATGAAAATAATATTTCCAGTATTTTCTAATTAAAAGCCAAATAAGCATTATCATCTAATTATACTTTAACTGCTTAATATTTTATTTTGTGTGCAATTTATGTACATGTATTAAGCATTAAATTCACTTTAGGTTCATGTTTTCGGAGGTCACCTTCGTTTTCATATTTTTTCCAAAAATAGCTTAAAACCAGACAGTGTAAATTTTGAAGCCCTGCATATTAAGATTCAGATTTTAAAAAAAAACCTGTATATTTTGTGACTTTCCCAATGTTCTTTAAGGTCATCTTAGATATAAAATATTTTTAATGATTATTTTCTGTATGCAGGCTTGGTATGCTAGTCTACAGTCAAATTAGAAGATTTTTATATTTTTAAGTGAACCGTCAAATTAATTATTTTAATGCACTTATGCACCTTAATAATACTATCAAAACAACAGAACAGAATATAATTATTTATCCCCTATTGTGAGTGACGCGTGTCCATCACCTGCCCCCGCCATCTTGTGACGGTGACCAATATTTTGTACTTTATGGGACTAATTTTCCAACCCAAAAAAAGGTTGAATTTAAAATGATATCGCAAATAATTATATTTTCATAGATACAGACTAACTAATGAATATCTAAACTAATATTATAAAGCTCAAGAATTTGTTTATTTGAACGGGCTAATCTCAGGAACTACTGGTACGATTTGAAAAATTCTTCAGTGTTGGATAGATTTATTAAGGACGCTTGCGTGAGGAGCGGAGGCATCAATGAAAAAAATTAAAAAAAAAAAATTTTTCCCGCGGCACAAATATTATCAGATAAATATAGGGAAACATAAACAAAAAACCTTATAAATTAAGTTGTAATGAACGCTAATGTCTAGCTGTCGCGGCTCTTAAGATACAGCTTGGTGACAGACAGACAGCGAAGTTACTAATAAACGAGACCCCCTTTCCCTCCTTCGGGTACAGAAACTTAAAAATAGAACCATCCCTAAAAAGTACTTTACTATTGGAAGAAAAAGATACACAAACGTACACACAGAAACATATTATATTAAGTAAAGATAAATACTTCGCCTGTAGCTCTTAACAAATTTGATTACCAAACAAACATTCAAACATTCGCATTAAAAATTGCGCAAAAGCCTAGATAAAAGGGCTTCGAAACAAAACCATTAAAATAGCGAGTACAAACATACAAAAATTGGGGCATACAAAAATAGACCATGATAAATGTTAAAAGCATTTGATGCTCTAAATATAGTATGTTACATAATAATGCACTGGAAGCGCAGTTCTTCCGCGTTATTTACGACAAGCCATGCTTCGGTGCGAATGGGTTAATACCTCATAATAGCTCTATCCACCAGTTTCATTGAGACAAAGTACGCTGTTAATATGTACACGAATGATGCAGTTTTTATCGAAATTATTTTTTGCTACCTCTTATAGTTTCGCATATCGCTAACCATGCCCTTTTTAAAGATTATGTGATCCTAGTGCGAGTTTTTATCTATCGAATTAGTTGCCATAGTTCGACACTAGGGGCGCTGTTTCACCACTACCATACAAATTGTAGCTAACTTCGTCACCGTGAGCAGTGACAACTCGCACTAAGCTCACTGTATAGTGCCCAAGTATGCGTACTCTTGAAGTTGAAGTGAAGGATGATATAGTGAGCACTCATTAGGGCATTATAAAAATTGAGTAACCTGGTTGCAATGAAACCTGCCACATTTGGGAAGCCATTACAATCAGGCGATACAACCGCTCGTTGCTCGTATTATTCAAATTCCGAACAATATGAAAGCAAGCTATATTACCTTTACTACTCACAATACTACACAACCAATATTTTTACCGCACGGTTCATCGAACCTCTTTGTTCAAGCTGCTTTACATCTCAATTCACGTTGTCGTCATTTTGAAATGAATACATTTTCAAGTACAAATAGTTAAAATGTGGTATTCTTAAGTTTCAAGTACAATAATTAGGTAGGAATTTAAAGCTTTCTTTCGTTCTTTTAGGACAGTTATATGTTTTTTTATTAAAACCATGTTTGGCTGTATTTTAATTTATCCACATTGACTTCTCTTCAAACTATATAATGTTGGTTGTTATTTTCCGAAAAAATTTAGAAAAAAAAAAGATTAATTAAGAAATAAAATATTTTTGATTTAAATTTGATCCATGGCTTTATAATTTGAATTAGAACCAGCGACCTCCCAACCACTGAGACTCAGAAGTTAAATAAAAACAAATATATCCTAAGTTTATCAGAATTTTGGGCACCACCGTGGCATATGGCAGATTTGCAAGCCCACCTTTACCTCATTGTTAGATTCACTTCGATTCTGCGAAATGCGTTGTTCAGTTTAGTCAAAAGCCTTACAATAGTCCAATATTACAAATAAGTAGCCGTATCATTTAAAATCTTGACCATTAGCAATATTGTGTTTTGGACGGGACTGTTTTGAATACGTTCCGTTTGAATAATTTGCTATTAAATAACAATAGTACGGATAATAACAAACTTACAACATTAATAACATAAGCGTTTTTATAAATTTATAACACAGTAGGTATATTATAGTTAATCACAATATTAAATATAATGATATTTAAAATTCGTAGTATTATTGTAGGAATGGTTTTGTTGAATTATATATTAATATTTAAAAGGCCACTAAAATCAAAAGGTTTCGTATCTAACTGTTATCATTACATTCCGGTCTAAAGGCAATCTCGAGTCGGCGCCAATATAAAGATTTAAAATATTTTAAAATATGCAAACCGCATGCCACAACCAAACTTCAACTCTACCACTTTCATATAAAGTGTATAGCAGCGGTCCTAATTTTGTGCCCTGCGGAAACACCTTTACCCAGGTACAAACTGAAGAATTTGTTACAAAAAACGAACAAACTGCGGTTTCTTTGTGCTAACGGATTACAACAATGGGCGAACTTGACGTCGATTTTATCGTCAAGGAAACAAAGAAGTACTATAAGCACTTTCACACTTTCGAGAAAACATTAAGGGATTTAACGCTTTAGACATCTAATAACAGAGTCTACAATCGACTGTTTGGCAGTGTTGTGCTTCAGTAGCAAATTAAGAAGTCGATTTTATCGACGAGTGCCCAACTAAATGACTATGGGTTTCTGAGATTTATTACAATAATTTGCCCCGCAGCTTCGCTTACTTACTATAACTTGTTTCTACATGCAAAGAAAGAAAATCTTTAACATCAACAGTGTCGATTTCGGAAATTCCTATCCAAAAAGTGTTGTGTATGGAAAAAATTCGGAACGGGTAGCCAATGTAGAAAGAAATCTTAATGTAGCTTCGATTGAGAGACGGATTGGATCCGGATGACACCAGAATCTTTTTTCTTCCATAATAGCTACGTGATAATAACAAAACATCTCGTGGTCTAGTAGTTTAGAGATTGGCTCTCCATCAGGTTGTTGGTTCGATTCCCGCGTTGATTAAACAAATGTTGTGTTCAAGTTTGATTAGGACAACGCCGGCTGATTTGTCTGTCAAGATGTGTGATATGGGCATGTAAAAAGTCGGTCTTGTGCCTGTTCTCCCGTCTGTCGTGTCGAGTAATAGTCTCTAAGGATTACGACACTGAAGTTAGTGACAGTGTTTCTGTATATTGCACACACACGGGCACTATATAAGTACGTAGCTGGCTTAGTATAAATAAAACCGGCCACCGTTAATCATATTAATCACAAACGTATCTGCATGCCAAAATTCAATGCGTTCAATAGTTTAGCTGTTGATATTAAGCAACGGCAGCTTAGTTATAACTGTACATAAGATAACTGAAATAACTAAACTTTAAGTCATTGTTATGAAACAATCGTTTTAGAAGATTACCAAGTCGGCCTGACACCAATACAAAGCAGAAACATTGGGGACAATGGGAGGCTTAAAGGTCAAACTTGATAATAGAATACTGTAGTGCACCTACTTCCTTAATGTCCCTGGGCAATAGTTTGTTTATGTAAGTTATAGTATGAAATAGAATATAAAAACTATAGACGAAATTTCAAAAAATAGTAAAGATTCGATGGTCAAAAAGTGAACAAACTGATGATGATGAACACTCGATCACGTCAGCTGTTATAAAACTAGTTTAAAATCATCTATTTGGGATCTACGATGCCATAGACAGACACGTCGAACTTAAAACACTCCTCTGTTTTCGTCGGTGCCGGTGGTTAAAACACACATATAAAATAATACAGATTTCAAACAAGACAAAATAATACAAGTCTCTTAGATATTTAATAAATATAAGAAGTTGAATCAAAATAATATAAGAAATACAACAGTAGAATCTAAGCCTCTCAAACACGCGAAACTTTTTGATACCATTAATAAATTTAAAAAAAGGATATAATCATAAAACAAGGGTCTTGACGATGAAAAAAACATAAAAATAAAAGAAATAAACATAAAAGGAATAGCTTGCGCCGCGGGCGGCATATAAAAACTCCTACGCTGATTTGTGAAGATATTTTTATTGGGGAATTTTTAAAGTATCCTAAATCATTAAGAGTTGCTACTGCAAAGATAAAAGATATTTTATGATGATGCTTGAAAGAATCATTCGTTTTAGCACGCATTTTTAAGCTTCGGTGGTATGTATCTAATGTATGTAATCTAAATTTTTGAGCACAATTTTCGGCAACTTCCAAAAGTCGGATTAATTTGAAATTTAACATACGTATCAAGGACTAATGACTATGCAATTAAGAGTGTTTTTTACCCGACTACGCGAAACAAAAAGGAGTATATGTATGTAAAAATAAAAGTGAAACAAAACGCCGCGTTGTTTTTATCTGTCAAATAGGTTCTCAAGTAAATCTTGAGACTAAGTTTGAAATTGTTTAATTAATACGGGCCTTAGTCTACAGATTTATGGAACCATAGTCGTGTCTATGGTCCAACCATCGACAACACAGTAGCTTAGTCCCGTTGAGGTCACAAGGGCAGATGCTATCGGATATCGCGATAGGCTACATTATGCCAGCATCTTGCAGTTTCTAGCGTATTTGCAATAGCTTTATGAATAAAATTTGGCGTTACTTTGCGGTAATACTAATAGAGAATGTTCAACGATTTTCATTTTTAGCTCTGCGTAAACTCTGTTGAAAATAAAAAATATTAGTGAAAAGGTTATTACGATACGACGTCTACTTTCCGAGATATATTATGTATTTTTCAATTCTCAACGCGATGACGTCATTTTCCAACACTTTAAATTTACGAGAATTTCAAATGTCTGTAAATTCAGTAATTAGTGTATTCGTATCTATAGACACAAGCTGCAGAAAATAAATAATAGTTTAAATAAAAAAAACACGCTTAATTTCACTGTCTTTGGTCCTTATCACATATTCGAAATTTCAAATTAATCAGACTTCTGACAGGTTGGTGGATTCCGTTACATACTAACATCGTAAGCTTATAAAAACGTGTAAAAAAGTAAAAATACTAAATACCTCTAGTACACATTATATGATATTATACGTTAGGGAACCCCTCAACATTGTTAATTACTCAATGAAACAACGTGGACATTTATCACTATATTGTGCTAGTATTCATTTACATAAATAAATATTTTAGTGCCTACCGTGCCACCGACAGATGGCGTTATTAACAATTAAAAAGCACGCCATGTCTTCTAATTGTAATAATTTAAACATCATCAAATGATTAATTAGCTGTTAAATATAATGATTGTTTTAAATGGTGTATCTGATAAGGATAATGATTTAAATTGGTTATAACAGAGAAAATTAAAAATTTCAAGCCACCCCGGATTTGTTAAGTAGATAGCGAATAAAATAAATAATACAAATATGTCCGATTTTGTGACCTACTTTTTGTAATACGTGTGAATATCGAAATCAGTAGGTATGTTATATTTTTCACCAACATAATTTTAAACAATAAAAAAATCGACTTCAACTAGTCATCTTTGATTTTTGAGAATTGCCCTCGGATTTTTCTGATCTGCCATCACCAAACCCAGATTTGCCTATCAAGGGACTTTGTAATATCTTCTTTCCAACAAAAAAATAAACATCAAATTCGGTTCATAAACGACAAAGTTATCCGCGAACAAACAAAAAATATACGGTAGAATTGAGATACCTTCTACTTTAAAGTCTGTTAAAAAGTATTCCATGGACACCTATAAAGCTACGAACACTGCATCCCTTCATCTATAAAAAAATAAAGGCAAATTAAAATCGGTTCATCCGTTTGGAAGCTACGATGCCACACACAGACACGTCCAACTTAACCCCTATTTTCGTCAGTGGTAAATGATTGACCTTATAACATCAGACTACATCCTTTTCCCTCTAAATTGCATCTTCAGGGGGTAGAGGCGCCAACACGACGCTGGCGGTTGTCATGGCAACCGCGTAGGGTGACTACAAAGTAATGAATGTTGCGGAAAATGTACGGTTTGTGATTAAAAGTTAAATTGTTGCCAAAGTTTGTGTGGAAAATACGGCTTAGTGTCGGTAGTGAATGGAGGCTAAATATTATTGTTTTATTTAAAACGTTTTTCGGGATTAAAGTAACCTATGTGTTTATCCAGGTTACGTTAGTTGTTCCCGCGACATCGTTCGCGTGGTTTTTGAGTGACTTAAGCCGTTTATGCAGCGCACGCAATGAAAGTCCCCAAATGTTATTAATTTTCCCCGTTTTTGCAACATTTCTCACTGACGCTTCGCTCCTATTGGTCGCAACGTAATTTTATATAGCCTAAAGCCTTCCTCTATAAATGGACTATCCAACAAAAAAAAATTTTTCAAATCTGATTAGTAGTTCCTGAGAACTACTAATCAGATTTGAAAAATTCTTTTTTTCTCAGGATTAGCGCGTTTAAACAAACAAACTCTTCCGCTTTATAATATTAGTATAGATGTGGTAATTGAAGATATGAATGGACGAAGGTGATATGTAGCAAAATTGTGATTTCGAGAAATTGTGTTCAAACAGTCACTTAAACATTTTGGAATACGTCGTAAAGTATTAAGTTCATCAATCTAAAGATCCGTCTCTAGAATCAAGGTACATATTACGTTACTACATATCCCAAAATGTTTAAGTAACAGTTTATACTTACTCAATTTTCTGGGTTCTTTTTTTTTGCGAAATATCACTTTCATCAATTCATGACTTCAATTGTATATTTTTAACCGCTTCAACTCCTTTGAAGTTTCTTAACTTCTTCCGTATATTTGCTTATGTTTGTTCGCGGATAACTTCGTCGTTTATGAACCGATTTTGACGATTATTTTACTGTTGGAAAGAATATATTTAAAAGATGATCCCATCATCAAAGAAATATGAGTTTGATAATGGCAGACCAGAGAAATCGAGATCATAGGGGGCGACTAGTTGAATTCACGTGTGGTCACCCCACAGTGATAGGAGAAAGTAGGCCAGTGCTTAGGAGTTATAGCGAAATGAGAGAGAAATATCGACGCTTATAAACGCAGCTGTATACGCGAGGGTAGTGCAGATGATTGGAATATATCAGCTACATTACGCATGTGCAATAGAGATATGAAATATCGCACTTGTGTATCTCCGGGTATTCCGGGACCCCGATTCAAGATGCCATCGCTATTCTTCGAAGCTAGTTTCGAAGTTTAGCTTCGCTAAATGTCAAGCGATTTCAAATGTCATTTAGCGAAGCTTATGTCCAAATCCATGCATTTTTCGAACTTCGTAAGCGATAAATAGGGTTGGCATCTAGAATCAGGGCCCAGAGCAGCTATTGTATGTTTACTGATGACCTCCGTAGCGCAGTGGTTGAGCGCGTTGGTGCTCGAGCGAGAGGTCGCGGGTTCGAATCCCGCCGAGAAAAAAAAGTTTTCAATGTTCCTGAGTCATGGATGTGTATTAAATTTGTGTATAATATAATAAAAATCTTGTATAAGAGTATAGTATAAAAGTATTAAATATATTTCCGTTGTCTGGTACCTGTAACACTGTATTATTATTGTATGGTTTGGTCCCAAAAATACTGGTGAAAAATAACTTAGCGGCGACGCGTTACGTCACCACGTCGCGTGTTGATATGTCATATGTCTGACACAAACACTGATAGTGAATTGTAGCTAAGAATACCCACGGTGACTTTAGCTATCAAACAAACGCAACTCGATCAAAATCGGTTCATCCGTTTCGGAGCTACGATGCCACAGAGAGACACACAGACACGTCTTTCTTCTTCTAACACCCAATTTTTTCGTCGGGTGTTGAAACTATAATAAATCGGTTCATTCGTTTAGTAACTACTATGACACACAGACAACTTTATCACCCCATTTTTGTGACGGTTAAAAAAGATTTTTGGATATTTTTAACCCTCGACGCATCCGATTTTAATGCGGTTTTTGTGTTTAAAGGAATACCAGTAGAAAGTGTTCTTAGCTATGTTTGGTGGAAATCGGTTCGTCTTCAACGTCATCAGGTCGTTTGTTAGGTGTTGTTACACGCTAAGTCGGGGTTTTTTTTTTAATTTTTTTATTCAGTTTATTTTCCAGAACATATTCAAAACACGATTGTCAAGTCAACATAAAAGTTTAATAGTGTGTTTTACACAGTAATACAATTTCTACGAAGCGACGTTTAATATTCTTGCATTTGTTATACCGAATTTTATGGCGACAAATACATTTAAAAGCGCGAGTCGGCAAAGCGGACGCCGAGTTCCGTACAAATCAAAATAAAAATAAAAAAATTGTTTTTAGTACTTGTTGTTATAATGGCAACAGATATATTATATTTGTTAAAAAAACATTATATCTATACTAATAATATTATAAAGCGGAAGAGTTTGTTTGTTTGTTTAAACGCGCTAATCTCAGGAAGTACTTTTTAAAAAATCTTTTTTGTCGGATAGTCCATTTATAGAGGAAGGCTTTAGGCTATATAACATTACGCTGCGACCAATAGGAGCGAAGCGTCAGTGAGAAATGTTGCAAAAACGGGGAGACTTTCGTTGCGTGCGCTGCATAAATGGTTTAAGTCGCTCAAGAACCACGCGAACGAAGTCGCGGGAACAGCTAGTATTACCTATATATATGCATGAGCTACAGACATACAGATTACAGACGAACATCTGTTTAGCTAATTGTTTATTTACAACGGTGTAAAAAGAACAGTCACTATAACTCTGGGATATGATTATTGATTATACTACTTATTATCATTCTAGAAATGTATTTTTTTTTTGCTTTTTCGTTATTCTTGTGACAAAAAAATAAGAAATGTTAAAAAGTAAAAAAAAATGTAAAAAGAATAAAAAGAAATAGGTACATTTCCGAAATGAAAATAAATGAAAAGAAGCTTAATTTAACAAATAATTATTTGTTCATTTGTTTAGCTCAAGGTTCATGAGATATATTAGTTTATCCTAGTGAGTGGTGACAGGCTCAGACGCGACAGGCAAGCAAAGGCTGCTGTTTGCTACGCTTCGATAAGGATCCCTAAAAAGTGTTGTAAAATTGCAACAAAGCTATCATTCCTCGAGATCGCATGACACACGTCACGCAGGCAAATAAAAAATATTTCCTGCAACCTTTTCTACCCGAATATACCCAAAAGCAAGGCTTAAATTTATATTATTATGAGCACACATCTAGATTCTAGTCTTATATTATGATCTAAATATTATGGCTATTGACAGATTCATAAATACCAGAATCATTAAAATATTTTGACATCTTGGAATTCGACAAACGTGCACAACGGAACACGGGATTTATTAAAAAAAATAAAACGTCAAAGCATACGGTACAGTTAATAAATATCCAATTACCATAGATTATACGCTTTTCCCGCCATTTCAAATAAAGATTACCATATGAATCAAACGGATAGGGCGCGGATGAAATGCATTTCATATCTATTAGGGTCATTTAAATAACCATATGGTCGATACAATCATAGACAAAAAATATGCGCCGGTATTTTTAGGCACAAACAAGCTAATAAAAAAAATATATTATTTAGATCCAGTTTAATAGTAAACAAGAACAAACTACATTATAATACCACTAATACAAATGTTACTTGGGTTAAATACTGACAGATCAGCCGAATTAAAATAATTAAACTCAGTAGTCTTCACACTGCTTAGAGGAATGACTCATTTAGTAGTATTGAGCCACTTATTTAGTATTGTTTTAGTATTCGACCAACTAACAAAAAAATACAGTTCGAATCCAGGAATCATATTCCTGGATTCCTTACTTCCTATAATTCCTAACGGCTCCACTTACAATTTACCTACTGAAAACCCTCACCCAAATTCTACATATTGTACTGCCTAGGGCTTGCATCTGAATCAGCCTTACCCTCTGGTGTGATTAGATTTTGCTACATTGTTAGAGTGAAAAAGAAATTGTAGAAAGTACATTTATTCTGTCTTTATCTAATTCTCTTAACCATTGATAAACAATTACAAAGGCTGAATAGAATAGGAACTTTGCTTTTATACAATACCTTCAAGTACTGTACTTCAATTGTAACCTGTAATGTTAAGATAACAATGGACTTGCACCATATTTCTTCTTATTCTTACAAAATCTCCGGAAGTTATAATTTATGACATTCCAAAGCGCGCCATGTTGCGTTCCAATTTTTGAAATTCGAAAATAGAACATTGTTGGCTTTTATTGTGACTCGTGTTCTTTTTTTTGGGAAAATTTTAATTGGGGACTTACCAAGGTGAAGACGATAAGACTTAAGGCCAATGGCATAATATTATGTACCTGAAATAAATAAAAAAACACATTAATATTATGGTTTATTTTGATACTATGTATTACATACTTATTCTTAAAGAAACTCGCGGAACCGTAGTTTAATCTTTAAGTGAGACAGAAATATAATGTATTTTAAAAGTACGTACCTATATACCAGTATACCAGTAGGCTTTTTAACCTCCTATGTTTACGCACCAGAAGACCAGGCCCCTAGCGCGCTAAGAATCTCCGGAAGAGATCCGGCTACCACCCCCCTTCTAAACGACAACTGGCCCTGGTAACACACAACGTGCGCACTTTGAGGTTAGACGAGAAGCTCGTAGAGCTGGAAGAGGAGATGAACAAGTTGCACTGGGACATTATTGGTTTATCGGAGATCCGAAGAGAGGGCGAGGATACGATAACCTTACAGTCCGGCCACTTGTTCTACTACCGGGAGGGAGAACAGAAGTCCCAAGGTGGTGTTGGGTTTATCGTCCACAAATCTCTCATCAACAACATTGTGTCCATCGAGAGTGTGTCAAATAGGGTTGCATACCTTGTACTGAGAATCTCAAAACGATATTCGTTGAAGATTGTACAGGTATACGCCCCATCGTCAACACATCCAGACGATGAAGTAGAAGCTACGTATGAGGACGTCAGTAGGGCCATACGTAGCTCTAAAACACACTTCACAGTTGTTATGGGAGATTTCAATGCGAGGCTGGGCTGCAGAAGCGATGGTGAGCTGAAAGTGGGGCCATTTGGATTTGGGCAGAGGAATCCCAGAGGACAGATGCTGGCGAACTTTATGGAGAAAGAAGGACTCTTCATGATGAATTCTTTCTTCCAAAAGCCGCCGCAGAGGAAATGGACCTGGTTGAGTCCCGACGGTGTAACTAGAAACGAGATTGACTTCATTATGAGCACCAAGCGGCAGATATTCAACGATGTCTCTGTGATCAACATGGTTAAGACCGGAAGTGATCATCGAATCGTCAGGGGCATGTTGAATATCAACGTCAAACTTGAGAGATCGCGTCTGATGAAGTCTACGCTCCGACCGTCGAATGTCCATATCCAAAACCCCGAGAGCTTTCAACTTGAACTGTCAAATCGCTTCCAATGGCTAGACAGCTGCGCATCAGTGGACGATATAAATAGCAGGCTGGTAGAAACTGTCCATACGGTGGGGTCCAAATTTTTCAAGACCCACCGTACAAATAGACCTCAGAAACTATCCGACCAAACCCGGAACCTCATGGCTAGTCGACGTTCAATGACGCTCCAAACTTCGAGTGACGCTGACTCATATAGGCAGCTCAATAGACAGATCACGAAGTCCTTGCGACACGATATCCGTTCTTTTAATACCCAGTGTATTAAAGAGACGATAGAGCGGAACCAAGGCTCCAAAGTGTTTGCAAGAGACGTATCTATTGGGCAAAGCCAGTTGACAAAGCTGAAGACCGAAGATGGACGCGTAACGTCAAATAAGTCCGAGGTACTACGGGAGATAGAGAGGTTCTATGGACAGCTGTATACCTCGGTCTCAGCTGAACCTGCTAGTTTAGCTGCAGACCCAAGAGCCAGGCTAACACGACACTATACCGAAGACATCCCGGACATCAGCCTGTACGAGATTAGGGTAGCTCTCAAACAGCTTAAGAACAACAAGGCTCCGGGCGAGGATGGAATCACTACAGAGCTTCTGAAAGCGGGCGGCACGCCGGTACTAAAAGTCCTTCAGAAACTCTTCAATTCCTCCTTACTCGATGGGAAAACGCCAGAGGCATGGAACAGGGGTGTTGTGATCCTGTTCTTCAAAAAAGGCGACAAAACCTTACTGAAGAACTATAGGCCCATAACACTGCTGAGCCATGTCTACAAGCTGTTTTCGAGAGTTATTACGATGCGTCTCGAACGCAGGCTGGATGACTTTCAGCCTACCGAACAAGCCGGTTTCCGAAAAGGCTATAGTACCATAGACCACATACATACGCTGCGGCAGATTATACAAAAGACCGAAGAGTATAATCGGCCATTATGCTTGGCGTTTGTGGACTATGAGAAAGCCTTTGATTCCGTCGAAATATGGGCGGTCCTTAGATCTCTCCAGCGTTGCCGTATTGACTATCGGTATATCGAAGTGTTGAAGTGTTTGTATAATAACGCCACCATGTCAGTCCGAGTACAGGAGCACTGCACGAAGGATATCCCTTTAAAGAGAGGAGTAAGACAGGGGGATATCATATCCCCGAAACTGTTTACCGCTGCTCTGGAGGATTCCTTCAAGCTCCTGGAATGGCAAGGACTTGGCATCAACATCAATGGCGAATACATCACTCACCTTCGATTTGCCGACGACATAGTAGTCATGGCAGAATCGCTGGAAGATTTGGGGCGCATGCTCGGTGGCCTCAATAGAGTTTCTCAACAAGTGGGTCTTAAAATGAACATGGACAAAACAAAGATCATGCACAATGTCCATGTTGCACCCACCGCACTAACTGTTGGGAGCTCTACTCTTGAAGTTGTTGACGAATATATATACCTAGGGCAGGCTGTCCGATTAGGTAGGTCCAACTTTAAGAGAGAGGTCAGTAGACGGATCCAGCTCGGCTGGGCAGCGTTCGGTAAATTACGCAACGTCTTCTCGTCTAAAATACCTCAGTGCCTTAAGACAAAGGTATACAACCAATGTGTGTTACCAGTGATGACTTACGGTTCTGAGACGTGGTGCTTCACGAAGGATCTTTTCAAAAGGCTCAATGTCGCTCAGCGTGCTATGGAGAGGGCAATGCTCGGTATTTCTCTACGTGATCGAATCAGAAATGAGGAGATCCGTAGAAGAACTAAGGTTGCTGACATTGCCCGTAGGATCAGCCAGCTGAAGTGGCAATGGGCCGGCCACATAGCACGAAGATTGGACGGTCGATGGGGCAAAAAGATCCTAGAGTGGAGGCCACGTACTGGCAAGCGCAGTGTGGGACGGCCACCTACCAGATGGACCGACGACCTGGTGAAAACTGCCGGGTCACGTTGGATGCAGGTGGCAATGGACCGGTCGCACTGGAAATGTATTGGAGAGGCCTATGTCCAGCAGTGGACAGTAAAAGGCTGAAACGACGACCTATATCTATTATGTTTCTGTATACAATCAAACATAATATATTATCTACTTTAGCTATGAATATCACAGAGTTAGTAAAAAGTACTTTTTAAAAGCCGGCCGAACCAAAGCAAGCGCCGAAAACTTTCAAAGTTAACAAGTCGTTAAAAAACTATTGTAATTACATTAACACACAAACGGTTCCGTATCGGTTATTAAAACCATTACCGTTTATTAAAACGCTATTTAACGTTTATTGCCGAGACTCATCATCGTTTTTCATTCTGGTAGAACATACTACGTAGGTATACTTCGGCATGAATAAGTCAGCTCGACTAAATTTACCACAGCCTCACAAAACCTGAAAGAAATAACTATTGTTGTGTTGTTTTTCCAAATGAGGTTATCGACACATGGAGATTTTAGGGGTTGTAAAGGCCGCACTTGTAAATATCTCTGTTGTTGCGGTAGGTATGCAATATGCATGGTCCATTTAAAAAAAACATTCAAAATTCCAAGGCATAAAAATCATTCATCTTAGTCAGGTGCTTTGTATAAAAAAATCAAATGACATTCCAAAATTGAAATTTAAATAGAGAACACAAACGTACGTGAGCCGACATAAAAATACAAAAATACCGGCCGGGCGTTACCAACTCTTCCTTTTTCGAATTCAAAATTAGAATACAATTTGAATAACGTCCAATCGATTGTGTTCCTTTTGACGCGCGTTTAGTTTTCATATTGCAACGAAATGCGCGGGAGAAATGAAATGTCAGAATAGTTTTAGAACGGATAGTGCGTTCGGAAATTCCCCACTGCGTCAACTGCATTTTCAACTCTATCTATTAAGCTTAGAGTATATTTTCACATGAACTTATTATTCGCGTTATGAAAAACGTAACAATCGTCAAATGCGTGTGTAAACATACAGTAAGGGCGCTTTTAGTGTCACGCGGATTTGCTCACGCACGCGGGATTGGACCGCATGCGTAGCATCCGCAAAGAACAATTTCATATAGGTATCTATTGTAAAGCGTGCGCATGCGGTCCAATCCCGCGTGCGTGAGCAAATCCGCGTGACACTAAAAGCGCCCTAACGCGAATATTATAACACGCATCCGCTATGCCTAAAATAAACAATTTCAGAAACAAGATCTTAAATGTCTTAGGGCGTTTATATGACCACAAGAATATTTTTCATAGGAAATTGAGCTTTATCTACAAGACCGCCTTATATACAGTGTAACTGGTGAGACATGAGCAATACTTGAGGACGTGATATTTGGCTATTATATGAGATGAAAAAAAAAATATATAAAAAATTATATCAATTAATCACTGAGTAAATGTATCTTAAACTTGAATAATACGGTATGTACCTATGAACTCCACGACAGGAACACAGAAAACTGTTTTTACCCAACCACGGCGAACCAAAAAGGATTTTGATCTGTATGTAAGTATGTGCCTATTACCTGATAATATATTAATAAAATAATAATAAGGGTCCTCATCTCCGTTTGTATATAGTTATATTTTCTTATAATGTGTTTAGCTTTATGTATTTTTTCCTATAAATTATATGTATATTTTAAGCTTTTTTATATTATACTTAAACTAGTTTTTAATTATTTATGTAATAGATGACATATTACTGTTTCTCAAATATAACTACTTAGAAATAAAATATTATATGAATACATTTTCCTAGATGAACCTGTAATCGAAAAAAAATAATAATAATAATAATTAAAAAAACTATAACCCGACTTCGCAAAAAAGGGGTCCAAAATGACTGAAACAAAAAAAATACAATTTGAAATCCTGAAATGTATAGGTACAAAAATGGTCAAGCTAGAGCCGTGGTCGCACCCGATATTGGGATTGAATATTGCAACAGCATATATATTATGATTTTTCAAGCTTTTTTTTCTACCGTATTTCGGTGTGAGCTGGCGCTCAGATTTTGTTAGCGGGTCCCACCACGGCTCTACCTTGACCATTTTTGTACCTATATTATATGTATTTCGCGATGTTGTGTGGGGTATCAAATCCGTATCGAGTCCGACTCGCACTTGACCGGTTTCATTTTTTGTTTCCGTCTGGAGTCGAACCCGATAACCATTGAGCCACAGAGGTTCCAGTAAAAACAAACTTCACGGCGATTGCGAAAACAAAAAGCTTCCGCGCCCATATAATTCGGTCGCGTGGCCTAAACTACTAATTTCCTTAAATTAATTACATGCGATCGCCACCCCATTTCAAACCTTATGTATCAGAAAATAAGGTATATTCGTCTCCTTTAAAAACTTAGACGATCAAATTTCAACCTTATACACCATGTATTAGAGTTTAATTTTCAACGTTCATAGAATTTTTCGAATTTGCTAGTCATTTTTCATCCTTAGGTCTTTCGTAATAAAGCTTAGTTTCCAATATATTACACCTAATTTCGGCACCCCTTGATATGCTGGCATACCCAAAATATTGCCATTTGCAATACTCGGAATTAACAATAAATCATTATCTTTTCTTATAACTTGTCAAAGCCAATTACATTATCAAAATATGTACAGCTTACTTCCGACACAATCGAGAATCGAATCAGTTCGATCTCAACGGCTTTTGATATTTTATTTGGTGGACTTGCTCGCTCCCCGCGACTTAGTTTGCGTGGTTTTTGAGTGACCTAAACCGTTTATGCTGGCAGACTTAATCTATAAAATTTAATGCCTTTAAATAAAGATTAAAAAAACTGTTTATGCAGCGCACGCAACGAAAGTCTCCAAATGTGAATAATTTCCCCCATTTTTGCAATATTTCTCACTGACGCTCCTATTGGTCGCAGCGTAATGTTATATAGCCTAAAGCCTTCCTCTATAAATGGACTATCCAACAAAAAAAGATTTATTCAAATCGGACTAGTAGTTCCTGAGATTAGCGTGTTTAAACAAACAGACAAACAAACTCTGCCGCTTTTTATTATTATAATTAGTACTACTAATTAGTACTTACTTTGAAACTGACCATGATAACGAAAATCGTTAAGATCGTAACTTTTTGTATTCCCGACCATATTAATCGACTGAGAATCAAAATAAACAAACGTCAAAATTTTAACACGATTTAAAAAATTAAAACGTCAAAATTATGACATTTCAACTTTTTATTTGAAACGATCTGAAAAATTATTTCTTTGCTGGATAGTCCATTTATAGAGGAAGGCATAAAGCATACGGCATGTATAACATTACGCTGCGACCAATAGGAGCGAAGCGTCAGTGTTGCAAAAACGGGGAAAATTATTCACATTTGGGGACTTTCGTTGCGTGCGCTGCATAAACGGTTCAATTCGCTCAAAAACCACGCGAACGAAGTCGCGGGCACAGCTACGAGTAGTAACTTAAAAGGGTTGTGGATTCCACGTTGCGGGTTCCGCATTGTGGGTTCAGAGTTGCGGGTTCCACGTTGCGGGTTCCGAGTTGTGTAAAACTATTTATATTCTTAACGAAGTGAGCAGGGGTCAGCTAGTGCAATATATTTTAAATTGCATATTTTAATTCTTTACTTTGGAATCTACTAGAACATTGTCCCCCTGTACAATTTAGTTATTCTAAACTGTCGGTCAATTTATCGTAACCAATTTGGTGAACACATGTCACGTTTTTAATTCCAAATAAATTTATTGCTACTATAAATTAAGGTAATTTAGTTATAACCCCTAAAGGGCACATCAGCAAAAGTAGTAGTTACTAAATAATTGATCCGTCTGGAAGCTACCAGTAATAGACATCCCATCAAAAACATAACTTGTTAAAAGTGCCAAGTCTCGCTACTTACGTAAAAGTTGTAAGATACATGTTATGCCAAGTAGGGGTTAGTCGGTCGGCCTAACAACATCTTGTAGGGATCATGTAATAAGCTTCTATGTTTTAAATAAATAGTATATTGACTTGGTAATCGCACTAAGCGATCTGACTTAATTATGTATCACTTGTGAGATAAATATCATGTTGTTTTCATGCGATTGCCAAGTCAATCTACTTATTTATTTAAAACATGAAAGATAATTAATAACATTAGTACATTAGTACGAGTTATGTTGTTTGATGGGATAAGTTTGAAGTATCTGTGTAAATGTGTAGATATGTCTGTCTGTGGCATCGTAGCTATTCGGATTTAATCTGAGGTTAAAATATAGGAAATAGTGAAAAAAAGTAGCAAAAAGGACCTGCGACACTTAGAAATGTCTGCCTCCGACTTCGGTTCCGACAAAACCTCGATAACATCCTTGATTGACAACAATCATTAATCGTTTTCACTTTCGAATATCGATTTTCATCTCATTTATATGTCTGTCCCCTATACCACGAACTTAATCAATTCAAGTGGCAATGATAGGGGTATTTTGAAATGAACAGTGGGAGAAATCAATAAAATTCAAAAACTGTCTCTATCGTGTTTGATTGTCTATGGCAAAGTACACAAATCTCACGTGTCAGTGTCAAAATCAAAACGAAATAAAAAAATGTATTCCGAATTCACACAGACAGGCGAAAGTAAGTAGTAACATATATTATGAAAATATTATCTTTCGTTCGCCCCGCCCGATCACACTTTTTGTAACTCTCTCGTTACGCATTCACCGTACTCCTCAAGGCAGGCGTGCGTTGTACAAACTAGCCGGAGTTAAAAACTTCTTCTTCTTTTTTATTCAATTAACGCAAATCGATTTGCCATTATCCGCTACAAGAAAATGAAAATACAACTTTGTGGTCATATTTCATAATATCCCTGAGACATTGTGCCCTACTTAACCTTTTAAAAGGAACGACCTTCTTACCTAGATTAATAGCAAAGGACATTAATTAACACCAACTAACCCGTGAAAATGCAGCTAACCCTTTTATGGGTTTATAGACAGACGGTTAAAATACACGCAAATTAAAAAAAACGCCTGTTAAACGTAAGGTATATTGTCATGTCATCTCTATCATTTTTCAGATTAATGAGAGAAAGAGCGAGAAAATTATTTTACAGGTCCGCAATAAGAACTATTTATTAGATTTTTAAGGTGTAAAAACCAGGAGATCTCCTACCTCTTTTGCCTTCTAGTCTAAAGCAATTTAACAATATAATGTAACTTTAATTCGTTTTGTCGATCGGCTAAATGCACATTACGCATACAGCATAGTGCAAACTGCAATGTGCGAACTGAATTTTTAAAATTAGAACGTTTTAAATTTAGAATGCACTAGACTTGTCTGATGTCTCCCAGGTAGATGCAATGAACTTACATCATTCAGCCGAAGACCATAGACAATTTAAAGACAATTCATAGAGTAGGTTGTCTATACCTAAATATAGGTAATATGCCGTATGTTTTTTTTTTAATATTTATTATGCAATTTCTTACAAACGAATGTAGGATTCCTTATGCAACGGGTAAAATATGAGAGTCTATTAATAAGAGACTGTTGTCGATCCGTCTGTCAGTCTGTCTGTCTGAAGCGGAAAGCTAATTAGGCTTAATTTTTCATAGGTTTGTCGATAATAATACAATAATTATAAGGTGTCATAGATACAACAAACGTGATTTTTTGCCGACTTCCAGAAAAAGAAGAAGGTTCTCTGTTGTATTTTGTAGGCAGCGTAAATCTATAAACAAGACATATAATAAAAAAGACTGTGTAATACTGAATTCTTACAATTATTTACACAAACTTTGAATACCTAATACGTAAACATAATTGTTATTTTAAACCACTTTTAAACGAATCGACGTATTACTCATCAGAAATAACATAAACGCCAAGATGGCGGAGTGCTAAGAGGTTGTGAAATTTTGAGGTTATGGTGTCAAGTGTTCCCACGGTTAAAAAACCATCAAACTTGAGTAATTGAAACGTTTAGAGCAATACTATGGTGATTGGTGACTGATTACAATGGGAAAGACAAGTATACAATTTACTTAACTGTAGAGATTAAAAAAATTGCATTATTAGTACTACATAAAAAAGATTACATAACTTACTAGATGTAGATTGTAGGTACTGTGCAAAAATAAAAACAAAGGAATTTTACCGAGATAGTGTGTTGTGTTTATCCATAGCCTAAACTACCATACGAAATTTCATCAATATCTACTGATGAATTACATTTAAATAAAGCAAAAATATCTGCTAAAAAGGTTTTTTTTTACTAAGTAATAAAAATCTAAAGATCCCTGTGTTCCAGGAGACGCTCTGAACGTTCAGATCATTCATAACGCTGACATTGACAGCTGACAGTGCCTGTGAAAACAGTTCAAAACGATCCTAAACAGTGCTAAAGAAAATAGTAAACGAAAATAACGTTTTTTTCGTTCAGATTTGCGTTTCTTTAGCACTGTTTAGGATCGTTTTGAACTGTTTTCACAGGCACTGTCAGCTGTCAATGTCAGCGTTATGAATGATCTGAACGTTCAGAGCGTCTCCTGGAACAGGCCCGACATCATTGTTTTTCGTTTCTTGACATTAAAAAAACTTCGTTATAACTATTATCTTCTTGAAATCAACTTAAGAATTTGTGACATTAATACATATAACAGTTTTGAAAATTATCTAAACATGCCATGCAATATAGTGACATCACATAGCCTTCACGTTGAGATGTTCACTGTCGCAATATTTATGAATGACAAAACCAACAACTTACTGTGACTTGTTCATTCTATTCATTCATTGATTTATTGCGCGTTACCCAAGTGACCATATTTACCAGACAGAACACTGTGAAACCTTTGATATTTACCTCAAATTTGATAAAAAGTAGTTAAGTATGAAGTTATTATTATTATTAAGTTTCTAGCCGCGCCCACGACTTCGTTCGCGTGGTTTTTGAGTGACTCAACCGTTTTTGCAGCGCACGCAACGAAAGTCTCCAAATGTGAATAATTTTCCCCGTTTTTGCAACATTTCTCACTGACGCTTCGCTCCTATTGGTCGCAGCGTAATGTTATATAGTCTAAAGCCTTTCTCTATAAATGGACTATCCAACTATAACATATTTTTTCAAATCGGACCTGTACTTCCTGAGATTAGCGCGTTTAAACAAACAAACTCTACCGCTTTATAATATACTAGCTGACCGTGAAACCGTGTAAACCTTCCCGGGACTTTCACGAATATTTCAAGACCAAAAATAGCCGAATCAGTTCAGCTGATCTCGAGTTTTAGCGAGACTAACGAACAGCAATTGATTTTTATATATCCTATGTTACTTAGTGGTAGTGTAGCTTTCTAATGAAAAAAGAATTATTAAAATCGTCATGTACTTTTTGAGTTAAGTCGTTACATACAAAAATACAAATCTTTCCTCTTTATAATATTAGTGTAGAAGTACCTATAGATACTAGCTAACTTCATGGTGTCGGTTTTTCGTACTCTATGTGCGCGCATCGCAATAAAATGTTGACTCGCTAATTTCTTTCCCTATACTATTTTCCTTAACGCGCCAAAAGAAATATAACCTCAAAAACTAAATACCTAACATTGCCAAGACCGTAAAACCTTTGATCTTTACTTCCAATTCGACCAACGTTCGAAATTCGAAAATCAACTCCTGTCAATGTGCGTTCGATGTGTTCCAAATTCGAATATTCCTTTTATCTGTGGTGTGACATTGTTTTTTTTAATCATTGTTTCGTAGAAGCCACAGCGGTTAAGTCATTCGACACGATATAACAATAACAATAATCCGTGTTGCCCGTCGCCTTAGCACCCAATTAAGACGGGTATGCTACTTTATATAAACAAATGAGTAATAAACAACCGTTTCCCACGCACATATGACGTTAGAAAGAGATGGAGATATGGACTTCGGAATTTTGTATACCGTAGTAGGAATGATGTCTAGTATTGATTATTGAATATTTACGAATTAATTAAAAAATATTAAATGCAATACCTAACACATCAAGCTATGAGCGGCCTGACGATGATGAATAGTTACGAACACTGTCTTCTTTCTTTCTTTCTTTCTGTCGATCACGTCAGATTTCAAACCAAAAAACTAGATCAAATACATTCTAAGAGAGAGTTTGAGAGCTACTACCATGTCATAATAATAGCTCCCCTCACCGATTTCGGTGTCGGTAGCCGATTTCATTGAAACCAGGCCAGCTATGCAGGAGTTATTTTATAGTTCCCAAGTGTGTGGGCAATACACAAAGACGCACAGTCTTCCTTTTACTCTCATAACCCAGTGAGACGGTAAACCGACACGACTGGCGAGAGAACAGGCGCAGGACCGACTTTTTCCTGCCCATCCGACGCATGGATCATCTTTCTTGTCAGACAATCAGGTGATCAGCCTGCATTGTCCTAATCAAATTTGAAAACAACATTTTTTTGTTGTTCCAATGCGGGAATCGAACCCACGACCTCCGGGTCGAGAGTGAAGCTCAGAACCACTAGACCACCATGCCACAGACATATACACAGACTCACAGGCACCTCAAACTTGTAACACCCCTCTTTTTTGCGGGGGTTAAAAATAATAAAATAGTGTCTTGAAATGTTAAGAATTTTGTACAGACATGGCAACACTTTCGAAATATACAGGATTTAATCTACATAAATTAACACTGGCAATAATTCATATTTAACTATATTTGGTATGCGGGCAGTTAATAGGGGAACAGTTAAATACTTGAACTATGCTTTAACCTACACAGTTAACTTTTGAGAAAGTCCTACAACATTCGACTAAAATAGTTTTTTTAAATCTTTTTTTCATTAAGGTTTATTTTATGAAAAAAACTTTGGTCCCTTTTGCAAAGGGGGGGTTAAACCAAACTTAAAAAGAACATTTTTAGTTGTTCCAAAGCGGGAATCGAACCCACGCCCTTTGAATCGAGAGCCAAGATGTAACAACTTCACCACTTTTTGAACCCGCGACCCGCTCAAGCGCCACGCTCATCCACTGCGCTACAAAGGTCGTCAAATTTGTTACTTCTACAAGGCATCCGGCGACTTAACCATGACCTACCATCCCATACTATCTATCTTTAAGCCAAAAAATTTGCTATAGATGTCACTACTATTAACGATTGTAAATTATAAAATGTAAATATGACGAATTAAGTACAAATATTCACATAAAGATAAGCATATTTTTTAAGCATAACATCACATTAAGCTAAATTCAACTCCTTAATTAAGAAGAAGATACGAAACGAAAATAGCAATTAGTATTTTCCAATAGTGGCGCTAGATGGCGGTTCCCGGAATGTGCCTGGACTTCACCAATAGCCAGTCGCATTGCCAGTATTAGGGTGATACCATTTTCTAGTACTAGAACGTGGCTCTTGTTATACATGTACTTTGTGACTTAACTATAACTTCTTATAATTATAATATCACTTACGGTATTGTAAGTTATAATTACAATAATACAACCGTTAGACGGGCCGAAATTGAAACCGGCTTCGAAGAAATGATGTACCGTCAGCAAAATTGACAAGGGCACATATTATAACCTCACCGATTTTGGTACCGGTTTTGTAGTCCTGGGGGCCTACTCAAGATTCCATCGCTAATTATCGCTTACAAAGTTCGATAACAAAATGTATAGGATTTGACATAAGGTACGCTAAATTACATACCAAATCGCGATCATTTAGCGTACCTTATGTCAAATCCCATACATTTTGTTATCGAACTTTGTAAGCGACAATTAGCGATGGCGTCTTGAGTAGGCCCAGGGGCCTTACTCTCCGAACTGATTCGATTTCGATTCAGATTCGATCGCGTACTCCCGAATAAATGGACTTTTATTTATTTTGATTTTTGATTGATATGGTCGGGAGTACAAAGAGTTACGATCCAACGATTTTCTTTATCCTGGTTAGTTTCAAAGTAATAAAAATAAAATACTAAAAGCCGTTGAGATCGAACTGATTTGATTCTCAATCATGACGACTTCCGTAGCGCAGTTGGTTGAGCGCGTTGGTGCTCGAACGAAAGGTCGCGGGTTCGAATCCCGCCGAGGGAACAAAAAGTTTTCAATGTTCCTGGGTCATGGATGTGTATAATATAATAAATATCTTAAATATGTGTATATATAGTATAAAAGTATTAAATATATTTCCGTTGTCTGGTACCTGTAACACAAGTTCTTCGGATACTGAGCACAGGGCCAGATTGACGTGGTGTGAAGCCTCCATAGATATTATATTATTATTATATTATATTATAATTGTGTCGGGAGTAAGCCTGCAGGCCAGAAACGCAGAGGGTAGAGAGACTAGAAACGGGACCCTATTACTGAGACTGAGATGTCCGTTCAGGCTGTATCTCCAGAACGGTGACAGTGAGACAGTTGTTTGCACAGATGGTTGCCGCTATAACATCAAATAGCAAAAATTTATTGCCTTCGTGGTCTAGTGGTTCAGAGCTTCGCTCTCGACCCAGAGGTCGTGGGTTCGATTCCCGCGTTGGAACAACAAAAATGTTGTTTTCAAGTTTGGTTAGGACAATGCAGGCTGATCACCTGATTGTCTGACAAGAAAGATGATCCATGCGTCGGTTGTGCATGTAAAAAGTCGGACCTGCGCCTGTTCTCTCGCCAATCGTTTCGGTTTACCGTCCCACTGGGTTATGAGAGTAAAAGGAAGAAAGAGTGCTTCTGTGTCAACACACTTGGGCACTATAAAATAACTCCTGCGTAGCTGGCCTGGTTTCAATGAAATCGGCTACCGACACTGAAATCGGTGAGGGGAGCTATTATTATTAAATAGCAAAAAAAAATTAAGAAAGCTCCCATATAACAAAAGCTATTTTTGGTTCGTTTTGTATGGAACCCTCCGTGTGCTAGTCCGACTCGCACTTGGCATTTACCACATTTACCATAAGCTTTAGGGGCAAAATTTTGGTTCCATCGGCGGGATTCGTTCACGTGACCTAGTCCGGAAGTCGGCCCTGCGCCTGTTCTCTCGCCAGTTAGTCCGTATGAGCTGAATAAAGTTATAGTGCTTCTGTGTACACACTTGGGCATTATACAAATAACTCCTGCGCAGCCTGGTTTCAATGAAACCGGTTTTTTTAATCGGTCGTTGTGGGAGCAAAATTTACTATAATATAAATCCAACAGCTTCAAAATGTTACAAAACATAAGAATAGTTGAAAAATCCAAATGTTATCACAATTATTATTAATAATAATAAAACATTTATTTGATTCGTTAGATTATAGTAGAATTAGATTTTTTTTTGCTAAATTCTTCGGGATAATATTCCGAACTTGTCCTGCTGACCGTCCAACATGACAGCGCGCACGACATGCTTGCTGGATGAGTCAGCAGGGCAGTGCTGGGCAAGATTGCTTTATCTGGATTCTGGACTCGAATATCACTCGCTGACGATCTCTGCAGCGCAGTGGTTGAGCGCGTTGGTGATTCGAATCCCGTCGAGGGAACAAAAAGTTTTTCAAATGTTCATGGATGTGTGTGACAAATAGGTATTGGCAATTTGAGGTCTGCAATTGGTTTGGTAGGTAGAAAAAGTATCTACTCAGGTTGATGACTGGATGCTCCACAGCCCCTGATATGCTCCGGACCCAAAATGTCAGGCGTTAGACAGACTACTCCAGGCACTTGAAGGATAACGATATTCAGTTAGTGAATAAAAAAATTAAAAAAATACTAATACGTAGCCGTAAATTGCTGCTGCTAAGTCAGTACGGCACACATGCACATCCGAAGGCCACCCGACTCATATCTAAATATACTTTCTTCAAACAGACGAAAGCCAAAACAAACTCTTTCACTGGCGTAATGAGTGAACAACCCAATTCGCTGCGGATTAACTTACGTCATCTGTGGATTTCCCTTTTTAATCGACCTATGGCGACGCCATTTTGAGGTCTTTTCAAAGTCGCACGTCCCTTTTAAATTCAATCTAAACGTAAACAAACCAAAAACGCCGAAATTTTGACACATTATTGTGCACACTTATACATTTTATAACAATTAAACAATAATTAACATAATATTTAAACATCAAATGAAAAACTTTCACAGTAAAATACACCTTTTTTACACTGCCAGCTGTAGATATCTATACTCTAGTCTATACTCTATAGTCTATGGATTCATAGTCGCAAACAAAAATAATTATCATTGTATTGTATTCGCATCACTAACTAGTCTATGGTTGTGTCATAGATGGGTTTGTTTACGTTTGGGTCAAAATTAAACGGGACGTACTATAAATATTTTATAGTAATAATAATTCAGAAGTGAGCTCCGTAACCGAAACTATCGGATATCCGATACAAATAATTATCCGTAACCGTAACCGAATCCGAAATGAATGCTACAGTAAAAAGCAAACCAAATTTAATAACCGTAACCGAAATTATCCGAAACAAACGGATGATCAGAAATAATGTAATATCCACATCCATATCCGTATCCGAAATTTCATATCCATTTAATTTTCATCCCTGAAATATATTTCACAGAAGTTATCTGGCGACAGAAAGATCAGCCCATAGCAAAATATGACCGCCTTCTTTTTGTCGTTTAAGTATATTTAGCATACATTTAACTGTTCAAATAACACGTACTTGAAGCATGACGCCCCCTGTACGGAGTTAACTCTAAAAATATAACCAAGGTTACTCAGTCCTGTGGCTTATGCCTCGATTCTCGTACGGCTGTCCATCTGTCCTACTCGCACGTGTGTGAAATCACGCGAGCACGAGCGAGGCAGAATGCCATTCGAAAGCTCGAGTAAATGATGAAATTATGATGTATTGAGTTTGAAATTCTTATGGGGTAATAATAGCTCCCCATGGGGGGAGGGGGTAGTGACGGCGGTTAATATTCGCGATAAGAATGAAGAGAACATATAATATATATTATATAACCCCGGCTCCACACTACTCGCGAAGTTCCTCGGCGAAGTACGGCGAAGTACTAGTAAAGTTTGACGAGGTAAGCCGAAGTGCATCTCTACGCTATCCTATTCGTCTAACTTCGTTCAACTTCGCGAGTAGTGTGGAGCCGGGGTTAGCATAGGAATTTTGAATTTTATATTTCTCGAATTTTCGCCTGATATAATACTATCTATACAGCATGATTCATGGTTCGTATATTAAGCCGAATATAGTGGGAAGAGATTGACGCGTAGTTTTTTTTCTGGCGCCTCATATAAATTACTTACCATAACGCGACAAATCACGATTAAAGATATCCATAATAGTCACAAAACAGACGAGTTTCAATCCTGGTCAGGTCTTAGGTCAACGACTAGTGCGTTCGTGTGTATAGACTTGAAGCCCGCGAGCCCCAACATAGTAAGATTTACGTTCGTCGTCGTCGTCGTTTCAGCCTTTTAGAGTCCACTGCTGAACATAGGCCTCTCCAACACATTTCCAGTGTGTTCGGTCCATTGCCACCTGCATCCAACGTGACCCGGCAGTTTTCACCAGGTCGTCGGTCCATCTGGTAGGTGGCCGTCCCACACTGCGCTTGCCAGTACGTGGCCTCCACTCTAGGATCTTTTTGCCCCATCGACCGTCCAATCTTCGTGCTATGTGGCCGGCCCATTGCCACTTCAGCTGACTGATCCTACGGGCAATGTCAGCAACCTTAGTTCTTCTACGGATCTCCTCATTTCTGATTCGATCACGTAGAGAAATACCGAGCATTGCCCTCTCCATAGCACGCTGAGCGACATTAAGCCTTTTGAAAAGATCCTTCGTGAAGCACCACGTCTCAGAACCGTAAGTCATCACTGGTAACACACATTGGTTGTATAACTTTGTCTTTAGGCACTGAGGTATTTTAGACGAGAAGACGTTACGTAATTTACCGAACGCTGCCCAGCCGAGCTGGATCCGTCTACTGACCTCTCTCTTAAAGTTGGACCTACCTAATCGGACAGCCTGCCCTAGGTATATATATTCGTCAACAACTTCAAGAGTAGAGCTCCCAACAGTTAGTGCGGTGGGTGCAACATGGACATTGTGCATGATCTTTGTTTTTTCCATGTTCATTTTAAGACCCACTTGTTGAGAAACTCTATTGAGGCCACCGAGCATGCGCCCCAAATCTTCCAGCGATTCTGCCATGACTACTATGTCGTCGGCAAATCGAAGGTGAGTGATGTATTCGCCATTGATGTTGATGCCAAGTCCTTGCCATTCCAGTAGCTTGAAGGAATCCTCCAGAGCAGCGGTAAACAGTTTCGGGGATATGATATCCCCCTGTCTTACTCCTCTCTTTAAAGGGATATCCTTCGTGCAGTGCTCCTGTACTCGGACTGACATGGTGGCGTTATTATACAAACACTTCAACACTTCGATATACCGATAGTCAATACGGCAACGCTGGAGAGATCTAAGGACCGCCCATATTTCGACGGAATCAAAGGCTTTCTCATAGTCCACAAACGCCAAGCATAATGGCCGATTATACTCTTCGGTCTTCTGTATAATCTGCCGCAGCGTATGTATGTGGTCTATGGTACTATAGCAGTAAGATTTACACCTTGTGGTAATTTTTGACCTTAGAATTATTATTTTTTAGTTATTTTAGGTAATTTATATGTGTTTGACACCAAAAAAATCTACGCATCATTCTCTTCACACAATAATCGACTTAATATACGAACCATGAATCATGCTGTAGAATAACTTACTGAAGAACGTAGTATTGTGTGTCCTCAAGAGAAAATACAGTTACCTGAAAAATAAGAAAAAGATTAGTTAATACATAACAAAACTTAAATTTTAAATATCAGTAAAAAAGTAACAATATTATTGTTTTTTATTAAACTATACTAATTAAAAAAAACTATACTAATTAAAACTATATTAACTATAGAGCGTTGCTGCTTTCATAGTGAACTTTACAAAACTGTCTTTAAGATTTAAGACAACTATCTTTAAGATTTTTAAGAGAAACTCATTGATAATTACACGTTGCATAGAAACCAACATATTTATCTACTTTAGATTTAAATCTACTTGATTAAAGCTGTGAAAATTGCCATTTAACTTTTCTTCAAAATGGGAAAACTAAACACAAAAACGTTATTATTAACCCTTAGCTGGTATCGTGGGTCAAATTTGACCCAGACGCAAACATTTTTTGATATTATTCTTTTAATGTTCATGGTACAAGTGCCCACTTCTACGTATTCTCAGTACGTCGTAAGCTACGGCGGGGGGCAAACGTGCAGCGTTGTAACCATCATAGGAGCTGAGGTATAGAGCCAGCTGGGTCACATTTGACCCACGACACCAAATACGAAACTTTTTTCACTGAGTTTAATTTCTAAACTGTTTGTTTTTTGGTGAATATTTCTCCAAAAAATGGGGGGATTTTTAAACGACAGACAAATTGAAGAGTTGTTGTATGACGTAATTGATGATTCGGAGTCAAAAGATGTTCAAAGGAGCCCAAATATAAATCTGCTTTGTGACGATGAAGCTATAGCGAACAAGACAGTCCCGAACCTATTACTTGCTCAGAAGATAGTGTCATTGAAGCCAGTTCTGTCAATGAAAACGAAAGGAAGAATGTTATAAATGTTTACATATTGGTTTGTAAGACATATTCCGTCTAAAGTTTTATGTGTACTACTTATCAAAAATGTATAAGACTGAAATATGTCATATTGTTTGTTAGTGTCAAGTCGCTTTTGGTTTTTTAGTGTCAATTTTTTAATTTTTAACTGATGTCATGAGAATTATACTTTTTTGTGATTAAGAGTATATAGGAAGTGTCATTAATTTATTTTTGTCAAAGTTTTTCTAGAGTTTATATTTTTTATTTCATTCTAAATACACTCTTACCAAAAAGTGCCAAAAGTATAGGCTAGTTACAAATTCATGTATATGTAAATAATATTTTAATATTCAAAATTTTAACTAAGATCATTTTGTAAAAAAATAGTTTTTTATTAAATGCCTATCCCTATTTTCATAAATAAAACTAATACATACATACTACAACATATTTTTTGGTATGGGTAAAATATGACCCACGATGCCAGTAGTGTTGCCAAGAATAGCGATACCAGCCAAGGGTTAAAAAAAATGGGATTTTTTCTCAAAAAAAGTTGTTTGTCATAAAAGAGTGCTTTCTTCTCATTAGTGTGTTAAGCAAACATCAAGGAGATAAGTCCTGGACAAACACACACTATCTATGTCGCAAGTCACCACAAAAATGTGACATCAATTCGGTACCCCTACTTAGCAAACTCGAAGCGAAAACTCGAAAGTAACTGTGTCTTAAAATGCGTGTACAATTTATTTTAACGAATGCCATTTAATAAGTATCCGAATCAAAATATGAATCCTAGCTGACCCGTGCCCACTTCGTTGAGCATGGAAACCGTGTAAACCTTCCCGGGACTTCCACGAATATTTCAAAACCAAAAATAGCCGAATCAGTTCAGCTGATCTCGAGTTTTAGCGAGACTAACGAACAGCAATTGATTTTTATATAGCCTATGTTACTCAGTGATAATGTAGCTTTCTAATGACAAAATAATTATTAAAATCGGTCCAGTACTTTTAGAGTTAAGTCGTTACATACAAAAATACAAATCTTTCCTCTTTATAATATTAGTGTAGATAATATACAATCATCACTAAAACGGCCGATCACTGAAGCGTTAAGTAAATGATCTTCTTTAAACTGTTACTGAGTCTGCTTGGTGGAATGACTAGGTTTGATATACCCCATTTGGTATATGCGCCACTTATTTAATTTCCATCTTTGAAAGTAAATTGTATAATTTGAAAACAAGTCATTAGTACATAGACGATTTACCTACGTGGCATTGACAAATGTATAATCCTATATCATTTATAATGTGTAGTAACAAATTCAAACATAATAAACCTTTCCTATTTTCTACTTCTATAAGTTTAGACAAATTGCAATACCCTGTATCAATAAAAATGCTAATTAAGAAATCTATACTATAGATGAAGGCTTTATAATATTACGCTGCGACCAATAAGAACGAAGCGTCAGTGAGAAATGTTGCAAAAACGGGGAAAATTATTCACGTGAGGACTTTCGTTGCATACGCTGCATAAACGGTTTAAGTCACTCAAAAACCACGCGAACGAGTCGCGGGCACAGCTAGCAAAAAAAATATTCGAAGCGAACTCGATCCCACCACATCCGTTCGAGTTCCCCTAGTAGGAGTTTCCTTATCACTATGAAGTTGGATGTAGTTGATAACAGCCTCTTCCGCGTTTGCCGGTAACGTAATATAGATTAGTACTGAGTAAAAGGTGAAGATAAAGGAAATTAAAAGCTAGTAAATGAAAAGGATTAGGAATTAGTATTCATGGTAATGAGAAGCGTACATATAGATTATGTAGTAGCACCTCCCATTAACCTTTCCCGTGGGGGTCGTAAAAGGTAACAGAGGGAATACACAAGGTATAAAATAAATTAGTGAGAATACTTCAGGGTGTATATGTACCCCTTATGTAGACTGTGAAAGTACCAGCGCTGAAAGACTTAATTGTAACTTTTATGTTTCTATGAATGCCCCATCATCATAAATTTGCCCATATAATAATGAAAAGAAAATACCTATTTCAGCGCTGGCAATTTCTCAGTAAACTCTATATACGAGACCCATACACAACCTAAAGTATTATCACTCACTAGCTGTGCCCGTGATTTCGATCGCGTAGTTTTTGACCGTTTATGCAGCGCACGCAACGAAAGTCTCCCCGTTCTTGCAACATTTCTCACTGACGCTTCGCTCCTATTAGTCGCAGCGTAATGTTATACAGCCGAAAACCTTCCGCTACAAAAGGACTATCCAACAAAAAATTAATTTTTCAAATCGGACCAGTAGTTCCTGAGATTGGAGCGTTTAAACAAACAAGCAAACTCTTCCGCTTTATAATATTAATATACCTATAGATTAATATTATATCATGTATGTAAATGAGCAGCAGCGAATGCGCGGATTGTTATAATAATAAGCCTAAACCCCCCCCCCCCCCCTCCCCATGAAATCCTTTGGGGGAGTCCTATGTCCAGCAACATCATGATGATGATGATAGATTAAATTAGTAAGATGACTTGTCGCAACTTAAGTATCCGTTAGGTAATCTCCATAATTTACCTCCTTAGGGATATAATAGTTGTAACTCGAACGAAACCGCAGGCAGTGGTTAACTTTCATAAATGAACATCAGAGATAATAGCTTCCATCACCGATTTCGGTGTCGGTGGCTGATTTCATTGGAACCAGGCGAGCTACGCAGGACTTATTTTGTATTGTCCAAGTGTGTGCACAATACACAAAGACACTCCCTCTTCCTTTTACTCTCATAACCCATTGGGACGGTAATACCGACACGACTGGCAAGAGAACAGGCGCAGGACCGAATTTTTACGTGCCCACCCGACGCATAGATCATCTTTCTTGTCAGACAATCTGGTGACCAGCCTGCATTGTCCTAACCAAACTTGAAAACAACTTTTTTTGTTGTTCACAACACGGGAATCGAACCCACGACCTCCGGGTCGAGAGCGAAGCTCTGAACCACTAGACCACGGAGGCGCATCATCAGAGATATCGCATTAATGACTATGACCAAAATTAAGAAAGCTAGAAACCCCGGATTTCACAAGCAGTGAGCGAACTGTTGATGATGAATTAGAGCTTAGAACATTCGCAATCACGTCAGCTTTCAAAGAAAATAAACTAGATCAAAATCGATTCATCCGTCTGGGAGCTACGATGCCACACCAATGAGTTAATTTCACATCAATGACAGTTATAAAAACTAAATAAAAAATAATAAAAAAACGGTACGGCGTGTAACATTCATATCACACCTAACAAACGACCTGATGACCTTGAATGCCTGAATCGATTTCCAGCAAACATAGCTAAGAATACTGTCGATTGATATACCTTTCAAAGAAAAAGGCTACGATGCCACTGACTGAGAAATGTGTCTACATTTACACAGACACGTCAAACTTATACAACATCTACAACAAATAACGATCTTAGTTATAAGGATGCTAACGAGCTGATGATGATAACGATGATGATCCACTTCCTAGCAATTACCACAGATCGGTCACGGGTGACAAGATAGTTAATAGTAATAAGTTTATTATGGAACAGGTTCTTACCCAGAACATGCTTAAGCTTTCGACTGCATTAAACAACATTTGTTATAAGAGTAATCTAATTATTTAAATGAATAGTAAGAGATAACACTTTTATTATTAATAAATTTAATGCCAACTTCGCCCACGTGTAATAAAACGTATTCTATGTTACTTCTTATACCTTCGATAAAACGTGTACAAAGTTTCATGATGATCAATTACTTTATGGGTAAAGGGTAACAAACAAACGAACATTCATAATAATAGGGAGGATTTAGGGGACTGTTATCAGCAAAAATCTAAGTTATTTTAATCGTTTTGCCTTTTATACGTTAATTTTCATCAGGAGTGTCCCAGGGATATATATTAGATCCGTTACTTTTCTTCGTTTATACAAGGTAATTATATAACTCCTAATTACTACCATATTTTTAAATCTATACTAATATTATAAAGCGGAAGGGTTTGTTTGTTTAAACACGCTAATCTCAGGAACTACTGGTCCGATTTTTTGGATTGAATTTTTTTTTTTGGTTAGTCCATTTATAGAGGAAGGCTATATAACAATACGCTGTGACTAATAGGAGCGACGCGTCAGTGAGAAATGTTGCAAAAACGGGGAAAACCACGCGAACGAAATTGCTAGTACAGCTAGTCTTTATTTAAGTCTTTTATTATTCCTACACTAAAAAGTATACATAATATATATAAATATATTCTTGAGGAGAGAGAATCGCACCACCCCATCAAACATCTTTCCCGAGAGTATCGTAAAAGGCAGAGGAAATATTTCCGGAAATGGATTGGGATCACCTGCCAAGTACAGGCAACTACTCTCATGAAATAATTTGGGGGAGGATTGTAGACACTATGGCTGAAATGATGATGACATTAAAAAGTATGAATAATGAGATGAAACATAATAAGTAAATATTAATGAGCAAGTTCTTAAATTGTCCTAATCTTGTTTGTCTATGATACACTTGGTACCTAGAAACTATGATGTGGCGATAAAAGATAAAACTAGTTTTATCTTAGAGATTGTGTCAATAGAGGCCTATCTAGGGTTGTCTGTTCATCAACATAAGATTTTCCAAAGCAAGGTACTTTATGTAATGTAAACGTGAAATATGCGGGGCCCCTTTCGCGCGGGCCCGTAGCAATTGCTACTCCTGCTACGTGGTTAATCCGGCACTGAGTCCCTACTTGCCTATATTATGAATCTATTGACTCTTTTATTACAATTGAATCAGCGGCACAATCGAGAGCCGAATCCCTTCGATATCAGTGGTTTTTCGTATTTTATTTGGTGAATTACTTTGAAACTAATCAGGATAAAGAAAATTGTTAGATCGTAACTTTTTGTACTCCCGACCATATCAATCGACTGAGAATCAAAATAAACAAATGTCAATTTATTAGGAAGTACGCGGCACGATCGTATCTGAATCAAAATCAAATCATTTTGTAGAGTAAGGCTCCAGTAGGCGCTACTCTATAAATAGACTGCCAATACCCCCTCCTTTAAGACCCTTCCTATTGACTTGCTGATGTTATAGACGAGGATACTCTTTGGCAATTAGATCCTCCCTCTAATTCATATTGTCCTATGAATTACGAGGACAAACTCTTAAATGCCACGACGCATATACCTAATCTAACCTAACCTCGGTCACACCTAGACCGTGAACAAAAGAAACACAAACAATAGTGTGTGGTTTGGCTTATTTCGTATTCACAAGATTTGGATCGATTTAATACATGCTAGATTTACATTCTTAATGCATATCGGGAGTCGTAGTTTTATGACTACGTCTTTAAAATTGCTTGTGCTTCGTCAGAGTGCGTCTCGCACTTGGCCAGTATTTTATCTACACTAATATTATAAAGAGGTAAGATTTGTATTTGTATGTAACGACTAAACTCAAAAAGTACTGGACTGATTTTTTCATTAGAAAGCTTCATTATCACTGAGTGACATAGGCTATATAAAAATCTATTTCTGTTCGTTAGTCTCGCTAAAACTCGAGATCAGCTGAACTGATTCGGCTGTTTTTGGTCTTGAAATATTCGTTGAAGTCCCGGGAAGGTTTACACGGTTTCCATGCTCAACGAAGTGGGCACGGGTGGGTTATAAATTGCCGAAATACATTAAGAACTTTAATTTTGCACTGTAAATATAATATTATGATTTTCAATGTTAGCATCTACAAAATATTCAAATTTTGAATACCACATTGTTAAGGATAAAAAGTTTAAAATTCTAAAACACGCTCTAATAAACTCTTGCAATTATCAACTGATTGCAAGCAAAGCAGTGAGCAATAGCTAATAATATTTACATTTGAAATGTGCTGACAAAGCTCTTTCTTTTGATACCCCACACGACATCGTCAAGTTTTTTTTTAATTAACTTTATGTCCCGTAGAGGGCGTTGTAGGCTGTAGCCATTTTGACGTGAAGTCATATAGCCTGTAACCAGCGGACTCCTAACGACATCAAGGGGCTTCTAACGACACCTCATTTGTCTATCTTAACTAGTTTAGAAGTTATGAAGGAACAGATGAACATCCATAGTCACGTACATACATACTTACATCTATACTAATATTATAAAGCGGAAGAGTTTGTTTGTTTGTTTAAACGCGCTAATCTCTGGAACTACTGGTCCGATTTGAAAAATTCTTTTTTTGTTGGTTAGTCAATTTATAGAGGAAGGCTTTAGGCTATATAACATTACGCTGCGACAAATAGGAGCGAAGCGTCAGTGTGAAATGTGACAAAAACGGGAAAAATTATTCACATTTGGGGACTTTCGTTGCGTGCGCTGCATAAACGGTTTAAGTCACTCAAAAACCACGCGAACGAAGTCACGGGAACAGCTAGTATTACATACAGGTCAAAAAAATAACAACCCTCCTTCTTGCTTCGCTCCGGAATTTTCAGAAGTTAAACGTATTTATAGGTTCGTTTTTGTTTAACATTTTTCACACATTTTTTTTAATCAAAGATTCTGGGTCAAAATCCGATAGCGAAAAAAATTCGCATCAGTTCATAAACTGGCCCAGAACTGTCTATCTATGATATCTCAGATTTTTTGATACTCACGCTTATTGTAACACCCGTGATAAAATCTGACTGATAACACCGAGTGTTTAGAATGTTTTGTTATCAATAGTATCTACGGCTGATTTTTCTACAGATTTTGCTGAAATAAGCTATCTACACTAATATAAAGAGGAAAGATTTGTATTTTTGTATGTAACAACTTAACTCAAAAGTACTGGACCGATTTTAATAATTCTTATTTCATTAGAAAGCTACATAGCCACTGAGTAACATAGGCTATATAAAAATCAATTGCTGTTCGTAAGTCTCGCTAAAACTCGAGATCAGCTGAACCGATTCGGCAATTTTTGGTCTTGAAATATTCGTGGAAGTCCCGGGAAGGTTCACACGGTTTCCATGCTCAACTAAGTGGGCACGGTTCAGCTAGTTTTTAATAAAAGGAAGAGGTTCTCAATTCGACCTGTTTTAACCAACGTCCAAAAAAGGAGGAGTTTCTCAATTCGGCCTGTTTCTTTAACCAATATCCAAAAAGGAGAAGGTTGTCAATACGGCCTATATTTAACCGACATCAAAAAAAGAGGAGGTTCTCAATACAGCGTGTTCCTTTTGTATGTACACCGATTACACAGAAAATTATCACCTTATTTTTGTATGTACACCGATTACTCCGAAATTTATAATCCGATTTGCGTGATTCTTTTTTTGTTTGATGCAGAATAGTTACTATCTGGTCCAATAAAAAAATACATAGTCTGGCCTACAAGTTTTCTTCTTATGGACATTTTTGTGCTTTATTCGTGTTTTATATAAGTACCTGGACGATGTAATTTTAGTTTGTGTACAGCTAATTTGGGAGTTTCTCATAAAAAAAAATATTATTTTATTATAGACACCTTTTAATTGTTGAAGTCGTTTTTTTAAATTTAGTTTCTTCTTATATTTATTCATGTCCCTATGAAAGGAATTATTATGATGCATCCACGCCAAAAATGAGATATTTTTGAAAGAAATATCACAATGTGTACAGCATAAGAATATTTTTGTAGAACTTAAACCGATAACTCGGCGTTGGCAACCAGGCTCATACACCAGTCAAACCGGTTGCTCGTACATTTATATGCAAATATTATAGTATATGTTATTTATTGACTAAAATTGTGTAATCATAGTGATAGTGTTCTAATAATATTTAACGTGAAGATATAAAATTAATAAAAATTACAACAAACATTAAGCACCACAGAATTTTTACTTTAAACCTTGACCTTCAGAATGTTACAATATCCATAATTTTTTTACTTTATCTATGAGATAAAAATTAAAAAAAAATAACAATTTTAAACAAATTAAATAAAAAACTCTAAAAAGTAGCCCCATGGTTCTACTCTACAAGGTGTAAAAAAAATACAGCGACGTGTCAGGGAGAAGAACCGGCGTGAGAAATTCGCAGCAGGAAGAACTGGCACTAAGAAACTCGCAGCACGAAAAACTGGCGTAAAAATTTCGCAGCACGAATAGCTGGCGTAAGAAACTCGCAGCACGAATAACTGGCGTAAGAAACTCGCAGCACGAATAACTGGCGTAAGAAACTCGCAGCACGAATAACTGACGTAAGAAACTCGCAGTGACAAGACCAGCGTAAGAAACTCCCAATCATAGAACTTCACATGATTCACATCTCTTTAGTGATTACATCTAAAATCTCAATATACATTCATATCAGATACAATGGGAGCAATCGCGAAGGATTTGAACACAATACTCATTCAACGCTAATCTGGCCAGTGACCGAATGATTTGGCATTACGTTCGTTCGCGAGATTGATATTGTAGTGTGCACTAAATTATACGAAAGGCGGGCTCCTTGTACCGTCAACAATTCTAGTACGTCTTACTCTTAGTACGTCTGTCTTAATACTCATTGAGTGGGGCAGCCCCCCACCAATTATAGTACTTATATTGTCCACGATATAGAGATCACCATTTAGCCAAACACTACATCCCTTCCTTATTCAGAAGTATATTTTAATAACTCTAAGCTACAGTTGTAAGATAGAAAAGTACAAGTATCAAACCTAGTCAAAATGCATATTCAGATTTAACCATAAGAATAACTTAATTTCCTCCCGATGTATGATAGCCATACTCAGCCTTTTCCTTTCCCTTTCTTTTTAAATGATTTGGTAAAAGAGCATCTATGTATATAATAATTACATCAATGATCAAACGCTTTTAAAATCTTAGTTTAAAAAATTTAAGCCCACAAGTAACTTTGATAGTATAATATAATATTAGCTTATTTACTAGCTTTTAAATTCCATCATATGAAATATTATATTAAACATTTAAGGCCCATACTTCTTGTTAGGAACAAAGTCTGTTACTATCCAGTAATGTATGACAAATAAAGACACAGATACAGAATATACCTTGTACATTATACATTGTATATCCTTAGCCTTTTTTTATAAATTTAATTATACTTAGCCTTTCCCTTTCCTTTTCTTTTTAATTGATTTGGTGAAAGAACATCTATGTATATAATATTTACATCAATGATCAACTCATTAAAATCTTAGTTTAAAAAAAATTAAGACCATAAGTAACTTTGATAATGTAATATAATATTAACTTATTTATTAGCTTTTAAATTCCAACATAAGGAATATTATATTAGTAACAAAGTCTGTTACTATCCAGTAATGTATGACAATAAAGACTAAGATACAGAATATACAAATACATTGTAACGATTTAGTTACAATTCTATTATGTAAAACTTCACAGAGATCAGTGACATGTCAGGACGATTCCATGATACTAACTGTTTGCTAATAGTCATACAGATGACACTAGGCTGTTCCTACATCGCGGCATCGAAACGCCGAGCCCTAGTAAAGAGGCTCACGTATGTAACCTAATATGCTGTGCTGAATAATAGAACGCAAGCAAATTGCCATAGATATAACTAATGTTTCTGACCTTTATTTATTACATTAATTATCTAATAAGATATTGATTCCATAAAATTCAACCATTTTAATTCCAGCCACCGAACGAACAGGTTTACTAGTATCTATAACAGTAAAACGCCATCTAGAACAATTTCCAATACTTGTTTCAATATCAGATATCAGATTGTCTCTCTTTGCTGGTGTTTTAATTGTATAATAATATTTTATGATGAATTCCCCATCCTACCTTTAATGACTTTCTGTTACGTCTCGGTACCATATTATAGTTTTCATTTGAGACTGAAGGCTCATACTGTCATTTGACACCTTGGTTACTACTCGGTAACATATGGTTCTCATTTGAGGATGATGGCCCATACTGCCATTTGACACCTTGGTTACCACTCGGTAAAGTATGATTTTCATTTGAGAATGAAGGCACATACTGCCTTTCAACACCTTAGTTACCACTTGGTAAAGTATGATTTTCATTTGAGAATGAAGGCACATACTGCCTTTCAACACCTTAGTTACCACTTGGTAAAGTATGATTTTCATTTGAGAATGAAGGCACATACTGCCTTTCAACACCTTAGTTACCACTTGGTAAAGTATGATTTTCATTTGAGAATGAAGGCACATACTGCCTATCAACACCTTAGTTACCACTTGGTAAAGTATGATTTTCATTTGAGAATGAAGGCACATACTGCCTTTCAACACCTTAGTTACCAAATGGTAAAGTATGATTTTCATTTGAGACTGAAGGCTCATACTGCCTTTGTACACCTTGGTTACCAACAGGTAAAGTATGATTTTCATTTGAGACTGAAGGCTCATACTGCCTTTGTACACCTTGGTTACCAACAGGTAAAGTATGATTTTCATTTGAGACTGAAGGCTCATACTGCCTTTGTACACCTTGGTTACCAACAGGTAAAGTATGATTTTCATTTGAGACTGAAGGCTCATACTGCCTTTGTACACCTTGGTTACCAACAGGTAAAGTATGATTTTCATTTGAGACTGAAGGCTCATACTGCCTTTGTACACCTTGGTTACCAACAGGTAAAGTATGATTTTCATTTGAGACTGAAGGCTCATACTGCCTTTGTACACCTTGGTTACCAACAGGTAAAGTATGATTTTCATTTGAGACTGAAGGCTCATACTGCCTTTGTACACCTTGGTTACCAACAGGTAAAGTATGATTTTCATTTGAGACTGAAGGCACATACTGCTTTTGATCATCCGTGCTCCTATTCAATGCACGGTTCGCAGTTTAATCCGGGTTCGTACTGCCAGTATTTTATAGTAGAAGGGATGAGACGGTGAGAGATTCTAGAAGATATCAATGAAGCTCGAGGTCCTTGGTAGATGTTAGCCATTAAGGCTTGCTTAGCTCGCAGGTCGTAATCATTATCTGTACTCAAAAGTTGTGATTAGATTTGTACCTACCTACGTTATTCATGTTCTTCACAGAACAACATTTTATTACTTTATTATTTCTAATAAATAATAAAGTAATAAAATGTAATAAAATATGACACGTCATTTCAATTACCGTAAAATATAAAGTTCTTATCAGTGCTACTGTGTATTTTGAATAATAATTAAAATATAACAACAATATAAATATCAATTTTAAGAACTATGATGGCAAATTTCCCTCTCCCAGGTTGTAGCCATACCAATGAGATACGTCCAGATTCTAACGTATATTACGGACGCCTTGTTTTGCTTTCCATCCGATTCCGGTAACAGTCATTCAAACCAGTGGCCAGCTATGCCGGAGCCATCTTTAAAAAGGTCAAGTACAATACACAATAGTAATCCATCATCCCTCAACATCGCATCCAGTGGAACGGACACCTGACACGGCTGGAGGGAGATAAGGCGCTGAACCAACCTGAACCAACCCTCCTCACACCTGTCAGATGCATGGATCATCTTCTTTTTCAGACTGTCAGGTTATCAGCCCGTATTGCTCTAAACAATTTAAAACAACTTTTTTTTCTTTTTTACGCGGAAGTCCATTGTTCTCACCACCTCTAAGTTCCAGACGAATTGGCCGACCATTTTATGAGAATTCAAAAAAAATATTTAAAACCATCATTGGTCACCGCTTTCCAAGCACTACATTATAAAATATTTCTAAACTAGGTCTCACTCGTAGAATACTATATAGATTGTACATAGCACGAGGAAAGGCCTAAACTTTTAATCCTAATAAAAGCTTAATTTTCAAACTCATTCAACCACATCAATATATAATATTCGAGTAGAATTGAATATAATATGTATGCAATACACAAGCAATAGGCAGTTTAAAAAACCTACTTACCATAATTCCACTGTCTTATAATATGTACAATGTACATACCTACATTCTATAGCTCTATCCTTTTGTCAAGTAATTATTGTTTAATTAGGTTTTTTCATACTCGGTAATTTGTAGATACTGACTTATTTGACATAGTATTTCAACACCATATTATAATGTTAATATTATGTCTTTAGAGCATAACATTATTATAGATAGAAGGTTAATTAGAATATAACTAATATATTGAAATATGTGTAATAATGAGTATCTGGTGGTATTTAATAGCACACAACAAAGTTTATTTTTAGACTCTTGTTTGTTTCGACTTTTGAAGATACAACCCAGTACTGAGATATATAAAACAGTACTCTGACAGACGCCAAATAAGTCTTGTAAGTCCTCAAAACCCAGTTAAAAATGCACAAGAGACTTTAGTTATGATTCAATCAAAGTAACAGAAAAGTCTTAGTTAAATAGAATAGTTCATTTACATCTTAACTTGTGCATTTACCATGTTTTTTGTTAATTATACACCGGTAGCAATGACTCTGATATCAATGTAAACCTTATCCTTCATTAATATTATTTAATAATAAAATATATGAAAATTAAGATTGTACCTACATCTTGGCTTAGCTTTGCATTGCTGTAATTGTCAAAGATTTAATTCCTGCATTGTATGTAACAACTTCATATTCATATTATAATTAAATAATTCATTCTGAAGCAGACGCTTTTTAGAATACTGCGTAGCATTGCAATATTGGAGCTAGATAAATTTTCCTTGCATTGTTCTATAATAATATCCAATATACTAACTCGCTTCAGACAGTTTGTACCACCCAAAGCTACATAGTATTTGAAACTTCTTTTTTTTTCTAAATTTGAATATGGGTTGTACTTATTCGCAGAAATGAATAACACATTTTTATAGTTTTCGGTCACGGTTAATTACTGATTTAGAACCCATATCTAATGCGATTAAACTAACATATAAATCTATTTCATCTTGCAGTCACTTGTAAGATACAAAGACAGTATTTATGAGAAGGGTTTTTAAAGGTTTCTGTTTATTCACTACAACCTGCTATATACCTATGTATTAACAAATTCAATAAACCAAGTAAGCCAGCCAGCCAGTCTTGTAAGGGGCTTACAATATCCTTGAGTTATTCATATATTACTTGAAATTTCAAGTGACTTCATATAATGAAACCTTAATTATTTTTTTAAATTAAAGGAATCCCAATTATGCATGGTGTATAATAATAATTAACATGTTGGTCTTAGATTATGTTTTGTATTAAGAGATATAATATAAACAACAAAACCAAGGACAGACTACATGTTTTTGCTTAAAAAGTAATAGCTGTTGCGCCTTTTACAGTATAACTATTACAGTTGCAAGTGCACCGCACAATACAACAATTGATGTGGACTTTATAGACACTGCCTATCTACGCTGTATTAATTTAAGTTTAAATTATTAATTTAAGTTTATATTTCCATTTTACTATATACGTATACTATAACTAACTGTCGGTTCTCTAATCTGGATGCCTTATCGACCCGATATTACCATATAATAAATATTTAAAGATAAAGTTTAAATTTTCCATATAATAATATGAACTGAGCTAGTATTAGAGTATTGTCAAGATCCACTATACGCACATATTTTAGTGCAATGTAATTACACTTTTTGTAAACACCCTTTTATTTGTTGGTCTGTTTATAACTAATATTGTAATGGAAAGTAACTAATTTATCCATCTTCCAACTATCGTTGCGTTATAGAAACGGCAACTTTATGTAGTTCTGAACAATATGATACTGTCGAACTGATGTGATGATGGAGTCGAGAGATAGGCTCTTGCCTATCATTGCCTTTCATGAGGAATATCGTATCAAAATCGTGCTTGCACTTGTGAGAACAGTGTAATATTGAAAATCCCGATGAACCCTTAGACGGGCATTATGCAGCTTCTGCCATCTTCATCTTTTTTTATACAAACGTGTTTTAACTATTAATTTTTCGACATTTAGAGGAGCTAGAACTTTAGATGTCATTTATTTTACACGTCAACCTTTAATTTCAATAACGAATTCGCCATCTTAGACAACCATATACTTTGTTATTTTATTACTCACTGTTGAATTCATCATATTCGTAGAATATTACTTATTTGAACGGATGATTTTAACCCCTTATCCTGATACACTTTTTGTGCCCAGTATAATAGACTCGTATTAGGGTGTAATGAACATTCTTACTAAACAATTAAGCATTTTCTTATCTTTTAAACTCCTATGAAATGCAATACAATTACGCCAGTTAAACTAGTTTATAATCATGATACTTTAGTGTACTTTAGGTGTCAATGAGCTCATCCTTCCTTTTCAATTTAGTTTTCCAATACGCACGTGATTTACAAAATTAATAATTTTTTTCACTGACCTTATTACTGATTTACTAGTATTATAGGTTTATCCTCGTCGCCATTTGTAGTGTGCACTAAATTATACGAAAGGCGGGCTCCTTGTACCGTCAACAATTCTAGTACGTCTTACTCTTAGTACGTCTGTCTTAATACTCATTGAGTGGGGCAGCCCCCCACCAATTATAGTACTTATATTGTCCACGATATAGAGATCACCATTTAGCCAAACACTACAGATATTTTAAGCGCCGTTTAAACAGAGATCTAATCATAATTTACCATAGCAAATGTTCAAGGCAACTATCTTTATTTAGTTGTGCTAGTAAAGTTTTTGAGTTTGAGTTAACCTTTCAGTTTAACGTGTCGCTGTGTGTGTGTCTGTATGTTGCATGGTAGCTCTCAAGCGGATAAAGCTAGTTTGATCTGTTTTTTTTTTAATTTGACGTCATTGCGAGTGTTCTTAGCTATAATTCATAATTATTAGTTTGCTGAGTGCTTAAGGCGAGGTAGGCCCGCTACTAGCGCCATTTTTTCTTAATTAATTTTACAACGACACAGAGATATTATTAAAAAAAGTTATCGGTTAAAACACTAAGTAAATAGTTTAACTAATTTATTGGCATTAAATTACAGCTCTAAATCTTAAAGTGTATTTACTCTCATAAGTAATTGCTAAAACGGCCACTTTTGGCGGTTTTTTTAAAAGAGTGGCGCTAGTTGCGGGCCTGCCTCGCCTTAACAGTTTACTATTATAACATTTTGTTTTAAACAAGTAGGGGTTACCTACTTGTTTACCCAGAGTATTTCATGGGGGGTCCCCATGAAATATCTGGGGGAGACTCCAGCAGGGAGATGTCCAACAGTAAAATTATTACTTACTCTCGCCTCCTATGTCAATGTCAAAATTCGTATATTTTGACATGAATCTTGGCTAACTGCTTTCATTTTGAATGGCTGTCGACATCTATAAAAGGGATTTGACTTTCCATTAATGAATGGTGACATTCGAATGACTGATGAATGAATGAATGAATGAAAAGGCTTAACAATGGCGCGGCAATAATCGAATTTTAATGAGTTCACACAATCGCGCGTGTAATCTAAACGCGTTGAAAATGTTTAGTAAATGTTTTATTTTTAGTGTTATTTAGACAACGAATTATTAATTATATTTTTATTTAATTACGTAATCCTAATAAATTACTCGACTAATCAGGTAAAAGAACAACATCCTGAAGTTGCTGACTTGAACTTTGCTGACACCGACTTCAACAAATACATCATAAAAGTATTCTTTTATGCTTTTTAATTGTTGTCAAAGTTGGTTTTTCAACGTGGTTTTTTTTATTGTTATTGGAACAAACATTTGCTATTTCAATTAGCACGGCCGACGTGCGACAGACAAAAAATGTCCGACATACGCCTAATTAACAGAGGCGCTTGAACTGTGGGTGCGACTATTGATCGATATCCGCTAACTCCAAAAACAACAGGGGCATTACAATAGAAACGAAGAGACTAGAAACATCTACACTAATATTATAAAGCGGAAAGATTTGTATTTTTGTATGTAACGACTAAACTCAAAAAGTACTGTACCGATTTTAATAATTCTTTTTTCATTAGACAGCTACATTATCACTGAGTAACACAGGCTATATAAAAATCAATTGCTGTTCGTTAGTCTCGCTAAAACTCGAGATCAGCTGAACGGATTCGGCTGTTTTTGGTCTTGAAATATTCGTGGAAGTCCCGGGAAAGTTTACACGGTTTCCATGCTCAACGAAGTGGGGCACGGGTCAGCTAGTAACTAATTAAGGTCGCCTGGTCGAATTAGACCACAATTCGAATTTTAAATTTCTGTCTGTGGCTCCTGAATGGATAAAGCGTTTTTTTTTTATTAAAGGTGACTTATTTGCAAGTACCTATACTTAGTGTGGGCGCGACTATTTATCGTTATCTGCTAATTCTGAAAACAACATTACAATAGAATCGAAGAAAATTGAAGCAATAAATTATTCTTATTATTATTATTATATTAATTAATTACCTAGATATATCTTCACATTGTTCCAATCGCTTCACTCAGCCATGATTTTCAATTGAGTTAAAGCATGCTAATTTATCATCTGTCCTCAATAATCTGCAATATTAACGATTGCGCATTTCTTTTTTTTTACAGTCATTAGTGTAATTAGTCTTAAGCCGAATTGATTGGGCTTAATGAAACCGCGTCTTATGACCGCTATAGACGACAACAATATATGTATATTTTTTATTAGTAACTAGTGCCAACAGAAAAAAATATGAGTTATAAATAAGAACACTCGATCATGTCAGCCTTAAAAAAAACTAGATCGGAATCGAATTATTCGTTTAAGAGCTGCGATGCCACAGACAGCCAGACACACGCAAACTCTCTCTGTTTTTGTCTGGGCTTAAAAAAAACAATTAAGTGCGCAAAAATAACAAAATTATCGTTTTTAGCTTTGACTAACGTTTTTGTCTATGGTCAATAATAATTAGTCATTTTGCGTTCCATTTTCAAATGTTTTTACTCCAATTTCTAATTTACCTCCACGGTCTTATTTATTACCTCTCAATTCTCATCACCATAAAATAAATCAAAAAGGGGTAACCAAACTCATTACTTTAAAAATAACTTAGCGTTCACTCTCATACGTAACGGTATAAGAATCAATTTTAGAACGCGGACAAAAAACTGACATAAGCTGTCAAGTTGACAGGTAGCCGTGACAGCGCGTTTGTAATCTATTAAAGCTAATAGACAAAGGAGGATTTGGAGGATAATGAAAATGACAGACTGTAATATTTTTTATGTTTACTAATCCTTTCTATCAATATTATGTTAAATTAGTGAATTTTTAATAACTGAAACAGAATTCACCAACTGCGTACATACTTGGGCGCTATAAATGACTCCTTTATAAAACCGGTCAACTCAATGTGTTAGAAGCATTGGCAATCAAAAATTACACTAATATTAAAAAAGCTTGTGAGTGTGTGTGTCTTCTTTACGAGCACGACAAGACTGATTTTGATAAAATTGGGTGAACAGAAAGACACTCTAGATACACATAGGCAATTTTTCCCGAAAAAGTACAGTGTTCCCGTGGAATATCTATACTATAATATTATAAAGCGGAAGAGTTTGTTTGTTTGTTTAAACGCGCTAATCTCAGGAACTACTGATTAGATTTGAAAAAATATTTTTTTGTTGCATAGTCCATTTATAGCGGAAGGCTTTAGGCTATATATCATTACGCTGCGACCAATAGGAGCGAAGCGTCAGTGAGAAATGTTGCAAAAACGGGGAGACTTTCGTTGCGTGCGCTGCATAAACGGTTTAAGTTGCTCCAAAACCACGCGAACGAAGTCACGGGCACAGAACAATAAACATGGACGCGGGCAAAAGCTATTTAGCCATAAATTCGGCCTTATCTTGCAGCTATTGTCTGCTAAAGTATCACTTTTCATGGCCTTTATCAAAGCAACGGTATATTTGATACGTAAAAACTATCCCACGGGCATTGATTTTTCATAAAAAAAAAATTGTTACCGTGTTATAAAGAGGAACGATTTGTATTTTTGTGTCTATGTTTGTAATGAATAATCTCAAAAACTACTGTGCTCAGTTTGATGAAATTAGGTACAGATCTAGAGTAGACCATTGGTCATAACATTTGCTACTTTTTATTTTGACAAAATGTACAGTGACTGCGAGATTTTGTTTTGAGCGGTACAGTCGTCGCGCTACAGTCATAAAGTTATAGTTAAAACTTCGCTTTTGTCGAGTCGTGTACGAACTGATCATACCTAATTACCTAATTATCGCAATGACGTCAGTTTTCAAAAAAAAAAACTAGATTAAAATCGGTTCATCCGTTCGGAAAGTACAATGCCACAGACATACTCACATGCAATCTCCCCTCTATTTATATTGATGCTAAATAGTGATTTGGCATCCGTGTCGTAAAAAAAAAATTGTGTGCAAAAATACACTGAAACCAGCATGACTTGTATCAAAATAGACGATGATTACACGCTCGGCTTGATCCCGTTCTATAGTCGGAATTTTAATTCGATTCCAGATTTGACACATTCAGTGTTGCAACGTTATGACAAGTACTAAATAGTGACGTGCGAAATTATTCGATACGGAAATGGAATATTTCGGGATCGATTCCTCTCGTTTATAGTAGCACAATAGTAGTATACCTAAAAAAAGAGAAATAAAACAAATATATGTATTTTGGTAATATTTTATTTAATAAATTGTCGCCGTCATCGCTATCGCTGTCAATTTCTGTAACATGTTCTGTCTGTTATAAAATAGCTGACCCGTGCCCACTTCGTTGAGCATAAAAATAGTTTATGACTTAAAAACAAACTAACGTTCGCGTTCTTTAGTTATAAATAGTGTAGGTACCTAACACGACTTTCTTTTATATATATTATAGTCTAGCTGACCCGTGCCCACTTCGTTGAGCGTGGAAACCGTGTAAACCTTCGCGGGACGAACGAATATTTCAAGACCAAAAATAGCCGAGTCAGCTGATCTCGAGTTTTAGCGAGACTAATGAACAGCAACATTGATTTTTATATAGCCTATGTTACTCAATGATAATGTAGCTTTCTAATGAAAAAAGAATTTGATTAAAATCGGTCCAGTACTTTTTGAGTTAAGTCGTTACATACAAAAATACAAGTTATTCTTCTTTATAATATTATTAATGTAGATGTATAAAATACACCTACTAACATAAGCTGAGCCGGTGAATGCTCCGGTCAAAAACAGTCGGTCCAGTCGATTCGGAGATCATTAGTTTGATGATGATGATGAAAAGTAGCCTATGTTAATCTTAATAACTTTAGCTATCTACCAGTGAAAGTCTCGTCAATATCCCTCCAGCCGTTTCAGAGATTAGCCGGAACAAACAGACATGCGAACAGACAGACAGACAATTTTTTTTTAAATTGCATTGTCGTTTTCAGTATCCTTCATATGCACTTAGTAAAACATTGCTAATTGAAAGTTAGAAACAGACACTTCAATATAATTAAGGGCCGATTTTTCAATCGTCAGATAACTTTTATCTGTTGAATAAACATGTGACTTTGACATTTGTTCCATACAAAATCTGTCAAAGTCACATAATATTTATTCCTTACATAAAAGTTAACTGACGATTGAAAAATCGGCACTTATTTGTATAGATGTGTCTGATGTTGTCACTTAACATATTATCAAACCTACTCATTTTTTCCTCTTCTTTAACCACATGGGATATGCATTTAGACCATTACAATAAAGCAGTGATTACCAATTAATAAATAATTATTATGAATAATAATGTATTTATTTAAATAAAAATCAATAATTTAGTATTTAATTGGCACACCATTATTATAATTATTAACATAAATCGCGATTGTTTATCGATTTTTGTGTTCATCACTACACTAATAAATGTGGTATCATTATTTTACAAAATGACAGTAGCTAATGTCAAATGTGGAATCTAATTAAAATTCCGAGTATAGTCTAGATTTAAATTAGAAAATGGAACGTCGAAATTTGTTTTTTTTTATTATGTCCTAGCCTACAGTGCCGACCATTGTACTAGGCACTCATTTAGATCTCTATTGTTCTAAATGGATCTTGGCTCTCATTTTACATTTATGTTTCTGATGCAATTGTATAAACTAGAGATCGACCATATTTATACATAAAAACTTTAAAATTGTAAGGGTTCTATTGCCTCTTAGATACGCATAAAAAACAAATGTTGTCTATGGAATCTAAAAGTAAGATTGCCAAATGTGTCAAACCTACAGCTGTTTTTATACAAACATAATATTGTGCGTGTGTTTGTTACGATTTTAACGCAAAAACTACTACTAATCTTTAATACAAAAAATTGCAATAGATGTCACTAATAACGTTTGTAAATTATAAAATGTAAATATGCCGAATTAAGTACAAATATTGACATTAAAATAAAGATAAGTATATCTTTAAACATAACATCACTTTCAGCTAAATCTTTACGTATTAAAGATATAAATTATAAATACCTGAACATTTAACGAAGCACCCGAACGCCAGCGCCAACACCAAACATAACCTTAACTCCATCTTTGATCTTGTAACACTTGAGTAAACACAATCAGTAAACTTGACTAAAATCCACTAAACTTCACACAAGGCACATCACTCAGGCACTAGATCTGAAAAAAAAAAACATAAAATGTAATATATTCTGGCATAAAATTGAATTAGAAAATATGTATGTCAAAAAATAATGCGTTCCATTTTCAAAGTTTGACAGTTACATGTTTCAAATGCGAACTTGGCGGCAATGCGTTTTGTTTTACAATTAAAACAGTATTTACAAGTAAATAGTAAAAACAAACGTTGTCTAAAATGTAATAAACTTTAAAAAAAACTTCTAAAACGTACAATTACTGTAATAAATTATGCTTGAAACTGGCTGTTAAAAGCAATCAATAAATCTGAGTAACATCGTTCGATTTTTAAATGCTCTATTATCTATAACCGTACGTCATCGTACGTACTATGATACATTGAAGATAAATTATTACGACATATGTTATACCAGCATTGTAGAACTATAATTAACTTTACTTTTTAATCATGATGCAACGGAGGCTGCAGTAGACAAAGAAAAGGATCAAATTAAAATGACCAAATTTGGACAATTCGCAACTCTCTCTTTCTATCTTCACAAGATTATCTCCCTCTCAACTTCCGTTCGCCTCACCCGATCACACTTTTCGTAACGCTATCATCACGCATTCACCAGATAGTTTTACTTCCAAAGCTCTGTGTTAGTAGGTACAATTGTTTTTTTTTATTGATTAATTGTTTACTATGGCAAAATTAGATCTTGCTGATTTCGAGACTAGGGAATTTTCGGGATCCCGTCTAGTTTAAACAAAATGTTAAATTAGGATGACTGAAAAAGCTAAAAGCTAAAAAGTTTGTTTGTGATAATAAGGTTAACTTAATTACATATTACTCGAAAGAAAATAAGGACTTATTCATTAATCTTACCACCTAAAAAATTATTAGGTTTTAACCCATTTTATCCCAAGGTGTTAAAATCTCGACTCGAGACTGTACCGAGACTGTTAACCTAAGATCCAATTAGCAGAACCGGCCTTCGGATTACAGAAGGTAGGGTTGGTTCAATGTCACTTGCCTAACGACTGACATTGGAATATTAAGGCTTGGCATAGATTGTTTTTTGTGAAGCATATAATTATTATTACAGTACATACACGGTACTGGTTTCTGGGTCAGAGGAACTTCCCCTCCTCCTCAGAATTAGATTTCTTGATGTTGGGGCATTTCCAATCTATACTAATCTATACTAATATTATAAAGCGGAAGAGTTTGTTTGTTTGTTTAAACGCGCTAATCTCAGGAACTACTGGTCCAATTTGAAAAAATCTTTTTTTGTTGGATAGTCCATTTATAGAGGAAGGCTTTAGGCTATATAACATTACGCTGCGACACATAGGAGCAAGGACAAGCGTCAATGAGAAATGTTGAAAAAACGGGGAAAATTATTCACATTTGGGGACTTTCGTTGCGTGCGCTACATAAACGGATTAAGTCACTCAAAAACCACGCGAACGAAGTCGCGGGCACAGCTAGTACAAACATAAAAGTCAAACCAAATCGTTCAGCGCTGGTACTTTCACAGTAAACTCTACATAGGAGGCACATGTACTCATTTATTTTACTTTACATGAAGTCACTAAGTACTCACACTATCTCCCCATTACCCTAAGGTTGGCTGGTAGAGAATGCCATAAGGCATTAAGCCCGCCTTTGTAAAATGCAAAAAGTGTTGTAAATAAAAAATAAAATAAAAAATAAAAAGTAAACACAACGTTAGTTTGTCGATAACCGAAAGACATTAAGACCATTTCGATTAGAATACATTAAGCTACGTTCATAAACATCTTGGTATGAACTATGAAGTGCATCATAAAGGGTGTAAAAAGAACAGTCACTATAACTTTGGGATGTGATTATACTACCTTTTCTAATTTTAGAAATGTATTTTTTTACAAAAAAAAAAATCTTTTTTGCTTTTAAGATAAACAATAAGAAATAGTAAAAAGTAAAAAAAAATGTTTTTTGACAAAAAATAATTAAAATACATTTCCGAAATGAGGAAAGGTAGTATAATCGTATCTTAAAGTTATAGTCATTTACACTCTATATATTATTAGAAGTTTAGATATTATTATTATTAGAAGTTTCTATTTACACTCTGTATATTATTAGAAGTTTAGACGCTACGATGGAACTAGCACATTAACGGCCTTCTGAAAGGCGATTCAAATCGTATGTCAACTAATCTGTGCCTTTTGGTAAATTAAGCTTATCTGTGATATTACGATAGAACGATTAAAAATCGGCCTTGTGCGAGCAAGATGGAATTGAAAAACAGCATTTTTTTTGTTCATGCTAGGGCTTTTCTCTAAAGGAGAAGGAGCCTTTGCCACTACTCTTTAGTTTATGGCCAGACGACATACATACACAATAAACTAAATTAAAAACTTAAAAAACCCCCGACGTGTAACATTCCTATCACAAACAAACAACCTGATGACCTTGAAGACCTGAACCGATTTCCACCAAACATAGCTAAGAACACTCTCGACTGATATAGGTACCTTCAAAACCGCATTAAAATCGGATCATCCGTTTGGGAGCTACGATGCCACAGACAAACACAGACGCGTCAAACTTCTAACACCCCGTCACTTTTGCGTCGTGGGTTAAAAATTATATTCCAAAACTATAAACGGTTTTCATTTCATTGTATTAGTATGCCCTACGTATGTGGCCCTACTTTAATCCCAACATCAAACGGAAGGATGGTCTAAGATAATAAATCAGTTATTTTTAAGCCCACATCCCTCAAGTGTATCCTGGATTAATAGAAATGTTTAATTTAACTGTGTATGCAGTACTATTTCTGAAGTAAGGATGCGTCGCTACGAACACTTTGGAAGTTAGCGTCATCAAAATTTATATTTATGTTCTTTAAAGTGCTTAATTGTAGTATTTTGTCTTGGCAGCTTAAATTGGTTCATTTATTGAAGAAATTGCTTTCAGCAGCTTTCTTCACATACCCAAATTTTTTAGCCTATGCTGTCCCACTGGTAGGCAAAGGCCTCACCAATCTTTTCCAGGTCTCTCTTTCCTGTGCCACCGCTGGCCAGAAAACGAAATAAACTTTAAATCTCCCAAATTTCATATTTCTTTATTCAATATTTCTTTTTGCGGCGAACCCCACACACAGCCAAGAATAATTTTTGTAATGAACTTGACTCTCCTTTTTGTACATTTATGTTTTTGGTGGGATATTATTATCCCGTATAGTCCTGTTTAATTTTAAACGTAAACAAACCCGTCTATGACACAACCATAGACAACTTAGTGATGCGAATACAATGATTATTGTTTGCGACTGTGAATCCATATACTATAGACTATATTCTACAGCCGGCAGTGTCAAAATGGCGTATTTTTACTGGTTTTTAATTTGCTGTACCTATAAATATATTAATTACTGTTTAATAGATATAAAACATTCCGGTGAAAGTGTTGAAGTGAATATGTGAAAATTTCGGTTTTTTTTATTTTTTTGGGTTAAATTTAAAACCTACGTCCCGTAGGTACTATAGGTAACTAACTAACCATGGAGCATAGACAAGATTTAGCGTGTGCCTTATCTATGGTACGTGACCCAACTATCTTAATGGTTACTAATATGAGTTTTGGGGCACAGAGCATAATATTAATGGGCAATTTAAAGCTTGTATCTTAAAAGTTTGATAGATAAACTACAACCGATTGATTATACTTACTTACTATTGTTATAAACATAAAAATATAATCTTCTTATATATAAAAATGAATCGCTGTTCGTTAGTCTCGCTAAAACTCGAGATCAGCTGAACTGATTCGGCTATTTTTGGTCTTGAAATATTCGTGGAAGTCCCGGGAATGTTTACACGGTTTCCATGCTCAACGAAGTGGGCACGGGTCAGCTAGTAGATTATAAAACGGCAAAACAATCACATTTCTTGTTTGGGAGCCGCCCTTTAATATTTGTTTTATTTTATTTTTAGTTTTATTTCAGTAGTGGCAATAGAAATTACATGATCTGAAAATGTCAACTGTCAACCTTTCACCGTTCTGGAGATACAGACTGATAGACGGACAGCGAAGTCTTAGTAATAGGCGTTTTTACCCTTTGGACACGGAACCTTAAAAAGAATATTCTATTCTTTTCTATACTAATATTATAAAGCGGAAGAGTTTGTTTGTTTGTTTGTTTAAACGCGCTAATCTCAGGAACTACTGGTCCGATTTGAAAAATTATTTTTTTGTTGAATAGTTCATTTATAGAGGAAGGCTTTAGGCTATATAACATTACACTGCTACCAATAGGAGCGAAGCGTCAGTGAGAAATGTCGCAAAAACGGGGAAAATTATTCACATTTGCGGACTTTTGTTGCGTGCGCTGCATAAACGGTATAAGTCACTCAAAAACCACGCGAATGAAGTCGCGGGGACATCTAGTTTATTCTATTGAAAGTCAATGCCAGACGCCCCACGAATAATTTGGTCAATTAGCCATTTCTCCCAATTTCCACTAATCAATAGTAGGAGCGGCTAGTAGTAGGTAGGGCTGGTGGTAAATTAATTTATTGCCTGTTCTAGGGTTGTCGAGTCGAGATTTTGTCTTTGGAAAATAAATTAAACGCAACAACCCTGTACTGTATTTAATCTCTTATGTAATAACTAAAACGGCCACTTTAGTTATTACTTATGAGAGTAAATACAGTATAGGATTTAGAGCTGTAATTAAATGCCAATAAATTTTTGTTTGAACCGATTACTTTTTTAATAAGATCTTTGTGTCATAAATCAGTAAATTTATTTTAAAAAGAGTGGCGCTAGTTGCGGTTACTCCTCGCCTTAATGGTAAAATTGCATGGGACATTTTAGTATGGCTACATTTTTTTTTTTTGCTCTAGGGTTATCAACTCGATCTTCATCTTAGGAAAAAATTAAAACGCTGACAACCCTGTACTTTTTAATGCCTAAAAATGCATAGGACATCATTCTATGACCTACCATCCCATACAATCTATGTTTAATACAAAAAATATGCAATAGATGTTACTACTATTAACGTTTGTAAATTATATAATGTAAATATGCCGAATTAAGCACAAATATTGACATTAAAATTAAGATAAGCATATTTTTAAGCATAACCTCACATTAAGCTAAATTCAACTCCTTAAGTAAGAAGAAGATACGAATCGAAATTAGTATTTTCCAATAGTGGCGCTAGATGGCGGTTTCCAGGATGTGCCTGGACTTCACCCTTTATCTATTGGAAATCGAAAAAACCAAAATAGCCAGTCAAATTGCCAGTATTAGGGTGATACCATTGTCTAGTACTAGGTCGTGTCTCTGTTATATATCTACTTTGTGCTATGACTAAATTAATTTATTTTATCCTCTAGTGTTGTCAACTCGAGACTATCTTTCAGTAATTTTTAAAACTCGACATTCGAATTCGTTTGTCATATAGCGAACCTTATGTCGAATCCTATACATTGTGTTTAAGAACTTCGTAAGTGATAATAACAATGGCATTTTGAATCAGGGTACCGGGACTTGATGCCATCGCTTTTTATCGCTAACGAATTTCGACAACAAGATGTATGGGATTTGACATAAGCTTCGCTAAATGTCGTATTCGTATGTAATTTAGCGAAGCTTATGTCAAATTCCATACATCTTGTTGTCGAAATTCGTTAGCGATATACAGGGTGTTTTGGGGATGAATGTAGGCATTTTACAGATGGATAGGGATGGAACCGACCCTATCCATCATCATAGACCGCTATGCGATCATTTTCTAGTATGGGAACTATAGTCCGATATCCTTTAGTTTTTAAGTTAAGAGCAAAAAACTGCTTTTTTAAATACTTTACACTTTTTCGGTTATCAAGCTAAAAATAGACACAGTTTCATATTAAATACAGTTTTTTTTATTATTTGTCGATTTAAACACATAACACACGATGAATTAAAAGTCTTACAATTATTCCGATAGCAAAAACAATCAAATTGTAGCGAAAAGAAAAAAAATCAAAAACAAATCTTAGTGACTTTCATACATATCAATGTGTATTTAACTTAAAAATTAAAGGATATCGGACTATAGTTCCCATACTAGAAAATAATCGCATAGACCGACCCTATCCATCTGCAAAATGCCTACACTCATCCCCAAAACACCCTGTATAATAGCGATGGCATGTTGAATCAGGGTCGCGTAACTTCTCGCGTCTCGTCCTTAGCAAATAGCTACAGTGCTAGGGCAGGCACAGCTGTATTTGCAATGACATAACCAGTCGTAGCTATCCTTGAATTCTACTAATTCATAACTCAAATATAGGTCATAAGATCGTGCCAAAATACTCATATCACGAAAATAGCTTTATAACATAACATAGCTGGAATAACTAACGGCTAATAGCACGCTTTTATAAGTTTTAACCCCCGACGCAAAAACGATCGGTTGTTATCAGTTTGTCGTGTAAATGTGTATGTGTCTGTCTGTGGCATTGTAGCTCCCAAACGGATGATCCGATTTCAATGTGGTTTTTTTTGCTTGAAAGGTGTATCAGTCGAGAGTGTTCTTAGCTTGGTAGAAATCGGTTCAAGTATTCAAGGTCATCAGGACGTTTGTTAGGTGTGATAGGAATGTTACACACTAAGACGATTTTTTTTTTTAATTTAAATTTAGTTTTATGTATCTATGTATGTGTGTAACGGAACCTTTGAGCATAATTTTCACAAATTTCCGGAAGTCTGATTAATTTGAAATTTCTCATTACGTATGACCGACCAATGACAATGCACTTTTTAAACTACATAATATTATTTATTTCATTCACGTCGAAAATTAGCATTATTAATAAACACATTAACTTTTACATTGTCACCTTTGATAAAACTTTCGACGCCTCCGTGGTCTAGTGGTTCAGAGCTTGGCTCTTGACTCGGAGGTCGCGGGTTCGAATCCCGCCGAGGGAACAAAAAGTTTTAAAATGTTCCCGAGTCATGATGTGTATTAAATTTGTGTATTAATATAATAAAAATCTTAAATATGTGTATAGTATTAAAGTATTAAATATATATTACCGTTGTCTGGTACCTGTAATACAAGTTCTTCGGATACTTAGCATGGGGCCAGATTGACGTGGTGTGAAGCGTCCATAGATATTAAAAAAAAAAATATGATCAGTAGTTTAGGCGCCACGGAAGAACAAACATACAAATAATCAATATCTTTAGACAGTCGGGTATATTTTTTGCATTGAATATACTCCGTAACTAATGGACCTGTTTCGATGAAACTTAGCACATACATACGCTTCATATCACAGCAAAATGTACGGTTCCCGGTACACAACATATAAAATCTCTTCCCGACGCCGCTACTAGCTATTACAGTTAAGATAAAGCTGCTCTCATAAATCTGACTTATCACAGTTCTACTAACCTCGACTTATTACTACACAACGTGGTCATTGTATGGAATTGTCGTAATTCAAACACGCCATCTTGGAAAAAGAGAAGTTAAATGCGCGTAGACTATTTTATAAGTGCGTTAACTTTATTAACGACTAGCTTACCCGTGCCCACTTCGTTGAGCATGGAAACCGTGTAAACCTTCCCGGGACTTCCACGAATATTTCAAGACCAAAAATAGCCGAATCAGTTCCGCTGATCTCGAGTTTTAGCGAGACTAACGAACATTTTTATATAGCCTATTTTACTCAATGATAATGTAGCTTTCTAATGACAAAAGAATTATTTAAATCGGTCCAGTACTTTTTGAGTTAAGTCGTTACATACAAAAATACAAATTTTTCCTCTTTATATTATTAGACTAACTGACCCGTGCCCACTTCGTTGAGCATAAAAAAAATAAAAAAAACGTTTAAACATTCCCTGGACTTCTGCAAATATTTCAAGACCAAAAATAGCCAAATCGGTTCAGCCGTTTTAGAGTTTTAGCGAGACTAACGAACTGCAATTCATTTTTATATATAAGAAGAAGAAAGAAGAATACATGAATGTTTTTATATGATCACTGATAATAGACCAACCGACTTACCCCAGCTTGGCATCACAAACATATCATAACTTTTTACGGCATGACTTTTAAAAAAAAAATAAAACCGACTTCAAAAAAAATAACTAAAAATCGATAAATAAACTAATGTATCTACTTAATGCATAATATATACCTACAATTATTTAAATATTTACAACTCAATACCTAATACTTTAACAAAGTCATCTTTAACTATTTAAATATTTACAGTTATCACTTATATTTGGAGTCGGTGCCAGCCTGCAGCCTAGGTAACATAGTTGTGTTGTTTGACGCGCGCGGCTGGCAAGCGCGTTGAAATATATTATTTCAGCGCGCATAAGCAAATTCGTATTTTTAGTTTTGCTTTGAATTTTAGTGTCGGTCAGTATTCTTAATTACATTTATTTGTTTGGCTGGCACCGACTTCAAAAATAAGTGATAACTGTAAATATTTAAATAGTTAAAGATGACTTTGTTAAAGTATTAGGTATTGAGTTGTAAATATTTAAATAATTGTAGGTATATATTATGCATTAAGTAGATACATTAGTTTATTTATCGATTTTTAGTTATTTTTTTTGAAGTCGGTTTTATTTTTTTTTTAAAAGTCATTTTATTTCTCGATTTTTAGTTGTGTTGATGCGTTGTGAACTTAAATAGATGCTAGTTCATTTACTTAAGGGTTTCAGTTTATTTAATATATTATAGTCACTAATTACAACGTCCGTTTGTCGAATTGGTCATATTTTTAGGAAGCTATAATTGTTATTAATAGGTACTTAGTTGAAAGAGTTTGATAATATAATACTTATTAGGTATTTATATTTTTTATTATCATGGGTAGACCCAACGACATTGACAAAGTTATAATATGCAATAACACACAGCCAAACCTGCTGCAGTTTCAATTCGTCAATGTCGTCCATACTGCATAGGAAACAGATCACGAATGAGAAAAATGAGAGTGTGGATAAATTGCTTGTTCTCGCGAGAAGGGCCGGCGAGACTTCTCGGCGAGATTTCTCGCCGTGAGTCTGGATGGTATATTACAAGTATCACGTTAGCCCTACATACATTCGATCAACCAATTGCAGTACTGCTCCCAACTCCTAACCGTTAAGGAGTACTGTAGCTTCATCATCAGCACAGCAGCATCAGATGTTGATTCAAGCATACCTCACAAGCAACATGTTAGCCCTACATACCTACTACTAAATAGTTTCCATCGACCAATTGCAGTACTGCCTTCCAGCTCCTAATCCTAACCGTTAAGGAGTACTGTAGCTTCATCATCAGCACAGCAGCATCAGATGTTGATTCAAGCATACCTCACAAGCAACATGTTAGCTCTACATACTACTAAATAGTTTCCATCGACCAATTGCAGTACTGCCTTCCAACTCCTAATCCTAACCGTTAAGGAGTACTGTAGCTTCATCATCAGCACAGCAGCATCAGATGTTGATTCAAGCATACCTCACAAGCAACATGTTAGCCCTACATACTACTAAATAGTTTCCATCGACCAATTGCAGTACTGCCTTCCAACTCCTAATCCTAACCGTTAAGGAGTACTGTAGCTTCATCATCAGCACAGCAGCATCAGATGTTGACACCCGGAAGCATATACCTGAGTAAGACATGATTACGTAACAAAAACACCATACGAGCATACAATTTTCGGTGGTTGCCCTCGATTTCTCCTGGATCCCATCATCAGATCCTGACCTGGTGAAAATGGGACCACCTCAGAAGTGAACTCTATACAACAAAAAAAAAATTTTTGAAATCCGTCTATAATTGACGAAAATATCGGTGAACATACATAAAAAAAAAAAAAAAAAATATTATACATACAGACGAATTGAGAACCTCCTCCTTTTTTTGAAGTCGGTTAAAAAGAACTAACTAGGAGACTTGGCACTATTTACAAGTTATGTTTTTAATGGAATATATATTTACTAAACAATTTAGCGTGTTTGTTTGAGTTACTGTCAAGTAGCAATTGCGAAATCTAAATATATACCTTATCTATGATGTCAATATACTTATCTCGTATAGATATTTGTATTGATTTTATAATGTTACTTCATCGAATGTTATTATTACATTATATAAGGTGAAGCGAAACTATCTTACCCCCTTTTTTCCGACTACGGCGAAACAAAAAGGAGGGTTATGATTTTAGACTTTATATTGTATGTAATAGCTGTGCCCACAACTTCGTTCGCGTGGTTTTTGAGTGACTTAAACCGTTTATGAAGCGCACGTAATGAAAGTCCCCAAATGTGAATACTTTTCCCCGTTTTTGCAACATTTCTCACTGACGCTTCGCTCCTGTTGGTCGCAGCGTAATGTTATATAGTCTAAACCCTTCGTCTATAAATGAACTATCCATCACAAAAATATTTTTTCAAATCGGACCAGTAGTTCCTGAGATTAGCGCGTTTAAGCAAACAAACTCTTCCGCTTTATAATATTAGTATAGAATTGAATTTTTAGAATTTTCAAGGTGGTGAAGGTATGAAGCTTATGGAGATAAAGTTAAACGCAAAAACACCCGGACTTCCTATAGTCTACACCTGCAGACTTGTTTCAGAAGAATTCTAGCAAAAAGATGATGGCCTTTTTAACAATTTAGGAACAATGTTAAAAAGACTCTGATCGATAGTGTGATAAAAACGCAGCACTTTTTTTAATTTAAGAAGGGCAAGTAAGCTTTAAGAGGTGTGAAGTTATTGAATGTAAATCGTATTGATTTCGATAACGTTACTTTTACGATTCTTTTGGCATACCATTTTACAGTTATTGCTAAAAAAATCATTCATGTCATTTCCATAGAAAGACTATGATTAGCGAGGGTATTTAAGGTACATACTTTTAATGTAATTCAGAAAAAAATACTACATCCGCACATTACATTCCGCCTTCCTTTTGTGAGTCGATTAAGAATTCAAAAAGTATTTATTAAATTTGCTTTTAATTTGCTCTACCTTTAGTCATGTCGCTGCGATTTCAATTCGTACATCGATCATCGGCACAATAAACCTTATTTGTACCGAACATTACAATAATTGTTTTATAAACTGTACAGTCGAATCAAAAAGTGATTAAATTTTAAAGTAAAATGAGAATATGTTTGTTTTAATAATATTATTATTTGACTAGCTGACCCGTGCCCACTTCGTTGAGCATGGAAACCGTGTAAACCTTCCCGGGACTTCCACGAATATTTCAAGACCAAAAATAGCCGAACCAGTTCCGCTGATCTCGAGTTTTAGCGAGACTAACGAACAGCAATTGATTTTTATATAGCCCATGTTACTCAGTGATAATGTAGCTGTCTAATGAAAAAAGAATTATTAAAATCGGTCCAGTACTTTTTGAGTTTAGTCGTTACATACAAAAATACAAATCTCTCCTCTTTATAATATTAGTGTAGATGTAACGAATATTTAAGCATAATATTCACCAGCTTCCAGAAGTCTAATTAATTTGAAAACATACGTATCAAGGAACAAACACGTAACTGCAGTTACGCGTGTTTTTTTAGTTTTTTTAACAGTAACTTTTGTGTGAAAGCTGACATAACGCAAGTGTTCTCAGATATAATTCATCATCAACAGTCTACTCACGGATTGGCATATCGGGGGTTACTATTTTTTTTTAATTACCTATATTTTAAACAGGCTATAATACTAATGAGTGATAATACTTTAGGGTGTGTATAGGTCCCGTATATAGAGTTTATTGTGAAAGTACCAGCGATGAAAGAGGTACTTTTTTTAAATTATTGTATGGGAAAATTTATGATTACAGCTTTTCTTATTCAAAACATGAAAGTCAAAAGTAACTTTCAGCGCTGGTACTTTCACAGTATACTCTACATAGGGCCCTAAAGTATTGTCACTCATTTATTTTACACCTTGCATATTATCACTTCTGGTAACAACTGTACTGTACAAGTTTTTAGTGTTTCTCTTAAAGTACTTAAGACCTAAAAACCTGACCTTAAAATACCGTTTTGATCCATGGCACACACGGCAGCCATTTTTTTTCATCATCATCGTCAGGTGAAGAAGTTACTACTTTTACACCCTTTTTAACCCTTGACAAAAATAGAGGGATTGTAGTAAGTTTGACGTGTCTATGTATCTGTCTGTGGCATCGTAGCTTCCACACGGATGATCCGATTTTAATGCGGTTTTTTTGTTTGGAAGGTATATCAGCCGAGAGTGTTCTTAGCTATGTTTGATGGGAACTAGCTGTGCCCGCGACTTCGTTCGCGTGGTTGTCGGAAACACTATCGCGATTATCTTTAGATTGCTCACAATGGTTTTTGTTATTATGATTATTAAAAAGGAATAATTCTTTCGTACATATTTTTTTAGTAACATAAACCGTTTATGCAGCGCACGTTACTAAAGTCCCCAAATGTGAATAATTTTCCCCGTTTTCTCACTGACGCTTCGCTACTATTGGTCGCAGCGTAATGTTATATAGCCTTAAACCTGCCTCTATAAATGGACTATCCAACAAATAAAGATTTTTTCAAATTGGACCAGTACTTTCTGAGAGTAGCGCGTTTAAACAAACAAATAAACTCTTCCGCTATATAATCTATACTAATGTTATAAAGCGGAAGAGTTTGCTTGTTTATTTGTTTGTTTAAACGCGCTAAGGCTTTAGGCTATAATTATAACATTACGCTGCGACCAATAGGAGCGAAGCATCAGTGAGAAATGTTTCAAAAATGGGGAAAATTATTCACATTTGGGGACTTTCGTTGCGTGCGCTGCATAAACGGTTTAAGTCACTCAAAAACCAAGCGAACGAAGTCGCCGGCACAGCTAGTATTAGTATAGATGATGTCTACCTATTAAATTTCCTCGACTGTACTGTAATCTAATACGCTGTGTCATCATTATCATATTACGTTTATCAATTCAAACATTGCAACAGCACATGTGTTTTGTAATACATGACAAATAATAATATCTATGGCAGGCAGGGATGCTAAGGAGATCCGTAACCGTATTACCGAAACTATCGGATATCGGATATAAAAAAATATCCGTAACCGAATCCGAAATAAACGATTTGCTATTGTCGAAGGTAACAAAAATTGAATATCCCGAAATTATCCGAAACAAACAGATAATCCGAAACAATTTCATATCCATATCAGGGATGTTAGGGATATCCGTAACCGTATCCGAAATAAACGTTTTGCTATTGTCAAAGGTAACAAAAATTTAATATCCGTAACCGAAATTATCCGAAACAAACGGTTAATCCGAAATAATATCATATCCGTATCCGAAATTTCATATCCATTTCATCTGATCCATGGACGCTTCAGGTCACGTCAATTTGGCCCCATAGTAAGTTCTGGAACTTATGTTGCTTGTAGCCTAACATATTTAACTCGCTGTTCCGGTGAAATTCTTTCCTAGACGCACTGACAGCAGCGATTTGCGATCGTGTTTGTTATTGTTGTTTTCATGATATGTTATGCCAAAGCGGCGACCGACTTACTCCAGCTTGGCAACACATGGATCTCACAACTTTTTACGGCAAAACAACTAAGTAGCGAGACTTGGCACTTTTTAAAAGCTAATGTAAGGATGTTCGGGTGGAATCTTGCGACCCGATTTTGAAGCAGATACTCTCAACCGATTAAGGTGAAATTTTGTATGCACGTTTAGATTGGATGACAATACACGGTGAGTTGTGTGACGTCATTCTAAATTCAATATGGCGGACCATCCAAGATGGCGGAATAGTTGTTTTTAATTCATTTCTACAATATGGGTATCAAATGAAAGGGCTAAAAGCTTTCTTAAAAAGGTTTTTTTGTTTAATTTACATTATTACAAGTTATGTTTTTGATTGGATTGATATATTCATCAACACTGTACCTGCCAAGCGTGGCGAGTATAAGCAACTACCCCCATTAAAAACTTGGGGGGAGGTTTATTGTCCAGCAGTGGACGTTAAAGCTGATGATGACCCGGCAAGAAGTACGGTGACTGCGGGACAAACAGGTTCTCACTTCCGTGTAACCCTAACCACCGTACCTGATTATAATATTTCATAATCATCAAATTTCACAGCTGACATTCGTGGGATAAAATTCATCCCCTAACCTTGAAAATAAATAGACATTTAGCAAACACGAGGGGTTCAAAACAAAGAGGATAAAGGTGTTAAAATAAATCACCGGTAAAAAGGACCTTAAATTATTTTGGGGTTACTAGTGATGTGCTTGTAATCGCAGTTATCGATAAAATTGGTGGCAAAATTATACTCTCTTTATATCGACTATCATTATATTTTTCCTGTTACTCATTTAAACTTAGGATAGTCATTTTTTCATGGATTATTAAATAATATACCTCATATATAATCGGACCCGGTAAGTAACGCTGCCAGTGCCACGAAGTACATAGTTACTCGGAACAGCAATATTATATGAAGAAGTTTGTATGTGTAGAATATGTGTGTATTATGTGCTCTTTCACAGCAAAAACAACAGTACGGATTTTGATGAAATTTAATATAGGTACGTACTAGTAGTTTACATGCTATATTAAAACACAGGCTACTGACCGCAGCAAAATGTAAGGTTCCCGCTGGACTTAATATTACGCGTACGAAGTAGCAGGAAACATCTCTTAAATAATAAAGTGAAAACCCAATAAATAAATTAGTGTGATATCACTTATTGCTATCTCCAAACGTTAATGACAGTGGCCGAATTTGCGACGATTATATTTCAGTTTTATCAACAAATAGCGTACAAAAATAAAGTGTTCAAACATAATCTGATGTTTTGCATTTTATCGATAGTGACGAGCATTTAGCATACTTAGTAGTGGTGGTAAATAGTAATTCTTTATTATCAAAATTGACCTACGAAACACAAACTTTATATTTCATTTTTGGTTTTTATTTTTTATTAGTTCACGAAGTTTAAAATTGAACTAAAATTTTATCGACACTCGATCGAACGAGAACAACCCTACTATCATAATTGTATATAAATTATACTCGTACGAATAAATCTGCCTAATCATCCACAAAGAAATGAGACGGATGTAATAAGAAAGAGATGCATTCACCGTAGTGTGAATGTGTATTTTTATTCTTTGTGTTTCCTTCGTGGGTGGTACGTATGAAACCCATCTGGTACTGGTCAAGGTACGTTATTAAAGGTCATCAGTTCATGGCCACAATGTGATATAGAAAGTATAATACATATGTTGATTTCTAGTCAGTCAAAACTTAAAAAAGCGGTCAAGTGCGATCGAGCTAGCGCACGAAGTATTCCGTACAAAACGCAAAAAGTCATATTTGTTGTATGGAAGCCCCCCGTGAATATTTATTTTATTATTTGCTGTTATAGGGGCAACAGAAATACATCAATTGTGAAATTTACTATATTTAATTTATATTTCAAAATACATCCTGTGATAGTTGGACAGCGGAGTCTTATTTATTAGAGTCCCGTTTTTTACCCTTTGGGTAATCTATAAACAATACATACACAGACACGTCAAAATACACGTGTTTTTTCGGGGGTTGAAAGAAAACCTTTTCACCTCATTATTATACTTTCGACTTTACGAAAATTAAAGCAGTTTCTACATCTAAAACAAAATAGTATGTAAAAATTGCTTTTATTTTCTCAAAAGTTTAAATTATAAAAAAAAATAGCGCCATTACTGTGTCAATAAACTATTGTTCCTGATTGTGTAAGTGAATGCCAAGGCTAATGGCAATATGCGTATTGTGTAATATACAATTGCGTATTAGCATCAAATTATCATCTCGTTTGCATAATTTCCACGCGTGCATATTTAATATTTCAAATTCCTCTGCCCGACTAAAATACTTGCATCCAGTTTGATGTTGTAAAAAAAAAGTTGTATTTTCAACAGCAGCAACAGATACCTACATAATTTGTGAAAATAAGAACTGTCTAGTGTCTATCGAGGTTCTTGAGATATAGCCTGGTTATAGACGGACGGACAGACAGCAAAGTCATTGCAATAGGGTTTTTACTCTTTGAGTTAGTACGTTAGGTTTAGTAACCCTAAGATTTATGCAATATTTTCAAAATTGTTACTTACATTCTAAAGAAAAAAATATAAAGAAAATTTAAAGACAAAAATATATCTCCAATATATTTACCACGTGGTCTGTACCGAAATTTATTGACACCTAAAAAAGATGTATAATATTCGATATTTTTATTTTAAAAAATATCTCTAAAACTACTATTATCATAATTTTAATAAAGCTAATGTAACCTAATACGTTTCCTGTATGAATATAATAAGTCACCAAACGCCACCCTTTATAATAATAAAGGTATTTCTACAAAAAATGATGACACAACGATCTTTTTTTTTATTTGAAAGCATCACCCTATAAAATTACTTTAACAATTGAATTTAATTGAAAGTAACTCTTACTTTTGATGCCGATAGAAATACCTACCTCTACTTTAGGTTTCTTGTTAAACGATGGAAAAAAGTTATTTTTGTACTTTATCTTTAAAACTGTCCTACTTTTTTGTAATTTTTTAAAAGTCATACACAATTTTTTATCTATCTATAATATTTGTCACTTCATCTTTAATTTAATCAGCAGGTTAAGGTTAAATCGGTAGATTTTTTTTTTTATTAAATTTTTTTTTTTTTTTTTTTTATTTATAAATACTATGGAAAAAGTTACTACAGTTAAAATGTTTTACAAAGTAAGTGTTTTAAATTATAACGGCGTCCACACTCACTGAGTGAAACATAATTTGACACAGTTTTTAATAAGACCATGGTACTTCTCGTGTATAGTTAACTCGTTTGTGTCTGGCGCTCACAGGTTATTGTAAAAATACATTTTTTTTAATTTTATTTGTCTTATGGTCGTGATCACTTAAGCTTTTTTAATGCTCTCGAAGGACCAACATCCGTTATTCAATACAATCCGTAGATTGTAGTGATAAAATCGCGTACCTACTTGGAATAAAAATGTAGCCTATGTTTCAATTCAGAGCCTAAACCACAAGCTAGTACTAGGTAAACTAGTTTCATCAATATCCGTTTTGTAGTTTCGTGAATGAATCACAATCATCCATTCATTATTTTCATAAAATTAAATATTAAAAAAAAAAACTATTCTCACATACAAAACTACTTTTGGAGTGTTCCAAATAAGTAGGTAAATCACGATAGTAACTACTATCCAAAAATGTGTTCAGCAAAATTTTCCCCTATATCTAATCATATCTATTAGATATCATATATCTATATGTATCTATGAACTTATCTTTTACTTCAATTCTGTAGGTCATAATATATTAACCCACATTTACATTTTGTTACATATTATTAATGCTGAATGCTTTAAATAAAAAAAATCGTACCTATAATAAAAAAAAATGTTACAATGATTCTCAAAGTACTTTATAAAAAGTATTTTAAACAGCATTATTAAATTACTTATTTTTTAAGTATCTAATGCAACCTATGGGTATAAAAAGTAAGTCTAAATAATACAAACAGGGTATAAAAGTCTGAAACTTTATTTCCCTTTAACCAAGAACTAGTTATTTTTTTTTTATACTTTTATAATAAATCGTCCATAACACTAAAAATGTCTATAAACTTTAATCTACAACACGGAGTCATAAAACTGAAAATACAGCCTCCTCATACACCTATAAAACACGGCAGTTTATCCTAATATATTTCAGTACGCATTGCTCTTACCACATTCGCATTTAAAATTAAAAAAAAACACACACACAACGATATAATCACAACACTAAAATAGAGCACGTTTAAAAAAATAAAAATTGAAAATGGAACACATTCGAACTAACTTCACGTACCGGGACGTAGACACGCGGTCTCTCTCGCGATTACAAATCAACTGAGAATACTTTTGAGTTTCGAACGTTCGCCGCTTATTTCTGAGCGCATAGCTTACAGTACGTTACTGTGTGCATTTAGTGAGGGGAGATGTCGATATATCAATATATTTTTCATTCATTTCATTCATTACATTGTCGAACAGTGTAAAGTATAATAATAATAAATTGTATTAAATTTGATGTCAATACATCGATAATTTTTATATGTTTCGATAATGTAGAGTATAATATTTTGTTTAACATTCTATTTCTAAGTGGCTATTGTTTTTTTTATACGGCTCAAGGAAAAGGAATAAAGATTCGTATACTTAGTTTTTGACTGGTACTATAAGTTTAAGCAGAAATCTGTCAGCAACCATACTATGTATCTTACAATAATGTTCTAAGCCAGTGTGCAAGTTTATTAAATAAAAAAAACAGGCCGAATTGAGAACCTCCTCCTTTATTGGCAGTCGGTTTAAAAGTGATACATTTTTATAATGGTGATTGCGCAAAAATTACCGACAATAAAAAGTAATACGTGATGGAATTTTTATTAACTACTAATTACATAGTCATGTCACGATAAACAATTAATTATTTAGGTATACTAAATAACGTATTTTTAAATGTATTAGTACATGGATATGCGAAAGTTATGATAGTGACTGTTATTTTTACACCCGTTATATATCCTGATATTTTTCTTCGGCACCTCACTACAAATAACATAGGAACTAATAAAGTAAGATATAATAATAATCAGGGATGTTAGGGAGCTAATCGTAACAGAAACTATCGGATATCCGATATAAAAAAATATCCGTAACCGAATCCGAAATTACAGTTTTGCTACGCTAAAAATGTAATGTCCGTAACCGAAATTATCCGAAGTAAACGGATAATCTGAAATAATTTAATACCCATATCCGTATCCGAAATTTCATCATCCCTGATAATAACGTCTTAACGGACTCCATAGCTACATATTATTTATTGTTGGATGAGTCGAGTGTCCAGCGGGCTGATTACCTAACTCCGATCGCTTTCCCGTCTCTCGAGATCAACTGCCATTGTGACGTTACATCTTTTTAAAACACGATTCAAAAAGTTAATATGTCATAATTTTGGCGTTTTAACTTTTTAAATCGTGTTTTAAAAAGATTTAACGTCACAATGGCAGTTGATCTCGAGAGACGGGAAAGCGACCGGAGTTAGGTAATCAGGGGGCTGTATTGTATACAATATCTAGTCTAATAGAAATATAATGACAGTTCCGGGCTGACTGACCTAACAATTAACTATAATAATTATTATTAATGGGTAATTATTTACTATTATCAAGTATAAGAAGACACGCGATAAAGAGGGGGTATAGTACGTCCGAGATAAATTTAACCCAAACGTAAACAAATCTGTATTTGACACAACCAAATACTAGTCAGTGATGCCAATTGGCCAATATTAATACAATGATTATTGTTTGCTATGAATACGTAGACTATTAGCCTTATATTCTACAATCGGCAGTGTCAAAATGGCGTATTTTTTCTGTGAAATATTTTCATTTGATGTTTAAACATATTAATTATTGTTTAATTGTTATATAATGTGTTGGATAATTAAGTATATATTCCTTTAATATACCCGTGAAAGTGTTGATAAGTGTGCACAATAAGTGAATAAGTGAACATTTCGATGTTTCGGTTTGTTTACCTTTAGGTTAAATTTATCAGGGACGAACTTTAGTAAAAACAAAACTGGCCAAGTGCGAGTAGAACTCGCGTTCTAAGCCACTTTTGTTGAATGGTTCCCTAAATATTTATTTTATTTTGAGTTGTTATATCGAAAACAGAAATGCATTATCTGTGAAAATTTTAACTAACTGACTATCACGATTCATGAGATACAGCCTGATGATCGCAGACGGACGGACAGACAGCAATATGTTAGTTTTTAGAGACCCGTTTTCGCTTTTGGGTACGGAACCACAAATACCAGTATTTGACGTTTTTCATGTGTTTTTAAGCTTTTAATATGAAAAGTATGTTAGTAAAATCTTGAATTTAATTTTTATTTTAATTAATCATATTAAATGTAAGTAAACTAAAAAGGTTGAATTTCGTAAATGATAAATTGAGGCTTTAGAGCATGAAGAAAACAATATTAATAAATATTAAACAACCCTCGGTTGCCAAGTAGGGAACGAACTGATGGTGATCAATTTTAGCTAAGAACTCTCGCGTGCAGATTATTGCTAATCTGCACGCGACAAACGCCCCGCAACAAAAAAAAACTACTCTGTATCGACAAGCCATTGTCCCATCACTATTCGTTTGACGCGTATAAATTCGCCGAACGCACACATACATACAACTGGAGCTTAAAGCTACGGATGGTACAGACAAAACTAAACCTAAACCCGTTTACATAAATATCAAATTGCACAATTTTGGATAAATGTAGGTGTTTCCAACAAAATAGAGTCTGCAACGACACTATACTACACTGTGGAGGATAAGAAAGAAATATGAAGTGTTTGTTTGATTGAACTCTAATCTCAAGAACAATTACTGGTCCAATTTGAAAAGTTATTTCATTGTCGGATAGCCCATTTATCGACAAAGGCTGTACCGGCCGGTGTGCCGGCAAAAATAATATGTTTCGAATGAAATAATATCCCATTTAAAACATAACTTGAAAAAAAGCCAAGTCTCGCTACTTAGTTCTTCTACCTTAAAAGTTAAAAAGTTGGGAGATACATGTTATGCCAGGTCGGGGTTAGTTGGTCGGCACAACAACATCTTTGATCAATCAATATTATTAAAAATATTTCATGTTTTAAATAAATAAGTAAGTATATTGACTTGGCAATCGCACTAAACAATCTGATTACTCCCACCGACATACCCCGGCTTGGCATATATCACATGTATCTCACAACTTTTTACGGACTAAGTCGCGAGACATTTTTTACAAGTTATGTTTTTGATGGGATATTATTTAATTTTCATTCGAACCATATTCTAGCCTTTCTCGATAAATGTGCTATCCGACATTGAAATAACTTTTTAAGAAGGTATTGTGAATTGTAAAACTATAACGGTTAAGTAGTTTTAGATATCTATACTAATATTATAAAGCGGAAGAGTTTGTTTGTTTGTTTAAACGCGCTAATCTCAGGACCTACTGGTACGATTTGAAAAAATATTTTTTAATTGGATAGTCCATTTATAGAGGAAGGCAATATAAAATTACGCTGCGACCAATAGGAGCGAAGCGTCAGTGAGAAATGTTGCAAAAACGGGGAAAATTATTCACATTTGAGGACTTTCGTTGCGTGCGCTGTATAAACGGTTTAAGTTACTCAAAAATATGTATGCAAGAATTATTCCTTTTTATTAATTACAATAACAAAAACTAACGTGAGCAATCAAAAGATAATCGCGATAGTGTTTCCGACAACCACGCGAACGAAGTCGCGGGTGCAGCTAGTTAATAATAACAGTGGGGATTTTATTTTAAAACTGCTTATCACCTATTCATTCATGCCACAGAGAGTCATCTGTTTTTATGGGTTTTCTCATTGCGGTCACTGTTATTAGAAATAATAAAAATAGTAAGTACAACTAGTATGACACAACCTTTTTAAAGCTAGGACTACACGGACGATCAGAGAGAAAAAAAAAAAAAACAGCCAAGTGCGAATCTCCCGTGTCGCTGGTGTGAAGTGACTACCTATAACGGGTGTAAAAAGAGCAGTCACTATAACTTTGGGATAGATCTATTAAGATAGGCTACAAAAAAGTCACTATGACTTTGGAATATGATTATAGGTACTACCTACCTACTGCCTTATCTCATTCTAGAAATGAATTTTTTTACAAACATTCTTTTGAAAAAAATGTATTCTTTTTTTGTTGTTCTTGCGACTAAAAATAAATAAAACGTAAAATGAAAAAAAAATCTGATTGTCACAAAAATATATAAAAAAATACATTTCCAGAATCAAAAAAGAAAAAATGGAAAAGTGTTAATAAAAGTTGTGTGTTATTATTGTGAAAAGGTAATCATATCCCAAAATTATTGTAACTACGAGTATTATTTTTACAAACTGTATTTGCAGACATTCGGTTGTCCTATCGCGCTTTCATCCCCACAACTTTAAAACTGCTAAACCAATTTTCATCAAACACGTCGAAAAACATTTGCACAGAAGTCACCTTTCATACAAAAACTAAATCCCATCAAAAACATAACTTGTAAAAAGTACAAAGTCTCCCTACGTAGCGTGAAAAGTTGTGAGATCATGTTATGCCAAGTAGGGGTTAGTCGGTCGGTCTAACAACATCTTATAGTGATCATAATTAATTTTATTAATCTTTCATGTTTTAAATAAATAAGCAGATTGACTTGGCAATCGCATGAAATAACATAATATTTATCTCACAAGTGATACATATTAAATCAGATCGTTTATTGCGATTGCCAAGTCAATTTACTATTTATTTTAAATAAAAAAGATAATTCGTTCATCCGGGAGCTATGTTACCACAGACAGACAGATGGACACACAGACACGTCAAACATATACCCTCTTTTTGCGTCGGGGGTGAAAAATATGGAAAATTACCCAGACAGTATAGTCGCAGTATTGACAATAAGAAATATATTATTATGAGTCATTTCTAATTACATTCTACAGTAATATCTTTGCGGTGAAGTACCTGGATATATTGTATATGACCTATAGTTTTATTTTAGCCTACTTACTAAGAAAAAACATTGAGCTTTCAGAACGTAAGTATTACCCCCGTTAAGGCTTTTTTTTTATATCGCCAATAACTTTGAACGAATTGTATGGGATTTGACATAACATTCGCTAAATGACAAGCGAATTCTTATGTCAAATTTCATACATATTTTTTTTCGAACTTCGTAAGTGATAATAGCGAATCTTAATAAGGGTCCATTATTGCGAAAAAAGGATTCAAAGTAGTCAAATTTTCGACTGCGCGCACGATCTGGCAAACGCACTACAAAATCTATCTGATTTAATATTATGTCTAACTTGTGAGATAGATAGGTACGTGCTTACATTGTGTTTTCATGAGATTGCCAAGTCATCGTCGTTTCAGCCTTTTATTTTGTCCACTGCTGGACATAGGCCTCTCCAATACATTTCCAGTGCGACCGGTCCATTGCCACCTGCATCCAACGTGACCCGGCAGTTTTCACCAGGTCGTCGGTCCATCTGGTAGGTGGTCGTCCCACACTGCGCTTGCCAGTACGTGGCCTCCGCTCTAGAATCTTTTTGCCCCATCGACCGTCCAATCTTCGTGCTATGTGGCCGGCCCATTGCCACTTCAGCTGACTGATCCTACGGGCAATGTCAGCAACCTTAGTTCTTCTACGGATCTCCTCATTTCTGATTCGATCACGTAGAGAAATACCGAGCATTGCCCTCTCCATAGCACGCTGAGCGACATTGAGCCTTTTGAAAAGATCCTTCGTAAAGCACCACGTCTCAGAACCGTAAGTCATCACTGGTAACACACATTGGTTGTATTCCTTAGTCTTAAGGCACTGAGGTATTTTGGACGAGAAGACGTTGCGTAATTTACCGAACGCTGCCCAGCCGAGCTGGATCCGTCTACTGACCTCTCTCTTAAAGTTGGACCTACCTAATCGGACAGCCTGCCCTAGGTATATATATTCGTCAACCACTTCAAGAGTAGAGCTCCCAACAGTTAGTGCGGTGGGTGCAACATGGACATTGTGCATGATCTTTGTTTTGTCCATGTTCATTTTAAGACCCACTTGTTGAGAAACTCTATTGAGGCCACCGAGCATGCGCCCCAAATCTTCCAGCTTGCCAAGTCAATATTCTTATTAATCTAAAACAAGAAAGTTTTTTAATATACAAAGATATGGTCACTATAAAGTTGTTAGACAGACCGACTAACCCCGACTTGGCATCACATGGGTCTCATAACTTTTTTACGGTAAGAACTAAGTAGCGAGACTTGGCATTATTTATGTTTTTTATGGGATACCACTAATCACTTATAGAAATTCAACTAGTCTATAGTGTATGTCCCAGTCATCTTGTTGAATCTGCTTATTTATTCAATGACTAGCGCGGTCATGTAATGGCATTAAACAGTACAGATAGCAATGTGTTGATATATTTTTTGATTAATTTAATTTAATTTACTTTATTGAGCGTTATAATAGTAACTATTAAATGGCTGTCCTAGTCTTGGATTGATTGAATTTGTTGCTAAAAATAGAAGTCAATGAACGCGCTAGTCATTAAATCAAATAGCAGATTCAACCAGATGACTGCGACATATAGATATACACATATGAAATCGGAAAAATTTTTTTTAGGGTTTTTAAGACAATTGCGCGGATAGATGATTATAAAATTTAAAAGCTTCAACAGACAACATTAGACTAGGGTCTTGATTCTTGCGCCTCGTTACGAATTGATATCGAATCAACCGTAATCTATGCTAATATTATAAAGCGGATAAGTTTGTTTGTTTGTTTAAACGCGCTAATCTCAGGAACTACTGGTCGGATTTGAAAAATATTTTTTTGTTGGATAGTCCATTTAAAGAGGAAGGCTTTAGGCTATAATAAATAACATTACACTGCGACCAATAGGAGCGAAGCGTCAGTGAGAAATGTTGCAAAAACGAGGAAAATTATTACATTTGAGGACTTTCGTTGAGTGCGCTGCATCAGCGGTTTGAGTTAGGTACTCAAAAATATGTATGAAAGAATTATTCCTTTTTAATCTAAAGATAATCGCGATAGTGTTTCCGACAACCACGCGAACGAAGTCGCGGGGACAGCTAGTCAAATAATAAAGAAAGTTTTTTAATTGTAATTTACTTTTTTTAATCTATACTAATATTATAAAGAGGTAACGTTTGATTGTTTGTTTGTTTGTTTGTTTGTTTGTTTGTTTGAATGGAATAGGCTCTGAAACCACTGAACCAATATGAAAAATTCTTTCACCGTTGGAAAGCTACATTCCTAGCGCTGAACATAGGCTATATTATATGTTTAAAAAAAGTACTAAAACCCAAAAAATGTAGCCCAAAGTGTAAAAAAACGACCTCCAAAATTTCTTACATCGTGTGCGCTTCGACAACGGCTTGACCAATTTCGCAAATTTTTTTTACGGTATGTTCGTTATTGTCACGAAAAGGTTATTATGAAAGAAAATGTTGAAAAAAATAAGCAGAAAATTAGAAAAAAGAAGAAAATACGTATTGGTAACGCGGGGTTTGAACCTGGGTTCGATCGATTCACGTCGTTGGCAGTTTATATGACACGGCTGTCATGGCAACATCAAGTAGTATTTACAAATGGAAAATAAAAATTATGAAATGCTATAAATACCGTTTTTATATCAGCTTAAACTATTTGGATTAATAAAATTATTAGGATTAACAAAAACATGAATCCAAATAGTTTAAGCTGATATAAATACGGTATGTATAGCATTTCCTAATTTTTGTTTTCCATTTGTAAACAACGTGGTTACCATGGCGACCGTTAGACGTTATAGACGTTTGGCTGCGTTTCCATTGACGCGGGGCGAGGCGGACAGGAGCTTGCGGTACCCGAATTGACCAATCACTATGCTCGAAATCTCTGCTCCACTCCGCTTGGAAACTCTTAAGTTCCTATGCGCCCCGCTCCGCGTCAGTGAAAACGCCAAGATTGGGGAAGTTTTCCAAATCTATACATCTATACAAATAAATAAAATTGAAGTGTCAGTATGTAACTTTCAATTAGCAACGTTTTTCTAAATGCAAATGACATTTTAAACGATACCTTCTGCTTTTTTTTGCATTGGCAACGATATTTACTGAAAACGAAAATGTAATTTAAAAAAAAATGTCTGTAAGCGTGTCTCTTTGCTCCGGCTAATCTCTGGAACGGCTGGACCGATTTTAACGAGACTTTCACTGGTAGATAGCTAAAGTTATAAGGATTCATTTAGGCTACTTTTCATCATCATCATCGTCGTCATCTAACTAACGTTCAGCGAATTGGCTGGACCGACTGTGACGGGAGCATTCATCGGGCTTAGCTTATGTTAGTAGGAGTAATCTATACATCTATATGTAAAAGTAAGTCGTGTTAGTTAAATTATTTATAACTCAAGAACGGCTTTATCGATATGGCTGAAAATTGGTGAGGATGTAGCTTAGAGCAAGTAGTCGGACATAGGATACTAAGTATTTATTCAATTTGACAGCGTTTCCATACACGTTGCGGGTTCTGCGTTAGGGTTCCGCGTTGCGGGTTTCGGGTTCCCATGCTGCTGGTTCCGCGTTGCGGGTTTCGGGTTCCCATGCTGCGGGTTCCGCGTTGCGAGTTCCAAGTTCCCGCGTTGCGGGTTCCGGGTTCCCGCGTTGCGGGTTCCGGGTTCCCGCGTTGCGGGTTCCGGGTTCCCGCGTTGCGGGTTCCGGGTTGCCGCGTTGCGGGTTCCGGGTTCCCGCGTTGCGGGTTCCGGGTTCCCGCGTTGCGGGTTCCGGGTTCCCGCGTTGCGGGTTCCGGGTTCCCGCGTTGCGGGTTCCGGGTTCCCGCGTTGCGGGTTCCGGGTTCCCGCGTTGCGGGTTCCGGGTTCCCGCGTTGCGGGTTCCGCGTTGCGGGTTCCGCGTTGCGGGTTCCGGGTTCCCGCGTTGCGGGTTCCGGGTTCCGGGTTCACGCGTTGCGGGTTCCGGGTTTCCGCGTTGCGGGTTCCGGGTTCCCGCGTTGGGGGTTCCGGGTTCCCGCGTTGCGGGTTCCGGGTTCCCGCGTTGCGGGTTCCGGGTTCCCGCGTTGCGGGTTCCGGGTTCCACGTTGTTTTTTTTTAGTTGAATTTCATTAGAAACTCTTTTTATGCTCAACGAAGTGGGCAAGGGTCAGCTAGTTATTATATAAATAGGGAAATTGGCTATTCCAATTCCTAAGCCAATTTCGCTACCCTTAATGCCCTTTTTAATACTTTTTAATACCCTTGGAATACCCCTTTACGACATTCATTTACTTTTTTTATTATTATATTAAATAGGGAAATTGGCTATTCGATATGTGTAATAACTATCCCATCAAAAACATAACTTGTAAAAAGTGCCAAGTCTCTGAAGTGCCAAGTTTTTTAATTGTAATTTACTTTTTTTAATTATTATATAAATAGGGGAATTGGCTGTTCCAATTCCTAAGCCAATTTCGCTACCCTTAATACCCTTTTTAATACCCTTGGAATACCCCATTACGACATTAATTTACTTTTTTTATTAAATAGGGAAATTGGCTATTCGATACGTGTAATAAATATCCCATCAAAAACATAACTTGTAAAAAGTTCCAAGTCTCGCTACCGTTCTTCTACCGTAAAAAGTTGTGAGATACATGTTATGCCAAGTAGGGGTTAGTCGGTCGGTCTAAGAACATCATAGTGATTATATTCAATATTAGTATAATCACTATGATGTTCTTAGACCGACCGACTAACCCCTACTTGGCATAACATGTATCTTTCATGTTTTAAATAAATAAGTAGATTGACTTGGCAATCACATGAAAAGAACATAATACTTATCTCATAAGTGATACATATTGAATCAGATCGTTTAGTGCGATTGCCAAGTCAATCTACTATTTATTTTAAACATAAAAGATTATTAATAATATTGATTTCGATCACTTTTCGATTAGATCGACCGATTAGCCCCTACTTGGCTTAGCGTGTATCTCACAACTTTTTACGGTAGAAGAACTAAGTAGCGAGGCTTGGCACTTTTTACAAGTTATGTTTTTGATGGTATCTCAGTTCTTTTTGTAGAAGATTTACTAAAAAGCGTGTTTATGTCGAAAAGTGCAAATGTAACTGTGCAAATGTAATCCTATACATTTATAGGGAATTACAAAGTTAACTTTGCAGTTAGCGTATCTAGATAACTAGACAGAAATTTCAAAATTTTTAGGTTTTTCTTTTATTTATACACTAAACGCTACTTGTATTCCATATTTGATGTTTCTATGTCTGCTAGAAATGCCTAATACTTTTGATGATCGGTCAGTGAGTGAGTGAGTCAGTGACAAAATTAAGCAACTTTGAGAAATTGTAATTCTTAAACTTGTGTTTCAAATATAATGAAATTTTAAACATACCGTGTTTATACAATACTTACTTAGTAACTAAAACTGCAGGCTTCTACATAGTTTAACCCACAATAAAGTTATAGGGGGTTGAAAATGGCCTGAACTGCTTCGAGAAAAGTATGGTATGGACGTGCTCAACTTGTCGGGGGCACTGCCGTGCCCCTAGATATTACACGTATCGAATAGCCAATTTCCCTATTTAATAATTGCTTGTAATGTTATACATTGTACGACCTTGCATTTATTAGGATGTAGTACATTATAAACAAACATGAGCTGTTGACGAACATCGTATTGCCTTAGAATTAAGTTCAGCACTGGCCACCTACCGGGTCCAATCAATACACGAAAACCTTCCTCAAGAACCACTCTTCTTCTTCTTCAAAACGGCCTCCCCTATGGAATAGCCAGTGTCAGTGTAGGCGAGATAAAAAAATATATTGCCGGTGACGATAACTTTGCAACAAAACTAGAGCTTTGTGGAAGTACAAGAGATGAAAAATGTTCTAGAGCGCGTAGCAAAATAAATTTACATAGAGTTATATCTCCTTATTTCAAGAACCACTGTCCCTTTGTAAAAACAGCACTAAGATCGGTGCAGTACCTACCTACGTTGATGTTATAGCGGCAATAGAAATTGGGTTTTCCATTTTTTTTTAATTGTTATTATTATTTAATTACAAAAACGTTTCGACGAATAAAGTTAGTGATCGTTTTCCTGTATATTAAAGTAAAAAAAATACCCATTAGTCACTTATATTTTTAAACATATATATGTTTAATCTTAGTTTGACCTTCAATGATGTCTTCACTGGAAGGCTATCTTTACTTTATTCTGTATTAAAAAAATTGCGCTAATATTACTACAGTAAAGTAATAAAATAGATATAGCGGTTCTTGAGATACAGCCTAGTGCAGACGGACAGACAGACAGCGAAGCCACACAACAGGACATTTTCTGAGCAATTTAATAATTATTATGTCTGTTTAAATCATCCAATCAAAACCTTATTGTAAAAATGCCAAGTCTTAGTTCTTAGTCCTTCTACCGTAAAAAGTTTTGCATGGAAAATCATCTAAGTCATAACTCAGATGATGATAGTCCATGCAAAACTTTTTCAAGGTTAGTCGGTCGGTCTAACAACATCTTATAGTGTCCATAATATCAATATTATTAAAAATCTTTCGTGTTTTAAATAAATAAGTCAATTATCTTGTTTGTAGGATTAAGAAATAAATCTCAAAAAACCACGAAGGCAGTAAAGATGATTCTTAAAGAAATATTGCCCATTTTTCTTTAAGAATCATTATCGAAGCATCGTCGCTTTTCAGAATCATCTAGAAAAGACTCTTGAAAATAAATTTCAAAACCAAATGGATTAATAGATTTCAACATTTTTTGTTTATCTATTTATACAACAACCAAATTTACCGCAATAATTTACAAGCGGGCGCATGCCTACGCGCGGCGTCTTATAATAGGACGCCTAAGATATTGTGATTTTACTCAGTTTATAAACATTATAAAAGAAGACAAAGTAGCCGTACGTTAAATTATGTCATAGTGACATTGTATTTCTAATCTAATGTATGTTTTCATCACAAAAAGGTCTAACAAAATGAAGAAAAATTATTGCTATATATGCTTATCTTTAAATAAACAAGCTATTAACATTACTAAAACAGAACTGCAATATGTTTATGAGAAGCTCGCCGACATAAAGGTACGTAAACAAATTACGACATTCGCAGTAAATATGTACCTACGGGTAAATTACTTGTCTTTTTACGAAATATTCTAATTATCTTTCCTGATTCACTGGTTTTTCAGTCATTTAGGTTTTCCCTAGCTTAAAAAATCTAACACGGTTTCCATGGTAGCAACATTATTTACGAATGAGAAATGAATAGTTATTAGTTATAATTAAACAGTATAAACAAATACTGTATTTATTGTAGTTGTTATTGAACTTTATCTCAAATAAAACTGTATGCTCAGAAAAGCGACAACAGTCAAATTATGACGAGGTAAATAGTGCTCTCTCAAAAATAGTACATTGGTTTAATGTTAATAACTTATAATTAAATTCTAAAAAAACTAAATGTTTAAAATTTACTTTTCCCAATGTTAAGCAATTACAAACCAATATACTATTAAATGATGAGAAAATGAAACTAGAGGATTCCACTGTGTTCCTGGGTATAACACTAGATAGTAAATTACAGTGGGGTCCTCACATTGCCAATCTTGCAAGTAGGCTCAGTTCTGCAGCATATGCAGTTAGAAAAATTAGAGAAATTTCTGACGAAGACACGGCGCGATTAGTATATTTTAGTAGGATGTCTTATGGCATCCTCTTATGGGGAAATGCCGCCAACATTAACTAAATAATTGTGCTGCAGAAGTGGGCAATACATTCAATTTACAAAATGTCCTCTTTTGAATCTGTAAGAGAGAAGTTTAAACAAATTGGTATTCTTACCGTTGCTTCTCAATACATTTTAGACAATGTGTTGTACGTTAAAAAGAATTTAAGTAATTTTAAAATGAAAAGTGACAATCAAAAAAGAATAGAATAATTTGGAAATAAAATATTTTGAATTTGAAGTGCCATTTCAAATTCAAATTCAATTCATGGGTTTAAAATGTTGTTATACATACTACAATAGTCACTATATAAATTTGAGTGCCAGTACTTAGTAGGCAGCCTTTCTCTCTGATCCCTCTTGTCGATCTGAAAATAATTTCCACAACTAAACTTAGTTAAGCAATGATTTTCAATGATAATAATTATATAGTTACTGATTTTTCCCTTACTTCTAAGGGAAATATAAAGGAAATCTATCAATACACCTTCATGCTTCAAAATTTGTCAAATAACTGTACATGTTTGTACCTTTAAGCCAAATTTTATCTTTATAGCTACTTCAAGCAGTATTTGTATGTATCAATTGATTCATGTTACCACAAAGTAGATAATAAAGTAAAAATAAAATAAAAATGTGTGTGTATACTTGTGTAAGTACCCAAGTAAACTTGCTAACTTTATCGTGTCTGTTTTTCATGTCAACGCATTATACAAACCCTCATAATTTTTCTCGAATGCACCAAAAGGATTATTACTTCTAAATTACATACATTCTCTTATCTTAGCGTGATAAACTCAATTCCTATTTTATTTTCTTGAGGGTAAAATCTGAGAAGAAGTTTGAATATTATATTTATTTATTGATTTATCTAAATATTAGGTTTCATGCAAAAAATGTATATGTATTACAATGATTCATTAAAGATGTCTTTTTTATTAGCTCAACGCTGCTGAGTGCTGGATGTGCTACATTTGCCACACAAGACTGCGACAGTGTCTCCGGTTGCAAAAAATGGCCATACAGACACGAGGGCTTGTTAATGATCTCTGCCAGAATAAGGTACTTATAGTATGTCCGAGATACATTTATCCTAAACAAACCCGTCTATGACACAACCAAAGACTAGTTAGTGATGCCAATTGGCCAATATTAATACAATAATTATTGTTTGTTATGAATCCATAGACTATAGGATTATATTCTACAATCGGCAGTGTCAAAATGGCAAATTTTTTTCTGTGAAAGATTTTCATTTGTTGTTTAAACATATTATTTATTGTATAATTGTTATAAAATGTATTGGATAATGAAGTGTAATAAATAATTATTACAGCAACACGTTAAACTGAATGGATCCACCCTAGTTTGGTTGTCTGAAAGTGATATTCGGAAGCAAGTCAAATGTCACATGTCCGCTGACTAGCTGTCATCGTGCAGTTATTATGTGATCGTAATACGAAAATTCCAGGCCGCCATGTTGTATGGCGTAAACTGGCTGGAATTAAGAGCTTGTAATAGGTCCCCTGTTTGTGTGTTACATGTATGTGGTTGTGTTCTTGGGTCATGGATGTGTATTAATAATATAATAAAAATCATAAATTTTTGTATAGTATGCAAGTATTAAGTATATTTCCGTTGTCTGGTACTATAATACACAAGTTCTCCTGATACTTATCACGGAACCAGATTGACATGGTGTGAAGCGACACTATTATTATTATTAATTATACTATGTGTTATTGTTTTCAGATAAAAGTTGAGTATGAAGCGATGGGATGTTTGTTAGAACTATCTATTTCCAAGACGAAAATAATTTCCAACACATACCCTTCCTCGGATAACATCAAACAGGAGTCAGCTGTTAAAACTGGACCACTTAGTGACGACAGTAGGTTATCTATAATTTTATTTATTAAGCATGTAAGTCAGTCTTGCGCCTGACCTAGCGCCATTTGTGTCGATTATCCGTCCCACTGGGATTTGAGTGACGGAAGAGGAAGTGCTTATGTGTATTGCGCACACACTTGGGCACTATAAAAGCTTGGCTGGGATTTTGTTTTTGATAATCGCTGTGGCATCTTGATTTGGCGGCCTGAAGTTCTTTGACCATAAGCCCAGCCAAGCTTTTATAGTGCCCAACTGTGTGCGCAATACAAAGTAGCACTCTCTTTTCCGACACTCTCGTAGCCCAGTGGGACGGATAACTGGAGGTCAAACGCAGGACCGACTTTTACATGCCCATCTGACGCATGGATCATCTTGTCAGAGCATCTAGTTAGCACATCATCATTATTACTAGCTGTTGCTCACAGCTTTGCTTGCAATTAATAATAATAATAATATAATAATAAAGCCTTTATTCTCTGACTATTTTAACAATAAATGCATATATATAAACTTAGTTTTCTTGTTTAATTCTTCATTTACTGGTTATTGTGGCATCGCCCTCCTCTTATTAGTCTGGTTGTCCTTGGACATAGGCCTCCTCCAGGCATTTCCAAATTTTCTGAGCTTCTCCAGCCTTTTTTTTTTTGCTTGCAATTACCTGATAATAATTGGAAGAATATATAAGAGCATGATTTGAATGGTCGTGTTTTAGTTTTTTTTAACTTGTGAATCGCTTTCTTTTTGCAGAAAATCTAGAATATACAAGCAATGAAGAAGACGACGAAAAGTCATCAATAAAATTCGAGGTCGAGCCGGTCAAACAGGAATATTTGGAGATCAGCTGTGAACAGAGTGCCCCGTGCCACGAACAAAACATAGGCAGTGCGGAAATGAAAATAGAGATAGAAGGTAGACATGTTACCGCTTATAACATATACCTATCTATACTAATATTATAAAGCGGAAGAGTTTGATTGTTTGTTTAAACGCGCTAATCTCAGGAACTACTGGTCTGATTTGAAAAAATATTTTTTTGTTGGATAGTCCATTTATAGAGGAAGGCTTTAGGCTATATAACATTACGCTGCGACCAATAGGAGCGAAGAGTCAGTGAGAAATGTTGCAAAAACGGGGAAAATTATTCACGTTTGAGGACTTTCATTGCGTGCGCTGCATGAACGGTTTAAGAGGAAACAACACGGTTGAAAGAAATACAAAATAGGTATTTATAAAATCTATTGCTGTCTCGCAGTGCCTTAGCTAGCCAGCACTAGCGCGATAGAGACAACTGCAACTTGGACTGAAATTACCTATTAAAAGTACCAGAAATCGACGTTTAGGGGATTCCTGTTTCCTCCTCCAAAACTTAACCTATTTAAATATTTTTTTCTTCATTAGCTAATAAAAGAAATGCGCTAGGTTCCTATTATTTAATTTTGTTGTTTAATGTAGTCAAATCTGTTTCCTAGATGTTTAAATATAGCGGAGAGTCTGGCCATTTTTTTTTTATTGTTTTTGAACGTCCATATCTCTTTAAATAATTAATTTATTAAAAAAAGTAAAAAATAGGGACGTACAAACAATATCCATGAATATTCAGGAAAATAATTGTTACCCTAGCAGCATTATCCAGGGAGGAAACATGAATCCCGTAGACCCCTATGCCCCTATTTTTGTATAGAAAAAAAATTCGTGGTGTTTACTCTTAAGTCACTCAAAAACCACGCGAACGAAATCTCGGGCACAGCTAGTTAAGGATATAAGTCTATAACCGTCATAGTGCTCATGTTCAAAATAAATAAATAGAATTTATTTTCTGACAAATATTACAAAATTGCAATGTGTGGGGATCTAAATAATAATATATTCTCACAAACCTGAACGTCTATTTCAGGTATCGAACAAGGCAACAATTATGAAAACACAAACGGCTGTGAGACAGACCGTACCAGTGAAACGCAAGCCGGCTGCCAGAAGACACCGCTCAGCTGTGATGTTTGTGTGAAGACATTCACATACAGGAGTGCACTATTGAGGCACAGCAAGACTCACACGGGCGAGAAGCCACACAAATGTGACATTTGCTTAAAGAAGTTTGCGGATAAAAACAATTTGAAGAAACACCAACAGACACATACGGGGGACAAACGGTTCAACTGCGATGTGTGCTTCAAGAAGTTCATACAGAAGAGTGCTCTGACGAAACACACTAGAGTCCATACCGGCGAGAAACCGTTCACGTGTGACATTTGTTCAAAGAAATTCTCAATTAAGCAATCATTGGAGAACCACATACGAACACATACTGGCGACAAACCGTTCGGCTGCAACATTTGTTCGAAGAAATTCATCGAGAGGAGCACTCTGTTGAATCATATGAAAACGCATACCGGCGAGAAGCCGTTTATGTGCGACATATGTTCGAAAAAATTCTCAATGAGGGCCGCTTTGAATAACCACATGCGAGGACATACGGGTGACAAACCGTTTAGTTGCAGCATTTGCTTCAAGAAGTTCTCGAGAAGTAACCACTTGTCGCGGCACAGGAAAATTCATAAACGCGACAAGAAATAACAACCTGTTGTATACGCACGTTTTTTTGCCGCGACGTTTGCTGTCGTATGACAAGTTGCAGCAGTGATCCATACGACACTAAGGCCCGTTTAATAAAAATCTCAAACCATCACTTGAGAACCTATTTAACAGATAAAACAATGTTTCGTACTTTCAAAAGTGAACAAATTTATTCATGTTACACAGTACTTTATTTCTTTTCTGTATACATTATAAATAACATAAAAACATTATAATAATATAATGGGTGTAATAGCAGTCACTATAAATTTGGGATATGATTATACTACCTTTACTCATTCTAGAAATGTATTTTTTTTTTGCTTTATTGTTATTTTTGCGACAAAAAAATGGTGAAAAGTAAAAAAATTTTTTTTTGTTTTTGACAAAAAATATTGAAAAAAATACATTTCCTAAATAAGGAAAGGTCGTATAATTCGTCTCTCAAAGTTATAGTGACTGCTCTTTTTACACCCTGAATATTTTTATAATCTTTAGGGCGTGTTTTACCAAGCAATGTTAAAGTTAACACCATGTTAAAATACCGTGCCATCTCATTTTTTCACAGGAAATACGAAAGGGATAACATGATATTTAACATTGTGTTAACGTCAACATTGCTTGGTGAAACAAGCCCTTATTTTTACGTTTTAACAAAGAAAACAGTTAAAGTATGTAAAATAAGTCAAGTTCTTCATTATTAAAAGTGAAACGAAATGTTTTTTTTTTATCTGTCAAATAGGTTCTCAAGTGAGGTTGGGTTTGAGATTGGTTTATTTATACGGGCCTGATAGCGCATTGCATTTGTCACGTCCACTGGATATAAGCCTCCCCCTATGCATTCATGGGGGGTAGTTGACTATACTGACCACGTTTGCCATCCTGTCCGGGGAATCCCTGCTGCCCATTTCCGGATATTTATTTATTCATCATTCATTCATTCATTCATTTATTTATTTATTGACTCACCAACAGAACAACATTTGGTACATTAATAAAATATAAAAACAAAAAGAGCTTAAAGATAAAATAAGTCCTAATGATAGGTGAAGTACAACATGCGTTTGCGACAATGAATGTGAAATATGGGATATAATATGATGAACTGAAGATGAAGTAACATGGATGATAATAATTAGGATGATAACAAAATAATAGGTTTTCTTCTAGCAAACCAAAAAATATAAAATAAAGTTAAAGTTACTGTGCTTACAAAACATTACAAACAAATTATACAGTGGAATCATAGACATATATAAGTAAAAGGTATTACAAAAATTAAAACATACGAAAAAAAAATGATTTACAATAAATGACAAACAGTTTCATCTAAATTAGCTGAAAACAACAAAACTATAATTTATTTGCTGTTACTATTAGGATAACTATTACTATTATAAATATTTTCTTTTAATTTCTTTTTAAATGTGGAAATATATAATAATAATAATATCTATGGACGCTTCACACCACGTCAATCGACGACCTCCGTGGCGCAGTGGTTGAGCGCGATAGTGCTCGAGCGAGAGGTCGCGGGTTCGAATCCCGTCGAGGGAACAAAAGTTTTCAATGTATAATAAAAATCTTAAATATGTGTATAGTAAAAAAGTAGATATTAAATATATTTCCGTTGTCTGGTATCTGTAACACAAGTTCTTCGGTTACTTAGCACGGGCCAGATTGACGTGGTGTGAAGCGTCCATATATATAAAAAATCTGGCCCTGTGCTAAGTATCCGAAGAACTTGTGTTTCAGGTACCAGGCAACGGTAATATATATAACACTTGTATACTATACACATATTTAAGATTTTTATTATATTATACACAAATTTGATACACATCCGTGACCAAGGAACATTGAAAACTTTAACATATTTAAATACCCTCTGTCGACTTTTACGACACCCACACGAGAGATGGGAAGGATCTATTCTTTCTCTCGCACCCCATGGTATGCTGTGCACCGTTCCAACATGCAGCGAACTAACCTAAGATTTGCACGGTGAAAAAACGTGTGTGTGCCATAGGCCTAATGCTTTTACATTTGTACTTTTGTAGTGGAGCATCGAAAACCTGTAGATTAAGGAAAAAGGAGCATAGTTCGTAAAAGTAACGTTATCGAATGATAACTGAAGCCCATAGCACATTTGAAAGTTCCGTAAAGTAAAATAATCGATTGTCTATTGTGTCGGTGCTGTCATGCTTTTATACAATTATTATTCATTACTTTATCTATCAAATGCCATGCTTGGCATACTGTATAAAATACATGATAGCCAATACATTTTAAATTCGATAACGTTACTTTTACGGACCTTTAGATGGTCTTCTTGGCCCTATGACCCCTGAGCTAGTACAAACGGTTATTAATCTTGCCTCTAATGGGCAATCCTACTAATAGTATTAACTGTATTAACAAGAAAGTTTGTAAGCCCAGTGTTAATAAACAAGTATCAAGATTTGCGAAAGAAATGACTACTTCACAACCTATTTGAAAGTTAAAATAAGAACATGTACATAAGTAATATAAGTAAAATTGTTCATTTTTAAAAGTGAAACGAAACGTTGTTTTATCTGTCAAATAGGTTCTCAAGATAAGATGGCGCAGGGCCTACGTGTGGATTTGTGGATGTTTGCTAATCTTTCACGCAAAACTACTAAACGGATTTTGATAATATTGTAGTAGATTTCATGCTGGATTAACATAATATACTGTTAGCCCGAGCAAAATCCACCAGGCGAGATTTTATTTTGCGTGTACATAATACGTATAGTACGTCCGAGATAAATTTAACCTAAACGTAAACAAAGCCGTCTATGACACAACCATAGACTAGTCAGTGATGCCAATTGGCCAATATTAACGCAATGAATAATGTTGGCTTCATGAATCCATAGACTATAGACTGTATTCTACAGTGAGCAGTGTCAAAATAGCGTATTTTTACTGTGAAGGTTTTTCATTTGATGTTTAAATATGTTAGTAATTGTTATAAAATGTATTGGATAATGAAGTATGATCCTTTAATATACATGTTAAAAGTGTTGTTAAGTGTGCACAATAAGTGAGTAAGTGAAAATTTCGATATTTTCGGTTTGTTTACCTTTAGGTTAAATTTATCAGGGACGAACTATATAATAAGTGTTATTGTTTCAAAGTTTTACGCCCGACAAAAACAGAGGTGTGTGTTTAACGTGTGTCTGTGTGTGTGTTCGTTGCGTCGTAGCTCACAAACGGATGAACCGATTAGGATTTTGATCATTATGATTCTATCTATTTAATATATTAATCTTCTTAAGGCGAGGAATAACCGCAACTAGCGCCACTCTTTTTTTACAATGACACAAACATCTTATTAAAAAAAGTAATCAGTTCAAACTTTAAGTAAATAGTTTAAACTAAGTTATTGGCATTTAATTACAGCTCTAAATCCTATACTGTATTTACTCTATAATATAATGTAAGTAATAACTAAAACGGCCGTTTTAGTTATTACTTACGAGATATAATATTAGTTTAACTATTATATATTACTATAATAAATTAGTTTAACTATTTACTTAAAGTTTGAACCGATTACTTACTTTATAATAACTATTTACTTTTTAATAAGGTCTTTGTGTCGTTGTAAAATTTATTTCAAAAAGAGTGGTGCTAGTTGCGGTTATTCCTCGCCTGTATACATATACAACTGTATATGTATAAAGGTGATTATATTAATATTGTCAAGAGAAGACGCGTAGAGCATTTTTTGTTTTGGCACCTCATATGAATTCCTTAATATAACTCGAAAAAAAATCAAAGGTCTACAATGACCACAAGTGAATCTTACTATGCTGGGGCTAGCTGGCTCCTAGTCTATACACACGAACGCACTGGTCGTTGACCTGAACAGGATTAAAAGTCATCTGTTTTGTGACTTTTATGAAGATCTTTAATCGTGATTTGTCGCGTTATGGTAAGTAATTTATGTGAGGTGTCAAATCAAAAAATGCTCTACGCGTCATTCTCTTCACACTTCGGCTTAGTATATGAATCATGGGTCGCACTGTATAATATGAATGTAACGGAATCTTTAAGCGTAATTGCCACAAACTTCCAGAAGTCTAATTTGAAATTTTGTAAAAGTATCAAGGACCAATGCAATTATAGGTACATGTTTTTTTATATTATTTTATTTATTATTTACTCTAGATACTAATATTGTAGAGTGGAAAATTTGTGATATTGTGCGTTTGTTCCTTTATTACGTCGCAGATAAATTAAACCCAAAAATATACCTAAACTTTCACATATTGTGCACAATTATTATCAACACTGTCACCGGAATATTAAAGGATCATATTTCATACTTCATTGTCCAATACATTTTATAGCAATTATGTAATCTATACTAATATTAGGTTCTTAAATATGAAATTGGCGTTTTGTCGTACTGGCCACTTTGATCTTAAATATATCCTGTTTGGTTAGGAATTCCAAATTCAAATTTAAACAGCTATTTACTCATGCATATTTTGTGTTTTGAAAACCGTAATTCATTTGTTTTTTTCTCTTTTGCTTTTTTTTCTGCGTCACTAATTTCACAAAATGGAAAACTTAAAATATCGCATTATTTACGAGTGCGAGTTCCACCGTGGCACCGGTGCTGCAGAAACGGCTCGAAGGATTAATGTTATGGTATGGTGTCGCAAAAGAAAACACGGTGCGTTTTTGGTTTCAACGCTTTCGTTCTCGAAATTTCGACCTGCAGAACAAGCCCCGTGGACGGCCGGAGACCAAGGTCGATAATGATGAATTGAAGGCTATTGTGGAAGCAGATCCTTCGCAAAGCACATCAGAGTTAGCTACAGGCTGCGGTGTTAGTGACAAAACCGTTTTAATCCACTTGAAGCAAATTGGGAAGGTGAAAAAGCTTGAAAGGTGGGTACCTCATGAATTGAGTGAAGCAAACCAACAAACGCGCGTCGACTGCTGCGTTACATTGCTCAACCGGCACAATAATGATGGAATTTTAAATCGGATCGCTACATGTGATAAAAAGTGGATAGTGTACGATAATCGTAAACGCTCATCGCAATGGCTGAACCCTGGTGAACCAGCAAAGTCTTGCCCCAAGCGAAAATTTACTCAAAAAAAGTTACTTGTAAACGTTTGGTGGACTAGTGCCCGTGTCGTACACTATAGCTTTCTTAAATCTGGTCAGACGATTACGGCTGATGTCTTTTGTCAGCAACTGCAAACCATGATGGAAAAGCTTGCCGTTAAACAACCGAGACTTGTCAATCGCTCTACGCCACTGCTGCTTCAAGACAACGCTAGACCACACACGGCCGAACAAATTAGAGGAGCTTCAATTGGAATGTCTAAGGCATCCACCGTACTCTCCGGACCTTGCTTCAACATATTACCATTTTTTTTTTCGAAATTTGGATAACTTCTTGCAAGGAAAAAAAATCAATTCCGATGAGGCAGACCAAACCGCTTTCAAAGATTTCATTGGTTCCCGTCCGAATGGTTTTTTAGTATAAGGATTAGGGATCATTGAACTACCTATAAGATGGCAAAAGTGTATAGATTGCAATAGTACATACTTTAATTAATAAAATATATTTTAATATGAAAAAATCGCCTTTATGTTCCTCGCATACAAAACGCCAATTTCATAAGTAAGCACCTAATATTATAAAGCGGAAGAGTTTGTTTGTTTGTTTAAACGCGCTAATCTCAGGAACTACTGGTCCGATTAGAAAAATTATTTTTTTGTTGAATAGTCCATTTATAGAGAAAGGCTTTAGGCTATGTAACATTACGCTGCGACCATTAAGAGCGAAGCGTCAGTGAGAAATGTTGCAAAAACTCTGCATAAACGGTTTAAGTCGCTCAAAAACCACGCGAACGAACGCGAGTCGCGGGGACCGCTGTCCCCGCGACTCGCGAATAATCGTATTTTTATATTGTCCAATGAGGGGTTTTCGAAGTGTCACTTTTAGGTACAGAGAATATCGTAAGATGGCGCTTGCTTAACCGATTCATTGCGGCACTCGATTTCGCAAACTTTTAGCCGTGGCGGCGTACCAATATTTCATGGCACGCCTGTCGTGTCAGCCGCCATAGAAGAAAATGACACACCTAGTGTGCCATCAGCCATGTGTAATAAAAATATACTTTTTATGCTTTTTAGGCATGTGTAGACCTGATTAGGTTTAGGTGTCATCGCAAGTTGATAGTAAACGGTCTTGTAAGTGGTTGAAAGTGGCTAAATACGAGTTTTTCTACGCGATTTCCTTGATATGGCGGGTAAGTGACTTTTTTATACAGATGTTACAAACCTTTTGTCATATTATTATTGTTTTTTCGAATATTATTGTGTGGTACATTAATATTGTGTAGGTTGGTGGTTAGTATTGTGTTTTTAAGTAACGAAGTTATCGCTAAGACATCACAACACAATTTAACTGTTCTATAGAAAAAGTAGGTAGGTAGGGTTAAATAAATATAACCTACTTACCTATATACGTTTATATTTTTGTCTTATGGTTTATGAACCTACGATATTTTCTGTCAGAGTTTTCTAACTATAGTTAAAGCTAATAATACGACAACAATTTAACCAAAATTAAACTTTGACTTATTCATAGGTTTTACGTTCTTTTTATCAAGAAGCAATCCAGAAACATGTTTACAGCTTAGGTTCATAAGCGTCTTTGATGAATGGTACTTATGCAAGTTATGCTACACATTATTTTTCCACAAAATTATTTAAAATTCATTTCACACAGCAGGTTCTTGGTTCTACCTATTACATTTTAATGGCGGACATCCTATGAAATATTTTAAATAGTGTTCAACATTAAGCTGTACTACGTATGTCCATTAAATTTAACGATAAAAGAAGCATATCCGCATTTAATATTACTTTGTCAAAATTGCTTGTCAAAAAAGGTTTGCCACACCTGAAAATTTCAAATTCATAAAATATCTAGAAACGAAGTCTGTGGGCATGTACAACGTGTAAAATAATGTATATTTTGTCCTGGACAAATCATCCTCAAAAGTAATTTGAGCAAGTTACAGCAATTTTATAAATGGCACGACAAGCGTGCCCTCCGCCACAGACAAAAGAAATCAATGGCACGCGTGGCGTGTCATCCGCAACGAATCGGATAATGTAATATGTCAAAAAAATCTGTGATCTCTATGGCCTGTTCCAATAGACGCTCTGAACGTAACGCTGATATTGACAGCTGACAGTGCCTGTGAAAACAGTTCAAAACTCAGAATAAAGAATCATATGGAACTGGCATAAGCATGTACTTTGCCTGCATACCTAAATAAACAAAACTGACAACAAACATGACGGATTAGGGTTGCCCACTTTCTTTTTATTTAGGAATATTGCGGATTTTATACCCCACAACTGAGCTAACTCAAAGAAATTGATTTTTAAACACTTTATATCAAATAAACTAAACAATATACAACAATTTAAATAAATGTTAGCTACTTACCGGTGATTTTGCATAGGCCACAACTTACTACAGAGGACTTCGTGTTACCTAAAATAATGAATTCAGAATTATTTTACAGTTTTGCGCAGTAATTAAATCGAAAATCACTCAAAAACCCTAAAAATCTCACAATAACAACGTTTGACATGTAAACAAAGTGACATGTAAAATGGCGTCCGTGACAGCAGAAGTATATCAAAGCCAATGAAGGGGGCGTTGATAAAAAGAGTGTAGATACTTATTTCTTACTTAAAACTCTTGTTGTAAGAAAGAGACAGGTAGCCTATTATTATTGCCGTGTGAAATTGAACTATTAGTACAGTTCCATATGATCTTTGTTCTGAGGTTCAAAACGATCCTAAACAGTGCTAAAGAAATGCAAATCTGAACGAAAAAAACGTATTTTCGTTTACTATCAGGTACTGGAACCTCAGAACAAAGATCATATGGAACTGTACTAATAGTTCAATTTCACACGGCAATAATAGTAGACTACCTGTCTCTTTCTTACAACAAGAGTTTTAAGTAAGAAATAAGTATCTACACTCTTTTTATCAACGCCCCCTTTATTGGCTGTGATATACTTCTGCTGCCACCGACGCCATTTTACATGTCACTTTGTTTACATGTCAAACGTTGTTATTGTGAGATTTTTAGGGTTTTTGAGTGATTTTCGATTTAATTACTGCGCAAAACTGTAAAATAATTCTGAATTCATTATATTCGGTAACACGAAGTCCTCTGTAGTAAGTTGTGGCCTATGCAAAATCACCGGTAAGTAGCTAACATTTATTTAAATTGTTGTATATTGTTTAGTTTATTTGATATAAAGTGTTTAAAAATCAATTTCTTTGAGTTAGCCCAGTTGTGGGGTATAAAATCCGCAATATTCTTAAAAAAAAGAAAGTGGGCAACCCTAATCCGCCATGTTTGTATTCAGTTTTGTTTATTTAGATAAGCAGGCAAAGTACATGCTTATGCCAGTTCCATATGATTCTTTATTCTGAGACTGGAACACAGAGTTGTTGGGTGGTTGGGTTGCCAGAATAAAGCTAATATCCATTTTCAGGTGTGTTCCTTTAGACTCTGAATTTTTCATTATGCTAGTGGAACGACTGACAGATGTCAAAATTTTACATTTCCTTTATATCCCATAAATTCTATTTATATTTTAAATTAACAATAATAACTACATTAAAAAAGAATCTAGAATAAATTTGCTCGATCCATAATTTAAAAATAACATCGAGATCAGTGAAATCTCTAAAATCTAAGTAAACGTCAAAAACAAGATGGGTAAAAATATGCAAATAAAGAAGTTTCACTTCAAAAAAGATTTTTGAAGTGAAACTTCAGTTATATATAGATAAAGAAGTTTCACTTCAAAAAAGATTTTTGAAGTGAAACTTCTTTATCGGCGTTGGAAAAAAATTTACCGTCACATTTTTTGGTTACGCGTCACATTTTTCCGTTACGCGCCATCTTCCCCCCCCCTTCCAGTCACCCAGAATCGTGAGAGGGTCAAGCCACGTTTTTTTATAGCACCCTTATTTATTTCTGAAACACAATAGCGACGTGATAAATAATATATCAATACTAAAAAAAAATATAAAAAAAAAATATATATATAAAAAAAAAATAATAAAATATAAAATAATAATAATTTATATAAAATAATAATAATTTATATAAAATCCTTTTGTTTAAACTTTATCTAATTTAACTTTATTTAACCAATTTCTAGAAAGTTGCATGTAGATCATTTTTCGAAAAATAAGGCCATAAAGAAGTTTCACTTCTTACGTGTGTACACTAGTACACGCACACATATTTTTTTTATTCCTTTCTATTTCCAAAATACTATTTTAAAAAAACTATTAGATAAAAAGTATAGTAATATCATCCAAGTCATTCTTATCATCCCATTTTACTGTACTGCTGGTGTATGGAAATCGTACAGTGCAAGTAATATTTAATGGTGTAACAACACAGACACACACAGACATTTGACATTTCTAGCATTTGGATTGGGATAAGTAAAAAAAATGTATTCAAAAATATATTTATTACGTATAATAATATTAAATTAATAATGGTAAACAACGCTTACAAACATACAAAAAACTGCACCAAAAATACAAAAAAGCTCTCTCAGTCTATCAACGCAGCATGCACTCCAGTTACGTAGGAGAGCCATGAATTTGACGATACAAATGGACCGACAGGACTGGATTCATACCTCGGCTTCACAGGAAACCCGTGTGCATCAACATCATGGTGATACAATATTCTCGTTTGCAATAAAATAATTGGGGGTAATTGTTTAGAGCAAACATGACTCTATGTTAAGCTTCTGGTTTTCCTATGAACTCGAACCATTTTATTTTTGGAGCATAATTTTGTAAAAAACCTGTAAATACCAAATAGCAGATTAATTACATTTAACTTGGTATGGTAACATGGTATGGTTAAAAATAATAAAAGTTAAAAGTACCGAATATATCTATTCAAACATAAAGTGATTATTTCGAACGGTTATCGATATAGAAATGTACATCACTATGAGAAACTTAACCTCTTTGTTATGTAAACAAATATTTTTTAATATAATGCAAACACCGCATACTAGTAGAAACTATAATAATATACACATACATCTATTAAAATAAATTAGTTCTAGCCTATTTGGATAAATTTACTAAGCCTATAACATTTAAAACATACTTATGAAAAGATATTGTTCCATCACAGTTTTCTTTTCGAGATGTAGGTATAACTTTTACACGCATTCACTAAGCAAGGCTTTTTCCGAAACAGTTATGTTGTAAATTGCAAAAACTGTAATAAATCAGATGAGAATTATTATCTATTACATTCTACTATTAAAATCTAAAAGAAAATGTTTTCTTCATGTTTTATTGTTGACACAATTATAGAATGGCATATAATGCTACCAATTGAAGTTGTCGCTAATTTCTAAAGAGCTATAAAAATACAGAGACGTTTTTATTTAGTTGGTTTGATACGTTTGACAGACCACCAAAATTTGACAGACCACCAAATCGACCTCTGACCTGGTGACAACGCGAAAAATCATGAAGTTGCTGTCTCTTTTACTCTCATGAATCTTTGCATTTGAAATTTGTTAGATAGATCGCTGTTTTTAGCTCTACTTTTTACACTCCTTCTATGTATTTATCCTATTTCTATGGGTAAAAATATGCAAAATGGCGTGATCATTCTGAGCGTTTTGAACAGTTTTTGACAGCTGACAGCTGCACCTGGAACACGGGGAATAAAATATAATGAATCATCGATAACTTTCTCGCCTCTGTGGTCTAGTGGTTCAGAGCTTCGCTCTCGACCCGGAGGTCGTGGGTTCGATTCCCGCGTTGAAACAACAAAAATGTTGTTTTCAAGTTTGGTCAGGACAATGCAGGCTGATCACCTGATTGTCTGACTAGAAAGATTATCCATGCGTCGGATGGGCATGTAAAAAGTCGGACCTGCGCCTGTTCTCTCGCCAGTCGTGTCGGTCTCTGTGTATTGCGCACACACTTGGGCACTATAAAATAACTCTTGCGTAGCTGGCCTGGTTTCAATGAAATCGGCAACGACACCGAAATCGGTGAGGGGAGCTATTATTATTATCGATAACTGTATCGATAACACAACACTAAACCGCCATGTTTAGCCGCGTAGGTATGCACGTATTTTTTTGTAGGTATGGCAGTTCCATTAGTTTCCTTATTCAGAGGCTTAGTAGTCGTTTTTAAAAAAGGAGAGGAGGTAGACTGAAATATGCGTTATCCATAGATTAGAGTAATTATTTTAATGCGATATCTTTACCATAGATTAGAGTAATTATTAGAGTAATTATTTTAATATAGGTAGATCCGCCACTTCCGGTTGTTTGACGGTTCAACATTGAACGTTTGATCTAGCGCCACCATGTATTGAGAAATGGTACTAAATGCTATAAATATATGTATATAGATATTAATAAATTACTTCAATTTGCTGCGGAATTAGTCTGTTAGATTTTTATGTTTCAAAGACCTTAGTTTTTAGAGAAGTGTTTATTTGTTAAGTTTCATTAACAAATAAACAATTCTTACAAAGTCTTTGAAACATAAAAATCCAACATAATAAAACAAAACATAACCAAAAATGTAGAATATTTTATTTTTATAAAATACGGAACTCTTTATACCTAGTGATACATTTTAATTGCATACTCTGTTCGGATCCAATTTAATCTAAACATAAACGACAGAGATCCGGTATTATAATGCTACAATAATTAAAACATCACTTATTTACCGTAGGAGAAAAAATACTGCAAACCCATTCATTAAATTGGTGGATATTAAACTTTTTCGTTTAGTTAACTTAACGTTTAGTATAATTGGATCTAAACTGAGATTACAACTGTAAATTCTTACATTATTAAATAATTTTATATTTAGTTTTTCAGGCAATTTTAACAAAATACATCACCAAAACATAATAGTACCTCCTATTAAATGTCTTAAGATACAGATTGTGTTATGAGTAAATTACGTGATATTACAAATGACCATACATTAAGCAAACATTAAATATTAAAATATTCATTATTATTAGCTTTTTTTTTAAAGTTTTGTAGTTAATTTCATTTTTTTATGTTATGGTTTAATAATTAACTTTCTTTATTACATGAACATACTAAAATCATCAAATAAATGCCAAATTCGTATAACACACTACACAAAAAATATTCTGAGGAGTAAGAAATATAACATGACCAGGAAGTTATTTATAAATGAACGATACATCGGTATTACATAAATCTTGCCAGATATCATTTCTTATATAATTATCACAAATTATTACTTAAATACAAGGTGTTATTTTCGATTTCCCATAACTTTAGAGTATTATCACTATAATAATATGAAAACATTAGATGGTTACTATGTGTGAAATCAAATTATGTTTATAATATTCGACACACCTCATTAACATTATACTTAAAAATTGAAACAGTTGTTATTTTTATAACTATGCAATTTAGATCCTGGGAAATGATATAATATATTATCGTAATATATGAAAGACACGAGTTTAAAGAAACTCCGTTTTGATAAGAGTATAAGTACATAGGCAGAGGATTAAAATACATAATATTACTAAAATAAATTGAAGACATTACCAGGATAATGACATATTCTATAACATTTAACATTATTACACTTCGAATCCAGTTATCAATCACTAACATTAGCATTATTAAAAAAATATTTAAAAAATCAACTATAACGCTTTCTTGTAACTTAGAACAATATCATATTATAGAAGCCTACGGTCAGACCTGCCTAGTTTTCATGTACGATTTAATAATTTTGCTTTGCAAATAATTGTAATGAAAACTAAGCCAATTCAGACTTTGGCTTGGGCAATATAATATTATTATTCTAAGTTCTACGAAGATATTATAGTTTAAGTTGCTACATAGTTTTATGTATTTAGATTTTACAATTTTTTTGTCTTTGAACTTGGCTCTCATTTCACATTTATATTTTCGTTGGCGAGTATAAAGAATATAATATGTATATAGTTCGTCTCTGATAAATTTAACCTGAACGTAAACAAACATAAAACACCAAAATATTCACATATTCACATTTATTGTGCACACTTATCAACACTTTCACAAGTAAATTAAAGGATTACACTTTCTTCTCCAATACATTTTAAAACAATTAAACAATAATTAATAAGTTTAAACATCAAATGAAAATCTTTCACTGAAAAATACGCCATTTTGACAGTAACAATTGTAGAATACAAGCCTATAGTCTATTGGATTCATAGAAAACAAAAATCATTGTAATAATATTGGCCAATTGGCATCACTTACTAGTTTTTGGTTGTGTCATAGACGGGTTTGTTTACGATCAGGTTAAATTTATCTCGGACATACTATAGTATATATCTCGTGGTAAATATTCTTTATACTCATAGGTATATTATTATATTGAAGACAAGAATTAAATAAGCACGTCGCCAATTCGTAACTAATTGCAGAAGGATAATAATTTCGAATACTATATTATTATCCACATAGATAAGATTAATATTATATTAATCATTTAATTTTGCCAGTCTAATTGCAGTGCATGTTGCGCGCCGCGACATCACTTTCTAGGGGCGGCAACGGGGTTCGTATTCATCAGTCATTTCTTTTTACTTAGGCTTCTTTACGCTTGTCTTAGTGCTCAGCATTGATTGACACGTTGAATACATAATACTGAAAAAATAAAAATAATTTGTTTAGTATACAAACTATTGAATGAACTTTATGGTTTTGTGATGATAATATAAATTAATTATACGAGGTTTGTTAAATACTTAAACAATATATTATTACATACTGGGCATTTATTATTAACTTTGTGATGCAGGGAGAGTACAAGTATTATATTATGTTTTATTATAAATATAACTATATTATATAAGACAAAATAAAAGAAAAGAAAAGACATGGAACGTCAAAGCGACAACATTATGTCTCAAAATTTCTGAATAAATTTTTTAACATAAATAATATTTCAGCGGAATACTCTTGTAAAAACAAATTAAATACGTATGGAACACCTCAAATAATCCCACAAATTATTTCCAAAGTCTATCAACGCCTGGTTCCCCGGCTGGATTGTTTTTACCGTCGATGATGTATGTACGCAGAACAGTGACCTGGAACGAACCTAAAATACGGAACGACCCTATTTAAATAATCTGTGGTCCCTGACTACTGACTACCCCGTAACCAAGCACTGGATGAAACTTACGACTGGAGCAATCAGTGAGAATGGCTAACCCACAACTAAATCTCCAGAAGATGAATATTATATAATCATATTTTTGTTCCGGGTGATATCTACTTAACTTATTATAATATTAATTATTGTTTTAAATAGCTTAGTTTCTATATCTTTATAATTTTTAGTTTTTGTATTAGGTACTTATAGTATATTATGTAAGTTTTTTTTTTTGTCTTTATTTACATATGTCGGCAGCCGCCAGCACGTCTTGCAGTAGTAACTTCATACAATGCCAATTTTGCAACCGGTCTTTCAAAGGGGCAAGAGGCCTAAACATCCACTTAGGTAAAACTCATAATCACAATTCAACAGTTATACAGCAACATCCCACACATCCCATTAACACATCGACGACGTCACATCCACTACAAACAATTCCTTTTTGGCAAAAAATATGTAATTATAAATCTTCGATTCCCATCCTAAAAAGAATTCCAAAAGGTGCCAGGATCCAAGTAGCCAAAAATTTGTCATCACTCATAAGACAAGTAATTTCTAATCCCGATTGTTGCCAAAATTGGGAAAATCTTCTTACTTTCCCTTTTCATATACTGCATGCCGCTCAGGATAGACAAAAATCACTTACATCTACCATTAAACATAACTGCACTCATGCCATCAATCCGTCTCCAACTAACGTTTTTAATGGCAATCGAACGCCACAACCTCTGCGTAAAACACATAATATAAAACATAAAATAGAATCAAAGGTCAGTGACGGCGACCTAAAAGGTGCCGCTAATCTGCTTTTTTCTACTGACACAATAGCCGAATACTCCCCACATACACTAGAAGCCCTTCATGAAAAACACCCATCACTTCCACCGCCCAGCATACCACCTTCGTTCAGTCCTGCTGTGCAATCCGTAGAGGCCTGTGTAAAAGACATAAAAACCGCCATAATGTCTTTTAGGAATGGCTCGGCTGGTGGGCACGATGGTCTAAGTCCCCAGCATTTAAAAGATTTAATAGGTGTCTCGGGGGACTCCGGCGGGGCGCTTCTAGTAGACCTAACAGCCTTAATAAACCTTATGTTATCTGGTAAGGTACCGAAAGAAATAACGGGCATAATTTATGGTGCCAATTTATGCGCCCTTAAAAAGAAAGACGGTGGCATCCGCCCTATAGCGGTTGGCTGCACTTACCGAAGGATCGCTTCCAAAATCTGTTGCACACGTATTTCACGGAAACTTGCCGATACCTTTCAACCTGTCCAACTTGGCTTTGGAAGTAAGGGTGGATGTGAAGCTGCCGTCCACGCCCTTCGCACATATTTGAAAACTAAATCTGGACAGGTGGTGCTAAAAGTGGACGTAAAAAATGCGTTCAATTCTGTCTCTAGAAGTGCTCTGCTAAAAGAAGTTCAAAATCACGTGCCCGAGATTTATGATTATATTTTACAGTGCTATGGTGCGGATTCAACACTTATATACCAAAATGATCGCCTGTTTTCCTCCACTGGTTGCCAGCAGGGCGATCCCCTAGGCCCCGCTTTATTCAGCCTAGCCATTCATCCCATCATTACATCGCTCACTTCAGAATTTAACGTCTGGTACTTGGATGACGGGACCATCGGTGGAGAAACAGCCTCAGTCCTACAAGATCTCCAAGTCATTACAGAGAAATTTAAATCCATTGATTTGGACTTAAATTTCTCTAAATGTGAGCTTTTTATTAACGATTCACTCGATATTTGGCACGAAGTAACCCCTAAATTCAATAATCTGGCTCCTAATATCAAAATTCTCAGTAAAGAGTCCCTTCGCTTACTAGGTGCTCCCATACTCAGTGAAGGTTATAATTCCTTCATCTCGGAACAAAATCATAAATTCTCAGAATCTTCCGGCAAACTTACTACAATAAATTCCCACATGGCATATCAAATCATTCGGTTCTGTCTGTTTGTGCCCAAATTAATGTACGTTCTTAGATGCTGTCCACTATGGAGTTTTCCTAACTTTCTCTCACAATTAGACCTCACCTTGAAAAACACATTAATAAATGTTCTTAATTGCAATATCTCCGACACTTCCTGGATCCAAGCCGTTCTCCCCATTAGGTTTGGCGGATTAGGCATCAGGAAGGTGTCCAGTGTCTCCCTTCCTGCTTTTCTGTCATCAGCTCATAGTATCCATAAACTTTTCACCAAAATTATTTCCAATTCTTTAGGCTGCGTGGGTATTGACTCATTACCGGAAGCCATTATTACTTGGCGTGGTCTTTGCTCAGACGAAATTCCAGTCCAACCCCACATCCAAAAGAATTGGGATGAACCACTACTTAATTTGGCACATTCAGACCTGTTAAATTGCTGCACCCCGGCTGATCGCGCCCGCCTCTTAGCGTCCGCTGAGCCAGAATCGGGATACTGGCTCCAAGCACTCCCGTCATCCAATATCGGAACTTTGTTAGATAACCACACTTTTTCATTATCAGTTAGCCTTCGATTAGGTACCGCCATCAACGAACCCCATCTCTGCCATTGTGGTGCCAAGGTGGACCGCCAGGGACATCATGGACTGTCTTGCCGTCGCAGTGCCGGCCGTCAGTCTCGCCATGCCTCCATAAACGACATAATCCGCAGGGCTCTTGCCACCGTCAACGTACCGGCCACTCTCGAGCCGAACGGTATAGTGCGTGACGACGGCAGGAGACCTGACGGTGTGTCTTTGGTACCATGGAGCCACGGGAAGCCGCTGGTGTGGGACGCTACCTGCGTGGATACGCTGGCAGCGTCACACGTGACGGCCACTGCAAAGACGGCGGGGGCGGCGGCGGCACACGCCGAGACCCACAAAAGGCGGAAATATGAATCCATCGGCGATGGATACATTTTTCTGCCTTTTGGTGTCGAGACTTTGGGTCCATGGGGTCCCAGTGCTAAACGCCTTTTGAAAGACCTATCTAAAAGACTCACGGAAAAGACAAATGACCCAAGGGCTGGCGCTTACCTCGGCCAACGTATCAGTTTAGCGATACAGCGAGGTAATACTGCCAGTCTTTTGGGTACATTACCAGCGGCCGCCGATTTAGATATAGTTTTTTACATATAGCCTTTTTTATTACTTGTTTAGTTTATAGTTTAGATAATAATAATTTACCTAAAATAGTTTCAATTTATATATGTTATTTTTAAGGAAAAAAAAAAAAAAAAAAAAAGACAAAATATATAATAATAATAATAAAAATATACATTATTCTAATAGGTACTTATAACAATAATTATGCATTTTATATTTTAGGTGTGTACTAAAATATATATCGTTTAGAAAGTTAGATAATGTCGTCGTTACTAACAGAGTATATATGCTTTATGATGGATAGGCCAGTATGGTTAGCTAATAGCTTATTAATATTATTAATTTGACTGGCGAGTCACGGCGTTTGTTGCTAAAGCGTACTAGTCTACTACAGCTGATCACATTACAACACTTGACATATGAATGTCTGTTCGTTTGTAACGCTTTCAAGCCAAATCTACTTAACCGATCATCGCGCACATTGTATGCGCGTGCGTGATGCGGGCAAAAGCTAGTATTACATATATTTATTTCTCTTTAAGTGCCTGCATTTCCTCTGTTAAGTTTCTTATGGCAAGGTTTCAGAGTTCAAAATTGCTACTGCATCGCTGTCACAAGACATTCCAGGGCATCACAACACACAGTTACTAGTTACTTTTGTCAATAAATTAAAAATTTCTGATCAAATGTTCTGATGAAAATGTTCTGATTACCTTTTTATTTTATTTTCAATATTTTGTTCACTGTTCATACAGAACTCACTTGAATTATAATTTAGCAAATAATGTCAAAATTAGATCCCCGTTAATGTTACACAAACAAATTGCAGGCAACAATTATTATTCATTATACATGAATAATGTTGCAATTAATATTTTAAAGTAATGTTGCATTTAATAATAATAATAATTAAACACTATTTAGATTGGTTTTGACCAATCAAAATGGTCAAACCGTTTTTTACGAATTAAGCTATTTTTAAAAGAAATTTATTATTTTGCTCACCTTCATACTAATATTTTCAATACTATGTTCACTGTTTATTCAGAAGTCGTGATTTCTTGGACACTGAAAATTAAAAAAATTAAATGTTAGAAAAGGTAATATTATTATGTAAAAATTTTAGTTAACATATATATTAGCAAATAATGCAAACAATAAGGTATGTTTGTTTTAAGCAAACATTTTATTATACCTCTTGATGCTGAAAAATATAAAAATCAGAAATGTTTTTTTTTATTGATCATGTTGCAATATTATATTTCGGCAAAAGTACATATAAAACTTGTGCACCAAATTATGATTTTGAAATAATGTTAATGGTTAAATGGTTCAATAAATTAGAAAAAAAATGTGACTTCAAAAAATTTACTTCTTGACACTGAAAATTTTAAAATTACATATTACAAAAGATAATATTATGTGTCATTTTTTGTGTGGAATTATAATTTAGCAAATAATGTCTAAATTAGATCCCCGTTTATGTTACACAAACAAAAAACAAATTGCAGGCAACAATTATTATTGATTATACATGAATAATGTTACAATTAATATTTTCAAGGAATATTGAATTTAATAATAATAATAATTAAATACTGTTTAGATTGGTTTTGACCAATTAAAATGGTCAAACCGTTTTTTACGAATTAAACTATTTTCAAAAAAAAAATTTTTATTTTGCTCACCTTCATACTAATATTTTCAATATTATGTTCACTGTTTATTCAGAACTCACAAGTCGTGACTTCTTCTTCGTTTTTGGACACTGAAAATTTAAAAATTTAAATGTTAGAAAAGGTAATATTATGTAATATTTTTTTTTTAGTTAACATGTATATCATCTTGATGCTGAAAAATATAAAAATCAGAAATGTATTTTTTTTTAATTAACATGATGCAATCATATTTTATTTTGGAAATTTGAGTACATATTAAACTTGTGCACCAGCTTATGATTTTAAAATAATGTTAAGGGTAGGTAGTCCATCAAAGTCTGCGCTTTTAGGTTTTTTAAAACAATCTGATACACATGCAAAAGTGTTTTGAGTTCTGAAAAAAATATATGTATTATTTAAGGATATAATATATTAAAATTCGTAGGTATTCAGTTACAAGATTTAGTAAACTTCACTCGATAGAAAAATATCGTATTTTTATAAAAAATCGTCTCTTTTCGTGGCGGGTTTTTCAATATTATGACTAAATTACTTATATTTAAAATTAGATTATTGTACTCAAATAAAGCTGCTAAATATTTCAAAGTTACAGTGACTGCTGTTTTTACATCAAATGGATCATCTTTCTTGTCAGACAATCAGGTGATCAGCCTGAATTGTCCTAACCAAACTTGAAAACAACATTTTTTGTTGTTTCCAACGCGGGAATCGAACCCACGACCTCCGGGTCGAGAGCGAAGCTCTGAACCACTTGACCACAGAGGCGACACTAGACACTAGGTAGTATGCAGATTATACAATATCTAAAATAAATTTGTGACAATTGTCTACTGCTCGTATAGAGGTCACTGAAAGAGTTGTAAATTTTTATCATCTGTATGGTAAAAAGTATTAAATATATCGACGGGTCCCAAGAACAACATCGTATGGAAAAATAAGACAAAATGCATTTTATTGCATATTTGTATTCTACATACTAAAAACTATATGGCACTATATTTTTTTTATATATTTTTCATTTACTTATTGAAATAATCAATCGAACAATATCTTATTTGAATTAGATACCCGCAAACAAACATGTATTGACATGTACGCACTTGTTCAATGCAACACTGAGCGCGCTCGCAGCGACTTACCGTCATTTGCGTGTTTGTTCTCTGCAAAATCAAATACAAACCCGCTCTCCTCAAAAATACAAAGATTTAGTTTAAAATTACATTTTATGTTTATAAACGTCCATCTAGTGAGTGGTTAAATAATGTCGGGATGGCCAGGAAAGAAAATATTACTAAATTTAGCTCTGCATTTAAATGAAAATTATGGCAGTCTTATTACAAGCATTAACAACAACGATAAAACCTTTTAAAAGGTAACTAATAGTTTAGTTGTGTACATAATATACTGTAACATTGCATAAATTGTTGTATTTTAAAGTTAATAGTTATTGTAAACAAAATTACACGGAAACTCATTCATTTTCATCGTTTATGCATATACAATTTTGTTCAACAAAAATCTAAATTTATCTTATAAATAAATCCAGAAAAACCTATTTTACTTTTATATTGATAGACTTTATAATAAGACTACGATTAGACATATTTATTTTCTACCTTATTATTGTTACATAAGTCTTTGTTCGGCAAAATAATTTATCGTTTGAGCAGATACGATTTTTTTCTTCGAAAATTTTTACTAAAAAATATGTCGTATTTGAATAAACAATTTTGTTCGCTGTAAACAATTTTTACATGCGTGTTTGTTCTATAAAAAAGTATATGATTTAATGTACTTTTTAATAAAATAATATAATTTTTAGTAATCTATATGAATTTACTTATAAATTTCACACTTACATTTTCCTTTTTGTTAGAGACTGGGTGTCAACGGTACACTAACGTCTTGCCTATGACACTTGGACCCAAGAATATTGACATCGATTCAGTAGTAGTTTGGCATGATGTTTTTGATGAAAATGATAAATTTGGAGAAAAAGCAGATCCTCATATCAATAACTCAGATACCTATTATGTTACCTGCGATCATTTTGCTTCACCATCTTTATATTTGCCGCTAGTGATGCATACATAATATAAAGATTATTTTCGTTGAACATTGAAATCACCTTCACCTTTAACAACTCATCAGAAATATTCATCACCAGAACTTGAAGAACTTACAAATTCAATCCCATATGATATTAGCTACACCTATACCTTTCTCAGTAATATATACAAAACATGTAATGGTCCTTTTTGTTTTAATCATACTGATTAGATTTATTCATTATAATCCGCCTGAAATCGCCCCGAAGCAAAAAAACGTTACATCTCAAAAAAAGGTGGATTTATTAATGATAAAATGTTTTTTTTATCTCAACACTTATACTTACAGCTTTACCTGTAAGTATAAGTCTTGAGATAAAATTACAGAAGAACAAAAACTGGTTTTATGGATTTTGGATGCTTGTTAATAGAGAAAAGCAGTGTATGTATGAGGCAAAGTATAAAAAAGCGATGTATAAACCGATATAGCACTTTCAATAAACGACACTTTACATTAAAATACTTTTTACCACTTGTAATGTCATCTAAGACTACTGTTTCCCGATTAACGTTTGTAAGTCAACGCCTTTTCATTTTTAAATTTATATATTAATATACGGTATATAATTGACGGCAGCCTCAGTATGAACCTTATGTTGTACATTAGGTTTACACTGAGGCTGCCGTACGATGAATAATGAATGGTGTGTTGAATCTATTTACACATTGAAAGCTACAACTGAGCGCCAGTATCATTTTAAACTACACCCATTAAAAGTACATTGAAACAATAATCTTGGCTTTTAAATTCCTATAAATATCAATGCGAAATATGTCACAATATTACAGACGGTAATGATAAAAAAAGAGCAGCAGGGACAAAAATTCTTAAATTATGATAATTCATCTTATACCTACTATTATATTAAAATGATTAAAGCCTGATCTTTCAATGGCCAGATAACTTATATCAGTGAAATAAATGCTGCTATGACATTTGGTTCATGTAAACTCTGTCAAAGTCACATAATATTATATATTCTTGAGGTAAAATTTATCCGACGATTGAAAATTCACCCTTAGGGTGACTGTTTAGGTTTACTGATTTAGGATTTCAAATAATTCCTAGAAAGTTCAAAAGTTTCTTTATTTCATTTAATTTAAATATAAGATTTGATTTAAATATAAAATATTTTATATAAAATAATATATTATATATTATAAGCCTAGATGAGAAATGATTGAAAAATAAATTGGATTAAAATTTATTTTTGTTAAAGATTTTAAAAAAAAAAATCATCTATAGATTTTATGATTTTTATAATGTAACAACTTAATAAAATTTATAAAAAATTTATAAAGTAAATAAGTATTTGTAATAACATTAACCTTTACTGTTTATATTATGAATTTAAACATTGAACTCACAATTATTGTCTTATAAGACATGAAAATGAAACATCAATTCCATAAAACAAAGTCGTATATTAAGATGTATACTAGATTGTTCCGAAGAACAATGTCGTACATTCAGATACGTGCTAGGTCGTTCCGGAAAACAAAACCGTATGGTATCATACGAATCATATTTATGCGAAAATAGTAATTAAGGTATCTAATAAAATGTGAAGATAAAGGTATTGAGTTCTCAAATAGCGTTTTGTATTTTTTTTCCTCAAAATGTCTATATTTTCACTAACAAATTATGATTATACGTACACAGAAATTCAAATGCTCATAGTGTAAAACGATAATTTTGCACATACGATTTTGTTCTTGGGACCCGTCGATATTTCCATTGTCTGATGTAGTGATTGAATTGTCATTGTGTGGTGTGAAGTATTCAAAGATATAATAATTATTATTATTATAGAATAATGTTAACTCAATAAGAAAATGATTTTTTAATGAGTTCACATTTATTTTGGCAACTAATGCCAAATTAGGTCTCCGTTTGTTTTATGCAAACATATTGCAATGATTGTTATATTTTACTAATATTGCATAATAAATAATTACTTAATATTGTTAAGATTGGTCCAAACATTTTGGAGAAGTTTGTTTTAAACTGAGTATTTTACAGATTAAACCAATTTCTTAAATAAATAGTGTGCTTACCTTGTTTCAAGAACCATAAATGACCAGCCCAGCTTGTGTTGACCTTCAATTTAAACCTATTAGGTTTCTTCAGAAATACCATTAAGAAGTATCCACACTGTTCCTCTTGAAGCTGAAAAATATTAATAAAAAAGTAAGAGGTACTAATAATAAATCAAAAATGTTTACAATGATATTATCTATATATATATAAATGAATTGCTGTTCTTTAGTCTTGCCAAGACTCGAGAATTGCTTAACCAATTCGGCTATTTTTGGTCTTGAAATATTCATGGAAGTCCAGGAATGATTTACATAGTGAGAAAATATCCTCAACAAAGTGGGTACGGGTCTGCTAGTATTATCTATATATTATATTTTAATGGTATTCCATTCTAATGGTGTTATGTATCCATGAATATTAAAGAAATTGTCAGAAGACACACATAACAGATAAAATGTGTTTACAGCTTTGTATCAGATAAAATATGAAAATATTCAATAAGAAATATAACAAGGTAAATCAGAGGAAAGGTAAATTAGAAGAATTGCATTACCCATAGTATGTGTGTGATACTTTATAATTAATAAGTTGATGTACAGTACACTTTGAGATTATATCTGTGGACTCCTTAAAAATAAGTAGTTGGTTTTGATTGGTTTACTTTCTTATATCCTGCACTTAACATAGTTATTAACAGCAGCTATGAATTTGGACAAATTTCAACAAAGCTTCCAAAATATTTTTGAATTTTCTTGGATTTGGAAAACGATGTACAACCTAAAAGAAAATGTTAATATTTAGATTAAATACCAGAGACTGAAGTATGATCAAACATCTATAAGTATAATATTTTAATTGCGTAGTTGCAAATGTTATAAAACGTTCTTGTAGTAGGTACATACAATAACACCTCGTGACATATTATTAGAGGCGTTTTACCTACCAATAAAACGCATATTAATTTACTTACCTTATTCGAAGCTTATATAATTGAGATAGGCACTACGTTTCCCGCCATCTTATTTCTATTTTATGTTTACCGGAAGTCCCCACTTTCGTCCCTCCATGGTGAAGAGGTAGGGAGTGTTAATAAAAGCGAGCTTACTCGTTTGCCAAATCATTGCGGCGAAAATCCTCAGGCAGAATTTAAACTATAAGCTTCGAATAAGGTAAGTAAATTAATATGCGTTTTATTGGTAGGTAAAACGCCTCTATTAATTTGACTTCCATTATTCGAAGCTTATATAATTGAGAATTGTTTGTTATCGCCTGGTGGGATCGAAAGTTTATCTTATGTGAAAGACGCCAATGTGAAATATACAAAATTAAATTTGTTTTTTTTTTTTTTTTTAGGTTTAGGTATCTTAAAAATAATCCAAAAATAATCCATATATAATAGGAATATATTAGATGTATAGTTTATCATAAAAATAATCCACACTACTATAATAGTTTATAACTAACATATTACAAAACAGCGTTAAACATAGGTATACAATATGCTATCGATATTAATTAATTAACTGAGTCTTATAATCAGAAATATTTATAACTTAATCAATTGGATCAAAAAACCTTGTAATAGACTTATTTGGAACAGATACGGGTAGAACTTCTCGCCTATAAAATTTACAAAAAGTATTTTGGGATCGCCAATTTCCTCTCAATAAAATATCTTCCATTGGGAAATTGTCCCACCAATTTCTTGACGCAACTGCTGACCTAATACTTCCAGGCGTAGCAGTTATACCCGCATCTTTGAAAAGGGATTTAATCCACCCTGAAATAATAGTCTTTGAGGCAGGTCTAATCTGTCCTCTGAAAGTGACAAATAAGTTATTTAATTTATGATTATTCCGTCTAGAATCAAGTACTTCAATAGTTCTCGTTATCCAGTAAACTGGATCTAAATTGATGTTATCTGGGTTAGCTGTCAACTTCCAACCTGATTGTCTGTAGTCCGACGTGTCGGTTTTTGAGCCAAAAGAGGGCCAAAATATGATTTCATTAATATTTTGGATACAATGGTCATTATCAATTTTTAATAAAGTTAAATCATGAATTCTCCTACCAGAACATAAAAGTAATAAAATTGATATGTGTCTTTGTACTTGGAAAGGATTGTCATGTTCTAAGGAATAAGTACTTAAGTATGACGCAAGACTATCTAAATTCCAAATCGGAGGTTTGGAGATTGTAGGTTTTTGTAAAGCTATGGATTTCAACATTTGTCTTACTAAAATGTGAGAACTAATTTTTTCTGCCGAATTCGGATTACAAAGAGTAGATACAACAGACTTGTGTAAAAGAATAGTATTATAAGAGAGATTGTTAATTAAATGAAGGTCTGATAAATATCTAGCTACATCTCCACCCTGTGGATTATGTAGATCAATCTGATTTTGGTCTGACCATTGTAACCATCGTTTCCAAGCAGTATTATAAGTCTTTTGTGTTGAATGACGCCATGACTTACTCAGAAGATCTACTTGTTGTTCGCTCCAAGCTTTTAGACTCTGATTCCACCCCCACATTTCCACACCTCTATCACCATCTCGTTGACCTTCGATGGAGCCAGACCCGTCGACACGTCGATCAGGAACCTGTCCAGGTGTGGAATAATGTACGGAGCTGCAATCGCTCGGCTTTTCAGATCTGCTCGCCAATAAACTTTGTCCCAACGAGGGACAACCAACAAGTATATTCCCTGTGAATGATTGAGATGACTCAATACCTTGGGTATGAGACACGGTGGGGGGAATACCCAGGCTAGCTGGAAATTCCACTCTCGTGAAAAGGCATCGTGAAATATTGCCTGAGGATCTTTTAGATTGAGTGAGACATAATTCGTTACCACATGAGCCTGACTGGAAGCGAAGAGGTCGATTACCGGGACCCCCCATCTGCGAAAGATCCTCTCTGTGCATTCGGTTATCAGATGCCACTCTGGGTTCCGACGAAGCCTTGACAAATGGTCGGCGTGACTGTTGTACATCCCTGGAATGTGAAAAACTTTTAAATGTATACGATATCGTTCTAATATTTGGAACATTTCAAATGTCAAATCTAAAAGTTTATGTGATTTTGTGCCACCTTCGTGGCGAAGGTATGCGATTACAGTTTTATTATCGCATTGAACTAGAACTGTGGTTCCACTCAACACTTTATAATAGATTTGAAAGACCTTTAATATGGCTAACATTTCTTTTATATTGGAATGTAACTTAATTTCGTCTCGGGACCAAAAGCCTGACAGACTCATATTATTAAGACGAGCACCCCATGCAATATGTGATGCATCGGTTGTCAGATCGGAGGAGGCATATGAATAGGTGAAGGCTTACGACAGTTCCTGAGCCACCATTCTAGGTTGTTCCTGGCATCCTGTGGGATCGTATGCCACCTGATCTCCGATTTTAACATTTTGTTGAGCAGCATTAATAACGCCCGGAAGTTGAGCCGACCTGTTGGGACAGTAAAACTTGCAAAATTTAAAAGACCTACTAAGCTTTGTATCTGTTTAAGAGTTGTACGTTGTTTATCTCGAATTTCAGAAATTTTGGTTATGATACAATTTACTTTCTCTGTAGGAAGTTTCTTTACATTAGTGGAAGGGTCCCACTCGACACCTAAATACATAATTGACTTAGATGGAACAATAATTGATTTCTCGTTGTTTATAATCCATCCTAACAATTTTAGAGTTTGTATAACAAACTGAACATGTTTCTCCAACTCCTTTGTCGACTGGTGTGCTATTAAAAAGTCATCTAAATACACTAATATACGTATACCTTTTTCGCGAAAAATTTGAGCCACCCAGTTGGTAACTGTCGCGAAAGCCTTTGGTGCAGTACTTAGCCCAAATGGTAAACACGTCATTTCCATGAGTTGTTTTTGGTATATCAAGCGTAAGAACCTCCGATGATTCTGTGCGACACGTACGTGAAAGTACGCCTGTGATAGGTCGACTTTGCAAAGCCAATCTCCTGGTTGAAGGAAATCTGGCACTCGATACATGTTTAGAAGTTTGAACTTCTCTGTTTTGATGTAACGATTTAAAGCCCTTAGGTTGAACACTGGTCTTGCAGTACCGTCTGTCTTGCGAACTAAAAACATCGATGAAAGGAAACTTGGTGACGGATTGCATAGTTTCAAGACTCCCTCTTTCCTCATTTTGTGGATAGCGGCAGTCATGTCGTGAGAACGAGGCACTTCTACAGCTCTTTTTTGTAAGTCCACATGAATGAGCGGAGGTTTTTTGTGAAATGGTATACGGTACCTGGAAATTATTTTTATTATTGTTTCCGATGCTCCCAACTGTTTCCATAGGTCCACATATTGAGCGAGACGGTCTGCCTGAAAATTCGTGTCAAAAACGACGTCGCTTACTATCTCCAGCGTTGCGGGAGGGTGAAGCGACACGTTTATTTCCGGAACCTCTTTGGTTCTGATGTTTAATGTGTGTCCGCGAAACGCCGCGTCCACGAAATGTCCCACGGTTACTCGGGGTAACAGAATGCGAGCCGTGGTGACTGCTACTTTGCGGAGGCAGATCGTTAGGGTAACAACCACAATAACCCTGTGAGGGTTTTTTATGACATGCGTGATCCTGTAAGGAGACGCTGGGCTTTTTACCCTCTGCCTGCAACGTGGTCATACGAGATTTCCTTAAAGGCCAAAAACACTTCCGAATTCCACCCGCCTTTTCTACTGTAGACGTAAATTTTTCTGCGACGAAAAGATTGGTGCATGATGGAGGTATTTTCCGAATCACAGATTTTATTGTTGGGTCTCTAACTTGCTTTGTAATAACTTCACGCCTCATTTGTATTACCTCAGCTCGGTGACCGCAGATAATCTGTAACATATCTGAGGAGACTTTCTGGTAGTCACTGTCTGTAAATAGTTCGGATAATTTATTGTTAATACCTGTACACTCAGGGTTCTCTTTAACCCACTTCGTGAAATCTGTTAGCAGTTTTTGGAGAGAGTCCCTTTGTTTTATAACACACATGGTAAGGGCTCCAAAAGCTTTATCTAATTGTATTAAATGGCGAGGAGATTGAAAGTTTAAGACCTCTTCATTAGTTTCCAAGTCCGTAAAGCCAGGAGAAGAAATATATGCTTTTTGAGCTTCTGCATACTTTATGTCATTCCAAGAAGTATTGTTTAAGTGTTGAAGGTCACTTAATAGTTGTAAATGACTATCTGAAGACTTTGGCATGGATGGTTCCTTAAGCCTTGTCTCAATATTAAAAGTTAATTCTTTTTCCTTAGCTTTGTTACAGTCAGAAACATCATCATTTATATCGTAAAGATTGCCACTTACATTTGAGAAGACTGAAATGTTATCTTCATTTTCATTAAAACTTTGTTCATTACCCTGATGCGACTGAAATTGATTGGTTAAAAATTTTTTGATGTCGTTCATTTCTCTATACAGCTGTCTGTATTTATGATCCGAGCAGCGTCTGCGTTTGCCCCTCCTTTTTTTCTTATTCCTAGAATGGCGATGCTTAGCAGTCTGACGATCTAGATGAGGAGCTGTCACTGTCAGAGCTAGAGTCTGAAATGAGGCGACTTCGAGGTGCAGACGGACCCGCAACTGGTTCATTATTATCAGTCATTGTAATAATGTTTTCATTCATCCTAAAAAATAAAATATTTAAAAATTATACTGGCTTTTACTGCAAAATATATATATACCTATGTATATATCTTACATTATTTATTATATATAATAATATAGAAAGAGGTAATAATTTTAGTAAAATTAAAAATTTTACAAACCTTGTTATTTCTAAATATTTATTTCAATGTCGTTTTCTACTAATTTAGAACGGAAAAATCCGTTAAAAGATTATTTTACAAAGTGTTAATACATTTTTATCGTATGAAAGTAATTTTTAAAATTACTTACGTTTTATTCATTAAATATATTAAAAAATGACATACCTGTGTTTATGTCCTTATTATTATTTTGTTACTACCTGTTACTGTTTAGTAGACACTACTGAGTCCGGCGGGAAACAAGACGCCAATGATTTGGCAAACGAGTAAGCTCGCTTTTATTAACACTCCCTACCTCTTCACCATGGAGGGACGAAAGTGGGGACTTCCGGTAAACATAAAATAGAAATAAGATGGCGGGAAACGTAGTGCCTATCTCAATTATATAAGCTTCGAATAATGGAAGTCAAATTAATGTAATATTATAGACGAATTTTTGTTGGTTATTATTATGTGTTTATTACTTTTTTATTTAAATACAAACTTTCGCCGATTTAATAAGTTAAATTGTATAAGAACATTTTTACGAGGTTATGTGATGTAAAACGTGTATTCGTAATACACGTTATTATACTTACTTAATATATTTTCGTGCGCCTTAAATGCTTAAATCTTACACTTATTATTACTTGTTTTAAAAGTTAATAAATTACCTAAATATAATACAGATTTTAAATTTTTTGCAGCCGGCAGCCATTTTTTTCTCAAAATATATTTTTTAATTCTTCTACTTCTTTTTATTATTGTTTTAACAATCTGCAAGTGTTGAATGTGCAAAAAAATAATTAGAACGGAATTTGCTTCGATGTTTGTAAGCTTATTGTACTTAACATTTTAAAAGTTACAGTTACAAGCTTCCATAACTAATCCAAGATTCCTCGGAAAGGAGTCCTCTAGACGCGGCGCTTTAATCGCGCAACGGCATGTTAAATATGTCGGCGGGATGGCGCTTCAGTCGTGCAACATGTCACCTGTAGCTGTCATCTGTCTACGAAACGTCAAGCTATGACAGCTGTCATGGCTTGGGAGTGGTCTATGCTCGGTTGACACACATCAGGGGGCTGACAGTGTAGTTCCATTTGTTACGTTTTGGCGCTGCGGTCGAAAGCAAAATGGCGTCGTTTTGTGACGTCACACACGTAAAGTTCCTGTTTCCTGTTTGTAGTGTCAAAATATGATCTATGTTGTCAAACATAGATTAGAGTAATTTTGTTGTCAAAACTCAAATATGGCCGCGTGTAGTTTGTTAGTGTTTTGTATAACCTCGTTTCTTGCTTGATTTGATCCAAAATATTCAATTACTCCGCAGATTATTGATACATTATATCAATCTTTTATAGTATGTTAATTAATTTAGTGTAAATATTGTTTATTTTTCGTTTTAAGGGACTATTTAAGTCTTGTGTCGGCGGTTGCAACGCAACTATTAGTTCACAGGTGAGTTTTACTTTTAACACGTTATAGTTAGAGCTAGTGTAATATAAAGTATGAACAATATAATATAATTATACTTAATCTTTGACTCATTAAGTTTGCCAATGTTTTTTGCTTTTGTATATCAATATTAATCTTAACTGTACTCATTTGTTTCAGACAGAAATACCCCTAGGCCTTAGTGATAACAATTATTACAAAGAGAACTCCAATGAGGATGTAAATGCTTCTGATGAAATGTTGGTCATTGGAAGAGCGGGTATGTATTAAGTACTATGGCATTTTGACACTCATTCTATATGATATTTTAACATATCAAAAGATACTGAAATTGTTTTATTTTTGTGAAATACCAAGGTTTAGTGGTTTGGAACTTGGCTCAGGAATTGGAGGTTGTGGGTATCAATAACTTCATTGAAACAACAAAAAATTTATGTAACACTTGTTTAACATATTTTTTGAAAAGATGGTATTTTCATAAATGTTAAACAAGTGTTATGGCAGTTTAAGCATATTTGATAGCAGAATATTATTGCAGTTTTATTTAGGGTAATCAACTTATAGTGCTGAAGGACAAAACTAGTTAATCTATTTTTGCTAATTAACTATAGTTTTTACTAGAAACCCTCCTTGTTTTGTTGTTGTTGATGGCCGGACTAAGTGACCGGCCAACTTATGTATTGTTTTTTTTATCTTAAATATTGTGTTATTTATTTACAGAAGTGACTGATCAACTTTTGTGTCATCAAAGAAATGAAAACAATTGAAATATGAGCACACTTCAAGTAAGGCAAGTGGCCTTAGAAACAGGAAAACCTGGCCTTGTGTGTTACCATCACTAGATGGTTGGATTACGACATTAGAGAGTTTTATTAGGATAATTATTAAAATATTATTAAAAAAATATTCTGTTAAATATTAATGTTCTTGCTATATCAATCGGGGCTTATTAGAAATTCAGAAAAAAAATCAATAAATAAATGTTAAATGTAACCTGTTTTTATTTTGTATTACTTATTATAAAAATAAATTACCTGAACTACAAAAACCTACCTACAAAAAAAATCGATACCTCACTAAAGTATCGATAGCTGGACTCGATTATTCAACCACTTATACAATGTGTGTTTGTAGTCTGTGATGTGCTATGGTCTGTGGTGTGCGGTCAAAATGACAGATGCTATAGTGCTGCCAAAACGTAACAACTGGAAACTCGGTAAAATATAGCTGTCGCATCTGTTACGTAGTAACTAATTCTTAATCTGTGACACACATTACAGTGGGGTGTCAGACGGAACGGACGTGAGCGCAGAACTCTCCGCGTTTCTGATCGTTATCCATTTGCATCCACGACCTGAGTTAATATTTTAAAGTGAAACTATGTTATTGTACAAACAATATACCAGTACTGTATGTGCGGCCTATTATTTCCTGACGATACAAAACAATCAACACGCCCACAAAATACCGCAACTCCGTTATCAGAGTGGGATTTACCCGCAAAATCAAGATAGATGGTTACAGGGTACAAATTGATGGATTGGATATGGCCTTGCGGACATTCAGATCACGTTGAGACGGAACAGAGTATATTACGGAGCCTTCACTACCAAAGGCAGCAGGCTATATGCATAGCAGAAAGACGAATGATGGAATTACAACGCTGCTGACGATGGTAACGTGCTGACAATGGGAACGTGACGATTTACAATAGAACCACGATATTATGACAAGATTGACGTGGCTAGTCAACGACAGGTCTTGGTTATAAGCTTGGTGGCTTTGGTAACAGGTGGTAGCAATCTTTTTATTCCTCGTAATAATTTGGAAGCCTTCAAAGTAAATACAATTTCAAAGTTGATGAAATTGCTTGCCCAAAAATGTAAATAAACTTTAAAAGTTTTGTGTTCGTTTGTATTGCTGTTTTGTTTTATTTGTAGATGGACAATACACTGGGATAGTGCTTGACTGGACGATGCATAGCCTTGCATAGCTTGCATACTTGCCCGATGCATAGAACGAGCTTTGCTGGGTAACCAACCAACGCAGATGAGCATTGTTTATCTTATGGACTTCTCTACTTGCTTCGCAAAGATGTGAACTGGTTGTATGAGTATCATTACTTATTTCATTGTAAAGTTCAAAATTGGTCTGGTTTTATAATCACAGTATTAGTAACAGAAAAGAGATTCAAAGTAAAAGATCTTACAGTATTTTGATAATTAAATTATGTGAGTTTTAAAACTTGTTATTATACTAGCTATGTTCTTATTAATAGAGTGAAATCAACACAGTTAATAAAGAAGAAATCAAAGTTTGATTTTAATGATAATAATTATTATTACACAACAAGTAAAGGTCTTATCTGTGCAGGTGAGCGCAAGTTGTAAACAAACAGGCTTATACAATAACAATTGACATGTTCTTTGTAAATATTGTTTACATGATAGTAAGTAGGTAGTTTGAAACTACATACTTAAATGTAATTTTCATTGGTGAGCTTAAAACAAAAAAAAAAGTATCTTTAAATAATGTCTAGTACATTGTTAATTATTCCTAAGCTGGCTATAAAAAAAAAATTATTAAAGTAAATTCGGAATACATATTACCTACAGATTTATCAGAGTATTACTTTTTAGAACAATATGCGATATGGAATAGTTTAAAATTCGTCTAACATGATAATATTGTTTGTGATATGAGTTTTATGGAATTAACACATTTTAATTTCATGTTTCAGAAGTTACTGTATGTAAGCTGGTACTAATGGTGAACAAGGCATCACACACTCAACGGTCCAAGAGTCACAGAGGCCGTGGGCTGTGGCTGAAGAAGAGGAGCATAAGAATGTTCTCCAATGGACTTCAGTGAGCTTCGGCGAACTTGGTTATCATGCGAAAGGTGGTAAACGCACTTCAGAGTCTTCTGGTATTATGAACGCCTCCATGGTCTAGTGGTTCAGAGCTTAGCTCTTGACCCGGATTCGTGGGTTCGATTCCCACGTTGAAACAACAAAAAAGGTTGTTTTTAAGATTGGTTAGGTTACTGCAATACTACTACAATGCAGACTGATCACCTGATTGTCTGACAGGAAAGATGATCCATGCGACGGATGGGCATGTAAAGGGTCGGTCGGTCGGTCCTGTGCCTGTTCTCTTGCCAGACGTGTCGACTTACCGTTCCGCTGGGTTATGAAAGTAAAAGGAAGAGAGAGTGCTTCTGTGTATTGCGCACACACTTGGGCACTATAGAATAACTTCTGCGTAGCTGGCCTGGTTTCAATGAAATTGGCTACTGACGCCGAAATCAGTGAGAGGAGCTATTATTATTATTATGAACGACTTTGGGGTCCAGTGGTTTAGAACCTAGCACTCGACTTTGTGAGTTCGATTCCCGCGATAGTACAACTAAAAATGTTTATTTTTGTCAAGGTTAGTGAGGACAGTGCAATCTGACAGTTGTTATTGTGTGACTCATACTGTAATAGCTTTTCTTCATCAAATCAGTTATGGAATAAGAAGGAATGGAAATGAAATTAATTTACTGCATAGTGATTTTAGATTTTGATCTTATTGTTATTCCCGATATTTAAACCTCCATAGCTTTTGATGTCCTCTTCTGGACATTTGCATCCCTCATAGTGTTCTATGGGAAGTAGTTGCCTATACTCGCTACACTTGGCAGGCGGGTCCGCGGGCGCAATTTCCAGTTTTGTATTCCCTCTGTCGCTTTAACGGCAAGGAAAAAATGGTTGCTGGATGGATGAAAGCTGCTATTCTTTCTCTGACTCCTTACCGATAAGGAAACCCAAAAAGAACTTAATTTTACATAGTCTGGACATTTTTTGTGCTGTTTAATTTTGTGTACAGATGGAGGTTGGGTGTTCGAGCAATGCTAGCGACGCGACGCAACGCAACGCGACGACGCGACGGAGCGCGGCGGGTGGTGCTGTGCGGCGCGGTGGCGCGACGGCTAGGACTTTCCGCTCTGTAGTCTGTACTTCGTTGAAGTATCAAATTCGAAATAAAATTTATCTGGTGAGCGTAATTGTTTATCTCTTGACTGTAGTGTGAAAATTTGGTACAGTCTTGTCTGAAACCTATTTACGAAATATTCATTTCGATGATGAATAAACATTGAGTCGCTAGATGGGGATCGATACTTGCTAAAGGCGTTAGATTCTATGAGGACATACAAGTATGCTCATTATAGACTGAGAAGGATGCTCTGAAGGTCAGTTGGTTGTAGAAGAGTTAGCTGATCAAAGGGATGATCTGAAGTTTCTGGCACATCGCGTGATTATGTTCGGTTGCACTTGGGGGGAAAATGCTCGATGGAGGCATTGTTCTCTTTTGACGTGCTTGATGGAGGCACTGATGGCATAATGGTCGAGAGAGGGGTTATGTGTGGTGTAAACTGTATGGAATCGCGACATGTGTTCATTGCGTAATAATGATTTGATTTAAAGTTTGAACTTCAGATATCCTTCGATGTTGATTTACAAAAGCACTATGTAATTAGTGGACATAGTTTGATATCAGTGAACATAGTTTGTGATCAATGTGCTAAGTTAAAAGAGTTGTAATAAATTTGATGTTAAAGTGACTACGTTTTATTGGTCAGAGATGACCGAGGGATGGCAAAGGCTACTGGTAGTATGTGTCTCTTTCAGGCACACACGAGGACGTGTGATGCGGCAGGATGGCCGTGTCGGCGGGATGGCGCTTCAGTCGTGCAACATGTCACCTGTAGCTGTCATCTGTCTACGAAACGTCAAGCTATGACAGCTGTCATGGCTTGGGAGTGGTCTATGCTCGGTTGACACACATTACAGTGGGGTGTCAGACGGAACGGACGTGAGCGCAGAACTCTCCGCGTTTCTGATCGTTATCCATTTGCATCCACGACCTGAGTTAATATTTTAAAGTGAAACTATGTTATTGTACAAACAATATACCAGTACTGTATGTGCGGCCTATTATTTCCTGACGATACAAAACAATCAACACGCCCACAAAATACCGCACCTCCGTTAAATATTTTAAGAGAATACTTAGATTAAATAATATAAGAGAGAATACCTAGGTAAAAGCTAGTATTCACCGACATTACGGGTTATTCCTACCAATCGTAAAATACTGACCTTCAATATAATAATATTTATTTACTTATGTTTAAGTCCCAATTATTATTGTCGCCAGACTTTTTTCACGGAATGGACTTTACCTATGACAAAGATATTTATTTAATACAATTGTAGCTGCTTTATCCGATATGGATATCTTTAACGACAGCTTTAATTGTTTTAAAGATCAATCTATTATAACGCTTTCTTAAGAATGTTTATTACTTTAAATAATTAATAACTACTACATATTTTAATTAACCTACAATAGTTTTTATTTATTAGGTTATTTTTTTAATCTTATTGTGTTTTGTTAATTGAATAAAGTCATATATTTCTATATTCTTTATTTTATAATACGTTTGTTATGTTCTTAAATGTTTATATTTTCTTACGGTCGACCTTATTGCCTTTCAAATAAGTAATTAATTAAATTATAATTTAGCAAGATCTTTAAGCTGTGTCACGTATGAGTTGCATGCATCGGAATTTTTAACTACGTTTTACTTTTTATTTCCGTAAATGTATTAATAAGAATATCTTTAGACGCTCATTATCACATTGCCTCAAAATATGATATATTTGAGGCAATGTGATAAATAAACGCTATATAATTGAGTACCTAATTAATACACAGTCAAGACAACACAAGTAATAAAAAATAAGATGATAATCAACCTAACCGCAAACAATATAAAAAAACATTAAATATCATTACACATACAATATTTAATTAGTGTAATAAAATATAATATATTTGAGAAAATATTACAAATTAACGCTTTAGAATGAGCGGTTTTTATTTTGACAGTTCTACTAGTTTAAGAAAAATGCTGATAGATGGCATTAAACCTAAGTAATATGTCAAATCCTGTGTAAAATGTCAATTTCCGCTTTGTTTTTTGTTTGTTTATCTTACAACTTTCTTTCTTTCACTTGCAATAGTTTATTATTAATTGTGCCCTGAGAACTAAACTAAACATGGCTAGTCCATGCGTAGTACAATTTTGTATAAATATAGGTAACCACCGCTTTCCCCAAGATGAAACTCGGAGATCAAGATGGATTAAGATTACGCCAGCCTGCAGATTTCATCTCTCCGTCATCACATTTGGCAAGAGGCCCAAGATGGAAAATACATATTTATCTTAGCTTGCAATAAGAAATAATAATAAAGTTTATTGACATTAGACTTAAGTTAGTAACATTTTTTTAATTTCTTAACCTAAATATATGTACATATCTTTATGTTTGTTACCTATCTTGGGTATCATAACTTAATGGAAACATAATACAGTAGGTACCTATCTTAGTTTATACCTAAAAACCAAACTTTTGTTTGCAGCTCATCGCCTAAAAATACTTAAAAGAAAAGCTGTTCCTTCTATATTCCCATGGAATGAAGCTTGTCAGCAAGCTAACCAGCTCCAGCAGCAGTCAGAGCCAATGTTTAATCCAACTGCAGTTCAGGCTACATATTCTCAATATACCTATATATACCAACCACTTAAGAGTCGAAAATACTCGGCAGCAGGCTGAAATTTGGCATGTATCTTTCATAGAATGTAAGTATAGGGGAGTACTAAACAAGAACTTTCCGAAATCCCTACGGAAACGGGAGAAAAGTGTAATTAATTATTTGTTTGAAAAATCAAAGATATTGAAGCCAGCTAGCTATAATGTATGTAGGTTTCCTTGGAAGTGTAGGAGATCACTAAGAAAGGAATTTGAAAGGATTATTTTTGTGTATGAAACAGCATACCTACAGCGACTTAACCACTTTATGAATAATTTCTCTACCAGAAAATGGATAATAGCTTTATTCAGGCAACCCTATTAACCACCCAACAAAGATCAAAGATTTTTTTGACATATTACATTATGCAAGCGCCATCTTACGGTAGTCTCTGTACCTAAAAGTGACACTTCGAAAACCCCTCATTGAGAAGTATACAGTCAAGACAACTGCAATAAAAAATAAGATGTTGCTGGTGTAATGAAATTAATGTTTTTTTATTGTTTGGTGTTAGGTACTTAGGTCTTTTATTCTATTGTTTACTCTGTATTCTGCTGCGACATTTTTTCTTATTGCCTTTTTAATTCGATTTACACTCTCATCTAAAAATACAAATTATTTATATCTATACTTTTTCACTTTTTACTTTATATGATTTATTAGTAAATGTGTAAAAAAGTGCCCTTATACTTAATTCCCTAAAGCTCTTGATAATAAAACAAATGCCAAAGTTTTAAGAAACAAAATATATCCACTCGTGCAAAGCCGGTACGGACCACTAGTACTATATTGTAACGGGAGGAGCGGAGGGGTGCGGTAGCCGGTTATGGTGGTGGCGACAGAGGTGACTGGAGGGAGCGGAGTGGCGAGGACAGGAGGGTTGATTATAAAATGGAGTGGCAGTTAGCGGAGCGTACATTAATTTTTGTTAATTTTCTGTAGTAAGACTATTACGACTTTAATTGCAATGATTACTCATTGCAATTAAAGTCATAATAGTTGAAAACTCTTTTTACTTAATATCTTTATTAGTCTTAATTTTTATAACTCTATTATTCTTTAACTTTTTAAAAACATATTTCAGTTGGTAATTAAAAGGCTTGTAAAAGTTCAGAATCGGGATATTAACACGCGCTAAGAAGATGAAGCGTTTCCGGCGTAATTATTTTGGTAATGCAAATTCCAAAAAAAGGAAGGGCAATGAGCATGTGAGTACAGACGATAATAATTACACCACGGCCTGTAATGTGGATAATATAGTAACGCAAAAGATCGATGAAGTAATGAGTAGAATTCGAAATAACAGTAATTCGAGGGTAGAAAAATTACTTCACACGGATAAATTAATTCCGGATTTTGATCCTGAAAATCGTGATATGAACGTACAAAATTGGTTAAAGAAAATCGATCAATTAGGAAATATTTACGATTGGTCGGAAGAAGTAAAATCATTTCACCTTCAATCTAAATTACAAGGCCAGGCGCGGGTGTGGTTTAACCGTTTAGATTCGTACGAATATACATGGGATGAGTATAAAAATCTCCTTACAAAAGCTTTTCCCCGCCATCACGATTATGCTACTTTATTAGAGGAGTTAATGAATCGTAAAAAACTACCTAATGAATCTATGACTAAGTATTTTCAGGAAAAATTAGCCATGTGTTACAGATGTCAACTAAGTGATAAGGCTGCAGTTTCGTGCATTATTAGAGGATTACCACACGAGTTGCACGCTAATGCTCAGGCGTATCAGTGCTCTAATCCCGACGACTTGTATGAGGGATTTTTGTCAGCCGTGGATAACTATCAAATAACGCAGGTAGTAAAGAATAATTTGGCTAGTAACAGGAATATAATATCTCGACAGCTAGAGGCGTCAAGTAGTAAAAATGTTCGTCAGCAACCTATATGCTATCGATGCAACGAGGTTGGTCATATTGCGCCTGAGTGCAGCGCACCCGATAAACGTAAATGTTTTAGATGCGGGAAACAAGGACATGTTGCCACTAACTGTAAACAAGATTCTGTGCCAAATCAAATTAATAAAAGTAACGAAAAGAAAGTGCAAGTTTTGTTGAATCTTAACGATAAGTATAAAAAGAGGGTAAAAGTAAATGGAGTATTCGTTAATTCTTTTATCGATACCGGAAGCGAATTGAACGTAATGACCAAGAGTGCTGCAGATGCTATTAACTTAAAAATTGAGTCATCCAATACTATGTTAAAAGGATTTACAGGATCGGCCGTTAAAGCTGACGGTTTGGTACATTTTGAATTAATTGTTGATGACATTCAATTACGTAGTACGTACAACGGCAGTTATCACACGAGAATATTTAGGAGATATAGCTCTCTTAATCGGACAGCCAGTCATAAATAACGAAAAAGTTGTTTTAAGTGTTTCAAAAGATGGAGCATTCTTTAAAAAGGTAACGGTTGCTGATTTAAATCTTATAGACACAATTGAGGAAGCGTTATGTTTCAGAGTTTTAATAGCCGAGGATACTGAAGTTCCGATTGGAAGTAGCCTTGTAAATGTGTACGTAGCTAATCCACCATCTGGGAACTTGAGTACAAAACCCCGACAATACAGCTTAAGTGGAGTTGTATATGCTGTTGGACGCGGAGTTTTACGAGAAGGCAAGGGCTACATCAAAGTCTGCAACATCGGAACTGGACCAATAATGTGGAAGAAGGATGAGACGATTACGAGGGCGGAGAGGTGTGACGTAGTGACAGAGGTGAGTAAAAATACATTTTTAGTAAGTAGCACAGATTAAGAATTAGTTACTACGTGAGTAGTGGTGAGGAGAGTGGTATAGGTGGTATAGAACGTCATGACTTAGATATTGGCAATATGTGTAACGAAGATAAAAATAATTTATTTCAACTGTTGTCTAAATATTCAGATTGTTTTGCTAGTTCTCTTAAGGATATAGGGTTTACAGAATTAGGTCAAATGGAAATAAAACTTACAAGTGACATTCCTATAAATCGAAAACCCTACCGTTTAGCTCATATGGAAAGGGAAGTAGTAGCCAATAAAATAAATGAGATGCTGGAGGGTAATATTATTAGGGAATCGTCATCTGAATATGCTTCTCCAATAATTTTAGTTCGAAAGAAAAATGGCGATTATCGGCTATGTGTTGATTATAGATCATTGAACTCGATAACGGTTAAAGAACGGTTCCCTCTTCCACATATAGATGACCAATTGTCAAAATTAGCCAATAAGAAGATATTTACAAACTTAGATTTATTTTCCGGGTACCATCACGTGAAAGTACACCCGGATTCTATAAATAAAACCGCTTTTGTAACACCAGACGGATTATACGAATTTTTGAGGGTACCTTTTGGTCTTGCGAACGCACCCGCAGTTTTTATGCGAGTTATTCAAAAGTTAGTGCGTATGGTGGGTAGTGATGAAATTATTTGTTTCATGGATGACATTTTACTATCAACAGCTGACGTCTCTGGTGGTATAAAATTATTGGAAAAAGTATTATGTAAATTACGGCAGTGTCAAATGAAACTTAATATGCGGAAGTGTTCGTTTTTAAAGTCTAGCGTTTTATTTTTAGGGCATGAGATTAGTGGCGACGGTATAAAACCAGGTGACCATAAAATAATGGCAGTTTCAAAATTTAAACAACCCAACAATTTACATGAACTGAGACAATTTCTAGGACTTTGTAGTTACTTTAGAAAATTTGTTAAAAATTTTGCAGTTTTAGCTAAACCTCTTAGTGATTTGACAAAAAAGAATAACGCGTGGTTTTGGGGTCCGGAACAAAATCAGAGCTTTGAGTTACTTAAAAAAAAATTAGTTTCTCGTCCAGTGTTAGCCTTGTACGATGAAGATTTACCATGCGAAATTCATACAGACGCTTGCAAAAACGGGATAGCTGGAATTTTGTTGCAAAAACAAGTAGATGATAAATTAAAACCGGTATTTTATTTTAGTAGGGTAACTACTCGCGAAGAATCTTTATATCATAGCTATGAATTGGAGACCCTAGCCGTTGTGGCGTCCCTAAAGCGCTTTCGTGTTTACGTTTTAGGCAAGTCGGTCAAAATTGTTACCGATTGTTCTGCGGTCAGATATACGTTGCAAAAAAAGGAATTAATACCTAGAATAGCACGATGGTGGTTAATAATTCAGGAGTATGATATAGAAATAGAATATAGACCAGGTGATAGAATGAAACATGTTGATGCTCTCAGCCGAAATCCCGTACCCGTTGATGATTACGATCAATATAATTTGCTACAAATTTCAAACGAAGATTGGTATTTAACAGTGCAATTGCAAGACGAAAAGCTTAACAATATTATTAAACAGTTAAGAGAGGGTAATGGGTGTAATGACGTGATTAATAATTATAAAATAAAAAATGATCGATTGTATAAGAAAACTTTAAACGGAGAAAAGCTTGTAGTTCCCTCCTTTGCTCGTTGGAAATTAATGCAAAAATTTCATGATCAAATAGGCCACGTAGGGTTAAAGCGTTGCGAAGAGTTAATTAAAGCAGATTATTGGTTCCCAAAAATGACACGTTTTATTAAGAAATATATAAAATCATGTTTAGAGTGTGCATACGGTAAAGGTGATTATGGAAAACCTGCTGGTGAATTACATCCAATACCTAAACCATCATCACCGATGGATACTATTCATATTGATCACTTAGGTCCCTTCAGTAGATTACCTAAAGGTTATCAGTATATATTACTGATTGTTGATTCTTTTACTAAGTTTTTGATTGCACGTCCTACAAGAACAATAAACTCTGTAGAAACTGTCAGGGTTCTTAAAGATATGTTCAGTTTATTTGGGTACCCAAAAAGGATTATTTCTGATAGAAATTTAGCCTTCACTAGTAGGGTATTCAAGCAATTCTCGGTACAATACAATTTTCGTCACACCGTGAATGCGATAGCTTGCCCGCGTGCTAATGGCCATGTAGAACGATACAATAGAACACTGCTTGACGCCATGCGCACCCGTGTAAAAGATCCTAATATGTGGACTGATTGTTTGCCGGACGTTGTGTGGGGAATTAACAATACAATTAATGAAAGCTTAGGTTATCATCCTTTTGAAATTTTATTTAGTTATCGTAGTAGACTATTGCCTAATTTGTCAGATGAGCCCAATAAAAATGCTGTTTCCGTCCAAGAAAAACGAGAAACTGTCTCTCGCAGGCTAAAGCATCGCAGTGAGGTTATGAAAAGAAATTATGATAGACGTCATAAGGCAGAAAGATTGTTCAATAAGGGCGATTTGGTCTTATGGAAGCAGGCGCCTACTGGTGGTGAAGTCAAAAATGTAAATACAAAATTACAAGCACTATATTCGGGGCCATATATTGTGCAAAAGGTATTACCTAACGGGCGGTATGAAATTCGAAGCATTAAAGGGATGCGAGGATATAAAAAGTTTACAGGCATTGTAGCTGCCGACTCTATAAGACCATATCGCAGTGCCCCACAGTATAGCGAAACAAGTAGCGACGAGGACATAGTTGATAGAGATGATCTGATCGATTTATTAGAGAGCTAATGTTTTTATTTTTATGTGCCAATTGCGGCGCAATTGTTATAGGATGGCCGACTGTAACGGGAGGAGCGGAGGGGTGCGGTAGCCGGTTATGGTGGTGGCGACAGAGGTGACTGGAGGGAGCGGAGTGGCGAGGAGAGGAGGGTTGATTATAAAATGGAGTGGCAGTTAGCGGAGCGTACATTAATAATTTTTGTTAATTTTCTGTAGTAAGAAGTAATCATTGCAATTAAAGTCATAATAGTTGAAAACTCTTTTTACTTAATATCTTTATTAGTCTTAATTTTTATAACTCTATTATTCTTTAACTTTTTAAAAACATATTTCAGTTGGTAATTAAAAGGCTTGTAAAAATATAGTACTAGTGGTCCGTACCGGCTTTGTTATATATTCGGTATGTGTGTTTAGAGTGTAGAACGCGAGAGCGTTTGTATTAACTTCACACAAAAACATTTTTATTACGGAATAGAAACAAATAAGACAAAAAAAACTGAAGACATTTAACTAGAAGAAAAACTAAGGAAAAAAAATAAATAACTACGGAATAGAAACAAATGAGACAGAAAAAACTGAACACGTATAATAATACTGGAATAAAAATTTGAGAAAAAAATAATAATACACGGAATAGAATTTTAGAAACTAATGACTTGGCAGTATGGTCTACGACCTTAGCCAGTTCATCATGAACGAACTTAAAAAAAATAAAAAAAAGGCGAATGAGGAATGTTTGACGAGCCTAAGTACATACGAAGACTTTAAAAAGATAGGAACGTACCAGGGGGCTGACAGTGTAGTTCCATTTGTTACGTTTTGGCGCTGCGGTCGAAAGCAAAATGGCGTCGTTTTGTGACGTCACACACGTAAAGTTCCTGTTTCCTGTTTGTAGTGTCAAAATATGATCTATGTTGTCAAACATAGATTAGAGTAATTTTGTTGTCAAAACTCAAATATGGCCGCGTGTAGTTTGTTAGTGTTTTGTTTATCCTCGTTTCTTGCTTGATTTGATCCAAAATATTCAATTACTCCGCAGATTATTGATACATTATATCAATCTTTTATAGTATGTTAATTAATTTAGTGTAAATATTGTTCATTTTTCGTTTTAAGGGACTATTTAAGTCTTGTGTCGGCGGTTGCAACGCAACTATTAGTTCACAGGTGAGTTTTACTTTTAACACGTTATAGTTAGAGCTAGTGTAATATAAAGTATGAACAATATAATATAATTATACTTAATCTTTGACTCATTAAGTTTGCCAATGTTTTTTGCTTTTGTATATCAATATTAATCTTAAACTGTACTCATTTGTTTCAGACAGAAATACCCCTAGGCCTTAGTGATAACAATTATTACAAAGAGAACTCCAATGAGGATGTAAATGCTTCTGATGAAATGTTGGTCATTGGAAGAGCGGGTATGTGTTAAGTACTATGGCATTTTGACACTCATTCTATATGATATTTTAACATATCAAAAGATACTGAAATTGTTTTATTTTTGTGAAATACCAAGGTTTAGTGGTTTGGAACTTGGCTCAGGAATTGGAGGTTGTGGGTATCAATAACTTCACTGAAACAACAAAAAATTTATGTAACACTTGTTTAACATTTATGAAAAGATGGTATTTTCATAAATGTTAAACAAGTGTTATGGCAGTTTAAGCATATTTTATAGCAGAATATTATTGCAGTTTTATTTAGGGTAATCAACTTATAGTGCTGAAGGACAAAACTAGTTAATCTATTTTTGCTAATTAACTATAGTTTTTACTAGAAACCCTCCTTGTTTTGTTGTTGTTGATGGCCGGACTAAGTGACCGGCCAACATATGTATTGTTTTTTCATCTTAAATATTGTGTTATTTATTTACAGAAGTGACTGATCAACTTTTGTGTCATCAAAGAAATGAAAACAATTGAAATATGAGCACACTTCAAGTAAGGCAAGTGGCCTTAGAAACAGGAAAACCTGGACTTGTGTGTTACCATCACTAGATGGTTGGATTACGACATTAGAGAGTTTTATTAGGATAATTATTAAAATATTATTAAAAAAATATTCTGTTAAATATTAATATTCTTGCTATATCAATCAGGGCTTATTAGAAATTCAGAAAATAAATCAATAAATAAATGATAAATGTAACCTGTTTTTATTTTGTATTACTTATTATAAAAATAAATTACCTGAACTACAAAAACCTACCTACAAAAAAAATCGATACCTCACTAAAGTATCGATAGCTGGACTCGATTATTCAACCACTTATACAATGTGTGTTTGTAGTCTGTGATGTGCTATGGTCTGTGGTGTGCGGTCAAAATGACAGATGCTACAGTGCTGCCAAAACGTAACAACTGGAAACTCGGTAAAATATAGCTGTCGCATCTGTTACGTAGTAACTAATTCTTAATCTGTGGAACGTACCTAGCGTTTGTTCGAAGTGGACCATAGAGTATAATAATATAAATAAATAAAGTGAGGATAAAGTGGACCCCCCCTGATCTTTACTTAAACAATTTACTCTAATCTATGCTTTACATTTTCTTTTTCGTAGTAACTAATTCTTAATCTGTGTTTTATTTGCAACTAAAATATTGCTATTTACTACGGAAAGTTGTTTTCTTCACATAGTAATAGTTTACTTTATATGTTTTAGTGGTATTCAAGTTCTTTACCATTATCACAAGTATAACACATTAAAAGGTTTAATTTTTAAAAGAATAATATGTTCAAAGAAATTTGTTGCTATTTATGCTTATCTGTAAATAAAAGAACAACTAACGTTATTAAAACAGATCTCCAGTATGTTTATGAGAAGCTCGCAGACATAAAGGTACGAAAACGATGTTCTCCATGACAACCGTAATCTTTATAATTAAAAAATATCTTAAATTCACAATTTTTTTATTACCTACAGTGTTAGTAGGTACTTAGACTTTACATAGACTTCAACAACTAAGTACCTACATACAGTATAAATTATTGAAGGGACTGCACCCACCTTGACCACTTGATACAAAGTGTTTTGTAACCCAGCAGGAAAAATAATTGATAATAATCTATATTGTCGCAGTCATCTGATTGAATCCGCTATTTAATTGAATGACTAGCGCTTTTATTGAATCCTGTTTTTACCAACAAATTTTAAAATCCGAGACTAGGACAGTCATTTAATATTTTAGTTTTAAACTTCGAAATTTTTGAATGAGTACTAATAAAACGAACATTTAAGTGAATTAATCAAAAAATATATCAACACATTGCTATCTGTACGAGCCGTTTGACGCCATTTTATAACCGCCTAGTGATTCAATTAAATAACCAGATTCAATAAGATGACTGCGACATATACACTGTTTTGATTCAATTTGGCCCAAATGCAAAAAATTGCTATGGGCAGCTATGAATTGAAATGTCACTTATTTACTCCTTGATAAGGAAATACAATAGAATATTTTTTGATGGGCAAAAGTTGGTGCCTGTTCTTTTGCCAGTCATGCCTGGTTACCCTCCCATTGGGCTACAGATTTGAAGGAAGAGAGAGTTTCTGTGCATGTCCAAGTTTTTGTTTGTTTAGCTGGCCTGGTTTCACCAACACCGACCACTGCTGCCACCATCATGTAAGATCAATTGCAGGAAATTTTACATGATCTGCTGCTTATGTGAAGAATGATATAAGTGTAGACAAAATTAAATTACTGAAATAAAATTGACTTTGTGAGAAAATGATTAATTGACAAGCAGTGAGTGAACTGATAATGCATGATGGTGTAGCTCTCGCTCATGTCAGATTTTAAACATAAAAAAGTACATCCAAATTGTTTTGTCAGTTTGTCTGCTACAAATTACAATGCCCTACAGTTGACAAACACCCATCTGATTATTAACATCCCTCTGTTTTAGTCGGAGGGTTAAATAGAGTAGCAATAATTTTGAGTTCTGATCTATTTACATAAAATTTATTACTAGATTAGAGACACCGAGTGCTGGATGTGCTACATTTGCCACACGAGACTGCAACAGTGTCTCCAGCTGCAGCAGTTGGCCGTGCAGACACGGGGGCTCATCCATGATCCCTGCCGGAAACAGGTACTTAACATGAAAGATTTTGATGTGACAACATCTAATAAATTGATGAACTCCGGGGCTGAAGAACATGTATCCATGTTATGTCATGAATAAATTAATTAAAAAAAATTATGTACTCCGGCTGCAGGTGTGATGCACTGTGTTGATATTTTTTTCATTAAATCTACATTAAAGCGCGATACTCGTTATAAAATAGTGTGACAGCATGGATTTATCTATTATTACGTCGCCGCCGGCTACTCTTAAAGAAAAATTTTAAGTTAAACTGACTGAGTATGAACGACATAATGAACGTAAGTTTTAAACATGCTGTAAGTCATCGTTTCTGGGGGCACGGTCGTGCCGCCGGCTACTCTTAAAGAAAAATTTTAAGTTAAACTGACTGAGTATGAACGACATAATGAACGTAAGTTTTAAACATGCTGTAAGTCATCGTTTCTGGGGGCACGGTCGTGCCCCCGTCAAGACGAGCCAAGCGAAGCGCAAGGGCACTACCTACCTTTTCTCGAAAGGTTTCGTCGTTTTTTTGAACTCCCATAACTTTGCTTTAGATGATGCTAAATAGTTGAAAATTTCAAAATATAATGACACCAGTAAATACATAAATTATACAAAGTTTGAATGTCGTAGCTACTATACTTTAGATTTTATCGATGTGTAAAAACCCCTGATTTCGTCACTGACTCATTTATAGATCATCAAAATTTTTAGGTTACTTCCGGAAATCTTAGAAAGCTGAAGTTATGTATGTAAGCTGTTATTGCTACAAAACCAACAAAAAAATTATTAAAATGTAAATGCCGCCATTTTGAATCCAATATGCTGGACCACCATATTGGATTCAAAAGGATGTTTATTATAAGGATCTGATGATCTTTAATTGATAAAAGGAATATAATATACAAGTACATATAAAACCTACGACCTACTTTTTGTAGGACCCATAATCGTTCAAAGTTTTGTTCCATATAATTTATGTCCGACTTTATGTATGTTGAGTGCGTTGCACTACTGCAATCAGTATATTCTATTATTCATCTACAAAAAGTCGGTCACCAATTATTAATCGGTGACCGACTTTTACCGAAGATGAAAAATATATTATTATAATATTATTTATGAGAGGAAGAAACCCTATAAGAAACTAGCTTGTCAGTGGCTCAAAATATTCTATAGAATTCCTTGTGCTAGTTACCATCATCACTACTACTATTAGATATAAGGTACTGTTGAAAATACTAGCTGGTATAAGCTAATATTAGCACCGGGCGTCGGCAGGCGTCGTGACGCTGGGCGTCGTGGCGCTGGGCGTTGGTAGGCGTCGCGGCGCTGGGCGTTGGAAGGTCGCCAAGCGCCGCGACGCCTACTGACGCCCAGCGTCGCGACGCCTGCCGACGCCCAGCGTCACGACGCCAAGCGCCGCGACGCCTACCGACGCAAAGGGTCGCGACGCCCAGCGCCACGACGCCTAGCGCCTCGACGCCTACCGACGCCCAGTGCCATGACGCCCAGCGTCGCGACGCCTGCCAACGCCCAGCGTCGCGTAATAGTAAGTGAAGCTAAGCCTAGTAAAGTAAGGGCGCATATATCAAGAACTTTGGTTCTACATGGGATTTGTCCACTTTTTGATAGATTTTGATCAAGGTGCTGGTAGATTTAGGGCGAGTAGTCTTTAGAACTTGGCTTTATACGATATCTGATAACTTTTTCAAAGGGTAAGCTATATAAACTCGTCTTGGCAACATTTTTACATGAAAATGTTTTTGGTGGGATTTCATTTATTTTTGTAAGTTGGTTACTGGACTTGTTTGAGTTTAAAAATAACCTATTTTGACCCCGGGCAATTAATTTCGCCTTATTCGACCAAATTAATAGAACCAAAGTTCTTGATATATGCGCCCTTACTTTACTAGGCTTAGCTTCACTTACTATACATTTCAGTTAAAACGTGATGCTTGGCCGTTTTATTTCACACACGATAAATGAATGCCTATAAAATCTTCGTAACGGTAGCAAAACGGCCAAGTATCACGTTTTAACTGAAATGTATAGTAAGTGAAGCTAAGCCTAGTAAAGCAAGGGCGCATAGATCAAGAACTTTGGTTCTACATGGGATTTGTCCACTTTTTGATAGATTTTGATCAAGGTGCTGGTAGATTTAGGGCGAGTAGTCTTTAGAACTTGGCTTTATACGATATCTGATAACTTTTTCAAAGGGTAAGCTATATAAACTCGTCTTGGCAACATTTTTACATGAAAATGTTTTTGGTGGGATTACTAATTTAGCTGATAAAACATACAAAACTACACTCAATGAATTATTAGAACTAGTATAAATATAAAAATATTAATGTTTTTATATTTATACTAGAATTTGCAAAGTTACATTTATCGTTAAATATCGCAAATTAGAAAAAAATGTCACCTAACTAGATATTCCTTATGTAGATAATTCGTCGACTACGCTAAATTACTTAATGACGTTCAGTCAAGACGTTGGACGTTACAATATACAATTAACAACATGACGAGTTGTCCTTTAAAATGTCATCATTCGATAAAAACGCTAGTCACTCAATGAAATGGCGATTTCAATTAGATGACTACGACATCTCCACGACCTCTCTAAAAGGAAGTGTTATGTTTTTCTAGAGAAACTATGTATTTATATTTGCATTGCAGCTACAACAGCTCAATGGCTGTACGTCTTTTCTTCTTCTTTTATTTTTGGCAACAGCGGTTGCATGAGTTTTCTACCATGTACGTCTTTTCATTATCATCATCATTAAACCGTTATATATAGATTCCAAACAGTCAGTGAAATCTGAAGATGTTAAAATAAATATAAAAATGATTTTGAAATACATATTCAACGATACTGTTTAGTGCCACAGCATATGTGTTATTGTTATTAGGTTCCAATTACACGTCCAATAATAAACACTTCTAGTTAATCGTATTTGGCTTTATTCATACGTAGCTAATTTAATATACAGTATCTTATACATAACTAGGTACTACAGATCTTAACTCTAGGGACCTCCCTAGGGGACTAATATTAAATCTATCTTAGGCTTCAATGTCAGACGTCATCTTGACATCTTATTGTTTTTTAATCATAATACATAATGACATAGCATTATGTAACAGATACCTCACTGGACATCCTAGTTTGTTTATTTTTATTTTCGTTTAAAGGCGCCAGTAGTCGCCATTTTGAATTTTAAATAAATAAATAAATAAAAATAAAAATTATTTATTTCAGACAATTACAGTCCATATAATGTGTTAGTAATCTTATAATTTAGAACTAAATATCTATGTTAGTAATGTACACATAAGGTTCTGAGTTAATTCAACGATCCACACATCTCACAATATGTAGATCGATGAAGCGACTCAGAACTGCAGAGTCTAACCTATCTGCTATCATTTTCAGAATGCTGTTGCAGCTTGCCCTTGTACTTTGCACCACAGACCATGTCTTCTTTCGCATGATTGCATAAAAATCATCTACATGGGCATCTGCAAACATACCTGAGGCACTACAGTACCGGGGCAAGCGCACCAGCGCCCTGAAAACATTGTTATATTGCACTCTAAGTGCATTGTAGGCCTTCTGTGTAAACTTGACCCATAAACCGCTTGTATAAAAACTTTGACAGTAAGCTTTAAACAAAGTTAGTTTTACTTCTAAATTACAACGTGCAAATCTATGGGCCAACATGTTTCCACGGACTGACAGTGCTCTCCGTTCTCTCTCTATATCCTGATCATCAGTTAGAGTCTCAGTGACAACATGGCCCAGATACTTGAACTGTTCAACTTGGTTCAACAGCACATTATTTAGGCATACTGCAGGTACATTATCCAGTCTTTTGTTTTTGCCTATGAAAACCATAAACTCACTCTTCTTTTCATTATACTTTAAACCATGCTGGCCAGCATAAGACTCACACATTTGCAGGAGTTGTCTTAAACCATTGATTGACGGACTGAGCAGAACCATATCGTCTGCATAACTTAGGTTATTAACACTTATGTTATCTATGTGGCAGCCGACATGCCTGCTGCTCAACCCCTCAATCAATTTGTTAACATATAAATTGAAGAGCCTCGGAGAGGTCAGTCCACCTTGTCTTACACCAGAGTTTAGCTGATATTCATCAGAATACTTATCAGCCCACTTAACAACATTTTTTTGATTATTATACCAATAAGAAAAAATTCCTATAATTTCTGAGGAGACTTCTGCCTCTCTCATCTTAGACCATAGCTGATCATAAGACACAAGATCAAATGCCTTAGACAAATCCAGAAAACAAGCATAAATTGGTGTTTTTCTTGCAAGATAGTAACCCACTGTGTGTTTGAGTGTTAATATGGCACTTTCCGTTGACAGACCAGCCTGAAAACCAAACTGAGCGTCATGTATTTTAATGTATTTATCAAGGCGCTCATCCAGTACCCTATCCAACACTTTTGCAATAATTGTAGCCAATGATATAGGTCTATAATTTGATTTATCACCTATATCGCCCGTGCGGTTCTTAACCAAAGGCATCACTATGGTTTTAATTAGATCGGACGGTAAATATGAATGCCTGATACAAAAGGTATAAAGCATTGACAGCAGTCTACTAATGTGAGGCCCCGCATGCCTTAAGTGCTCCACACTAAGCCCATCATGACCTGGTGATTTGCCCCGTGTCATATATGCAATGGCTTGACCTACCTCTTTACTAGTTACTTTAGTTGTTTGAGGAGTTTCTCCCTGAGTCTTAGTGCTATAACATTGACATGAAGGCAAAGGTGATTTTACTTGAAACTGATTTTTGAAAATGTTGGCTATATCCCTTGGCTCAGTAATACCATCCACACAAGCAGGCATTTGAGACTTATTACTAAGTTTTTTGGTATTTAACCAAAATTTATTAAATTGTTTGGCAGCGTGCTGTGAGGCCAGTATATCCATTTGGATTTGTTCCTGATTTGATTGACAAAATTTTAATCTTGACTTAAAGATTTTTCTGCTTAAACACATTTTATCATAAATCGGTCCACATGCAGGCTTTCCATTTAATATATATAATTTATAATCAAGCTTAGCCTGTTTATGTGATTCAGCTACATGTTTATTCCAACCTAAAATACATTTATTATTTATCCTGCGGTTATCCATTCTATCATAGCTGTAAATAGAAGCCTGCGTTAGTACCTTAACAACATTATTATATAATTTATCTATTACACATCTATGGTTGACATTTTTGCACATCTGATCAGCACACATGTTCAGTTCTTTAGGAAAATCAATTAATTTTAGATATTTATTACAATATTCATTATATTTATTAATTTGTTCATTTGTTCTATTGCCCCAAACAATACTACTTTTACATGGATTTTTATCTACTTTAATTTTGTTTCTAATTAAGTCTAAGTTAATTAGATATATAAGTTAATAGATAGAATAATTTTGTCTTCTTCTTCTTTTTATATATGGAATTTTGACTTACGCTATGTCTTTAGTGACATTCACCTGACTAAGAGGATTTCATTGACGTACAGACGTACGACGAATCATAAAAATCGGCCCAGGAGCACGATTCTCGGGCAGTGGAAAAAAGTTCGAATATTAGTATATCCCGCTCGCACGCGCGGTAAATCTCATTTGCATGAGCGGGACAGACCGATAGTAAAAACTAAGTTCGAGCCCTGAGAATTAGGGCCCTGGGCGGCGATTCTCAGGCCTCGAACTTAGTTCCGAATATAAGTATATCCCGCTCGCACGCGCGGTAAATCTCATTTGCATGAGCGGGACAGACCGATAGCAAAAACTAAGTTCGAGGCCTGAGAATTAGGGCCCAGGTCTGTGTAGTGTTTCAATTGATCATAAACTGTTAAACACATTACCACTCTGCTGCGTCGCGCAGTCGGATTTTATCGTTTTTTTTATTACCACTTTCTATTGTTATTGTTCGTTATAAATAAATAATTTGGATACTTTAGATGACTGATAAGCCTATTTTGTGCTTTGTTTGTAGATCTACAATGAGTATGGAGCTTTTGGATCTTTGTTAGAATTATCAATCTACAAGACGAAAAATATATCAACAACAATAACTTATATCAAACAGGAGTCTGATGTGAAAGCGGAACCATCTATTGACGAGGGTGGGTATACTTTCTATAATTTGAACCCAAACGTAAATAAACCATCTATGAAACAACCATAGATTAGTAAGTGATGCGAATACGAAAACAAAAATCGAAAGAGTAAAGACTATATTCTACAGTCGACTACTTCACATAATCTACATTTCAGTCACAACGTGCTTAGCCGTATTATTTCACACACGAATACCTATGAAATCTTCAACGGTAGCAAAACGGCCATGTTTCACTGAAATGTAGAGTGTGTGAAGCTAGGCCAATAAAGTAAGGGCGCATAGATCAAGAATATTGGCTCTACACGAGATCTGATAACTTTTTCACATGGTATTGCCTTTTTTCTTTTCGTTTTTTCACTCGTCTTGGCAATATTTTTACATGAAAATGTTTTTGGTGGGATAACAATATTTCTATGAAAATGAAAATGAAAATTCTTTTATTTCCAAATAGGTTAGTTACTAACACTTTTAGAATTGTCCTACATGATGACCTACCACCGGTTCGGGGACTAACCCGGCGAGAAGAACCGGCGTAAGAAACTCGCTCGGGGCCACCTTTTAGCAAAAAGATGGGAAAATTGTTCTTTTTAAAAAAAATATATATATAACAATGTTATAACTTAAATAAATTACAATTTACAAATTTATATATACTATATAATATAGAAGTAGCCTCGAAAGTGGCCACCTTATTCCCAGGGTGTGCTATCATTAACAAAATCATTAATCTTATAATAAGCTTTAGCACACAAACGTTCTTTAACTACTTTTTTGAATTTATTGATGGAAAAATTTTGAACGTTTTCTGGGATCTTATTGTATAGGCGTATACATTGACCTTTAAAAGATTTGCTTACTTTGCTAAGTCTGATCATAGGTATATCTAACTTGTGTTTATTTCTTGTATTTCTACAGTGATTGTCGCTTTTCGTTTTAAAATTATTTAAGTTCTTTCTGACATACATTATATTGTCCAAAATGTATTGAGAGGCGACGGTCAATATTCCTATTTCCTTAAACTTTTCTCTCAGAGATTCAAAGGACGACATCTTGTAAATGGAACGTATAGCTCGCTTCTGCAGCACGAATATTGTATTGATGTCGGCTGCATTTCCCCATAAAAGGATGCCGTAAGACATTCGACTGTGAAAATAACTAAAATATACTAGTCGCGCCGTGTCTTCATCAGAAATTTCTCTAATTTTTCTGACTGCATATGCTGCAGAACTGAGCTTATCTGCTAGTTTGGCAATGTGTGGACCCCACTGTAATTTGCAATCTAATGTTATACCTAGAAACACAGTGGTGTCCACTAAGTTAATTTTCTCATCATTTAATAGTATATTGGTTTGTACTTGCCTGACATTGGGCAAGCTAAACTTCAAACATTTTGTTTTATTAGAATTTAAAAGTAAGTTATTAACATTAAACCAATGTACTATTTTTGAGAGAGCACTATTTACCTCGTCGTAATTTGATTGCTGTCGCTTCACATTAAAAATTAGTGAAGTGTCATCGGCAAACAGTACTATCTCATGTTTTTCCTTAACTAAGTAAGGTAAGTCATTTATATAGATGAGAAAAAGAAAGGGGCCTAATATGGATCCCTGGGGAACCCCTAATTCTATTTTGGTCCCTGTGGACCTTTTTCCATTTACCTCCACCTTTTGAATCCTATTTTTAAGGTAAGAATTCAAAAGGCTGAGTGACGAGTCTCTTATGCCATAGTGTTGTAATTTCCTGATCAATGTAGCATGCTCCACACAATCAAAGGCCTTGGAGAGGTCGCAAAATACACCTAATGCATCCTGCGATCCCTCCCAAGCGTCAAAAACACTACAAAGAAGACCTATACCAGCATCCGTCGTTGATCGACCCTTAGTAAAACCGTATTGATTACTATGTAATAAATTGTTTAAATTAAAGTGTAATAACAACTGTTTTAAGATAATTTTTTCAAATATTTTACTAAAAGTCGGTAGAATCGATATAGATCCGATTTATTTCCTGCTTTAAACAGGGGTATAACTTTGCTGTGCTTCATTAAATCAGGAAAAACACCACTTTTTATACATTCATTGAAAATTATGGCTAGATAAGGAGCTACGATGTCAATTATTGACTTCATAATTCTTGTAGACATGCCCCAGAGATCAGCAGTGTTTTTAATATTCAACATCTTAAACGCGGTTATAATGTCTCTGGAATCTATTTCTTTAAATTTAAAATTGACATCACATTCCTTTACATTATCTCTGAGTAGTTTTTCAGCTTCTATAGGTGAGGAATTTAAATGTTTTGTAGTTGAAACCGGAATGTCAGCAAAAAACTTTTCGAAAACCGTCGCAACTTCTAGTTCATTCGTAATCTTTTTATTTTCATGAAAAAGTTCAAAATCTGAGTTGCGACAGGTGACGTTTCCAGTCTCACCAGCAATTACCTTCCATGTAGTTTTAATTTTATTTTTGGAATTTTTAATTTTATTCTTTACATAAATAGCTTTAGCAACTTTGCATACTTTTTTAAAAGTTTTTGAATAATTTTTTACATATGTTTTAAATGTTGCACTGTTATTAATATGTTTTTCATCATACAATTCATATAATCGTTGCCTACTTATTTTAATTCCTTCTGTTGCCCATTCAATAAAGTTCCTTTTCTTATTATTAGTTTTAACCGTTTTAGAAGTAAATACTGAGTTAAATTGGGTCTTTAAAATCTTAAATAATTTATTAAATGCTTCATCTGAGCTATTTGACCCATCCCATTGAATACTTGAGCTTAATTTACTTCTAAATTTCTCAATACGTTTTGAATTCACAGGAATAAACACAAGTTTTTCCATGGTGTTACTATCAGATTTAATATTAAAAGAAGCTAACTGTCCATAGTGATCAGAGCTTAGCTTATTAATAATTTCCTTTTTATATGGAGTAACATTAGTAAAAATATTATCAATACAAGTTGCCGTGGTGTCACACACTCTTGTCGGCTCATGAAACAGATTAAAAAGACTATAAGATTTTAACAAAGATGTGAATCTAATTGTGGTGGAGGAGTTTATGTCTAATAAATTAATGTTAAAATCACCACATACAATAACTTTTTTATTAGATCCACATATTCTTGTTAAAACTTGTTCCATGATTTGTTCAAAGGAATCATATAACCCTAATGGAGGCCTGTATACACATACAACAATAAGTTGACTCAACTCTATGCAGGCTACTTCAATTACTCGTTCAGTTGAGAGACTCGTAATGTCTTTACGTTCCTTAAATTTTAGGTTTTTTCTAATTAATATTAAAGAGCCGCCTCTAATGGCTTTTTCTCTACTGAACGAGCTTGCTATCTGATAATAGATCTGACAATAGACATTGACAGACAGACTTTTTTTTATTAACAAAAAATTTCACAAAGATCATCCCCATGAGGCAGAGTACCCAGAAGGCTCAAAGAGTTTCCTCGCTGGATGGCGATACTTACTCTATGAGCCTGGTAGGTGGCTGCTCTGGAGCTGGGGTGGCCTCTACTAGTTTTTATATTATATTGAAATACGTATTTCATACTAATCCGGACGCTTCTCTATTTCGAAATAATGTTTACCATCACCGGTTAAACGCATAATGTATTGAAAAATTATATAAGTGTATGTTATGTTTACTTAAATAGTTTTATTTTTAGAGTACGAAGATGAAAATGTAGAAACTACATTTGATGCCGTAGACGAGGAACAATTATTAGAAGATACATACAATGATCTGGCGGATAGTGATGCTGACTGTAAACGGGATTTATCAATTGGGTTGCGAAGTGATGCTTGGTTCGAGTCAAAAGTTCTAGAATTGAAAATAGTTAGACTGAGTCAAAGTATTATTGACCAATATGTTCGGCCCAGTCCCCCAACACACACAGCGACAGAAGAATATCTCGAGGACAGAGCAGAGCACACTGGTCCAGGCGCTGATGAACAGACCATAGACAATGCGGTATTGACACAGAAGCTAGAAGAGGAAATAGGTGATAAAGGTATGTTTGCCTCTCATATTATAAGTTGTGGGCTTAAGCTAAGTGATTACTGTCCGTGGGGTGTCAGAGAAAGAATACCACCTCCGTCAATATTCCCCGTGGGTGTCGTAAAGGGTGACAGAGACAGTATATATTTCCGGAAATGATCGGAAGTCTGCCAGTCGTGTAGAATATTCATCCCACTGGGTTCAGGTTCTGGGCGAGATCGATAGAATAGAATCTGTCCTTATGTATTGCGCACACGATAGATCACTATCAAAATGACTCCTGTATAGCTGGACACGTGTTTCACACAATACTCGAGTATCTTTATGACGTAAACACTCTTATAACTAGAGACAGGATTACAGCGTCTTTTGTTTTGACAGTTATGATAATGAAATGAAAGAGATGGCAGAACGTCGCGCTCGCCTACTACAAATTCGTTCCACCTATTACACATATAAATTGTTACTTGTTCATACTTGGCGTGCTTGCTCATTGGAATACAGTTTAGTTTTATTGTGTGAAATTTGGCGCGTAGCATGCCAAATTTATCATTTAATTTCGCATATTCCGCCCTTTTTCGTGCATATTTCAAGCATCTTTCGTGCATGTTTACATGCATATCACAAGCTTTTTATGTTGCATACATCCGATTGTGGGAATATGTACTAGTGGAAGCCCCAAAGGGAGATCTCCGACCTCACGATATGGTATGCTCGGTCAGGCCGAAGCCCACTGCACTAGTTGTCGTATATATAGCGGACTTGGAAAACTTCGATAGCGCGATGCAGGATTGTGGCGCTGTAGTACCGCCACACGGTCTCTACTTATAACATACCATGTATGTAGGTATCGAGCAGGAAAACACATGTGACTGCGACGGGCGAGGCCACGCCGTGAAGCACAGTCCCCTGTCTCCAAGACACCGCTCAGCTGTGATGTTTGTTTCAAGACGCTTACATATAAGTCTGACATTTGCTAAACGAATTTTTCACAAGAGAAATATTTAAGAATGTTGAGTTGAGACATTATTATCTATACTTAATATTATAAAGCCGAAGAGTTTGTTTGTTTGTATGTTTGTTTGTTTAAACGCGCTAATCTCAGGAACTACTGGTCCGATTTGAAAAATTCTTTTTTTGTTTGGTTGTCGATTTATAGAGGAAGGCTTTAGGATATATAACATTACGCTGCGGCCAATAGGAGCGAAGCGTCAGTGAGAAATGTTGCAAAAACGGGGAAAATTATTCACATTTGGGGAATTTCATTGCGTGCGCTGTATAAACGGCTTAAGTCACTCAAAAACCACGCGAACGAAGTCGTGGGAACAGCTAGTTTCATATAAGTGAGAAACCATATAGCTGCCATATTTGTCAAAAGAAGTTTAAACAAGAGTGTGATTTGAATAACCACAGAACATTTCATATAGGTACGAGAAGAACCTGCTGTGATATATTTTGTCAAAAGTAGTTCACACGTAAGCAGATATTGAAAATACACACAAGAATAATTAATTAATACAGGAGAAAAACCATATTGCTGCAATATTTGTCATAAGAAATTAGCATTGTCCAAAAAAAATCACATGTACCTACTTTGTATTTTTGTTTTTCGATGAAATAGGGTATTTTAAGAATATAAATTCGATATATTTGAAATTCATTGGATAGTTTTTTTTTATTTTTTTTTTAAATTTTCGGGTCTATGACGTCATTATCGGCCGGCAAGACGCATTGAATACATATTTTTTTTTAAATAAGGCATTGTCATGCATGTCATAAGAAATACTAACCTCAAGTCCCTGCATCTCCTCGTGTTTATTTATATTTGTTTAGTAAATTTTCGTTTCTATTTATAATGGCTGGTTCGCCAAATGCAAGTTATCTTATTTATGTGAAAGCTCATACGAAAATCTTACCAAAAGTTCAAAATTTAATAATATTTTTGACATTGCTTGCACAATTATCCGCATAAAATTTTCCAGAAAACATTAAAAAAAAACATCAGACTGGAACGTTGTTTTGAAACGTTACATCAGGAGGATTTGTTTTTTCGTTTTTCATGTTAACTACAAGCAAGGAATTTAAGTGTGTGTGTGTGTGTGTATGCTTGGTTGTGTATGTGTGTGCGTGTGTTATATACATTGGAGGCGCATATACACACTAAATTACTGTCACTTATTTATTTTACACCTTTCGCTATTTCTATTGCGATTTCGCTTATTTTTATTTGTATGAAGTAGGACAACGAATATAATTATTTATTACAATTATTTTATTTCGAAAGAAATTAAAATAATACAACTAATTACGATGATTTTATACGACAAATTATGATTAATTTCAGTGCCGCAGCGTAGTCTGTCGGGATTGCACGTTTGTTACTGTTTACGGTGCAGCGCGTTATCTATTCCGAACCGGTTTGATGTATGTACGCGGCGAGTTTGCCCGGCTTGTGATTACGTTATTCAATGACCGATGAAGGTTTGATTCAAGATGCAGACGGAGTTTTTGTCAACTTGACGGTTGATGAAATGGAGGAGATGAGCGGAAATATTATTGAGGAACAAACACAAATGACGAGGGGCGAAAATATGGAGTACTTAGACAATAATTCTAGGCCAGAAAAGCGAAGCCGTAATGTAGATGAGGAGGAAATTTGGACTCAAGTTACTAGAAGCGGCAAGAAAATAATAAGAGAGAGGATTGACAGGTCGAGGGTTGCTTGTGAAAATAAAATAGAAGTAGGAATCTCCAGTAAAGAGATCCTTCCGAAACAGTTTGCACTAGCACGTTTACTTAAAACTGAACAAATAAAAGATATATCCAGAGTAAAATATGTGAATCCACACAAAGTATTAATCACGTTGGATAGTGAAGAGAGTGCAAGTCTACTTTGTCTCAACAAAACATTCATGGATAGAACATTCAATGAATATACACAAACGCAGGTAAAGTTGATCCCTTAAAACAAACTCGTATACTTTCACTAGGTATCCATTTTCCTTCTGCATCTCTGTAATTCAATCTTTTTAAAGAAATTATATCCGCTACAGGCGAGGATAAACTCTCCAAAAGTTTGTCATCCAAATCTGTCTCACAATCTCTTAACACTCCATACGATAGCCCTACTTCCAGTGTCTTCTGACATTTCCATCTGAACGGGGAATCTGAACTGCTCAATTTTAGATTTAATACCATGAATAATATCACAGTGCTCGAAATGTTGGCGATTTGGCCACTCAGGGAAATTGTGTCCATCACGAAAAATTACTTGCCCTAAATGCAGTGACAGCCATGCAAACTGTGAAACACAGATTTACAAGTGCGCAAACTGCGGCGGTAAACATATGGCATTGTTTAAACTTTGTCCAATATATTTGAAAGAGAAGAAGGTACGAGATATAATGGCAGAATTTAATTGCACATACAGCATGGCTCTTAATATGTATGTTCCAGCTTCTCCCCAAAAATCACCGACTTTTGTAAATGATACTTCACATTTCCCATCAACGTCCTTTGCCATAGAAGATACACCATCTTGTATGGAAACCGAAATGCCCGGAAGTTATTCACAAGCTGTGAAGCAGTCATCTAAACCTAAAAATGTACCCCCGAAAAAACCCAAAACCCCCCGTAAGAAGAATACCCTTGCTGATGAAGATCCGGAGACACATACATCTTCAAATTGCGATACTGACACTACAGAAGAACAATTTTTAGATAAAGAAGAAAATATTACAGAAGACCGAAGAAGAAATTATAAGAAGACAAACAAATCAAGTTTTTTACAACGTTTAAAGGAAGTTTTATTCAAAAAAAGATATTATATGATTTAATGACTAAAATGAAAAAGATAGCACAAATTATTGGAAACTGGTTATTATCTGTCGTTGAGGAAAATATCTCGAAGTTGAACATTTTTAAAACTATTTTTGATGGATAATACAACCAACAATATAAAGTTAAATTTCTTACAGTGGAACGCACAAAGCATTAGACCGAAACTTGTTAATTTTGAACAGTTATTATCACAGGAAAAGATTCACATTGTGGCAGTAGGTGAGACCTGGCTGGAACCAGACAGTCCGTTGAGAATTTCTGGATACAATATCTATCGACAGGATAGGAATGACTCTTATGGTGGTACTGCGGTATTTGTACATCAATCAGTTAAATCACAAATTGTTCAAGTACATAATATTAATAGCGGCATAGAAATAGTAAAAGTTAGATTGATTAATTGTGAAAATGTGGAATTTATTATTTCTGTTTATTGTCCATCACATGTACAAACGTCTTTACAAGATTGGGATAGTTTTTAATTTAGGTAATAATAAAACTCTGGTATTAGGCGATTTTAACGCTCATCATTCCAATTGGTCCTACAAAACTGATTCAAGAGGCACGCAAATTTTTGATACATTAATTGATAATAATTTAATAATCTTAAATGACGGTAGCCCTACACGTATTAGAATGGTTAATGGTTCAGTTCAAAAATCATCTCCAGACATATCATTTGTATCATGCGATTAAGCAGTTAAATTTTATTGGAATGTCACCAATGAATCAATGGGTAGCGATCATCTTGTCATTAAACTTTCAACATACATTGAGCCTATTCCTAAATATTTTATTAAAAGAAATTTTAGAAAAGCCGATTGGAGTGCCTATTCAGATGACATTCAATCATCGTTTATAAATATAGCTTTACCTGAAGATAGTTAAAAGGCTTACGATTTTTTTAAATACTATTTTTCAGGCAGCAGACAAACATATTCCTAACATTAAAATAAACTTAAACCCCACCACTAAGTTCTCTCCAAAGCCATACTGGAACGCTAATTTATCCAAGGTTATTGCTGAAAGACGATTGGCTCTTGCAAAATTTAGACGCAATCCTTGTCCTGTAAACTTAGATATATGGAAAGATAAGATCCGTATGGCTCAAAGGCTATTAAGGCAGGCTAAAAGTGATAGCTGGCGTCAGTTTTGTAGTTCTTTTGATCAAAGTAGTTCTGTTGGTGACCTTTGGCGAAAAATGAAATGGCTAAAAGGTTATAGGTCGCGTGGCTTTAATATTGATAAGGAGAAAGCCATTAATTTTCTCCACAGTTACGCCCCTGATTATGTCTCTTTCAATTTACCTACATTTCAATCTAATAACTTACAATTAGAACAAATTATTACAATTCAGGAGCTTCAAAACTCAATAAAATCGAAAGACACCGCACCAGTCTAGATAATATATCGTATTCTATGATCAGTAAACTGCCTAATATTGGTAAACAGATTTTATTAATTTTATATAATAGATCCTTATTGACTGGTTTTGTACCTTCTCAGTGGCGTAATGTATCAGTAATACCCATTCCAAAACCGGGTCGTGACCCAAGTACATATTCGTCAATTCGACCAATTTCGTTAATGTCGTGCATATCTAAAATCTTTCATCATATGATAAACAAAAGGATTGAGTGGTATCTAGAGAAGAATTGTCTTTTTACGGAGAATATTGTCGGTTTTAGAAAATATCGTTCTTGTCTCGATAATCTTAGTCGTCTAGTCTCAAGTATTCAAATCGGTTTTTGTAGAGATCAAGTTACTGTTAGCTGTTTCTTGGATATTAATAACGCTTATAATAACGTAGATATAAATGCACTTGTAATTAAATTAGATAAACTTGGCATTGGATCAAAAATTTGTCACTATCTATGGAATTTTTTGAATGAACGCAATTTACACATAAATGTAGATAATATTTCTTTATGCAGAACCTCATGTCGTGGATTGGCTCAGGGGGACCCTTTATCTCCTTTATTATTTAATATTGCCACCTTAGATATATGTATAGATATATATATTTCGGAACGTAGGTATTTTTGTGGGCGTTACTTTATAGGATCGAAATAATAACACCAAGCTGAACGTGTTTATATTATGAACAATCAAACCTATTGCTACAAGTACTTAATGCAAAGCAGACATTGAACGTAAGCGAATTTAGTCAACTCCCTTTTTCTCAAGCCCCGCCATCCATCGCGCGCCACCCTGAACAGTCCTCTCTGTCATCGGTGACACACGTCTTCTCCTTCCTCTTTTGTAAGCGGCAACAGGCCTCTTGGGAAATATGACTAAACTTGCTAGGCTTTCTTTTTTTTTTCTTTGCAAGCCTTACGTTTCAACTCCGACACGGCCATTCTGACTAGTCACACGTCCTCGTGTGTTGCTCCTGTAAAAGAAAAAAAACCAGCTGCCATATCACAAGCCTTTTGCTCGGCCTAACCTGACTCTACAATTTTAGGCCAATTTGCTAGTTTAATCTCTAATAGTAATCTCAACAGATACTTTAACTTCTTTAATGCACAACAATAAACTACGCAAAGTCTCAGGTAATGCCTATATGACCAGGGCTCTTTAGTCGAAATACGTTAGCCGCGTAACACGACGTGTTCTCCCCACGGCTAACACGTGTGCATCACTCATTGAATACACATCATGTGGTCTGTGTAGACCCCAACCTTCCAGCATCACACGCCCGCTGCGCTCCACGTCCTACTTGAGTTGCCCCAAGAGGTACCGACTTTTAATGGTTGCTGCTGCGAAATGATGCTTGGTAGGTCAAATACTGTCATCAGAATTGGACTTCTATGACACGGCTCCATCGCCGACATACGTCAACCGCTTAACACATTTGTGTTAACCGCGGCTGGCTACCCGTGTGCACATGCACAGCGTATGGTCTGTGAAGACCCCGACTCCGCCAGTATCACACTACAGTCAGTAGATAAACAATTACGCTCACCAAATAATTTTGGTTTCGAATGTGATACTTCAACGAAGTACAGACGACAGTCGTCTAGCCGCCGCGCCACCGCGCTGCGCTGCATCGCTCGCCGCGCTCCGTCGCGTCGTGTCGCGTCGCTAGCGTTGCTCGAAGCTCGATCCACTGTACACAAAATGAAACAGCACAAAAAAATGTTCAGACTATCTAAAATTAAGTTCTTTTAGGGATTTATTTACTAAGACTTCGCTGTGCCTGTCTGTCTTTAATCAGGCTGTATCTCAAGAACAAAACTATCGCGGTTTAAATATCAGCAACAACAATGAGATTAAAATGTTAGATTTCACTATGCAGTGAAATTAATTTAATTTCCTTTCAATGATCTAACTGATTGAATGAAAATAAGCTATTACTTTAGTGTCACACAATAACAAGTGATCAGATTGCACTGTCCTCACTAAACTTGACAAAAATAAACATTTTTAGTTGTACTGTCGCGGGAATCGAACCCACAAAGTCGAGTACTAGGTTCTAAACCACTGGACCCCAGAGTAATTCATAATAATAATAATAGCTCCCTTCACCGATTTCGGTGTCGGTAATAAATTTCATTCAAACCAGGCCAGCTACGCAAGAGTTATTTTATAGTGTCCAAGTGTGTGCGCAATACACAGAAGGACTCTCTTCCCTTCACTCTCACAACCCAGCGGAACGGTAAGTCGACACGTCTGGCTAGAGAATAGGCACAGGACCGACCTTTTACATGCCCATCTGACGCATGGATCATCTTTCTTGTCAGACAGTCAGGTGATCAGTCTGCATTGTCCTAACCAATCCTAAAAACAACCTTTTTTGTTTCAACGTGGGAATCGAACCCACGAATCCGGGTCGAGAGCTAAGCTCTGAACCACTAGACCACGGAGGCGATTCATTCGTCATTCATAATACCTGAAGACTCGCTAGTGCGTTTACAACCTTTTACAAAATCACCAAGTTGGTCGAAGCTAACTGAAGTCACTCAATGAACTTTCTAATCTTCCACCGCATCAGTGGACTGCCACGGCCTCTGAGACTCTTGGACCGTTGAGTGTGTGATGCCTTGTTCACCATTAGTTCCAGCTTACATACAGTAACTTCTGAAACATGAAATTAAAATGTGTTAATTCCATAAAACTCATATCACAAACAATATTATCCTGTTGGACGAATTTTAAACTATTCCATATCGCATAATGTTCTAAAAAGTAAAAGTCTGTTAAATCTGTAGGTAATATGTATTCCAAATTTACTTTAACAGATATTTTTATGGCCAGCTTAGGAATAAATAACAATGTACAAGACATTATTTAAAGATACTCTTTTTTTTTTCTTTGTTTTAAACTCACCAATGAAAATTACATTTAAGTGTGTAGTTTCAAACTACCTACTTATGTTAACCCTCAAGACCCCATGATCAATTTATTGATTTATTGACTACTCTTAAGATTTGTTGTAACTAGAGATTTGTCAAGCCCTCAGCACTTGACTTTAAAACGGACTTCACGTAAAGACTAAGGGATAACACATTAATTGCATCCCAAGATTAATTATGACCAAAGCTTTGTTTATTTAACACACATGTCTTGTTGTATTTTGTTTCAACTATTGTAAAGGCTCCCGATGGGGACATTCGATCGTGGCATGAATTTCTGCTTGGTTGTGTCCCGACAGAAGATAACTTGTAAAAGCTCTGCATGTTAACCCTAATTAAGTTTTAAACTTTAATAAGTTGCAACTTTAAATAATTTTTTAATTCTTTTTGAATAGTCTTTCTCGCTCCTACAAACTTGTCTACCTACTTACTATCATGTAAACAATATTTACAAAGATCATGTCAATGTTATTGTATAAGCCTGTTTGTTTACAACTTGTGCTCACCTGCATAAGACCTTTACTTGTTGTGTAATAATAATTATTATCATTAAAATCAAACTTTGATTTCTTCTTTATTAACTGTGTTGATTTCACTCTATTAATAAGAATATAGCTAGTATAATAACAAGTTTAAAACTCACATAATTTAAGTATCAAAATACTGTAAAATCTTTTAGTTTGAATCTCTTTTCTGTTACTAATACTGTGATTATAAAACCAGACTAATTCTGAACTTTACAATGAAATAAGTAATGATACTCATACTACCAGTTCACATCTTTGCGAAGCAAGTAGAATAGTCCATAAGATACACAATGCTCATCTGCGTTGGTTGGTTACCCAGCAAAGCTCATTCTATGCATCGGGCAAGCATGCAAGCTATGCAAGGCTATGCATCGTCCAGTCCAGCATTATCCCAATGTATTGTCCATCTACAAATAAAACAAAACAGCAATACAAACGAACACTAAACTTTAAAGTTTATTTAGATTTTTGGGCAAGCAATTTCATGGAAACTTTGAAATTGTATTTACTTTGAAGGCTTCCAAATTATAACGAGGAATAAAAAGATTGCTACCACCTGTTACCAAAGCCATCAAGCTTATAACCAAGACCTGTCGTTGACTAGCCAATATCGTGGTTCTATTGTAAATCGTCACGTTCCCATTGTCAATCGTCACATTCAGATTGTAAATCGTCACATTCCCATTGTCAGCACGTTACCATCGTCAGCAGCGCTGTAATCCCATCAATCGTCTTTCTGCTATGCATATACCATGCTGCCTTTGGTAGTGGAGGCTCCGTAATATAATCTGTTCCGTCTCAACGTGATCTGAATGTCCGCAAGGCCATATCCAATCCAACAATTTGTAGGTACCCTGTAACCATCTATCTTGATTTTGCGGGTATATCCCACTCTGATTTCGGAACGTAGGTATTTTTGTGGGCGTTACTTTATAGGATCGAAATAATAACACCAAGCTGAACGTGTTTATATTATGAACAATCAAACCTATTGCTACAAGTACTTAATGCAAAGCAGACATTGAACGTAAGCGAATTTAGTCAACTCCCTTTTTCTCAAGCCCCGCCATCCATCGCGCGCCACCCTGAACAGTCCTCTCTGTCATCGGTGACACACGTCTTCTCCTTCCTCTTTTGTAAGCGGCAACAGGCCTCTTGGGAAATATGACTAAACTTGCTAGGCTTTCTTTTTTTTTTCTTTGCAAGCCTTACGTTTCAACTCCGACATATATATATATATATGTAATGTTAACATCTCACAGTATGCTGATGATTTCGTGATGTTGTACACCTCAGTTACTAATGTAATGGAAGCCAGAAGTACTTTACAATCAGCTTTAAATGATTTCGAAAATATATTAAATGAAATAGGTTTAGAATTTTCGCCTGAAAAATGTAAGATGGTAATATTTCAGAAGGGGTCAAAAGTAAGGGTATTAGATTTGTACATTAATAATCATATCATTCAGTCTGAAGATAGTGTTAAATATTTAGGTATGTGGCTGGATAGGTCTTTGCGGTGGAACAAACACGTTAATGAACTATCTGTAAAAGTGTTAAAATATTTAAATATATTTAAGATTCTGTCAGGATCAGGTTGGGGCTGTCACCCTAAACATCTAAGAAGACTTTATATAGCCATTATAAGAAGTCGTTTAGATTACGGTAGTTTTTTTTATGACTCTTGTTGCAAAACTCATCTTGGTAAATTAGACAAATTCCAAAATCAGGCTTTACGTGTTATAGGGGGTTTTATCAAAAGCACACCTATTCATGTTATGGAAAGCGAATTGTCTCTTTACCCTTTACACTTGCGGAGATGGTACCTAGGTGCCAAATTCTGGTTAAAGTCAAAATCATTTTCTCAAAATTCTACAAATACTCTATTAAATAATTTACATGCTATTTCTCATTGTTGGAAAAGGAAAATGCCGGTTTTACTTTCTATTAATGAAGAGTTAAAGCTGAAAGTCATCAGTAATAATATACAGTTAGGAATGTTTACTTTAGATATCTGGATAAATAATATAAATTTTAACCATATAATTAATTATGAAATTCCATCTAAGTAGTTATTATAAAAGCAAAGCGTAGACATAACATACATTTTTTGAAAGCTTTATGTATAGAATATCTTAGTAAAAATTATAATGAATTTAGGTTTATATACACAGATGGTCCAAAGAATGGGGGCAGTATCTAAAAAAGCAGCACCAAGTGCTGCTTTTTTAGATACTGCTTCAAATTATCATAATAAATTTAAAATTGAGGCGAACATTTCAATAATGCATACAGAATTGCTAGCTATTGCAAAAGCAATATTGTATGTTGCTACTTTGGAAAATGGAAAATATGTAATTTTAACAGATTCCAAGAGTGCGTTACAACATCTGGCTCAGTATGGCGGTTGCGTCCGACACGCTTGGACGCGCTTTAGTTACAGTATCTGTGACGCAATTTTAAGTTAAAATCTTAGTGCGTTTATTGTTTAAATATTATTTTTTGGTTAATTATGACTTTTTTGGTGATCTTTAATAATACTTTTTAGATTAATAGTGTATAATAGTGAATATTTTCGTTTTTTTCACGTATATATTTTTTTCGAACTACCCACAAGTTTTGTGATTATGAGTGAATCTGAAGAAGAAGCTGTGTTGGAACCCGTGTTTAATGACGAGATGTCTTCCCAAACTATAAATAGAATCGTGCTTGGATCTCCCGGTGAACTCGAAGGCAAGGTAGATCTAGAATGGGATGATGCAGGTATGTCCGTAGATCATATCAATATCGACGACGACTGTCGAATAATCCAGCCACGCAATAAAAGGCAGTTAGAAGGGGATTTCCAAGATCCTTTAACTGATGATGGTTTTACGCTCGTCAATAGAAACAAACGACGAAACCTGCAAAACACCCCCCCATCTGTATCTCCTAATCCACCGGGAGATTTTAGTAACAATTTTGAAATTTCTGTAACCTCCAAAACTATTATCCTACCGAAGCAGTTGGCATTTGCAAAGCTTTTGGCAAAATACAATGTTCAGGGAATAGAAACTATCAAGTATATGAATCCTTTTAAACTTTTGATAAAGTTTAAATGTAATCAAGACGCAAGCAATTTTTTGGATAGTAAAATTATAAATGATCATGAGTGGACTTGTACAAATACTAATGAAATGCATTATTGTTATGGTGTAGTCAGAGATATTGATATTGATATTGAAGATAAGGAATTGAAAGAAATTTTTGAATGTGATACTAAAATATTATCTGTTAAACGGCTGTTGCGAAAAGATTTAAATGGTAAATGGATAAAATCTGAAACAGTTCGCATAGGATTTGAAGGGTCAAATCTTCCAGGATTTATAAAGGCTTATGGTTGTCGTATGGCTATAGATTCATACATGTATCCTGTAACGCAATGCTCTAAATGCTGGCGATACGGTCATGTCAGTCACGTTTGTCCGTCCAAGACTCCCATTTGTCCTAAATGTGGTGAAAAACACGAAAATTGTGAAACGAAAAATTATAAGTGCGTTAACTGCAAAGGCGACCATCTATCATTAATGAAATCGGTATGTCCAGCTTTTAAAAGGGAGAGAGATATCCGTTTATATATGGGAAGTAATAATTGCTCTTATAAATTGGCTTTAAATAAGATGAAAGAAGAGACACAAAAAATGAGCTCATCTAGAACAGATGAACCAATTGCTATCCCTAGCACTTCTTATGTTAGATCCGGCGCTGCTTCGTCTCCTACTTACAGAGATATATGTGTTGGTGGTTCTGGGAATTATAATGATGTTTCAGACAGTGAAGATGATAATATGGAACTAGACGAATGTGTTTCTCCTACTACAAAGCAACTGTCAACATCTCATATTGAAGTTAATAAGAAGTCAAAGAATAAAGCGAAGAAAAGAAGTGTAATATCAAAACATAATGAAGAGGAAGTATTTCTCAATTTGGATATATCCAGAACGGAGATCCCTGTTGTGAAAAGCTGTAACAACAGCCATAGTAAAGAACGGAAAAAGTGGTTTCAAAGGGTTTTGGATAAAATAAAAGAAGCATTTGTCTCAGAAGGAAGTTTCGAAGATAAGTTGAGTTTTTCTGGTCTGAAGTAGTAGTTTTATTACAAGAATATTTGAATTTCGAGACGTTGCTTAAGTTCATGGGAAGAAACAATAATGGCCAGTAATAATAATAATTTGCACAGTCATATCAATATTTTTCAATGGAATGCTAATAGTTTAAAACATAAAGCTAGCAATTTTGAACTTTTAATTTTACAAGATAAAATACATATGGCTTTTGTGAGTGAAACATGGCTTTCTCCCCACATTTCATTGAAGTTTTCGGGCTATAACATAGTAAGAGCAGACAGAGAAGATTCATATGGTGGCTTGTGCGCTATCATACATAGATCTATTAAATATTCAGAACGAATTATTAATATTTCAAACTCTGATATTCAGATTATTAATATAGAAATATTTAATGTGCCTACACTAAAGCATGTGATTGCTATATATTGCCCTCCCTCCATTTGCACAAGTCAACAGGATTGGGATTTAATCTTTAATACTTTTAAATCTGGATGTCTTATTATCGGAGATTTTAATGCGCATCACACTCTATGGTCGTGTAAATCTGATAGAAGAGGTGAGACTGTTTATAAGGCTATGTTTGATAATGATTTCATATGCCTCAATGATGGTTCACCTACTAGAGTCAAGTGGGTTAATGGAAATCTTCAGAAATCCTCTCCTGATATATCTTTTGCATCCACTGACATTGCAATTGACATGGGCTGGAATGTTACCAATGAATCTCTAGGTAGTGACCATTTGGTGTTAAAATTAAATTGTGGCTTTATACGATCAAATAGATACATCAAAAAGAGAAATTATAAACAAGCTAATTGGACGGAATACACTAAAGAAGCAGCAACAATGTTTGATGTTGCCGAAGTGAGTGATGTTCAAGTAGGATATGATATATTTACTAATAAAATTAAATATTTGGCTGATAAGCAACATCCCTTGGATTAAAATCAGTGAGGATCCAACATCAAATTTTAAACCAAAACATTTTTGGAACAAAGAGCTTTCGAAGGCAGTTGCTGAAAGGCGTCTTGCATTGGTCCAGTTAAGACGCAATCCTACACCTTGTAATTTGTTATGTTGGAAAAACAAAGTATCTCAAGCCAAAATACTTATAAGAAAAGAAAAATCTAAGTCGTGGAGAGAGTTTTGTTCCAGTATTGACCAAGAAACTTCAGCACCTGCTATGTGGAGAAAGTTGCGCTGGCTTAAGGGCAACATTGGACGCCGAGATGGTGTTGATCCAGATAATGCAATGAAGCTACTGAATACGCTGACCCCCGATTATGTCGCTGAACAAGAGCCAAATTTTGTTGACGGACAACTCTCTATATTAGAAACACCAATCACTCTTGCGGAATTTCGTAATTGTTTAAAGAAGAAAGATACCTCTCCAGGAATGGATAATATTTCATATACTATGATTTATTATCTTCCACTTAATGCTAAATTAATGCTCTTAAAAATATTTAATCTTGTAATGACGTCAAGTAGCGTGCCTGATCAGTGGAGAGACATACAAATAGTCCCTATTCTTAAGCCGGGAAGGGACCCCACTCTCGCTTCTTCATTACGCCCTATTTCATTGATGTCTTGTCCGTGTAAGATATTTCATTTGATTTTATTAAAAAGATTGGAGTGGTTTGTTGAAAGCAAGGGCCTCCTTCCCGACTCATCAACAGGCTTTAGACGCGGTCACTCTTGTATTGATAATTTAGCCCTGCTTACGTCTAATATTCAATTAGGTTTTGCCAGAAGGGAGCCCACTATTGCCTGTTTTCTCGATATTGATAATGCCTATAACAATGTCAATATTACTGCATTAGTTAATATTCTAAATGAGATAGGAGTTGGTATTAAGATTTGTAAATATTTGTTCAATTTTCTTTCTAAGCGATGTTGTAGAATTAACTCAAATAATCATAATACATCTTTAATAATTAGAAATACATATCGAGGATTAGCACAAGGTGATCCTCTCTCTCCGCTTTTATACAATATTGTAACTATGGGCATTACCAGGATCATAAATAATGTCTGTAGTTCCCAGTATGCCGATGATTTCGTTTTGTATAAAACTGTTGTGAATAGAAATGATGTAGAAGCGGCAAACTGCCTTAAATCAGCTATCAAAGCGATGATTAATTATCTGGATACTATTGGCTTACAATTATCTGTACCTAAATCTAATATTTGTGTTTTTAACAGATCAAGAAGAATTTTAAATGTTAATGTTGAAGTCAATGGCTTGTCACTTAACATGGTTAACAAAGTTAAATACCTAGGTTTATGGCTGGACTCGTCCTTGAGATGGAGTCTTCATATAAATGAATTGTGTGCTAAAAGCTATAAATGTTTGAATATTTTAAAAGTTCTATCAGGCAGGTCGTGGGGAGTTCATCCCAAGTATATTCGCCGGCTTTATGTGTCCCTGGTAAGAAGTCGTCTAGACTATGCCAGTTTCATATATGGCAGTTGTGCAAAAACGCATCTTAAAAAGCTTGATGTTTTACAAAACAGAGCATTGAGAATATGTGGCTCCTTTATACGAAGCACTCCGGTATTTGTTATGCAGAGTGAACTATCCATTCCGCCTTTGTATATACGCCGCTACTTGTTGGCTTGTAGATATCTACTTAAAATTAAGTCTGTCATAGGCAGTCATGTGTTAGATTCTTTAAATAAGCTAACTTTGGTTCGTAATTATTTTAGTAACACAAATAATCCTATGCTAGCACAAATCTGTTCGGAATGGAAAGATGTTAATGTTTATCATAGTGGCAAGCTAGAGACTTATTCATTAAGTACATGGGTATCTTCTATTGATGTAAAGGAACTCATTGCAGATAAAGCTGGCGATATGCCCCCGAAACGGAGCTTATCTGATTTTGAACTTAAAAATTATTTTTTGCAAGTTATTTCTGATTATTATTCTGATTGTTATAAAATATACACAGATGGTTCTAAATGCACTCAAGGTGTTGGAGCCGCCTTTTTTGATTCACAATTGAATGTTTCACAAAAGTTTAAATTGAACAAAGAAAATAACATAATGACGGCTGAACTTGTGGCTATAAAAGAATCACTATTGTACGTTAATAATTTAAATAACATTAACAGTATAGTGATATTATCGGATTCGAAAAGTGCTCTCCAACACTTAAGTCAGTGTGTTACTAAGCAACGTGGGCTTCCAATCGCCTTCAAAGCATTAGATTTATTACGCCGGGTTGCTAGCAATGTTTCTGTGAAACTACAATGGGTTCCGTCTCATATAGGTTTGTTTGGAAACGAAACTGCCGATGTGCTTGCCAAAGAAGCAGTAATAGATGGTCTCATGCTTTACTCTAAACCTTTTGCCATTGAGCTTCGTCCTCAAATTAAGAAAAAGTCTCTCCAGAAATGGGAATATCATTTTGGTGAGGAACTTAAAAGAGGTGTGGGAGTGTGGTATAGTACCATCCAAAATAAACCTGTATGGGAGCCTTGGTTTATTTCTTGTAACATGTCGAGAAAGTCATTGGTGTCAGCCTTTAGGTTGCGATCTGGGCACATTCCAGCAAATAAGTTTTATTATTTGGTAGGAATTAAGCCTTCACCTAATTGTGAAGAGTGTCAAAAGCCAGAGGACCTTTTACATGTATTGCTGGAGTGTGCTCGAACTGCAGAGTTGAGATCAAAGTTTTTAGGAGACTTGGGTTGCCTATACAATGGGCAGATCAATTGTATCCTTTCGGAACCGTTGTCCCCAGAGGCAAGCAAAATATACAGTTTTATGGATCTGTCCCTTGTGTAGGGAACATTGACTGAACCTATGAGGCTGACATCAACACCCTAGTGTTGAAAGCCTCTGTAAAAAATAGATTTAAAAAAAAAAAAAAAAAAAAAAACATCTGGCTCGATGTACCTCGGTAGCACGAGGTGTACCGATTGCCTATGAGATATTGAGAATAGTTCGTCAGATATTGGGTACTAGTAAAGTGATTAAGATGCAGTGGATCCCGTCTCATATAGGAATATCAGGTAATGAAGACGTGGATGCGTTAGCTAAGCAGGCTTGTTTAGATGGCACATCTTTGTCTGTCGACCCCTATTACACGGAACATATACCTGCTATTAGGTTACGATGCTATGAGTTATGGCGGGAATACTTTGATAAGAGGTCGTTAAACAGGGGAATCTGGTATAATACTATCCAGCCACATCCGATTTTGTCTCCATGGATTGATTGTTCATTGAGTAGAAGTGTAACGGTTATGAGTTTAAGACTTAGATCTGGTCACATTCCTCTTAATAAGTTTGCATATATGATGAAGAAAGTTCAATCTCCTAACTGTCATATAAGTGGGGTTGTAGAAGACGTTTATCACGTCATGATAGAGTGTGTTAGGAATAGTGTGGCACGAAAACAGTATTTTGGTACCCTGCTGAATGATGTAGGCTATTGTAATGTGATTCTGGCTTCACCCACTACAGAATTAGCTGTTAATTTGTATAGAATTGTTAAAATTTGCTTTGATGATAGAGGTAATTGATATTTGTTACTTGTTTTTAGTTTTTGTTTAATAATTTTGTTATATAGATTTAAGAAAATGTGATTGAGCGACATGTTCACTGAGTGAACAAGCTCGTTAAATAAAGATAAAAAAAAAAATGATTAATTTCTGTTTGTTAAGTAAGTTTAAAATTATGAACCCGTGGGCAATCTTTTGTTTTCCAAGGAAAAAATATTCTGTTAGTAATTTCTTGTTCTAATCTACGTTTGTGCCAAGTTTCATTTAAAAAAGCAGTTTACCGTTGAATTAAACAGTTACGAAATACTGTCAAATTGTTTTTGAATATCCCACGGGAACCCTTTCCTTATTAAGGATAATAAAAATCTATCAGAGTACCCTTTAGGTCCTAAGCTACCAGCCTGCCAAATTTAATGTTATTCTATACAGTGGTTTCAGCGTGATGAGTTATCAAACTCATTTATACGGATAGACGGATAGACGGTCATACATTTTTGATGACGACATGACATGACGCCTCTTAAGATTGATTGTCTATACATATAATAAATCTGTAGAGGGGTCATGTCTGTACATTAAGAATATTTAAGTGAAAATCAAAAAAAGGGGGTCTATAAGAGCCACAGATCCAAAAAATAACATTTTTGAAAAAAATGTCTGTCTGTCTGTCTGTCTGTCTGTCTGTCTGTCCGTATGGGAATGTTTGTCATCGCATCACGCTAAAACCGCTCTATGGAATGAAATTAAATTTGGCAGGCAGGTAGCTTATGACCTGAAGAGCATTATAGGAAATTATTATCCCGAAAAACGAAAGGGTTCCCGTGGGATCTTCAAAAATTGTAGCTATCTATTTGACGGTATTTCAGCCAAACTACTCAACGTATTTAAATGAAATTTGGCAGGCAGGTAGCTTATGACCTGAAGATAATTTTAGGAAATTATTATCCCGAAAAACGAAAGGGTTCCCGTGGGATCTAAAAAAATTTTAGCTACCTATTTGACGGTATTCCAGCCAAACTACTCAACGTATTTAAATGAAATTTGGCAGGCAGCTTATGACTTGAAGAGCATTATAGAAAATTATTATCCCGAAAAACGAAAGGGTTCCCGTGGGATCTTCAAAAAATTGTAACTACCTATTTGAAGGTATTTCAGCCAAACTACTCAACGTACTTAAATGAAACTTGGCACAAATTTAGATTGTAACATAAAAAAAAAAACAACATAATATTTTTAACCGACTTCCAAAATAAGAGGTGGTTCCTCCATTCGTAAATATATATGTTTTTTTGTGTTATTTTTCGTAAATATGTGGATATCTTCGTCGTTTATGAACCGATTTTAAATAGTCGCAACGTTAGGCGTCGCGCCGAAGAGCGTCGGCGTCGTGAAGTCGTGACGTCGGGCGTCGCGACGTTAGGCGTCGCGGCGTTGGGCGTTGGCGTCGCGACGTTGGGCGTCGGCGTCGCGACGTTGAGTGTCGCGGCGACGTGGCGACGGGCGTCGCGACATCGGGCGTCGCGGCTTCGGGCGTCCCGGCGACGGCGTCGTGGCGTCGGGCGTCGCGGCGTCGGGCGTCGGCGTCATGACGTTAGGCGTCGCGGCGTTGGGCGTCGCGGCGTCCTTCGGCGTCGCGACGTCGGGCGTCGTGACGTTAGGCGTCGCGGCGTTGAGCGTTGGCGTCGCGACGTTGGGCGTACGGCGTCGGGCGTCGCGCGTCGGCGTCGCGACGTTGGACGTCGCGGCGTCGTGGCGACGGGCATCACGGCGTCGGGTGTCGCGGCGTCGGGCGTCGGCGTCGCGACGTTGAGTGTCGCGGCGTCGCGACGTCGATCGTCGCGGCGTTGGGCGTCATATACGGGACATTAGCGCGTTTAAACAAACAAACAATTTACATTTGGGGACTTTCGTTGCATGCGCTGCATAAACAGTTTAAGTCAAACAAACACCACGCGAATGAAGTCGCGGGCACAGCTAGTAACGAATAAAAACTTGTTTAAAAAGTTTTTATTCTTTTAATTTATTTCATGCCCTCCTTTTGCCCAATTTTCGTGTTTTATGACGTTAAGTACAGGAAATAAACGTTCTAATACCAGAACATTTCTCCAGATATCGGACAAGACGTGAAACAAGAAAACACAAATGGCTGCGACGGACCACGCCATGCCAGTGAAGCACAGTCCTCTGTCTCCAAGACACCGGTCAGCTGTGATGTTTGTTTGAAGACGTTCACAAACAAGAGCAGATCCTTCATAAAACACGTACTATATCATATAACTGAGAAATTATACAGCTGCAATATTTGTCAAAAGAAGTTTACACTAAAGTCTGCTTTGACTAAACACACAAGAATTCATACAGGAGAAAAACCATATTGCTGCAATATTTGTCAAAAGAAGTTTACACAACTGTCTGCTTTGAATATACACACAAGAATTCATACAGGAGAAAAACCATATTGCTGCAATATTTGTCAAAAGAAGTTTAGACAAAAGGGGGGTTTGACTAAACACACAAGAATTCATACAGGAGAAAGACCATATTGCTGTAATATTTGTCAAAAGAAATTTGCACTTAAGGAATCTTTGACTAAACACACAAGAATTCATACAGGAGAAAAACCATATTGCTGCAATATTTGTCAAAAGAAGTTTACGCAAAATTCTGATTTGACGTATCACACAAGAATTCATACAGGAGAAAAACCATATTGTTGCAATATTTGTCAAAAGAAATTCGCACGTAAGGAGTTACTGAATATACACACAAGAATTCATACAGGGGAAAAACCATTTTGCTGCAATATTTGTCAAAAGAAGTTTACACGTAAGCAGATTTTGAAAATACACGCAAGAATTCATATGGGAGAAAAACCGTATTGTTGCAATATTTGTCAAAAGAAATTTACACGTAAGGAATCTTTGACTACACACACAAGAATTCATACTGGAGAAACACCATATTGCTGCAATATTTGTCAAAAGAAGTTTACACAAAAGGGGGGTTTGACTAAACACACAAGAATTCATACAGGAGAAAGACCATATTGCTGTAATATTTGTCAAAAGAAATTTGCACTTAAGGAATCTTTGAATGTACACACAAGAATTCATACAGGAGAAAAACCATTTTGCTGAATTTTTTCTCAATAGATAATTTAGTAATTACATAACCTCATGCTGTTGTGCTGAAGTATAACGTACTATAGACGGACACGACGCTTATGAGTTCGGAAACATTTCATTTTAATTTCCTTCTCAGAGAAACCTCACCTTTTTTGAAGTCGGTTTTAAAACACAAAATTTACTTAACAGTCGGTATTGTAATAATGTTTAAGGCTCGTATAAATAAAACAATCTCAAACCCAACCTCACTTGATACTGAATACCAAAAATTCATACTTTATAATTTAACGAAAGTAGAATTATATTTTACACAACTTTAATCCCGTTTATCCCCAAAAGCCACCATTCTTATATTTTTACATAATATTTTCTTACCACAGGGCATGTTTAAAGGTTAAAATAAAAATAAAAATCGCCCAATTGAAAAAATTAAAGTTTAATATTTAAAATAAAAAAAAAAATGTATTATTATAATATTATAGTATATTTAATATATATATATATATATTTAAAATTAATATTATATGGTATTAGCATTATATTACGTTTAGTTTAATTTTATTTCTTTTACTCTTTTACAGTATTTCTCTCATCGTTTTGCAGCACCTTTTCGTTTTTTTGTCTCTGCATCGCCCTATGGTTGACTGGTAGAGAATGCCTCTCGGCATTAAGTCCGCCATTGTACGTTGTGCAAAAAGTGTAAATAAATAATATTAACTTTCGGATTTAAATTTATTTTTTTGAACTTATATATTATTATTTATTCCATTTGATTACCTCATTAACAGCTTACGAAAAATCAGAATTTCAAATTGTGATGGTTTTTTGAAGGCGCATAAATTCGTAACTAGGCATAAAAAAAGAAAAATAAGACTGTTCATTTATTCAGGTCCCATGAAAGTGCAATTTATCCACTATGAACAAAATCATGAACTGACTTTATTTTTCTCTTGTCCACTTGGCGTGAAATGCCCCCACTGCAACCCAAACTTCACAATTGGCCATCATATCACCTGTGTGGGAGCATGCGCTAGTGGCAGAACTCAACCAAGCTTTACTTTGGCAACTGATACTGACAAACTTACAAGCTGGAAAAAAAGATACACGCTATTCAAAAGACGGCCTTTTAGGCTCGTGGATTCGGTGGTGGATCCGGAATGGTTGGGGAATCAATCTTGATTTTCAGGTTTCCGTACCTTAAGGGTAAAAAATAAAAATGGGACCCTGTTACTAAGAATCGATTGTCTGTCTTGCTGCCAGCCTGTCTATGTATAAATAATTGAGTTTAAGTAAAAGCGACGGAGTGATCTGTGAGCGAGAGGGAAATAATATGAGAGGGAGTAATGGCTATCGAGGATGAGTAGTGTTAAATGTTGTTTGACATGGTGATGATCTGATGATGTAGGGGAAAGATTAGAACTCAGTAATAAACATATAAATAAATAATGAAATCCCCATAGAGTTTGGGCTCGCTTGATGCATCTTGATGAGTCGGTAATATACAGTGGTATCAGCGTGATGAGTTATCAAACTCACTCATACGGATAGACATAATATAGTCAGTCAAACAGGCTTTTCTTAATAACGTTATTTTTAGGTTCTTTGGCCCTTGGAGATCTATTATTTCGATTTTCACTTAAATGCCCTCTAAGATTGGTTGTATGTATAGACAAAGAATAAAAACATTTTTTTTTTCAGTTTTTATTCTTTTAATTTATTCCTTCCCCTCTGTAGGATAAACAACCTACATATCTCGGCTATGGGAAATAGGGGGGTATAGGGAAAGTGTTACGGTACCTTGAGGCTGATGCGAGTTGTTTGGGCTGAAGGTTGGAGACGAGCTGAGTTTCTCACACACAACACAATAGTCTTGAGATCACTATCACTGGGTCACAAAGTTATTTGGGCTGAGTAAAAAACTTCCTTTTACGTAGGTATGTAACATGTACGAACAATTCGTGCGCGCGCGCCTCCCGTGACAGACTGAATGCGACGGTTTCAGGTGCAACGTCACGTCACTTAATAGTGGCGCGAACATCCTGGGGGGGCCCGGCAGTGGGCATGAGTTGAGCTGAATCCAGTGGGAGCCGGGCAATCTTGCCGACAGGTCTCCGCAGCTGGCCTTGTGAGGTGGCCACGTCCACAACTCTGATGACTCCATCCTTCCCAGGTAGTAAACGTGTGATTCTTCCCATCTTCCATTGGAGCGGAGGCAGGTTATCTTCTTTGAGCAGAACAAGTTCTCCAAGTTTGGGCGGAGAGGAAGAAGAAAGCCATTTGGAGCGGATTTGAAGGGTATGGAGGTAGGACGTGGTCCAGAGAGCCCAGAAGCGCTGAGAGAGAGATTGTATTAGTTGAAATCGCTTGAGGGGAGATATGACTCTGTCATCTAATGTGTGCTCTGGAAGAGCAGTGAGCGGACGGCCAATGAGAAAATGGCCGGCTGTAAGGGGCTGATAGTCCGTGGGATCGGACGAGAGTGGGCTGATAGGCCGAGAGTTTAACACGGCCTCGATTCTAGTGAGCAGAGTTGAGAATTCCTCAAATGTGAGGCGTTGTTCACCGATTACACGGTAGAGAAGTTGCTTTGTCGATTTAACATTTATCTCATGGATGCCTCCCATCCAGGGGGCCTTGGGCGGATTGAGTAACCATGTTATATTTTGAGCTGAGAGTTTATGAGAAATGGCGTCATTATTGTCGTTGAGAAATTGTTGAACTTCAAGGAGCTGATTCCTAGCACCTACATAGTTTGTGCCGCAATCTGAACGTATTAAAATGGGAACACCGCGACGTGAGCAGAATCTGTGCAACGTAGCAATAAATGCATCTGTAGAAAGTGCTGATACGGGTTCCAAATGAACCGCCTTTGTAGTGAGACAAACGAATATACAAAAGTAACCTTTCAGTAATTTAGCATTTCGTAGTTGACTTGATTTGAGTAAAAATGGGCCGGCAAAATCCGTAGACACGTGACTAAATACGGGCTGAGGTATAACTCTGTCGGCTGGGAGATCACCCATGACAGGCATTTCGGGCTGAGCGCGGCAACGAAAACATTTTATGCATTTAAACGTTTTATGTCGAATGATGCGGCGTGCTGATAATATCCAGAATTGTTGACGTAATATAGCGTGTAGTGTATCGATGCCAGGATGACAGTGTATGCGATGATAGTGATCGATAATAAGGTCTGTGAGTGGACTAGAACTAGGTAAAATGAATGGGTGCTGAGCATCGTATGTGAGTTCCGAGCGAGTGAGTCTACCACCTACTCGAAGGAGACCGTCCTGCAAAAAGGGTGATAATCGTTGTAACCTAACTGTGCAGAGTTTATTAAGTTGCAGGCGGTAAGTGTCTTCTGCGAATGAGTTCTGTTGAACAGAGCGGATCCAGAAGAGCAGGGCTTGTCTACGCTCCTTTACAGTGAGTGGACCTAGTTCTCGTGAGTGTACTGATAATTTACAATTGGAAATGAACCGTCGTATGTAAGCTGTGACGCCTATGAGTTTACCCAGTGAGCTGAAGCGTGTAAGAAGATCACTATCAATACCAGGAGTTGTGAAATGGCATGTAACTTGTTTAGGTTTAAGTCCCGGTAATTCTTGTCGAGTGTGAGCTGATGACCTCTTGGGCCAGGTATCCTCTGGCATCTTGAGCCAAGGAGGAGACCACCATAGGGCGTGAGAAGAGAGAGTGAGAGCTGAGGTTCCTCTGCTAGCGCAATCAGCAGGATTTAAATGTGTGGGTACATGACGCCAGATGAGTGAGAGTGAGTTAGCAGTAATCTTGGTTACTCTATTAGCTTCGAATGGTTGTAGCCGATGGGAAGGAGTTTTAATCCACGCGAGTACAATGGTGCTGTCTGACCAACAGACGTGCTGAGACATTGTAAGATGAGCAGAAAGATGATGAGAGACACGAGACATGAGCTGAGAGAGAAGTGTAGCCGCGGATAATTCTAATTTAGGAATTGTAAGTTTATTTTTAATTGGGGCTACCTTAGATTTCGCAATTATGAGTTGAACGTTGGTTGATCCATCGTGGTTCAATTCGTGTAAATATACGACTGCAGCGTAACCGTTTTCTGAGGCATCTGCGAAGCCATGAAGTGAGTATGTAGAAGTTAATTTATGCGGAGCTACGTGTCTGGGGAAATGTATGGTTGAGATGTGGGGAAGATCATGAGAGATGTGTTGCCAGTCCTGAGTAATATTGTCTGGAGTTGAGTCGTCCCAGTCCAGTTTGAGTAACCATAATTTTTGTAAAAGTAATTTTGCGCGGAATATGACTGGAGTGATCCAACCGTTTGGGTCATAAAGAGAAGCTACCGTGCTAAGAATGGATCGCTTTGTTATATTAGTAATTGGTGGTAATGTAATGTGATATGTAAATTCATCGGATTGTGGAATCCATCTAATACCTAAGACCTTAACAGAAGTAGTGTATGAGCTGATGTCGAAGTCCTTAGGCATTTCACATTGATCATCTGGGAAACGCTGCAAGAGTTGAGGAGTATTAGATTTCCATTTACTGAGCTGAAACCCACCAAGCGATAATAAATTAATGAGCTGAGTTTGAAGAGCTGAAGCTTCTTCTATGGAGTTATGACCACAGAGTATGTCATCTACGAAGATTGAGTTACGTAATACATGAGCAGCCTGGGAATAGCGATGACCTTCGTCATCAGCTAATTGTAATAATGTGCGAATAGCATGATAAGGACTTGAACGCAATCCGTAGGTGACAGTGTTGAGCGCAAACGTGAGTAAGGGCCGATCAGGAGACGATCTCCAGAGTATGAGCTGATAATGTTTTTGATCAGGATTAATTAGAATGTTTCTAAACATCATTTTTATATCTGTGGTAAATACTACACGATGAATCCTAAATGACATAATAATATCTACAATATCGCGCTGAAGAGCAGGACCTGTGTGCAGACAATCATTTAGACTGACACCATTGGTTGACTTGCAACTACCATCAAATACTGTGCGGAGTTTATCTGTATCTGATTTAAATACACCGTGATGAGGGATATAATAATGAGGCTTATGAGTAAATGTAGAAGGATGGCAAGGTGTCATGTGACCTAAGTTTATGTATTCATTCATAAATTCTATATATTTTGAGCGATATGAATGATCGGACTGTAATCGCTTTTCTAAATTGAGAAATCTGCGAAGTGCAATAGCATGAGTATTACCTAACCGGGAAGCATTCGATAGAAACGGTAGCGTTACAACATAACGTCCCGCTTGATTTCGAGTAGTAGTTGAGCGGAATATGTGTTCACATTGTTCGTGCAGTGAGTTGGAGATAATTGGGCGCGACTGGGGTTCTTCTGACTCCCAGAATCTTTCTAAACTTTTATTTATATCCTGAAGTGAATGAGAATGAGCGGAATGAACAATATGGGCGGAGTTAACTTGAACTACTGAGCTATCGTACAATTGTTCAATGGGACCTATAAGCGCATAATCAAAAATCGTGCCAAAGGCTATGGGCTTCCCCGGGCCCAAAGCCAACTTAGTACCATCCAACACATGGCCGAAAACATCTGAAGCTAAAATAAGATCAATGGGCGCAGGAGTATGATAATCTTGATCTGCTAATGGAATAAGCTGAGTGTCGGAGTCTTGTACGACATCGGGAACTTTTTGCATAGGCAAATAACCTGTGACATCATATGAGCAGAAGTTGTGATAGAAGGCATGTCGCTACGTGTGGGCCGAAAGGTTATTGTAACATGGCCTTTAGAATTTTGTATGTGCTGATCACCTACACCTGTGATTTTCAATGAACATTGTTTAGGTTGTAGGCTAAGTGTTTTTACTAAACGTTGAGTAATTATTGTTATAATACTACCACAATCAAGCAATGCGCGCGCTTTGTGAAAGTTCCCATATTTATCTGAAATATTTAAAATAACCGTTGGTAATAATATAGGCGTTTGTGATGAGTTATTAACGTGGTGAGTAGTGTTAACTTGAGCGGAGTTATGTGCGGATTTATATGCGGAATTATGTGCGGATTTATATGCGGAATTGTGAAGGGATATATTAGAATTTGAGTTATTGAGCTGATTCTCCAATTCTGGATGCTCCGTGATAGTAGGTAGTCATTGTTTACTATTATTGTGAGACGAAGATGAATGAGGTTGGTTAGATGTCGAGGGCTGTTGATGGACGATCGTATGATTTGTTTTAGATGTGTATGAATGAACATTATTTTCGCTACGACGACGGGGCTGCGCGCGCAGGTGAGCAGGAAGCAAATGAGCTGATGAAATTGGCGAACGCGGGCCATCATGACGATGAAGCGAGGTGTGGTGATTTGGACTACCACATTCCTTGCAGGCGCCAGTCGACCTACATTCGTTTTCATAATGCGGGCCTAAACATTTTCGACATCTACCTTTAGATTCGATAAAGTCCCAACGTCCTTGAATGGGTTGATTATTGTACTTGGGACACGCTATCAATTTGTGCTCAGTTGACCTACAGTATGGGCAATAAAACTTAGAATTATTATTACCGGCTTGTGCTGAATATACGTGCTGAACCTGTCGGGGGGGAGAGGGGGTTGTATAGTGCTGACGAGAATGAGATGAATAAGATGGGCCGGCATGCATGGCATGTGCTGAGGGCGAGCGCTGATACGCGGGGCTGATAGGTCTAAAGCGGGGACTGCGCGGAGAACGCGGGGAGGGGGGTTGTTGACGATATGGTCCCGCTTGACCTTGAGATTCAATACTGCACGCAGGCGTCGAACATTCTGTCTCGATGCAGCGCGCGTGCTCTTCTAAAAAAGAAATTAAACTACCTAATGTGGGCAGAACATCAGAGGCACCGTATTGCCTCTCGAATAGTGTGTGGAGCTCCCCTTGTAGTTTTCGAACCACTATAGATACAAATACGTAATTGCTATCCATAGGTAAATTTAAATTTATTAAGGCGCTTTGGGGTGAAATGAGCGGAGTTAGAAACGACGTACGAATACTAGAACGAACATGTACATTGGGCAGACCGAGTATTATATCGACAAATCTATCGATTAACACGCGACGATTTTCATATCGACGAGTTAAAATATCGAGCGCAACACTAAAATTTTCATTGGTTATTTTTAAATGAGAGACCATGCTTAACGCCTCCCCCGACAGACAAGAGAACAAATAATGTAACTTGACCGCGTCGGACAATGTTGCCATGTCATCCATCAAACTACGAAAAATTGTTATAAAGGAAGGCCAGTCTTCGACGAGTGAGCTGAACTTCGGTAGTTCGATTTTTGGTAAAATGGCGGAAGTGAGCTGAGGAGGCCCCGAAGTATGTTGGGTACTTTCGGCAACCGTCAAAATATAATAATAATCTGAAAGCGCATTATCATAATTTGTAGTGTAAATTTTCTCATTATCTTGAGACAAGTTAGGCTCGTCCAAGATCTCATGGTAGATATTCTCCAGTCTAGTTTTTTGTTGTGATATCTCTTTAAAACGTGCATTAAATTCCTTTTTTAAATTGTGATGCGATTCTTTTGAGTCGCCCTTGGACAGGGCTATAGCAATTTCTCTAAGCCGAGTGAAAGCTTTGGCCGCCTCTCTAAACACGGCCGCTTGAGATTTGGTAGGCATGTTGTGTAAATTAACCTTAAATAAGCAAACAAAATGTGTAAACTATGTTAGAATGAAAGTATATTATGTATAATAAATTACTTAATGTGCTGAGGTAATGTTAGTATAGGCACAGGTATACCGTAACAATAAAATTATGTAATCAACCGAGACCTAAAACGTTTATATGGGCCGATAGATTGTTATTGAAAAGAATAAGTAATTAAGCACAGATGTTTCTTATCGGGGCCGAGGTATTTGTATTATAGGCGTTCGCGTCGTACGAAAGATCGCGATAAGATATTATGTAAACAACTTGCTAAGTTATCGTAAACAACTTGATATGCTTGGATATTATTAACAATATAACTATTACACGAACTGAAATATAATAGACCTTAATACAACGGTCATAGGGCACAAACTATGAGATGTAGGTATGATGGGTTTTTTGTTTCTGTAACTTTTTTATAAAATTATTTTGGGCAAAAATATGTGTCGAGAATTAATTTAAATGCAAGCTAAACGTATAATATGAGCTGAGAATTATGTGATTGCACTTATTTATTGAGAAAAATGTAGATTCAATTGCCCTTGTGGACAATGATGGCGGACGTATTTTGGAGAAAAATACAAAAATATCGACGTAGGGGGGCGGGAAATTAACGAGGGTTACTTATGTCGATAATATATTAATAGATTTATGGGATTATGGGCAGATATGAGCTGAGTATGAGCTCAGTGGACTGTATGGTCGAATGTTACCCGGCGGCGCACATGCGCGTGCGAGGAGAAAAGTCGGTAAAAAGAAATGGCCCGAGGGCCAGAGAAAGTTTACAAAGGCTCGAAAGGACCAAAAGGATATGTAGGATAAACAACCTACATATCTCGGCTATGGGAAATAGGGGGGTATAGGGAAAGTGTTACGGTACCTTGAGGCTGATGCGAGTTGTTTGGGCTGAAGGTTGGAGACGAGCTGAGTTTCTCACACACAACACAATAGTCTTGAGATCACTATCACTGGGTCACAAAGTTATTTGGGCTGAGTAAAAAACTTCCTTTTACGTAGGTATGTAACATGTACGAACAATCCGTGCGCGCGCGCCTCCCGTGACAGACTGAATGCGACGGTTTCAGGTGCAACGTCACGTCACTTAATAGTGGCGCGAACACCCTCTTAAAGTATTATCGTTTTTATAAAGTTACCTACATGATTTTTAATAACGTTAAGTACTGGAAATAAACATTCTAACAACAGAAAATTTCTCCAGGTATCGGACAAGACGTGGAACAAGAAAACACAAATGGCTGCGACGGACCAGGCCATGCCAGTGAAGCACAGTCCCCTGTCTCTAAGACACCGGTCAGCTGTGATGTTTGTTTGAAGACGTTTACAAACAAGAGCAGTTCCTTCATAAAACACGTACTATTTCATATAACTGAGAAATTATATAGCTGCCATAGTTGTCAAAAGAAATTTAAACAAAAGTGTCATTTGAATAACCACTCAAGAACTCATACAGGAGAAAAACCATATTGCTGCAATATTTGTCAAAAGAAGTTTACACTAAAGTCTTCTTTGAATGTACACACAAGAATTCATACAGGAGAAAAACCATATTGCTGCAATATTTGTCAAAAAAAGTTTACACAACTGTCTGCTTTGAATATACACACAAGAATTCATACAGGAGAAAAACCATATTGCTGTAATATTTGTCAAAAGAAATTTGCACGTAAAGAGAATTTGAATACACACACAAGAACCCATACAGGAGAAAAACCATATTGCTGTAATATTTGTCAAAAGAAATTTGCACGTAAAGAGAATTTGAATACACACACAAGAACCCATATAGGAGAAAAACCATATTGTGTGCTGTCAAATATTCCTTTTTTGACCGAACACACACGAATTCATACAGGAGAAAAACCATATTGCTGCAATATTTGTCAAAAGAAATTTTCACGTAAAGAGAATTTGAATACACACACAAGAATTCATACAGGAGAAAAACCATATTGCTGCAATATTTGTCAAAAGAAATTTTCACGTAAAGGGCATTTGAATACACACACAAGAATCCATACAGGAGAAAAACCATATTGTTGCAATATTTGTCAAAAGAAATTTGCACATAAGGAATCTTTGATTACACACACAAGAATTCATACTGGAGAAAAACCATATTGCTGTAATATTTGTCAAAAGAAGTTTAGATACAAGGGGGATTTGACTCAACACACAAGAATTCATACAGGAGAAAGACCATATTGCTGTAATATTTGTCAAAAGAAGTTTACGCAAAAGAACACTTTGACTAAACACACACGAATTCATATAGGAGAAAAACCAGTTTGCTGAATTTTTTCTCAATAGATAATTTAGTAATTACATAACCTTATGCTGGTGTGCTGAAGTATAACGTACTATAGACGGACACGACGCTTATGAGTTCGGAAACATTTTATTTTAATTTCCTTCTCAGAGAAATCTCACCTTTTTTGAAGTCGGTTTTAAAACACAAAATTTACTTAACAGTCGGTATTGTAATAATGTTTAAGGTGTATAAATAAAACAATCTCAAACCCAACCTCACTTGATACTTGAATACTAAAAATTCATACGTTATAATTTAACGAAAGTAGAATTATAAAGTATGAATTTATATATATATATATAATTACACAACTTTAATCCCGTTTATCCCCAAAAGCCACCATTTTTATATTTTTACAGAATATTTTCTTACCACATGCATGGCATGTTTAAAGGTTAAAATAAAAATAAAAATCGCCCAATTGAAAAAATGAAAGTTTAATATTTAAATTTAAAAAAAAAATGTATTATTATAATATTATAGTATCTATACTTATAATAAAACTCTAGAGAGGTCAATTCTGTACATTGAATATTTTTTCAAAATACATATTGGAGGATGATTGGCGAGCGATAAATGCAATTATTAAAATTTTTGTATGTCAGTATGAATTTATTATTTTGTGAATAATATTTTAATAAACACAAATAATTATGTAATTCTTAACAAAGTAGTTTTTAAGTCACTTTGACATTTATGTCAGTATAATATTATTTCCGGTTCTAGAATTTTATAATTTGATGTTTAATAAAAATGTAATTATTAAGGTTAAATTCTGAAATAATGTGAAAATAATTGAACATTCATTGTAAACATTTTTGTATGTCAATTTCAGTATTTCATAATATTGTAAATTATTCTACGAACTTCCGCTTTAAAATAATATTGTCATTGTGTTATATCTTCCGGTGAAAATGGCGCTAAATTATACTTATAAAAGAATATGTCCGCTATATTGGCTTCAGTTCTGAACCAGATATTAAGTGAACAAGTTTAAGATAAGTACCATATTTTCTAAAAGCCTCTTTATTATGTTGTAGCTAAGTAATATTATTATGACTCGTTTTATTATAGTATTTAAATAAGTAAATAAGTAAATAATTTATTATTATTTACTTGGAAATATATTTTGATGATAAATTATTGGTATATTGTAAAAATAGTCTAAATTGCTAAAGTATCATGTGGTTGGTACTTTTAAATGAAAGTAAATTACCAGGCTATTAAATACATTTTATTTTATTCCATAGTTTATTAATTTATTGTTTAAATTCTATTCCTAGGAATACTAATATATAAATAAATACTACAAAGCTGTTTAAGATATTTTGGTTACTTCAATTTACATTTATTTATTGATAAAAGGAATGATGTAGTATATAAAATGGTGTGTTGCTAATTGTCTTAATTTCTTGTAATTAAAATATAAGTAGTGTGATACAATAAAACTTATAAATACATTGGTTTATCGTTTTACTTTAAATTTTTGATTTTAGTAAATCTACACTTTAATATATTTTTACAGTTAACTTTTGGCCATTCTACTTTATCATATTTTAGCTTTCTTTAATTTTATTATATTTTCTTTCCCCTTTTGACACACGCATGGAACAAAAACTACTCAAGGGATTTTAACCAAACTTGGTACGATTGTAGCCCATTGTAGCCCATACTTTATTTCTTTTACAGTATTTCTCTCATCGTTTTGCAGCACCTTTTCGTTTTTTTGTCTCTGCATCACCCTATGGTTGACTGGTAGAGAATGCCTTTCTGCATTAAGTCCGCCATTGTACGTTGTGCAAAAAGTGTAAATAAATTATGTGTGTAATAAAAAAGTGTGATACAATAAAACTTATAAATACATTGGTTTATCGTTTTACTTTAAATTTTTGATTTTAGTAAATCTACACTTTAATATATTTTTACAGTTAACTTTTGGCCATTCTACTTTATCATATTTTAGCTTTCTTTAATTTTATTATATTTTCTTTCCCCTTTTGACATCAGAAGTGGTGATTCCTCTCCATCCCGCGATTTCTATTTCATTTGTCTAATCACATTTTTGTTTTCAGATACCTACCGCAACAATAGTTGGGAGTATATTTTTCCGATGACAATGGCCTTTCACCACCCATGGTATCAACTATCAACACTACTTGTTGAACAATAGAATATTAGAAGAGAACTGGAAAATGGGGGCTGCAGGATGCCAAGCTATCTAGGCCCAAAAAGAAAAGTAAATTGACCAGTGTATTTCAATGATGGTACTCCACATAAGGTACAAGTTATTATTTATGAACAAATTAACTTTAATGATAACACAAGCATTGTGTTTAGAAATTTTGTAATTGTTATATTTTAACAAAACTTCTAATTTAATTTAAAAAAAAAAACGTTAGTCGGAAAACGCCGTATGGCTGTAGGTATATAAAATATACAACACAATAAACATAATAATTATGTAAAAATAGATAATATACATTATTATTTTAGTTCATTTTTACTCTGCTTATGTTTGAAGCTAATTGAGCATAAATATAGGGAAATCTTTAAAAGGTTATATGAAAGTAATACATAATACCAAAGCTTGCTTTGGACTATTATGTAATTAATGTTGGTAGTTATTGTTGGTAAGAATTGAAAATAGGTACGTCAAAACGTATCAATATTTTAACATAAACGACAATACCATATTTTATTTTGAACCAATAGCGGTTTTTCTTTCTACCCGCAATTTCGGATTATTTTTTATTTGTTATGTTTTTAAGTCAAATACAGTTGTGGTGTTTTGTGAGAAATGTTATATCGTTTGTGTCCAATGCCTACTATAAAGATTCTATTAACGATGACACACCCCGGAAGTGAAGTGTTATTATTAAGTTGAAATGATGTGAAATGTTGAAATTGTTATAAACTTTTTCTATCGCTTTGGTGAAGGATGGCCCCTAGCTGAATAAAGATGATTTGGTTTTATCAAAAATATTGAGATATTGACACGAATTATTACTATGGATAACGGTATGTTTCTATTTTATACAATATCACTAATTTTGGGGCTCACCAAAAGTAATTCGTAAAGAAACCCTTTTTTAAAGTTAACATTGAGAATGTGGATAAGGTATGATCGTGTACAAATAAAACTGGATAGATTAGAAACGTTAAATAAAGAGTATTAGTGATAAAAGCATTTGTGTGAATCCGTCGTCGTTTCAGCCTTTTACTGTCCACTGCTGGACATAGGCCTCTCCAATACATTTCCAGTGCGACCGGTCCATTGCCACCTGCATCCAACGTGACCCGGCAGTTTTCACCAGGTCGTCGGTCCATCTGGTAGGTGGCCGTCCCACACTGCGCTTGCCAGTACGTGGCCTCCACTCTAGGATCTTTTTGCCCCATCGACCGTCCAATCTTCGTGCTATGTGGCCGGCCCATTGCCACTTCAGCTGGCTGATCCTACGGGCAATGTCAGCAACCTTAGTTCTTCTACGGGTCTCCTCATTTCTGATTTGTGTGAATCCGTTTAATACAAAAGAGTATTTGTAATGTCTGATACTTATAATATAATTGTTTTTTTTTTGTGGTCTATTGGGTCAAGAAACATTATGAGTAACAAAATTTATTGCAACGTTTTACTTAATGTTTTTTAGTCTATAAAATATGTCGGTGTATGTATTTTAATATATATACAGTTATTTATCGAACACTAAAGGATGAGCAAAATGTTGACTAAACTATATAATGCTTTAGCAACTGAGAATCTATATTATACAACTAACTATAGTATCGTGAACAAATATTGAATAGTATAATATTTATTTGTATGGTAGTAGGTACTTTACAAAAGCTTTCGCTAAACCAACTAAATGTAGTTATTAACTAATTATAAGGCTTAATAATTCATTATAATTGTAAGTTATAGAAATGAGTAATTTTTTGTTTTTTGTATGATAATTATACCAGAAAATGGGTATGATACAAACATTTATTGCTTTTTCATCCCACATTGATATAATATATTGTTTACATAGTACGAGACCATAATGAAAAATATTTAGACCATAATGAAATTAAGTGCAAATTGTGTTGTGACCTGTTGGAGGAGGCTCAGAAATTACAACTAAATATAGCCACCTCTACATAAAATAAAATTTTCTCTCATATTTTTATTTAAAAAAAAATCTCGGGTTAGGTTAGGTTAGGTTTGATTTAAGTTAGGTTTAGGTTTGGGTTAGGTTAGGTTTAGGTTAGGTTTGGGTTAGGTTAGATTCGATAGATATTAATATTAATCTAAAAATATATATGAAAATATATTAAAAAATGTGAAAGTCGGATTGGCCGAACGGGGTTATGTTTTTATGGTATAGTGGGCCCGACAGACGTTGTTCTGTCAAAACTATGAATTGTATAAATAAATAATTATAAATACACCTAAGTACAAACATATACCCACCAACCTACTGGGGAAATAACAAAGTCTGCCTCTTCTCACTCTAAACGGAATATTACTATTACCTACAATAACAAGTTTTGTTTATAGTCCAATATTTTATGATATTTGAACTATCTAACCTAACTAGAACTTGATTTGATATAAATAATGGCATGGCCTACCATCCCATACAATCTATCTTTAATAGAAAAAAAATGCAATAGATGTCACTACTATTAACGTTTGTAAATTATAAAATGTAAATATGCCGAACCAAGTACAAAATATATTCACATTAAAATAAAGATAAGAATATTTTTTAAGCATAACATCACATTAAGCTAAATTCAACTCCTCAATTACGAAGATACGAAACGAAATTAGTGATTAGTATTTTCTAATAGTGGCGCTAGATAGCGGTTTTTCTAAGGACTTCAGCCTTTGCCAGTCGCATTGCCAGTATTGGGGTGATGCCATTTTCTAGTATTAGGTCATGTCTCTGTTATATATCTACTTTGTGATAATGGCGTCTGCTGTCGAGTTTATATGGATCAAAGAGTTTTAATTAGCAAAAAAAATATGTATTTAATTTTGTACATTAAATAAGCTCACAACCAAACTGTTATCATCAAGTAGACCGTTTAAGTTATGTGCCTCTAGCTTATGTAATTTGTTTACTGTGGCAGCTGAAAACACATTAAGCCTGACCACTAATACTCTTCCTATATTATGATTTATTTGGTAGAAATTAAATTTAGGATCAATCAATCAATCGATCAATCTCTTATTTCATCACAAGAATGTAGTTACAACATGATGGAAAAAGTATTATTATGTGGCTGACATTCTGCCATACAATAGCTTGTGATATTAAAAAAAAACATTATAATATTATACTAGTTACAAACTAAGCCATTATTTTTGGCCAGTAAAGTAAATTTATATCAACTATTAAAAATTACAATTTAATAAATTACTATTTCATAGAAATAATACAATGTCATATAAATAAAAAAAATGAATAACAAGATTTGGTACAAAATGATGTATGATGGAAATAAAACTAAATCTGCAGTGCACAAAAGTGAAATAAAGTACATTATACATGTAAAGAAAATGGTTTCTTTAATTTTAATATGCGCGCGCACCCCACGCTTTACGTGACATGTCGCGTCTGACATTCTGTTATTATTTAAGATATTTAATTTTATAAAAAATATAACATATATAAATTGAAACTATTTTAGGTAAATTATTATTATCTAAACTATAAACTAAACAAGTAATAAAAAAGGCTATATGTAAAAAACTATATCTAAATCGGCGGCCGCTGGTAATGTACCCAAAAGACTAGCAGTATTACCTCGCTGTATCGCTAAACTGATACGTTGGCCGAGGTAAGCGCCAGCCCTTGGGTCATTTGTCTTTTCCGTGAGTCTTTTAGATAGGTCTTTCAAAAGGCGTTTAGCACTGGGACCCCATGGACCCAAAGTCTCGACACCAAAAGGCAGAAAAATGTATCCATCGCCGATGGATTCATATTTCCGCCCCTTGTGTGTCTCGGCGTGTGCCGCCGCCGCCCCCGCCGTCTTTGCAGTGGCCGTCACGTGTGACGCTGCCAGCGTATCCACGCAGGTAGCGTCCCACACCAGCGGCTTCCCGTGGCTCCATGGTACCAAAGACATACCGTCAGGTCTCCTGCCGTCGTCACGCACTATACCGTTCGGCTCGAGAGTGGCCGGTACGTTGACGGTGGCAAGAGCCCTGCGGATTATGTCGTTTATGGAGGCATGGCGAGACTGACGGCCGGCACTGCGACGGCAAGACAGTCCATGATGTCCCTGGCGGTCCACCGTGGCACCACAATGGCAGAGATGGGGTTCGTTGGTGGCGGTACCTAATCGAAGGCTAACTGATAATGAAAAAGTGTGGTTATCTAACAAAGTTCCGATATTGGATGACGGGAGTGCTTGGAGCCAGTATCCCGATTCTGGCTCAGCGGACGCTAAGAGGCGGGCGCGATCAGCCGGGGTGCAGCAATTTAACAGGTCTGAATGTGCCAAATTAAGTAGTGGTTCATCCCAATTCTTTTGGATGTGGGGTTGGACTGGAATATTAATATTAATATTAATATTTTAATATTTTAATTTTATTATAATTTATTTATGATTTAGTGTTATAGTTTATTAAGATGTGTTAATCGAGAGATGATAAACTTTTATTGTCGTTTCTTTATTTACAGGTAAGGTTATTTTAGTTATGTAAAGATTGTACTATGATTGTGTAACCTACTCGATGAATAAGATTACATTCTTTATTTACAGAGAAACAAATGGAAGTTTTATTGTAATTGATTTAAGTGTCTTATAAAACGACAATACTTGTTTATAATGGCACAAAAATTGCAGTTTGCATTTAGATATGAGGCATCACAAACCGACAGTAAGACGAATGTGATTGCCATTACCTCCATTACAACAGAGAATAACAAAAAATATATACTGCTAGAAACTGATAGATACGCAAGTCGTCACATAGCACTAACTAAGACAGAAGCATACAAAAGAGTGAAAAAAAGTTTAAATCAAAGAAGTCAAGAGAGAACGATATGGATTTCATGCACGGATGAAATGTTACAAACTTATTTTGATGAAGATGATAATTTAATGTTTAATGATTTATATCTAAAAGAAATGAAAGAAATAGAAATAGTCGAAACTACTCAGAAAAACGAAGGTCAATTGAATCTGAAGAATATATCAGAAAGATTTATGATTGAAAAATTTGTATGTAAACTCTCAAATGCGGGACAATGGATAGAAACATTTGAGAATGAATGCAAACGATATGAAATTAAAAAAGATACAACAAAGATAGAAATTTTAGGATTATTCTTGGACAGATCATGTGTAGACTGGCACTCGGCTACATTAAAAACTTTGAAAATCGAGGCTGGATGGTCCGAGTGGAAAGACAAATTTTTGGATTCGTTTGCTGATAAAGGATGGAGTATGGGAATGTATGCTATATTTTACAAATATAAAGAAGGATCACTAATGGAATATGCCATAAGAAAAGAGAAGTTATTATTAGATATGGATGAAAATATTAGTGGGAAAAGTCTGGTTGCACTTATAGTAGCCGGCTTACCAGAATTTATTAGAAATAGAATTGATCCAGAAAAATGTGAAAACACAACGAGATTGCTTCATGAAATAAGTAAATGTGAAAGTTTGGTAAAGATTAAAAGCTTCACAAAAAAGAGAGAAGAAAAAATGACAAAAGGAAATATATTGGAGACAAAAAGCCATGCAAAAACTGTCAAGATTTAAATAAAGGTACTCGATACCACCCAGAACAATCATGCTGGTTTAAAATAGAAGAAAAAGAAAACAAAATGATTGGAAGTAATTCCGTAATAGAAGTAAACCTGACTGAAGAGACAAAAAACGAGTAAGCACACCATTGATAAAATTAAATATGTTATTAGAAGACAAAGTACAAATAAACGGAACATATGATTCCGGTTCCCAGGTTGTTTGTCTCTGATAAACAAAAGATTAATTAGAATAAGGAATGATTCAGAAGATACAAATAGAATATTGTTAAAAACGGTCAATGGTGTGACATACACAAAAGGTTTAATAAGTATAAAGGTAAAAATTTTTGATATAGAAGAATATGACGATGTTTTCATCGTAGACAAAGTTGATTTTGAAGATTTTATTATAGGACTAGATATGATAAAAAAATTTAAACTTATTCAAAATGAAGATCTGAAAATATCGCAAAAGACAAGGAAGCAGATAAATACTATGGATGGATTGAAAGAGATAGAAACAGTTAAAATAAATTTTAACGAGCATGTGAGTAATAGTGAGTTTATAACAAACCTACATCACTTGGACAACGTCAAAAAGACTCAAATACAAAGTTTGGTAGATAATTATAATACTGTATTTGCCAAAAATAAATATGATATAGGTACAGTAAAAGAATATGAGGCCCGTATAGACTTACTAGTGGATAGGTATTGCAGCAAAAGGCCATATCGATGCACAATAGAGGACAAAAAAGAAATAGAAAATCAGATAGCAAATTTACTTAAAAATAATTTAATTGAGGAATCTTACAGTCCATTTGCGGCGCCAGTTACCTTGGCATTTAAAAGAGACGAAAATACAAAATCAAGACTTTGTATTGATTTTCGTGAATTAAACAAGATAGTCATACCACAAGCACAACCATTTCCATTAATAAGCGACTTGATAATTAAAGCAAGAAATTGTAACTATTTTACAACACTTGATATAAATTCCGCATTTTGGTCTATACCACTACGTATTGAGGATAGACAGAAGACAGGCTTTGTCACACAGGATGGACATTACCAATGGACTTGCCTGCCGTTTGGGTTAAAAACATCACCTGTTATTTTCCAGAGAATTTTATCAAATATATTAAGAAATAATAATTTGAAAGACTTTACTGAGAATTACATTGATGATATCTTAATATTTTCACGATCATTTAAAGAACATATAGAACACATAGAAAAAGTACTTAAAGCAATAATAGATGAAGGTTTCAGATTAAAATTTAAAAAATGCACATTTGCAGCAACATCAGTAAAATATTTAGGACACATAATAGGAAATAATACGGTAAAACCAATCAAAGATAACATTATTTCAATAAAAAATTTTCCAACTCCTAAAACTCAGAAGAACATTAGACAGTTTCTGGGGAAGATTAACTTTTACCACGAATACATACCAAATTGCTCGATCATATTAGATCCACTTCATAAATTATTGAGAAAAAATGTTCAATTTATGTGGTCAGAAGAATGTGAGAGATCTTTCTCTGATATAAAAAATATATTATGTAAACAACCAGTACTGGAAATATTTGATAAAGACTTACCTATTACGATTTACATCGATGCCTCATTGAATGGTATAGGCGCAATATTAAAACAGATTCAAAAAGATGGAAGAGAAAAACCGGTTGGCTATTTTTCAAAGAAACTTAATGATTCGCAAAAAAGGAAGAAGGCAATATATCTTGAATGCTTGGCAATAAAAGAAGCTATAAAATACTGGCAATATTGGTTAATTGGAAGAAAATTCACCGTTTATTCAGATCACAAACCATTAGAAAACCTCAACTTAAAGGCTAGAACAGACGAGGAACTTGGTGAATTGACTTTCTATTTGTCACAATATGACTTTAATATTAAGTATATTCCTGGGAAAGATAATACTGAAGCAGATAGTCTCAGTAGAAACCCAGTATTAGAAGACAATGATGAAGATGATGAAGAAATTTTAAAAATTGTAAATTTGATAACATTAGATTATATTAAGATAGATCAAAAAAATAACGAGAATATAGGGAGAATAAGAAATAAATTAATTGAAAGAAATGGAATACTATACAAAAAGACACGAAATAGAGAAAAAATTATTTTATCTGAAGAATCAAGTGTAAAGTTAATAAAAGAAATACACAGTGAATGGTGCCATTTGGGTATCAACCAAATGATAAATAAAATCAGTCCTTATTATACAGCAAAGAGTTTAACAAGAAATATAAAAAACATATGCAAGAATTGTGAAATCTGTATAAAGAATAAATCGAGAGGTCAAGATAAATATGGGCTGATGTCACACCTGGGGCCAGCATCAAAACCATTTCAGATAATGTCTATAGATACCATTGGTGGCTTTGGGGGACAAAGATCAACGAAGAAATATCTACACTTGTTAGTTGATCATTTTACAAGATTTGCGTTTATCTTAACATCAAAAACACAAAATGCTACAGATTTCATTAAGTTGGTAAAAAAAGTTCTTGAGACGGAAAAAATTGACATATTACTAGCAGATCAATACCCAGGATTAAATTCAAAAGAATTTAAAGATTTTTTGAAAAATAATGATGTAAAACTAATCTTTACTGCAGTTGATACTCCATTTTCAAACGGACTCAATGAAAGATTAAACCAAACACTAGTTAATAAAATGAGGTGTAAAATAAATGAAAAAAGTGAAAAGAAATCTTGGGCATTGATCGCAAAAGAATGTACAGATAAGTATAATGAAACCGAACACTCAGTCACAGGCTTTGCACCAGTGTATTTATTAGAGGGTAAGGTCACTAGCATCTTGCCACAAGAACTACGACAACTGACAAATACAGAAACTTGGATTAGAGACAGAAAAGAAGCATTAGCAAGAACGATTCGATCACATATATATAACAAGAAATTATTTGATAAAGGCAGAAGACAAAGTGAATTTAACATAGGAGAACTAGTTTATATTGAAAACGGTAATAAATTAAATAGGAAAAAATTGGATAATTTAAGAATCGGTCCATTTGAAATAATAGATAAAATATCGAATACAATATATAAAATAAACACAGGAAGAATAAAGAAAGATACAAGCTTATACCATATTACAAAACTTATTCGAATGGAAGACGAGATTAACGATGAAGAGGATAATGCTGTAATATAATTGTTAGTAGGTGCAGTTACAATGAGAATTACTGGAGTAATTCTCACTCTGGAGGAGGGAGATGTAAAGAAAATGGTTTCTTTAATTTTAATATGCGCGCGCACCCCACGCTTTACGTGACATGTCGCGTCTGACATTCTGTTATTATTTAAGATATTTAATTTTGTTATAATTTATTTATGATTTAGTGTTATAGTTTATTAAGATGTGTTAATCGAGAGATGATAACAATAAACTTTTATTGTCGTTTCTTTATTTACAGGTAAGGTTATTTTAGTTATGTAAAGATTGTACTATGATTGTGTAACCTACTCGATGAATAAGATTACATTCTTTATTTACAGAGAAACAAATGGAAGTTTTATTGTAATTGATTTAAGTGTCTTATATACATGTGTTGGAACTTGGAACACATTTAAAATTGTTTTGTTCCTCGTCACTTTAGCAAGTAGGTAAGTTGCCTAAAATGTAGCTGTGTAAAATTATCATAAAATGTAATTCTATACAATTTATACTCTACTACGTTAGTAGTAGTTACATAATGTTTTCATTGCTCTTTGTCAAAAATAATTACCCAATTTTGACAAAGTACTTAATTGTAAACGTGTTGCTGTAACACTGCCTTTAAGAACGTACATTAATTTATTCATCTTCAAAACGAATAGTACATTGTCCTCCAAACGTGATAGATAATATAGTATGTTGTCGTACATTACTTTATTACTGTATTTGATAACTTACTTACCGAACATTTCCGGTGTTCGCCGACGTATTAGATTGTAACTATAATAATAAAAAAAACAACTGTTTTACAAAGCTTTAAGTATTGCTTAATCACAAAAGAAAAGTTACTGAGTATACTCGTTAATCATTGCTAGCTGTAGTAGCCGTAAGTGATAAACATTAAGATTGGAGTTAAGGTTTAAACAAACTGCTGAAAGTTAGTGCTCTACTTAAGGCTCAACTTATGTGCAGCAGGTAAGGAGCCAAGGAATTAAAGGGAGGTCACTAACCGTTGCTATGATTTATAGTAGCAATGAAAATTGTAAATGAAAATAAGTGTTTTCTCTGTGAACTGCTAAGTCAGTGTTTTTGAGATCACTACTTGATGATAGTGGTGATGAAAAGTGTAAAATTAATTAAAGGCTATAGAAATAATAATAAAAAAATATATAAACACGATGTATGATCTGTACATATATAATAATTGTAAATGTTAATAATTAATGCCTATTTTTTGGTTTTGTCTTTATTGAATTGTGTAGTTTTCGTAGTGTACATTGTGTAGTACTTCAGAGAGCGAAGTACATGTCAGTATGGCCGTGTCAGATTTGATTATTAATATAGCAATTTGTAACAAATTTAAATTATAACTATAAATTTATTATTTTGTGAATAATATTTTAATAAACACAAATAATTATGTAATTCTTAACAAAGTAGTTTTTAAGTCACTTTGACATTTATGTCAGTATAATATTATTTCCGGTTCTAGAATTTTATAATTTGATGTTTAATAAAAATGTAATTATTAAGGTTAAATTCTGAAATAATGTGAAAATAATTGAACATTCATTGTAAACATTTTTGTATGTCAATTTCAGTATTTCATAATATTGTAAATTATTCTACGAACTTCCGCTTTAAAATAATATTGTCATTGTGTTATATCTTCCGGTGAAAATGGCGCTAAATTATACTTATAAAAGAATATGTCCGCTATATTGGCTTCAGTTCTGAACCAGATATTAAGTGAACAAGTTTAAGATAAGTACCATATTTTCTAAAAGCCTCTTTATTATGTTGTAGCTAAGTAATATTATTATGACTCGTTTTATTATAGTATTTAAATAAGTAAATAAGTAAATAATTTATTATTATTTACTTGGAAATATATTTTGATGATAAATTATTGGTATATTGTAAAAATAGTCTAAATTGCTAAAGTATCATGTGGTTGGTACTTTTAAATGAAAGTAAATTACCAGGCTATTAAATACATTTTATTTTATTCCATAGTTTATTAATTTATTGTTTAAATTCTATTCCTAGGAATACTAATATATAAATAAATACTACAAAGCTGTTTAAGATATTTTGGTTACTTCAATTTACATTTATTTATTGATAAAAGGAATGATGTAGTATATAAAATGGTGTGTTGCTAATTGTCTTAATTTCTTGTAATTAAAATATAAGTAGTGTGATACAATAAAACTTATAAATACATTGGTTTATCGTTTTACTTTAAATTTTTGATTTTAGTAAATCTACACTTTAATATATTTTTACAGTTAACTTTTGGCCATTCTACTTTATCATATTTTAGCTTTCTTTAATTTTATTATATTTTCTTTCCCCTTTTGACACACGCATGGAACAAAAACTACTCAAGGGATTTTAACCAAACTTGGTACGATTGTAGCCCATTGTAGCCCATACTTTATTTCTTTTACAGTATTTCTCTCATCGTTTTGCAGCACCTTTTCGTTTTTTTGTCTCTGCATCACCCTATGGTTGACTGGTAGAGAATGCCTTTCTGCATTAAGTCCGCCATTGTACGTTGTGCAAAAAGTGTAAATAAATAATATTAACTTTCGGTTTACTGTGGGAAAAAAACTTTTTTTTTCTCATTTCAATTTATTTTTTAGAACTTTTATATTATTATTTATTCCATTTGATTACCCTCCCTCATTAACGGCTTTCGAAAAATCAGCATTTCAAATTGTGAGGATTCTTTGAAGACGCATAAATTCGTAACTAGGCATAAAAAAAGAAAAATAAAACTGTTCATTTATTCAGGTCCCATGAAAGTGCAATTTAACCAACTATGAACAAAATCCATGAACTGACTTTATGTTTTTCTTGTCCTCTTAACGTGAAATGCCCCCACTGCAACCTTTGCAAACTTCACAATTGGCCATCATATCACCTGTGTGGGAGCATGCGCTAACAAACGTTCACGGGCTCTGGCTCCAATAGTGGCAGAACTCAACCAAGCTTTACTTTGGCAACTGATACTGACAAACTTACAAGCTGGAAAACAAGATACACGCTATTCAAAAGACGGCCTTTTAGGCACGTGGATTCGGTGGTGGATCCGGAATGGTTGGGGAATCAATCTTGATTTTCAGGTTTCCGTACCTTAAGGGTAAAAATGGGACCCTGTTACTAAGATTCAATTGTCTGTCTTGTCGCCAGCCTAGTAAGCCTAATAATTAAGTTTAAGTAAAAGCGACGGAGTGATCTGTGAGCGAGAGGGAAATAATATAAGAGCATAGCTGGGCACCGTTAATCACATAGTTAACTTCGTTAATCGTTAATCCGTTACTTAAAAAGTTAGCTTCGTTAAACGTTAAATCGTTACATTTTGGAAGAATTAACGCAAGTTAACGTTAATCCGTTAAAATTCGCTAAAGGTTTTAGAAGTTAACAGGTTAGGAACAATAAAAGGCGTGTAGGTATAGGCATGGACCATGGGGAATACATTTCAATAACCTATAGGTTATTGAAATGTATTCCCCTTCATGAATACTAATATATTAAATTTAATTTAATTATAGTTTTCACACTATTATACTTAATTAACAGATTAATGAATATATTCGTTAATCTGTTAATTGTAATAAATGAATATATTCATTAATCTGTTCATTAAATTATAAAAGATATTGCATTCCTCGGTGAAAACTTATATATCTTTGAATGACTCTTTTGACTTCATATCCAGTCACAATTTAACGAGACATTGCGTTTTACTCTTTACAGAGTGGGTGCTTTTTGATTTTTAGCTGCTTTTGTTTCACTCACAACACGCGCCTTGCGGCACTTGTCGTTTTATACTGGTTTGAATTAGTTTTTGTTACTTTACGGTAAATAGTGGGCATTGGATTAACGATTAACGGACCTCTGGATATTAACGGAAGTTAACGAGTCCGTTACTTACTTACTTAAAAGTTAATCCGTTAATAAAAATGTTAACTTCGTTAATTAACGATTAACGGATTAACGAGTTAATGCCCAGCTAATAAGAGGGAGTAATGTGTTAAATGTTGTTTGACATGGTGATGATCTGATGATGTAGGGGCAAGATTAGAACTCAGTAATAAACATATAAATAAATAATGAAATGGGCCATAGTATGGCGGTTGCGTCCGACACGCTTGGACGCGCTTTAGTTACAGTATCTGTGACGCAAGTTTCAGTTAAAATCTTATTGCGTTTATTGTTTAAATATAATTTTTTGGTTAATTATGACTTTTTTGGTGATCTTTAATAATACTTTTTAGATTAATAGTGTATAATAGTGAATATTTTCGTTTTTTTTCACGTATATATTTTTTTCGAACTACCCACAAGTTTTGTGATTATGAGTGAATCTGAAGAAGAAGCTGTGTTGGAACCCGTGTTTAATGACGAGATGTCTTCCCAAACTATAAATAGAATCGTGCTTGGATCTCCCGGTGAACTCGAAGGCCAGGTAGATCTAGAATGGGATGATGCAGGTATGTCCGTAGATCGTATCAATATCGACGACGACTGTCGAATAATCCAGCCACGCAATAAAAGGCAGTTAGAAGGGGATTCCCAAGATCCTTTACTTGATGATGGTTTTACGCTCGTCAATAGAAACAAACGACGAAACCTGCAAAACACCCCCCCATCTGTATCTCCTAATCCACCGGGAGATTTTAGTAACAATTTTGAAGTTTCTGTAACCTCCAAAACTATTATCCTACCGAAGCAGTTGGCATTTGCAAAGCTTTTGGCAAAATACAATGTTCAGGGAATAGAAACTATCAAGTATATGAATCCTTTTAAACTTTTGATAAAGTTTAAATGTAATCAAGACGCAAGCAATTTTTTGGATAGTAAAATTATAAATGATCATGAGTGGACTTGTAGAAATACTAATGAAATGCATTATTGTTATGGTGTAGTCAGAGATATTGATATTGATATTGAAGATAAGGAATTGAAAGAAATTTTTGAATGTGATACTAAAATATTATCGGTTAAACGGCTGTTGCGAAAAGATTTAAATGGTAAATGGATAAAATCTGAAACAGTCCGCATAGGATTTGAAGGGTCAAATCTTCCAGGATTTATATAGGGCTTATGGTTGTCGTATGGCTATAGATTCATACATGTATCCTGTAACGCAATGCTCTAAATGCTGGCGATACGGTCATGTCAGTCACGTTTGTCCGTCCAAGACTCTCATTTGTCCTAAATGTGGTGAAAAACACGAAAATTGTGAAACGAAAAATTATAAGTGCGTTAACTGCAAAGGCGACCATCTATCATTAATGAAATCGGTATGTCCAGCTTTTAAAAGGGAGAGAGATATCCGTTTATATATTATGGGAAGTAATAATTACTTTTAAATCTGGATGTCTTATTATCGGAGATTTTAATGCGCATCACACTCTATGGTCGTGTAAATCTGATAGAAGAGGTGAGACTGTTTATAAGGCTATGTTTGATAATGATTTCATATGCCTCAATGATGGTTCACCTACTAGAGTCAAGTGGGTTAATGGAAATCTTCAGAAATCCTCTCCTGATATATCTTTTGCATCCACTGACATTGCAATTGACATGGGCTGGAATGTTACCAATGAATCTCTAGGTAGTGACCATTTGGTGTTAAAATTAAATTGTGGCTATATACGTTCAAATAGATACATCAAAAAGAGAAATTATAAACAAGCTAATTAGACGGAATACACTAAAGAAGCAGCAACAATATTTGATGTTGCCGAAGTGAGTAATGTTCAAGTAGGATATGATATATTTACTAATAAAATTAAATATTTGGCTGATAAGCACATCCCTTGGATTAAAATCAGTGAGGATCCAACATCAAATTTTAAACCAAAACATTTTTGGAACAAAGAGCTTTCGAAGGCAGTTGCTGAAAGGCGTCTTGCATTGGTCCAGTTAAGACGCAATCCTACACCTTGTAATTTGTTATGTTGGAAAAACAAAGTATCTCAAGATTCTCAAGCCAAAATACTTATAAGAAAAGAAAAATCTAAGTCGTGGAGAGAGTTTTGTTCCAGTATTGACCAAGAAACTTCAGCTCCTGCTATGTGGAGAAAGTTGCGTTGGCTTAAGGGCAACATTGGACGCCGAGATGGTGTTGGTCCAGATAATGCAATGAAGCTACTGCATACGCTGACCCCCGATTATGTCGCTGAACAAGAGCCAAATTTGGTTGACGGACAACTCTCTATATTAGAAACACCAATCACTCTTGCGGAATTTTGTAATTGTTTAAAGAAGAAAGATACCTCTCCAGGAATGGATAATATTTCATATACTATGATTTATTATCTTCCACTTAATGCTAAATTAATGCTCTTAAAAATATTTAATCTTGTAATGACGTCAAGTAGCGTGCCTGATCAGTGGAGAGACATACAAATAGTCCCTATTCTTAAGCCGGGAAGGGACCCCACTCTCGCTTCTTCATTACGCCCTATTTCATTGATGTCTTGTCCGTGTAAGATATTTCATTTGATTTTATTAAAAAGATTGGAGTGGTTTGTTGAAAGCAAGGGCCTTCTTCCCGACTCATCAACAGGCTTTAGACGCGGTCACTCTTGTATTGATAATTTAGCCCTGCTTACGTCTAATATTCAATTAGGTTTTGCCAGAAAGGAGCCCACTATTGCCTGTTTTCTCGATATTGATAATGCCTATAACAATGTCAATATTACTGCATTAGTTAATATTCTACATGAGATAGGAGTTGGTATTAAGATTTGTAAATATTTATTCAATTTTCTTTCTAAACGATGTAGAATTAACTCAAATAATCATAATACATCTTTAATAATTAGAAATACATATCGAGGATTAGCACAAGGTGATCCTCTCTCTCCGCTTTTATACAATATTGTAACTATGGGCATTACCAGGATCATAAATAATGTCTGTAGTTCCCAGTATGCCGATGATTTCGTTTTGTATAAAACTGTTGTGAATAGAAATGATGTAGAAGCGGCAAACTGCCTTAAATCAGCTATCAAAGCGATGATTAATTATCTGGATACTATTGGCTTACAATTATCTGTACCTAAATCTAATATTTGTGTTTTTAACAGATCAAGAAGAATTTTAAATGTTAATGTTGAAGTCAATGGCTTGTCACTTAACATGGTTAACAAAGTTAAATACCTAGGTTTATGGCTGGACTCGTCCTTGAGATGGAGTCTTCATATAAATAAATTGTGTGCTAAAAACTATAAATGTTTGAATATTTTAAAAGTTCTATCAGGCAGGTCGTGGGGAGTTCATCCCAAGTATATTCGCCGGCTTTATGTGTCCCTGGTAAGAAGTCGTCTAGACTATGCCAGTTTCATATATGGCAGTTGTGCAAAAACGCATCTTAAAAAGCTTGATGTTTTACAAAACAGAGCATTGAGAATATGTGGCTCCTTTATACGAAGCACTCCGGTATTTGTTATGCAGAGTGAACTATCCATTCCGCCTTTGTATATACGCCGCTACTTGTTGGCTTGTAGATATCTACTTAAAATTAAGTCTGTCATAGGCAGTCATGTGTTAGATTCTTTAAATAAGCTAACTTTGGTTCGTAATTATTTTAGTAACACAAATAATCCTATGCTAGCACAAATCTGTTCGGAATGGAAAGACATCTTTCCATGTTCGGAATGCAATATTTGTCAAAAGAAATATTCACGTAAAGAGTATTTGAATACACACACAAGAATTCATACAGGAGAAAAACCTTATTGCTGCAATATTTGTCAAAATAAATTTTCACATCAAGCGAATTTGAATGCACACAAAAGAATCCATACAGGAGAAAAACCATATTGCTGCAATATTTGTCAAAAGAAATATTCACGTAAAGAGAATTTGAATACACACACACGAATTCATTCAGGAGAAAAACCATATTGCTGAAATATTTATCAAAAGAAATTAACACTTGCAAAAAAAATATTGCATAACTTCATGTTGGTGTGCATTCTGAAACATTTCATTAACCAACATCCCCAAAAAATGAGGAGGTTCTAAATTTGTATTTTTTTTTTAATTTGTGTCTGTACACCAATTACTCTGGGCATGGCCTACGATCCCAACAATCTATCTTTGATACAAAAAAAATGCAATAGATGTCACTACTATTAACGTTTGTAAATTATAAAATGTATATAAGCCGAATTAAGTACAAATTATTGACATTAAAATAAAAATAAGCATATTTTTTAAGCATAACATCACATTAAGCTAAATTCAAATCCTTAATTAAGAAGAAGATACGAAACGAAATTAGTAATTAGTATTTTCCAATAGTGGCCCTAGATGGCGGTTTCCGGAATGTGCCTGGAAATCTAAGAAAACAAAAATAGCCAGTCGACTTCGCAAAACAAGGGGTCTAAAAAGGCTGAAACAAGAAAAAGCTCAATTTGAAATCTTGAAATGCATAGGTACAATAAAATAAACGTTTAACCGTTCGTTCGTCCGCAGTCCGCAGTACGCGCGTGCGTAATTCATCCGACTTGCTTCAAAGTTATCGTCACTGCTCGGTATCGCATTATAATATCTACGGACGCTTCACACCACGTCAATCTGGCCCTGTGCTAAGTATCCGAAGAACTTGTGTTACAGGTACCAGACAACGGAAATATATTTAATACTTTTATACTATACACATATTTAAGATTTTTATTATATTATACACAAATTTAATACACATCCATGACCCAGGAACATTGAAAACTTTTTGTTCCCTCGGCGGGATTCGAACCCGCGACCTTTCGTTCGAGCGCCAACGCGCTCAACCAACTGCGCTACGGAGGTCGTCATTATGTTATATAGCCTTTAAGCTGCCCAGGAATATGAGCCACAATCGTATCAAGTTCTGTTAAAATCCCTTCAGTAGTTTTTGATCCATACGTGCACATACAGACAGACAAAAAATGTACTGATTGCATTTTTGGCATCAGTATCGATCACTAATCATCCTGCAATATCACAGAACAGATAAAGAGGTCTCTTTTACTCTTCTGTGTGCAATATGAATTTTTTAAAAATATTCAATGTATAGAATTGACCTCTCTTCAGTTTTATTAAAAGATATAGATAGTTATAGAAGAAGATTATTGCATTTCTGGCATATGCTATATAAAGAGTAGGTATGCCAGAAATACAGTATATATTTTATATATTTAAATATTTTTTTTATGCGTAGAGTGCTACTGAACGGTTGCGCTCTGCGTTACAAAAAGGAAGCATTTATCAATGGCCAACTATACAATCGGCAAAATGGCGTATTTTTTCTGCGAAAGATTTTGCATTTGATGTTTATACATATGAATTATTGTTTAATTGTTATAAAACGTATGAAGTGTAATCCTTTAATATACCTGTAAAAGTGTTGATAAGTGTGCACAATAAATGAATAAGTGAAAATATCGATGTTTTCGGTTTGTTTACGTTTATGCCTATCATCCCATACAATTATCTTTAATACAAAAAATATATAATAATATGACAGTAAAATAAAGATACCTAAGCATATTTTTTTAGCATAACATCACATTATAGGTTAATGTAAAAATTCAACTCCTTAAAAGATTGTACGAAACGAAATTATAAATAAGTATTTTCCAATAGTGGCGCTAGATGGCGGTTTTCTGAATGTGTCTGGAATTCGAAGAAAACAAAAATAGCCAGTCGAATTGCCAGTGCTAGGGTGATAATATTTTCTAGTACTAGGTCGTGTCTCTGTTATAAATCTATTTCGTGCTATACAGAGCCAGCGAACGTCAGACTTCCGATAGAGCATAAAAGCTAAAAATTTCTGAGTCCATGCTACCAACACAGGTAAGAATTGTGGCCAAATATGAAGTTGGGGCTTTGGGAGATAAACGGTACTAAAGGTATGAAAAAAAAAATCCGTCAGAGACAACTGCAGCTTGAACTGAAATATCCTATTAAAATCATGAGAAATCGACGATTAGGAGACCCCTGTTTCTTCCTCCAAACTTAACCGATTTAGGTACTTTTTTTCTCTCTTCGACGATTCGGTTAAATTTATCAGGGATGAACTTTAATACTATTGGCCAAATGGCATCACTGACTAGTCCATGGTCATGCCATAGACGGGTTTGTTTACTTTTGGGCTAAATTTATCTCGGACGTACCTGCTATACTTGTCCTGAATTCCGTATTCCAAATTCTATATGTTTCCGTAAATCCTTTCTTTCAAAGTTTCCTCCGTTGGTCTTTGGCCATGCACAAAGTGCATGCGGCATGCCATTAAAATCAAATAATTATTTTACAAGTTTTCTCCGTTTTGTCATTGGCTAAGCTCTGTTATTTATGCTCAATGTGGCACAAAATAAGACGAAGGAGAGAACTTGACACTGATAATAGTTTTATCTTTTTTAAAAAAGGAGAAGAGGTAGACTGAAATCTGTGATATCTTTAGATTTTGCAACTAAATTATTGCTATTTACTACGGAAAGTTGTTTTCATAACATAGTTTACTTTATATGTTTTAGTGTTATTCAAGTTCTTTACGATTATCACAAATACAAGGTTTAAAATAATATGTTCAAAGAAATTTGTTGCTATATATGCTTATCTGTAAATAAAAGAACAACTAACGTTATTAAAACAGATCTCCAGCATGTTTATGAGAAGCTCGCAGACATAAAGGTACGAAAACGAAGTTGTCCATGAGAACCGTAATCTTTATAATTATTAAAAAAAAACTTAAATTCACATTTTTTTTATTACAGTGTTAGTACTTAGACTTTACATAAACTTCAAAAACTGAGTACAAACAATATAAATAATTGAAGGGATTGCACCCACCTTGACCACTTGATACAAAGTGTTTTGTGACCCAGCAGGAAAAATTTATAATAATCTATCTACCTATACACTGTTTTGATTCAATTTGGCCCAAATGCAAAAAATTGCTATGGGCAGCTATGAATTGAATTGTCACTTATTTACTGCTCCATCCTTATGGATTTTCTTAAATAGAATATTTATTGACGGGCAAAAGTCGGTGCCTGTTCTTTTGCCAGTTGTGCCTGGTTACCGTCCCATTGGGTTAGAGATGTGAATGAAGAGAGAGTTTCTGTGCATTGAGCACTCGGACATTACAAAATAACTCCTGCGTTATTTCATAAAGTGTTTGTTCGTTTAGCTGGCCTGGTTTCACCAACACTGACCACTGTCACCTAAATACTGTCACCATCATGTAAGATCAATTGTAGGAAATATTACATAATCTGCTGCTTATGTGAAGAATGATATATGTGTAGACAAAATTAAAAAACTGAATTAAAATCGTTTCGGTGGAGAAACAGCCTCAGTCCTACAAGATCTCCAAGTCATTATAGAGAAATTTAAATCCATTGATTTGGACTTAAATTTCTCTAAATGTGAGCTTTTTATTAACGATTCACTCGATATTTGGCATGAAGTAACCCCTAAATTCAATAATCTAGCTCCTAATATCAAAATTCTCAGTAAAGAGTCCCTCCGATTACTAGGTGCTCCCATACTCAGTGAAGGTTATAATTCCTTCATCTCGGAACAAAATCATAAATTCTCAGAATCTTCCGGCAAACTTACTACAATAAATTCTCACATGGCATATCAAATCATTCGGTTCTGTCTGTTTGTGCCCAAATTAATGTACGTTCTAAGATGCTGTCCACTATGGAGTTTTCCTAACTTTCTCTCACAATTAGACCTCACCTTGAAAAACACATTAATAAATGTTCTTAATTGCAATATCTCCGACACTTCCTGGATCCAAGCCGTTCTCCCCATTAGGTTTGGCGGATTAGGCATCAGGAAGGTGTCCAGTGTCTCCCTTCCTGCTTTTCTGTCATCAGCTCATAGTATCCATAAACTTTTCACCAAAATTATTTCCAATTCTTTAGGCTGCGTGGGTATTGACTCATTACCGGAAGCCATTATTACTTGGCGTGGTCTTTGCTCAGACGAAATTCCAGTCCAACCCCACATCCAAAAGAATTGGGATGAACCACTACTTAATTTGGCACATTCAGACCTGTTAAATTGCTGCACCCCGGCTGATCGCGCCCGCCTCTTAGCGTCCGCTGAGCCAGAATCGGGATACTGGCTCCAAGCACTCCCGTCATCCAATATCGGAACTTTGTTAGATAACCACACTTTTTCATTATCAGTTAGCCTTCGATTAGGTACCGCCATCAACGAACCCCATCTCTGCCATTGTGGTGCCACGGTGGACCGCCAGGGACATCATGGACTGTCTTGCCGTCGCAGTGCCGGCCGTCAGTCTCGCCATGCCTCCATAAACGACATAATCCGCAGGGCTCTTGCCACCGTCAACGTACCGGCCACTCTCGAGCCGAACGGTATAGTGCGTGACGACGGCAGGAGACCTGACGGTATGTCTTTGGTACCATGGAGCCACGGGAAGCCGCTGGTATGGGACGCTACCTGCGTGGATACGCTGGCAGCGTCACACGTGACGGCCACTGCAAAGACGACGGGGGCGGCGGCGGCACACGCCGAGACCCACAAAAGGCGGAAATATGAATCCATCGGCGATGGATACATTTTTCTGCCTTTTGGTGTCGAAACTTTGGGTCCATGGGGTCCCAGTGCTAAACGCCTTTTGAAAGACCTTTCTAAAAGACTCACGGAAAAGACAAACGACCCAAGGGCTGGCGCTTACCTCGGCCAACGTATCAGTTAGCGATACAGCGAGGTAATACTGCCAGTCTTTTGGGTACATTACCAGCGGCCGCCGATTTAGATTTGGTTTTTACATATAGCCTTTTTTATTACTTGTTTAGTTTATAGTTTAGATAATAAAAACATTATTTATTTATTTATTAAAATTGACTTTGTTAGAAAATGATTATACATAGTTAAATAGGGTAAGCAATAATTTTGAGTTCTGATCTATTTACATACAATTTATTACTAGATTAGAGACAACGAGTGCTGGATGTGCTACATTTGCCAAATGAGACTGCAACAGTGTCTCCAGCTGCAGCGGTTGGCGGTGCAGACACGGGGGCTCATCCATGATCCCTGCCGGAAACAGGTAAGTACTTAACATGAAAGATTTTGATGTGACAATATCTAATAAATTGATAAACTCCGGGGCTGAAGAGTATCCATGTCATGAATAAATTAATTTTAGAAAATTATGAACTCTGGCTGCGGGTGTGAATCACTGTGTTGAATTTTTTTTCATTAAATCTACATTAAAGTGCGATAGTCGTTATAAAATAGTGTGACAGCATGGATTTATTTATTACATATTACGTCGCCGCCGGCTACTCTTAAAGAAAAATTTTCAGTTAAACTGACTGATTAAAAACGACATAATGAACATAAGTTTTAAACATGCTGTAAGTCATCGTTTTACTAATAGCTGATAAAACATACAAAACTACACTAAATGGATGTATTTATGTTTTTATATTTATACTGAATTTACAAAGTTATATTTATAGTTAAAAATCGGTAGTATGAGCGCAAATTAGAAAAAAATGTCACCAAACTAGATATTCCATAAGTAGATAATTCGTCGACTACGCTAAATTACTTAATGACGTTCAGTCAAGACGTTGGACGTTACAATAAACAATTAACAACATGACGAGTTGTCCTTTAAAATGTCATCATTCGATAAAAACGCTAGTCACTCAATGAAATGGCGATTTCAATTAGATGACTACGACATCTCCACGACCTCTCTAAAAGGAAGTGTTATGTTTTTCTAGAGAAACTATATATTTATATTTGCATTGCAGCTACAACAGCTCAATGGCTGTACGTCTTTTCTTCTTTTATTTTTGGCAACAGCGGTTGCATGAGTTTTGTACCATGTACGTCTTTTCATTATCATCATCATTAAACCGATATATATAGATTCCAAACAGTCAGTGAAATCTGAAGATGTTAAAATAAATATAAAAATGATTTTGAAATACATATTCAACGATACCTCACTGGACATCCTAGTTTGTTTATTTTCTTCATTTTATTTTCGTTTAAAGGCGCCAGTAGTCGCCATTTTGAATTTTGTCTTCTTCTTCTTTTTATATATGGAATTTTGACTTACGCTATGTCTTTAGTGACATTCACCTGACTAAGAGGATTTCATTGACGTACAGACGTGCGACGAATCATAAAAATCGGCCCAGGGCGGCGATTCTCAGGCCTCGAACTTAGTTCCGAATATAAGTATATCCCGCTCACACGCGCGGTAAATCTCATTTGCATGAGCGGAACAGACCGATAGCAAAAACTAAGTTCGAGGCCTGAGAATTAGGGCCCAGGAGCACGATTCTCGGGCAGTGGAAAAAAGCTCGAATATTAGTAATATCCCGCTCGCACGCGCGGTAAATCTCATTTGCATGAGCGGGACAGACCGATAGTAAAAACTGAGTTCGAGCCCTGAGAATTAGGGCCCAGGTCTGTGTAGTGTTTCAATTGATCATAAACTGTTAAACACATTACCACTCTGCTGCGTCGCGCAGTCGGATTTTATCGTTTTTTTATTACCACTTTCTATTGTTATTATTCGTTATAAATAAATAATTTGGATACTTTAGATGACTGATAAGCCTATTTTGTGCTTTGTTTGTAGATCTACAATGAGTATGGAGCTTTTGGATCTTTGTTAGAATTATCAATCTACAGGACGAAAAATATATCAACAACAATAACTTATATCAAACAGGAGTCTGATGTGAAAGCGGAACCATCTATTGACGAGGGTGGGTATACTTACTATAATTTGAACCCAAACGTAAATAAACCATCTATGAAACAACCATAGATTAGTAAGTGATGCGAATACGAAAACAAAAATCGAAAGAGTAAAGACTATATTCTACAGTCGACTACTTCACATATTCTACATTTCAGTCACAACGTGCTTAGCCGTATTATTTCACACACGATTAACGAATACCTATGAAATCTCCGGAACGGTAGCAAAACGGACACGTTTTGACTGAAATGTATAGTGTGTGAAGTTAGACCTGGTAAAGTAAGGGCGCATAGATCAAGAATATTGGCTCTACACGAGATCTGATAACTTTTTCACATAGCATTGCCAAGACGAGTAGCTATGTAGACTCGTATTGGCAATATTTTTACATGAAAATGTTTTTGGTGGGATAACAATATTTCTATGACAATAGACATTGACAGAAGGATTTTTTTTTATTAAAAAAAAATTCAGAAAGATCATCCCCTTGAGGCAGAGTACCCAGAAGGCTCAAAGAGTTTCCTCGCGATGGCGATACTTACTCTATGAGCCTGGTAGGTGGCTGCTCTGGAGCTGGGGTGGCCTCTACTAGTTTTTATATTCTAATGAAATACGTATTTCATACTAATCCGCACGCTTCTCTATTTCGAAATAATGTTTACCATCACCGGTTAAACGCATAATGTATTGAAAAATATATATAAGTGTATGTTATGTTTACTTAAATAGTTTTATTTTTAGAGTACGAAGATGAAAATGTAGAAACTACATTTGATGCTGTAGACGAGGAACAATTATTAGAACATACATACAATGATCTGGCGGATAGTGATGCTGACTGTAAACGGGATTTATCAATTGGGTTGCGAAGTGATGCTTGGTTCGAGTCAAAAGTTCTAGAATTGAAAATAGTTAGGCTGAGTCAAAGTGTTATTGACCAATATGTTCGGCCCAGTCCCCCAACACACACAGCGACAGAAGAATATCTCGAGGACAGAGCAGAGCACACTGGTCCAGGCGCTGATGAACAGACCATAGACAATGCGGTATTGACACAGAAGCTAGAAGAGGAAATAGGTGATAAAGGTATGTTTGCCTCTCATATTATAAGTTGTGGGCTTATGCTAAGTGATTACTATCCGTGGGGTGTCGGAGAAAGAATAGCACCTCCATCAATATTCCCCGTGGGTGTCGTAAAGGGTGACAGAGACAATATATATACCCGGAAATGATCTGAAGTCTGCCAGTCGTGTAGAATATTCATTCATCCCACTGGGTTCAGGTTCTGGGCGAGATCGATAGAATAGAATCTGTCCTTATGTATTGCGCACACGATAGATCACTATCAAAATGACTCCTGTATAGCTGGACACGTGTTTCACACAATACTCGAGTATCTTTATGACGTAAACACTCTTATAACTAGAGACAGGATTACAGCGTCTTTTGGTTTGACAGTTATGATAATGAAATGAAAGAGATGGCAGAACGTCGCGCTCGCCTACTACAAATTCGTTCCACCTATTACACATATAAATTGTTACTTGTTCATACTTGGCGTGCTTGCTCTCATTGGACTACAGTTTAGTTTTATTGTGTGAAATTTGGCGCGTAGCATGCCAAATTTATCATTTAATTTCGCATATTCCGCCCATTTTCGTGCATATTTCAAGCATTTTTCGTGCATGTTTATATGCATATCACAAGCTTTTTATGTTGCATACATCCGGTTGTGGGAATACTAGTGGAAGCCCCAAAGATCTCCGACCTCGCGAGATGGTATGCTCGGTCAGGCCGAAGCCCACTGCACTAGTTGTCGTATATATAGCGGACTTGGAAAACTTCGATAGCGCGATGCAGGATTGTGGCGCTAGTAGTACCGCCACACGGTCTCTACTTATAACATACCATGTATGTAGGTATCGAGCAGGAAAACACATGTGACTGCGACGGGCGAGGCCATGCCGTGAAGCACAGTCCCCTGTCTCCAAGACACCGCTCAGCTGTGATGTTTGTTTCAAGACGCTTACATATAAGTGTGACATTTGCTCAACGAATTTTTCACAAGAGAAATATTTAAGAATGTTGAGTTGAGACATTATTATCTATACTAATATTATAAAGCGGAAGAGTTTGTTTGTTTGTTTAAACGCGCTAATATCAGGAACTACTGGTCCGATTTGAAATTTTTTTTTGTTATATTGTCCATTTATAGAGGAAGGCTTTAGGATATACATATAACATTACCAATAGGAGCGAAGCGTCAGGGAGAAATGTTGCAAAAACGGGGAAAATTCTTCACATTTGGGGAATTTCATTGCGTGCGCTGTATGCTTAAACGGCTTAAGTCACTCAAAAACCACGCGAACGAAGTCGCGGGAACAGCTAGTTTCATATAAGTGAGAAACCATATAGCTGCCATATTTGTCAAAAGAAGTTTAAACAAAAGTGTGATTTGAATAACCACAGAACATTTCATATACGAGAAAAACCTGCTGTGATATATTTTGTCAAAAGTAGTTCACACGTAAGCAGATATTGAAAATACACACAAGAATAATTAATACAGGAGAAAAACCATATTGCTGCAATATTTGTCAAAAGAAATTTTCACGTAAAGAGAATTTGAATACACATACAAGAATTCATACAGGAGAAAAACCATATTGCTGAAATATTTGTCAAAAGAAATGAGCATTGTCCAAAAAAAATCACATGTACTTTGTATTTTTGTTTTTCGATGAAATAGGGTATTTTAAGAATATAAATTCGATATTTTTATAGACGACCTCCGTAGCGCAGTTGGTTGAGCGCATTGGTGCTCGAACGAAAGGTCGCGGGTTCGAATCCCGCCGAGGGAACAATAAGTTTTCAATGTTCCTGGGTCATGGATGTGTATTAAATTTGTGTATAATATAATAAAAATCTTAAATATGTGTATAGTATAAAAGTATTAAATATATTTCCGTTGTCTGGTACCTGTAACACAAGTTCTTCGGATACTTAGCACAGGGCCAGATTGACGTGGTGTGAAGCGTCCATAGATATTATTATTATTTTTGAAATTCATTGGATAGTTTTTTTTAAATATTTTTTTTTATTTTCGGGTCTATGATGTCATTATCGGCCGGCAAGACGCATTGAATACATTTTTTTTAAATAAGGCATTGTCATGCATCATAAAAAAATTACATCATGGTGTTAAATGTCATAATAAATACTAACCTCAAGTCCCTGCGTCTCCTCGTGTTTATTTATATTTGTTTAGTAAATTTTCGTTCCTATTTGTAATGGCTGGTTCGCCAAATGCAATTTCTCTTATTTATGTGAAAGCTCATTCGAAAATCTTACCAAAAGGTCAAAATTTAATAATATTTTTGACATTGCTTGCACAATTATCCGCATAAAATTTTCCAGAAAACATTTAAAAAAAACATCAGACTGGAATGGTTTTGAAACGTTACATCAGGAGGATTTGTTTTTTCGTTTTTCAAGTTAACTACAATCAAGGAATTTAAGTGTGTGTGTGTATGTGTGTGCGTGTGTTATCTACATTGGAGGCGCATATACACACTAAATTATTGTCACTTATTTATTTTACACCTTGTATAGTATTTCTATTGCGATTTCGCATATTTTTGTTTGTATGAAGTAGGACAACGAATATAATTATTTATTACAATTGTTTTATTTCGAAAGAAATCAAAATAATACAACTAATTACGATCATTTTAATACGACAAATTATGATTAATTTCTGTTTGTTGAGTAAGTTTAAAATTATGAACCTGTGGGCAATCTTTGTTTTCCAAGGAAAAAATATTCTGTTAGTAATTTCTTGTTCTAATCTACGTTTGTGCCAAGTTTCATTTAAAAAAGCAGTTTACCGTTGAATTAAACAGTTACGAAATACCGTCAAATTGTTTTTGAATATCCCACGGGAACCCTTTCCTTATTAAGGATAATAATAACCTATCAGAGAACCCTTTAGGTCCTAAGCTACCAGCCTGCCAAATTTAATGTTATTCTATACAGTGGTTTCAGCGTGATGAGTTATCAAACTCATTTATACGGATAGACGGTCATACATTTTTCGTGACATGACATGACGCCTCTTAAGATTGATTGTAACGAATAAAAACTTGTTTAAAAAGTTTTTTATTCTTTTAATTTATTTCTTCCCCTCCTAAAGAATTTTCTTGTTTCATGACGTTAAGTACAGGAAATAAACGTTCTAATACCAGAACATTTCTCCAGGTATCGGACAAGACCTGGATCAAGAAAACACAAATGGCTGCGACGGACCAGGCCATGCCAGTGAAGCACAGTCCTCTGTCTCCAAGACACCGGTCAGCTGTGATGTTTGTTTGAAGATGTTTACAAACAAGAGCAGTTCCTTCATAAAACACGTACTATTTCATATAACTGAGAAATTATACAGCTGCAATATTTGTCAAAAGAAGTTTACACTAAAGTCTGCTTTGACTAAACACACAAGAATTCATACAGGAGAAAAACCATATTGCTGCAATATTTGTCAAAAGAAGTTTACACGAAAGGTGAATTTGACTAATCACACACGAATTCATACAGGAGAAAAACCATATTGCTGCAATATTTGTCAAAAGAAATTTGCAAATAAGGAATCTTTGACTAAACACACAAGAATTCATACAGGAGAAAAACCATATTGCTGCAATATTTGCCAAAAGAAATTTGCACGTAAGGAATCTTTGACTACACACACAAGAATCCATACAGGAGAAAAACCATATTGCTGCAATATTTGTCAAAAGAAGTTTAAACAAAAGTCTTCTTTGAATGTACACACAAGAATTCATATAGGAGAAAAACCACATTGCTGCAATATTTGTCAAAAAAAGTTTACACGACTGTCAGCTTTGATTATGCACACAAGTATTCATACAGGAGAAAAACCATATTGCTGCAATATTTGTCAAAAGAAATTTGCACATAAGGAATCTTTGACTAAACACACAAGAATTCATACAGGAGATAAACCATATTGCTACAATATTTGTCAAATGAAGTTTACATACAAGGTGTATTTGACTAAACACACACGAAGTCATACAGGAGAAAAACCATATTGTTGCAATATTTGTCAAAAGAAATTTACACATAATGAATCTTTGAATGTACACACAAGAATCCATACAGGAGAAAAACCATATTGCTGCAATATTTGTCAAAAGAAGTTTACATACAAGTGTGATTTGACTAAACACAAAAGAATTCATATAGGAGAGAGACCATATTGCTGCAGTATTTGTCAAAAGAAATTTGCACGTAAGGATCATTTGAATGCACACACAAGAATCCATACAGGAGAAAAACCATATTGCTGCAATATTTGTCAAAAGAAATTTTTACGTAAAGGGCATTTGAATACACACACAAGAATTCATACTTCTGTATGTCACGTAAAAAGAATTTGAATACACACACAAGAATCCATCAGGAGAAAAACCATACTGCTGTAATATTTGTCAAAAGAAGTTTACGCAAAAGACTGAGTTGACATATCACACAAGAATTCATTAAGGTAAAAACCATATTGTTGCAATATTTGTCAAAAGATATTCGCTCGTAAGGAGTTTCTGAATATACACACAAGAATTCATACTGGAGAAAACCATGTTATTGCTGCAATATTTGTAAAAGAAGTTTACACGTAAGCAGATTTTGAAAATACACACAAGAATAATTCATATGGGAGAAAAACCATATTGTTGCAATATTTGTCAAAAGAAATTTGCACGTAAGGAATCCTTGAATGTACACACAAGAATTCATATAGGAGAAAAACCATTTTGCTGAATTTTTTCTCAATAGATAATTTAGTAATTACATAACCTCATGCTGGTGTGCTGATGTACTATTGACGGACACGACGCTTATGAGTTCGGTAACATTTCATATAAATTTCCTACTCAGAGAAACCTCACCTTTTTTTAAGTCGGTTTTAAAACACAAAATTTACTTAACAGTCGGTATTGTAATAATGTCTAAGGCTCGTATAAATAAAAAAATCTCAAACCCAACCTCACGTGATACTTGAATACCATGCAACGAAAGTCCCCAGTGAGAATTGTTTGTTTGTTTAAACGCGCTAATCTCAGGAACTACTGGTCCGATTTGAAAAAATATTTTTTTGGTTAGTCCATTTATAGAGGAAGGCTTTTCTTAGAAATTATATCCTCTGCCTTACGCCTCCGTTGCACCGGTTATCGTAAGGCAGACCAGATTGTTATTGTAAGACTATATTATAAATTTATAACATTACGCTGTGACCAAAACCAGTCGGGTGTCGTCGTCGCGCCACGCCACGACGCGACGCTGACGCCGATGCCCGACACTGCGACGCGACGCCGACGCCGACGCCCGACACCGTAACGCGACGCCGACGCCCGACACCGCGACGCGACGCCTGACACAGCGACGCCGACGCCGCGACGCCGACGCCCGAAGCCGCAATCTTCAAACATGTTTCTCTAAGGACTTAGAAATTCTGTACAGTACTTTTGGGTCCAGGATATGGTGCAAAACCTTACTGTTTGGTAACATATTATGCTTAGACTACTTCAGAAAATATCAAAATCCAAATATGTTTCCATATAAATTTTGAGGAGTTCCCTCGATTCCTCACGGATCCCATCATCAGGTCACCATTTTGGTGACAATGGGACCAAATTTGAATTATACCCTACACAACACAAAAATAATATTTAAAATCGGTTCATAAACGACGTATAGGTATACGATTGAACTAAGAAACCTCGGTTAAAAATACTGTTTTCTTTTGCTTCGCGTCGCTGTGTAGTTCATAAGTGATCGCCCCGCGCGTCCTGAACACCCGGCAGTCCACACGCGTCGAAATTCGTCCGACTTACTTCAAGTATATCGTCACTACTCGGCTCCTATGTGTCTCAGCGTTATGTTTTATAGCCTATAACCTGCCCAGGAATATGGGCTACAATCGTACCAAGTTTGGTTAAAATCCCTTCAGTAGTTTTTGTTCCTATCGCGCACATACAGACAGACAGACAGACAGACAAAAATTTTACTAATTGCATCTTTGGCATCAGTATCGATCGCCAATCATCCTCCAATATGTATTTTGAAAAAATATTCAATGTACAGAATTGACCTCTCTAAAGTTTTATTATAAGTATAGATTACATTAGCCGGATGATTTTCAAAATTCGCATGACGTGTAACAATTCCGAGTCGGATTTGTTATTCGCTCTATTCGATGTTTTTAAGCAGGTTACCTCACTATGGAGATAAATTTGACAGACGTCAAAATGTTACCTATTAAAATGACCCTCAGAACAAATATCATATGGAACTGTACTAATAGTTTAATTTCACACGGCAATTATAATAGGCTACCTGTCTCTGTCTTATAACAACGGTTTTGGCTAAGAAATAAGTATCTACACTCTTTTTATCAGCGCCCCCTTCATTCGCTTTGATATACTTCTGCTGTCACGGACGCCATTTTACTGTGTTGCTTTGTTTACATGTTAAACGATGTGATTGTGAGATTTCTATGGTTTTTGTGTGATTTTAGTTTTAATTACTGTGCAAAACTGTAAAGTAGTTCTGAATTCATTATAATAGGTATCATCAAGTGCTCTGTACTAAGTTGTGGCATAAGCAGAAGCAAACAAAGGCCGAATCTAACTTTTCACCGGTAAGTAGCTAATAATGAATTAAATTGTTGTATATTGTTTAGTTTATTTGATACAAAGTGTTTAAAAATCTATTACTTTGAGTTAGCTCAGTTGTGAGGTATAAAATCCGCAATATTTACAATATTTCCTTCGTTTCGTAAACATATATTTACATAATAGTGTTGTTAATCTTCGAACATCGAACGCTATCGATAAATTTGGTGCATCGATATAAATAAAAAATTTTTGTTGTTTCAGTTTACCAAGAAATGAGTCCCAGCAAAGGAAATGGTTAGAAAATATTGGTTCGGAAAATATCCGGCCTGAAACTAAAGATATATATGTGTGCTCTTTGCACTTTGAAGAGAGTGCATTCAATAAAACCCTCAACATACTTAGGCTGAGAGATAATGCTGTCCCAACAATATTCGCAAAGGTAAGCAATTTATAAAGAACTTTGGCAAAATCATGGTTGGATGAAATTTAAAGAGTCTAGAAAAGTCTTCATGATGAACGGAAACAAAATAATTTCATCAGTTTTATCAGCAATTGGCAAGAACCGATGGAGTCTGTTAATAAAATGAATGTTAAGGCGAGGAGTAACCGCAACTAGCGCCACTCTTTTAAAATAAATTTTACAATGACACAACGATCTAATTAAAAAAAGTAATCGGTTCAAACTTTAAGTAAGTAGTTAAACTAATTTATTGGCATTTAATTACAGCTCTAAATCCTATACTGTATTTACTCTCGTAAGTAATAACTTAAACGGCCGTTTTAGTTATTACTTACGAGATATAATACATAATATTAGTTTAACTACTATATATTACTATAATAAATTAGTTTAGCTATTTACTTAAAGTTTGAACCGATTACTTTTTTTAATAAGACCTTTGTGTCATTGTAAAATTCATTTTAAAAAGAGTGGCGCTAGTTGCGGTTACTCCTCGCCTTAATAGAAATACATTATCTTCTTAAAACCAATAATGAAAGTGGCTAGTCGCACAAAATTAATTTAATTTAAAAAAGATTTTAATTTATTTATATTATTTTAAAAAGTTATTTGTGTTATTGATAATAAAAAGTGTACCTAATAAAAAAATTATTAGTAAATCTTTTATCGTTTATTATGTGTAAATCTTTTAACATTCACCTATATCCAATCTTATACTATTTTTCCTTTTCAGGCAAACAATCCATCCCAATTTGCATTAATTGACAGAGCGAACACTATTGAACAACCATCATGCTCGAAATTTGTCGGGTTTATCGGAGATCCGAAGAGAGGGCGAGGATACGATAACCTTACAGTCCGGCCACTTGTTCTACTACCGGGAGGGAGAACAGAAGTCCCAAGGTGGTGTTGGGTTTATCGTCCACAAATCTCTCATCAACAACATTGTGTCCATCGAGAGTGTGTCAAATAGGGTTGCATACCTTGTACTGAGAATCTCAAAACGATATTCGTTGAAGATTGTACAGGTATACGCCCCATCGTCAACACATCCAGACGATGAAGTAGAAGCTACGTATGAGGACGTTAGTAGGGCCATACGTAGCCCTAAAACACACTTCACAGTTGTTATGGGAGATTTCAATGCGAGGCTGGGCTGCAGAAGCGATGATGAGCTGAAAGTGGGGCCATTTGGATTTGGGCAGAGGAATCCCAGAGGACAGATGCTGGCGGACTTTATGGAGAAGGAAGGACTCTTCATGATGAATTCTTTCTTCCAAAAGCCGCCGCAGAGGAAATGGACCTGGTTGAGTCCCGACGGTGTAACTAGAAACGAGATTGACTTCATTATGAGCACCAAGCGGCAGATATTCAACGATGTCTCTGTGATCAACATGGTTAAGACCGGTAGTGATCACCGAATCGTCAGAGGCATGTTGAATATCAACGTCAAACTTGAGAGATCGCGTCTGATGAAGTCTACGCTCCGACCGTCGAATGCCCATATCCAAAACCCCGAGAGCTTTCAACTTGAACTGTCAAATCGCTTCCAATGGCTAGACAGGTGCGCATCAGTGGACGATATAAATAGCAGGCTGGTAGAAACTGTCCATACGGTGGGGTCCAAATTTTTCAAGACCCACCGTACAAATAGACCTCAGAAACTATCCGACCAAACCCGGAACCTCATGGCTAGTCGACGTTCAATGACGCTCCAAACTTCGAGTGACGCTGAGTCATATAGGTAGCTGAATAGACAGATTACGAAGTCCTTGCGACACGATATCCGTTCTTTTAATACCCAGCGTATTAAAGAGACGATAGAGCGGAACCAAGGCTCCAAAGTGTTTGCAAGAGACGTATCTATTGGGCAAAGCCAGTTGATAAAGCTGAAGACCGAAGATGGACGCGTAACGTCAAATAAGTCCGAGGTACTACGGGAGATAGAAAGGTTCTATGGACAGCTGTATACCTCGGTCTCAGCTGAACCTGAAAGTTTAGCTGCAGACCCAAGAGCCAGGCTAACCCGACACTATACCGAAGACATCCCGGACATCAGCCTGTACGAGATTAGGGTAGCTCTCAAACAGCTTAAGAACAACAAGGCTCCGGGTGAGGATGGAATCACTACAGAGCTTCTGAAAGCGGGCGGCACGCCGGTACTAAAAGTCCTTCAGAAGCTCTTCAATTCCTCCTTACTCGATGGGATGGGTGTTGTGGTCCTGTTCTTCAAAAAAGGCGACAAAACCTTACTGAAGAACTATAGACCCATAACACTGCTGAGCCATGTCTACAAGCTGTTCTCGAGAGTTATTACGATGCGTCTCGAACGCAGGCTAGATGACTTTCAGCCTACCGAACAAGCCGGTTTCCGAAAAGGCTATAGTACCATAGACCACATACATACGCTGCGGCAGATTATACAGAAAACCGAAGAGTATAATCGGCCATTATGCTTGGCGTTTGTGGACTATGAGAAAGCCTTTGATTCCGTCGAAATATGGGCGGTCCTTAGATCTCTCCAGCGTTGCCGTATTGACTATCGGTATATCGAAGTGTTGAAGTGTTTGTATAATAACGCCACCATGTCAGTCCGAGTACAGGAGCACTGCACGAAGGATATCCCTTTAAAGAGAGGAGTAAGACAGGGGGATATCATATCCCCGAAACTGTTTACCGCTGCTCTGGAGGATTCCTTCAAGCTACTGGAATGGCAAGGACTTGGCATCAACATCAATGGCGAATACATCACTCACCTTCGATTTGCCGACAACATAGTAGTCATGGCAGAATCGCTGGAAGATTTGGGGCGCATGCTCGATGGCCTCAATAGAGTTTCTCAACAAGTGGGTCTTAAAATGAACATGGACAAAACAAAGATCATGCACAATGTCCATGTTGCACCCACCGCACTAACTGTTGGGAGCTCTACTCTTGAAGTTGTTGACGAATATATATACCTAGGGCAGGCTGTCCGATTAGGTAGGTCCAACTTTAAGAGAGAGGTCAGTAGACGGATCCAGCTCGGCTGGGCAGCGTTCGGTAAATTACGCAATGTCTTCTCGTCCAAAATACCTCAGTGCCTTAAGACAAAGTTATACAACCAATGTGTGTTACCAGTGATGACTTACGGTTCTGAGACGTGGTGCTTCACGAAGGATCTTTTCAAAAGGCTTAATGTCGCTCAGCGTGCTATGGAGAGGGCAATGCTCGGTATTTCTCTACGTGATCGAATCAGAAATGAGGAAATCCGTAGAAGAACTAAGGTTGCTGACATTGCCCGTAGGATCAGTCAGCTGAAGTGGCAATGGGCCGGCCACATAGCACGAAGATTGGACGGTCGATGGGGCAAAAAGATCCTAGAGTGGAGGCCACGTACTGGCAAGCGCAGTGTGGGACGGCCACCTACCAGATGGACCGACGACCTGGTGAAAACTGCCGGGTCACGTTGGATGCAGGTGGCAATGGACCGAACACACTGGAAATGTGTTGGAGAGGCCTATGTTCAGCAGTGGACTCTAAAAGGCCGAAACGACGACATGCTCGAAATATACACATCCACAAGATGCAAAGGATCTCGCATTGGTAATAAATGTATATTATACATACCTACATACTTGAAAAAAAAGAACCTCCATAAAATGATTTTGGTTTGAAAACTACACTAATACTGTTAAGAGGAATTATTGGATTGTTGAATATTAGATTTGCAATGCACCGTGTGGTGACGGCATTAGAATACAATTATCACCACCCCCGATACTATCCTAGGGGAGTCGTAAGAGGCGACTAAAAGGAAACACACACACATCAACAGCTAGTGTGAGAGAAGGAAAACTCGAAACAAAACCCTGTACCAACCCGTCTAGCCAGCGTGGTACCAGTAGGCTTTAATACCTTCAATGTTAATGTATTGGAGAGGCTTATGTCCAGCAGTGGACGATAAAAGGCTGAAACGACGACGACGACGAATGTAATATTAGGAACAACTTGATAAAAAAGGAAACATCATGAGTGTTTTTTATTTAACTTCATTAGCGTTCTGTTATTCCATGTCATTGTGTAAAATCAATAGTTATTTTATCAATAAATTCTGTTTCAGGTTGCAGCACTCCAAGAATTGAAAAAATTTGAAGAAAAAGTAGAGATGCAGAAAAAGAAAATTAAATGTCTAAATGAAGTGGTCCGTCAACAAAGGTTGAAACTTGAGACTTTTAAAAACATAATCATTGAATTGAAGGAGAAAAATTTAATAAATATGGAGACATCCATATTACTACGGCAATGTGCTGGGTCAAAAGATTTTCTACAGAGGCAGATTTTAAAATTTAAAGGGTTACCTTTGCCAAAACAGTACTCGGAAGAAATCAGAAAATTTGCACTGACTCTTCATTTTTATTCGCCAAAGGCTTATGATTTCGTTCGAAGAACGTATGAGTCCTGCCTTCCGCATCCACGTACCGTTAGTAAGTGGTACCAAAATGTTGATGCTGCACCGGGACTTTGTCAAGAAGCTTTTTCTACCCTTGAAGCCAAGGTTAAGGCAAGTAAAGAGCCTGTCATCTGTGCTCTTATAATAGATAAAATGTCCATCAGAAAATCACTTATTTGGGATTCACAATCAAAACAATACCACGGTCGTGTAAATATCGGGTCTGGCGTCGATAATGACAGTGTTGAAGTGGCAAGCCAAAGTTTGGTATTTTTACTTAACTGTGTTAACGGAAAATGGAAACTGCCCATAGGATATTTTCTAATAACTAGTTTAAGTGGTGAACAAAAGGCTGGTCTGCTAATTTCATGTTTTCACAAATGTTTTGAGGTAGGAGTCGATATTGTTAGTGTGACATGTGATGGACCTGCATCGAATTTTTCTATGTTCCATTACATGGGATGCAATCTTATGGAAATGAATAAAACTTTTTTTTATTTTGAGGATCATAAAATATATGCATTTATTGACCCTTGTCATGCGTTAAAACTAGTGCGAAACACTTTCGGAGACAAAAAGATTTTATATGATTCCTTTGGAAAAAAAATTGATTTCAATTTAATAATAAAACTTGTACAATTGCAAGAGAGTGAAGGCTTACATCTGGCCACCAAAGTAACGAAAGCTCATGTGTTTTTTAGTAAACAAAAGATGAAGGTGCGTTTAGCGGCGCAATTACTAAGCGAGTCAGTCGCCGATGCTCTTGAATATTGCAGCAGAGAGCTAAAAATTGAAGGTTTCGAAGATTGCGATGGGACCATAATTTTTATCAGACTTCTGAATAACATTTTTGATGTGCTGAACAGTTATTCGGTGAGACCTCCGGGGTGGAAAAAAGCTATTTTCTCTAACAATTATGGGCTTGTTGAAGCACTTTTTGAAAAAGCCGAAAATTACATTAGTACATTGAGATTTTCTGATGGAACATTAGTGATAGAGTCCCAGAGGAAGACCGGATTCATTGGACTAATCGTCGATATGAAAAGTGCTTTTCAATTATATATGAATTTGGTTCTTGAAAATTCCACTCTGGTGTACCTACCGATTTATAAATTCAGCCAAGACCATATCGAATTATTTTTTTCATCAATCAGAGCCCGTGGAGGCTTTAATAATAATCCAAACTCTGTGCAATTTAGAGCAGCATTTAAGCGGCTCTTAATACGGGCTGAGATACGCGATAGTGGGGTTGGAAACTGCATACCATTAGAGCAGATAAATATTCTAAACTGTCCGAGTACTACAGACCCAGTTCGCACTTTAAATGACCTCACAGAAAAAAAAACACTTGTAGAGGTTGAAGAGGACGATAGTGAGTTATTCGAAGAATATTTAGACTGCCTCAATAGCAACATCTCAAAATATTCAGAATCTGTTGTTACATACATTGCGGGGTTTGTTGCAAGGAAACTGTCACGAAACTTAAAATGTTCAGTCTGTGAGTCGCTGTTGCGTGGAGACACAGTAAATTATTTAAAATCGCTAATAACATGCAAAACACACGGAGGCCTTATTTATCCTTCAAAAGACTTAGAAAATATTTGTCTTAAAACCGAGAAGATACTCAAAAGCAATTTCGGGAAAAGTTATAGTGAAAAATACTATCTCTACATATATTCCTAATAGAAAATATTGAAGAATGTTCTAAAATATTCTCATCGAAATCCAGCGAACATGATTAAAACCATAAATTTTTATTAATTAAATCTGTAGTAAAAACTTACCTTGACATCAGATTCAGATATTTCGGTAAAAAGTGTACAGAAAAAATTTCTTTTAGGAATCATTTAAATAAAATAATTTTATTTCGCAATGAATAACATTCATTGTACATAATCATTAAGAGTTTTGTAATTATATTCACGGGCCTTAATCGCGTGATTATATTAATAAATGATTTGAAATATGTATTGGTTGTTTGTTTAACTATAATAGTTGCCTTACTCTGCCTTATAGACAATACAATATATTATTGCCAATTTAAATTTATATTATGTTACTCGGATCCAGCACTGGTGGCGACCGATTATCTATTTAAAAATCAGCTCGGGAACGGTCCAGTCATTACTGGAACCAGATCCAGAGTTTTTTTACTTAGACATCTTCCTATGTGGATAGCTTTACAATAAAAATTATAAAATTGACTTGTAATGTTGTTGTTAGTTATTATCGCGTATCGTGGCAGAATTAAGCACCTTACTCTAAATATATTGTATTACTAGATCGTTGTGGGCACAAAAAGTTTGTCACTTGGGTACCGTAATTTTTTCTGGGATAAAAAGTAAGTAAGAACATATGAGTTCTTACCCGGGAGTCGGGACACAAGGTATCTCCATGCCAAATTTCAGCAAAACCGGTTTGAGCGTGAAGAGGTAACAGACAGTCACTTTCGAATTCAATTTAGTTATTATAGTCTTCTGTAAAATTAAAACTTTTTAGTAATACCAAACTCAGCCAGATACAATTGGTATATAGAGGTTTTATGACAAGTTCATACATACTTTATGCGATACATAATATATGCGAAAAGACTTTTTCCCCGACCTATTATTTCCGTAGTCTGGTACCTGTAACACAAGTTCTTCGGATACTTAGCACGGAGCCAGATTGACGTGGTGTGAAGCGTCCATAGATATTATTATAATATTATTACCTGTATCCTAATCAACTAAAGCTCGATAAGGCTTTAACTGAACTCGAGGAAAAGGGAACTAATGCTGCCATCATACAAAAACGCAATTTTTTACAGTTTTCCTTTACCAGCTGCGCCCCCGCCCACGTTCATTTAATGCCTTGCCCTACTATACCTACGATTCACTCATCTATCGATATATCGATATTATCGATTAGATATAGAAAAATGAGCATCCCTAATCCGCCATGTTTGTAGTCACTTTTGTTTATTTAGGTATGCAGGCAAAGTACATGCTTATGCCAGTTCCTTATGATTCTTTGTTCTGAGAAATGACCCGACTGTAATGAGGGCTTTTCGAAGTGTCACTTTTAGGTACAGAGACTACCGTAAGATGGCGCTTGCATAATGTAATATGTCAAAAAAATATATATTGAGAATATGTAGCCTGAACTGCAGTTGGATTAAACATTGGCTCTGACTGCTGCTGGAGCTGGTTAGCTTGCTGACAAGCTTCATTCCATGGGAATATAGAAGGAGCAGCTTTTCTTTTAAGTATTTTTAGGCGATGAGCTGCAAACAAAAGTTAGGTTTTTTAGGTATGAACTCCTAAGATAGGTACTTATTGTAGTATGTTTCCATTAAGTTATGATACCCAAGATAGGTAACAAACATAAAGATATACATATATTTAGGTTAAGAAATTAAAAAAATGTAACTAATTTATGTCTAATGTCAATAAACTTTATTATTATTTCATATTGCACACTAAGATAAATATTTTACCTCTTGGGGCTCTTGCCAAATGTGATGACGGAGAGATGAAATCTGCTGGCGTAAAGTGAGTTGAACATAATATGAAGAAATTTTTTCTTATAGTTAGTCCTGTTTTTACATGTTTGATAGCATCTATCCTTCTTGATCTCCGAGTTTCATCTTGGGGAAAGCGGTGGTTACCTATATTTTTACAAAATTGTACTACGCATGGACTAGCCGTGTTTAGTTTAGTTCTCAGGGCACAATTAATAAATAATAAACTATTGCAAGTGAAAGAAAGAAACTTGAAAGGTAAACAAACAAAAAACAAAGCGGAAATTGAAATTTTACACAGGACTTGACATATTACTTAGGCATAATGTCATCTATCAGCATTTTTCTTAAACTAGTAGAACTGTCAAACTGTCTCAGGGCACAATTAATAACTAATAAACTATTGCAAGTGAAAGAAAGAAACTTGAAAGGTAAACAAACAAAAAACAAAGCGGAAATTGAAATTTTACACAGGACTTGACATATTACTTAGGCATAATGTCATCCTATAATAAAATAATTACTCTAATCTATGATGTCATCTATCAGCATTTTTCTTAAACTAGTAGAACTGTCAAAATAAAAACCGCTCATTTGTCTGTTGATTGAATTTGAATGACAGTCACAATTATCTGTTAACTCCAAATGATTCTAACAGATGTCGATACCTTTCGACTGGGTTGAGTAAGTAATCAATAGATGGCGCTGCTATGGTAAATCTACGAACGTGTCATTTAAGCTACATTTTAACAGCATAATTACCACGTGTTGTTGACGCTATAAAATTAAATAAATTTATTTTGTAGTGAACGAAATACCGTATATCGAATGTGAATTTTATTAGCCTTATAATTTATGCTTCTCATTTAATTATTATTATCATTCATTGACATAAGTACTTTTCCGTTACGTTACGTTGCTGTCAAATGTTCCCGCTTGCGTTGCGGGTTCCGCGTTACAGGTTCCCGGGTTGAGGGTTTCCAGGTTGCGGGAACCGCGTTGCGGGTTTAGGGTTGCGGATTCGGAGTTCCGGGTTACGGGTTCCCGGGTTGCGGGTTCCGCGTTGCGGGTTCCGCGTTGCGGGTTCCGCCTTGCGGGTTCCGCGTTGCGGGTTCCCGGGTTGCGAGTTCCGCGTTGCGGGTTTCCTGGTTGAGGGTTTCCAGGTTGCGGGGGTTCCCGGGTTGCGGGTTCCGCGTTTTTTTTTTTTTTTTTATACTTCGCCCCTATCATAGACAGGGCTCGTTCTTTTTCTTTTTTATTATTCATTTATCTTTTTTTTTTTTTCATTCTTTGCAGTTACAATAGAATTTACACTAATATAATAAAAATACAATTCTGAATTTTTTCCGCTTAAAATACAAATCTCCTAATATTACCAATTTTAAATACAATTCCAATAACAATTTTACAATTTAAATACAATTCAATTTTAAATTTCCAAAAATAGCAACACAATAGATTAATTTTAAATTACCAATAAATACAATAAAAATACAATTACAATGATAAAAATAAATTCCAATTAAATTACAACTTCAATAGACACTTCGGTCACCCAACATACATTTTCTTTTCAATTTAACATTCAATAAAATATTTGTCAATTACATACAATAATAAAATTTCAATAAAATGTCAAAAATGACAATAAAATACAGTTAAAATAAATTCCAATAGTTAAAATACAATTAAATAAAATTTTCGTAAATAAAATACAATAATAAATTCCAATTTTCAATAAAATACCAATAAAATGCAATTAAAATAATTTTCAAATACAAATAAATTAAAAGCCTACTACTAATATCACAGTTTTTCACTACTCACTCCACACCATCACTATGCCTCTTGTTGACGCTTTTAACGATCTTAGTGCAATATTGCAAGAAAACTTCCCTTTTCTTGCTGTCCCCCAGCATGCTTGGCAGACTCTCACCCGTCATCGCGATGCCCAATTTCTGCTCAATAGCGTATCTATTGGTTGCAAAAATTGGGCACTCGAGTAACAGGTGGGGGACTGTCTCCGCAACTCCGGGCTGACACAGACACGACGGGTCCTCCTTCAATTTGAATCTGTTCAAATAGAAGGCGAACCCGCCGTGGCCAGTCAGTACTTGTGTGGTGTGGTGTGTAATGTCTATTTTGCGCACTATTCTGTGCGCCGCGGCAGCATTGGGGAAGAAGAGCTTCGTGACTCCGGCCGTCCCGCCGGACGTATATCTCCTGTCCCATTCCTCAATCGTGTCCTGTCTTAAGACACGCTTGACGAATGACACAGGACACAGATCGTAATCGGGTTTCTTCTTCAAACCCAGAGCGGCCTCTTTGGCTAATTGGTCCACCCTTTCATTCCCCCTAAGCCCTGCGTGCGCCTTGATCCAAAACAGGGAGACCTCCCGCCTCTGCAATGCAGCTTTTCGGAGGGCCCCCCTAGTTTGCACTGCCAGGGGATGGGGGGAATCAAGGGTGACCGCCTGAAGGGCCGCTCTGGAGTCGCTGAAGATGCCGACCTTAGTCACTCTGCCCTCGCAGGCAATTTTTACGGCCTTGCTCAGTGCTAGGAGTTCGGCCTGGTAGACGGTGCAATACGTCGGCAAAGCAAGTTTGACGGCCCTGATCTCGGCCTCATCTTTCCAAACGGAAAGTGCGGCTCCGACCCGACCCTCAATCTTGCTGCCGTCCGTATATATTCGGTATTCGTGGTCACAGACCACGTCCGAATATACAGCCTCGTCTACCAGTCCGAATCCAAGCCCAGTCTGCTCTGCCGGATGGGGGTCCTCGATCGCTGGAGCCCTTCGCTCCACCTCCCTGTCCCTCAGTACCGGGTGTGACACTCCCTTCTTGATCTCATAGAGCCTCGATACTTCGAGTATCCTGAGATCAAGAGGGAGTATCCCAGCCAACAGTAGTGCAGAGTTCAGGGAGACGGTCCGATAGGCTCTGCAGATCTTCTGGGCAAAACCCCGCTGAACGGTGTTTAGCCTTTTCTGGACCCCCATCTTTTCTGCGGTGCAAGCCCAAGCCGCCGCCGCGTACAGAATAGTGGGTTCTATCACTGCTGTGTAAATTAATTTAATTATATGGGGGTTAAGCCCCCAGCCTACCCTAGCTGTCCTAGCTAACGTCCTGTACCTGACCATTGCTTTTTTGCAGACATTTCCAACGTGTGAATTGAACGTAAGTCCGCTATCAATGGTCAGGCCCAGGACTTTTACCTCTCTTTGGTATTCTATATCTACCCCTCCCATCTTCAGGCGTGGGGTGTCAAATTTCAACTTCCTCGTTGACAGCATTGCGCATGTCTTGTGGGGGGCAAACTTCAATTTGTTCGCCTCACCCCACTTGCGAACCTCGTCTAGCACTCTGTTTGCCTTCGTCTCTATCTCCAATGCCGTTTTCCCGTCGAACACAATGACCACGTCGTCGGCGAAAGCCTGGCAAAAAACCTCTTTTTCTTCTAGCATCCACAGCAGGGGGTCCAACAAGAGGTCCCACAGGATAGGTCCTCCAATGGATCCCTGTACGCAACCCTTGTTGGTCTCCCTGCTCACTTCCACACCCGCATACCTTACACTCACGCTTCTTTCACTCAGATAACTACTAATCACCCGCCTCAAGCTCATCGGACACCCAACCTCCACCAACCGTACCTTTATGGCCGGCCACCAAGCGCTGTCGAAGGCACCCTCTATGTCCAGCGATACCACAACAGAAATTCTTTTCTCCTCCCTCATCTTTCTGATGTGGTTCACTAGCCTATAGAGGGCGTCTTCGGTGCTCTTTTGGGGCACAAAGCCATACTGGTAGGGGTTTAATTTGGGCAACAGATGGAACCTCAGTCGGGCGACCAGCATCTTCTCGAAGATTTTGCCAAGAACAGGCAGGAGACCGATCGGGCGATAGGCTTTTGGTACCCTGTAAGATTCCTTGCCCGGCTTCCTCAGTACTACCACTGTTGCCTGCTTCCACTGTTTGGGGAAGCAGGCAAGAGCGATACACCGGTTCAGCAGTGCAAGAAACCACACAGGGTTACATTCCACAGCGTGATGGCAGATGTCGGCCGTGAAACCGTCCACCCCGGGGGCCTTTTTGGGGTTGAAGGACCTTACAGCTCTCTTCAACTCCTCCATGATGAAAGGAGGGTCGTCCGGGACCGTCGGCGCTTCGGAGTCCAAAGACTCAGCGCGCCGACGCACCCGCCGATGTTCCTCGCTTTCACCATTTTCCTGGTCCACGGGGTAGAAGGTCTCGGCCAGCAGTTCTGCAGAGCTTCGGGCGTCGAGGGTTTCACCGTCCCTGGTAAGGGGCAGATCCTCCTCCCTCCCGGTCGCTCTGTTCATCACCCTGTAGATGCCCTCCCAAACACTCTCCCTGTCCTGTTTTTGGCAAAAATCCTTCCAGCTTTCCACTCGTGCTTCTTTCACTGCCTTTTCATACTTCTCTTTCTCTTCCAGGTACAGTGCTACTACGCGGTTTCTGCGATCTGGCGCTGCTGTTCGGACCCTGCGTCTCCTCGTGGCCACCTGCCTCTTCATCTGCGCGAGCTCATCATTCCACCACGACAAGGTGAATTTCTGTGTGTGTTTCCTAGCTGGCATTGTGTCTCTGCATGTCTGTGTGATCGCTTCGGTGTATCTGTCTATTACCCTCTCTATTTGTTGTGTGCTGTGTATTGAGTCTATGTCTTGTAGAGTTAATTGTCTGTCTGACATCAACTGAGTCAATTTCTCATGAAATTGACCCCAGTTTGCCTTGCGTGTGTTAAATATGCGTGTTGTACGTATTATGTTTGTGCCTGTGGATTTATGTTGTCTGATGCCAAATGATATGCCGTTGTGGTCCGAGCTCGTCAGACCCTCCTCGACTCTCCAGTTGTCCACTCGGTTCAGCAGATCGTCAGAGCATGCCGTCACATCCACGTAGCTACTGTACCTTTTCCCCCCTCTGACGGTGTCGAATGTCGGGGTGTCACCGGCATTGAGTATATGCATACCCATGGCTCCCAGCACACCAGACACTTCCCTTCCTCGCGGGTCTTCCTTGTCGCCACCCCACCACGGGCTTTTTGCGTTCGTGTCGCCTCCCAGGACCATCCTATTCGTACCCAGCTCTCCTCCTGTCCGCATAAGATGGTCCAGGTAGGGCCCCACAGGCTTATCAGGCTCGAAGTAAAAGGACACTACAACGATCTCCCAGGCTTTGGTCTTTAAGGTGGCCACGACTACGTTGTTGTTGGTGAGGCGCGTGTGGAGCACAACGTCTATGGCGTCGTCAAACACCACCACACACGCCTTTACTACACCGCCACCTTCTCCATCGCTCTGGTAGACTCTTATCCCATTGTAGGTCCTCATACTCCGAGCCCCACCTATGTAGGGCTCTTGAAGCAACGCTACGCATGCCTTACGCTTGGTGGCCTCGAGTAGAAACTCCTGTGTGGCGACTTGGCTCCGCTGAAGGTTGGCCTGTAGAACTCGGTACTGGAAGTTTTCCTGGACACCCTTAGCAATACGCTACCGCCGACCGAGCCAGGGCGTCCCACCTCTTTCTCTCCGGACATTCATCAGCGAAGGCGTTGTGCTCCCCGTTGCCTTTCTTGGCCCTTGTACAGTTACTGCACTTGGGCGCTACTCCTTGCAGCCACTTGTCGCACTCAGTCTTCATATGAGGACCTGCGCAGTGGCTGCATCTATCCTCACTCTCCTTACACACCTTCTTCGTGTGCCCATACCCAAGGCAACGGGAGCACTGCACCAACGGACTCTGATCATACACTTTGACCCTACCCAGACCTATGTGGGCATGGCCAGCATCCATCCATCTCTTCCATACCTGTGGGCTCACCCTAACCACTACATGGTTTTGGAGGGGGTTCCTTGCTCTCTTCACATACGCATTCTCCACCTTGCACTCCTCCCCCTTCAGACCTTCAAAGATGTTTGCGTTTTGATTTTTTAACGCCGTAATGAAGTGTTCGTTGTCGCACTTCATCACATCTCTGAAGATCAGAAGAGGGTCCTTGTTTTTTACTTCCTCTACTATCAGTCCTTCATTCTTACATAATCTTTCCTTCACCTTGTTTCTATCTTCCTCATTCACACAGCCGACGACTACCTTCCTATTCCTAACCTTTCTCACTCTCTCAACTTTCACCCATCCATCCTTCGCATCTACCGTCCGTCTTATCTTCTCTAGCACCTCCTCTCCCGTCTCTTGCTCATCCCTGGAGGACACCACGACCGAATGCATTGCCCTTGCTTCGGGGATTCTCTCAGAGAATCCTCTCGAGGCAACGCTTGCATATGTCGCCGTCTTAGCGACTGTTATTTTGCTCTCCAGCAGTGAGCTCAACGTTCCTATTTTAATTTCACTTTCCTCCACAGCCTTCCTATTCTCTTCCATACATCTCCTCATCGCATCCATACTTCTCATGTTCTCTATTAATAATTTGTTATTCTCTTTCAGATTCTCCACTAGTTCTGCATTCGCGGTGGTCGGCGCCAGCATTGTGGGTTGCAGGGGGGGATGTAAAGGGTCCTTCCCCTGCCCCTCGTGCTGTCCTTTTTTGATTCTGGTAAGTTCCAGCTCACTTTCTTTTATTATTTCGTAGAGCCTGTTTATCATAGCTGTTATCCCTTCTTTTAATTCATTTTTCAGGTTTTTGGAGTTACTAATGTACCCTTTAGCTTGTGTTAAACAGACTCTACCTTCTTCTACTCTGGTCTTATGCATTCTAGTGGGGCTAATTCCCTTCTCTAGAGACTTTACTTTACTTATTTTAGATTTACGTACCTGAGGTTCCTGTGCTGTCTGCGGTTTAGTCAACGGGGAGGCGGCATTGGCGAGTGCCTCAAATTTGTCCATGCTTTTTCTTACTACTGAGGGTTCCGGTTGTGTCAGCGATCTACTAACCTCGTCTATTTTGTTTTTTGCAGGTGGCGAAATGGTGAACGTGTCACTGGCCCTTTTCGGAGTGTGAAACATGTTTTAACTAAACTCAAACCGAATTAAAAAGCAATGTATAAAAATCAATAAAATTAAATAAATTATTATTATGTCAACCTATTTTGTAAAATCCTTCAATAAAACAATCAATTAAATTAAATAAAATTCAATAAAATTATATAAAATTCAACAAATTATTATTATGTCAGAATGTTTTGTAAAATCCTTATCCTATTAAAATCCCTATTCTAACTAAACTAACAACTGCTCTAATAAGAAACAGCTGGTCAAAATAAATTTAAAATGTATATACTAATACTAATAATTACTATACTAATCTAACCTATCAGTTGCTCCAATAGGGAGGCAAGCTGGTCCTATTTCTAATATATTAAATATAATGTGTAGTAATATTGTGTTGTGTAATGTGGATACCTAGGCTCTAAGAGAGTTTTTTCAATTTCCACCGATTTCAATATTATACACAGTCAAAAGGTCTAGTATTAGCGTACTAGTGTCGTCTAAAAATATAAATACAAACAATTTTCTTATTCTAACAGCTGCACCAAAAATGATGCAACTGGTCCTTATTCTAACAGCTGCACCAAAAATGATGCAACTGGTCCTTATTCTAACAGCTGCACCAAAAATGATGCAACTGGTCCTTATTCTTACGTCTACTTTAGTTTTAAGCTTTTTTCCAGGTACCTCGTTGTATGCGCAGTCTTTTCCAGGTCTTCCGTGGTTTCCGGTTTTTTCCCCCCTTCCGGTTTTCTTCTCCGGTTTTCTTTTAGGTGCTGCTTCTTCTCCTGGTCCTGCTCTAGCTGCTGCCGAAAACCACGTTTTTCTAGGTCTTACAGGTGCTGAGATATGTTCAGGCGTGTCTGGTGACCTTGAAAATCCAAGATGGCGGCTGCCCCTCCAGTTGTCTTCAGTTCGATGCTTTGGTCGGCTCCACAGGTAAACCAGTGAAGAAAACCGCGTCTCTCTCCGACTTCAGGAAGCTGAGTTACAGGTAATTTAAAATTTTCAATATGGCCGCCAATATGGCCGCCGATATTTTCTTTTATTCGTAGCTCCTGAGCCGTTTTACTTAGATGGGTCGAGTTTGGGCTTGTTCCACTTGGATTTTTTCCGTCTTTCCTCTGTTCCTGGTTGTTCCTGGATTCCAGCTCCAGGAAGTCAAGGTTCCTGGATGTCCACGAAATTTTGTTTGTAGATAGCCCTTGTACTGGCAGCTTCTGTATTTTATGGTGGGGGGGTTTGGGGGTTTGGGTTCCCCGAAAAAGTCTTGGTTTTTTGGGCTTATCGCCTTCTCCTGCTTTCCCCCTCTTCAACAAGGTGCCGCTCGATGCTGTACGCTTCTCCGTTTGGGAGTTATAGACGTTTGAATTTTTTCCAAAATGGCGGACAAAATGGCCGAAAAACGTTTTTTCGCTGTAACTCCCAAAGTACTCGCCTGATTTCGATGAGCGACACCTCTGGAGATAGGTCTCGTTTAGCGCTATCTAATTATGTGGGTCTGGATACTTCTATCCCGGTTTTCCCAGATTAATTCCAGAAAAACCGTATTTCTGTTGTATCTCAGGAACGCCTTACCGTAGTGAGGTGATTGAGGTGTCCGCTTGTAGGTCCTCGCCTGTTCTTCCTTCTTTATATATTTTAATTACGTTCCGGTAAAACCGGCGCAATTTATAACCCACTTTCTAAAATTTTGGTTTTTGTGCGTTTTTGAAAAATTTTTGTAGGGGGGGGAAATTCCTTTTGGTAGGGCTTTTTAGGCGCTGTGGTCGGCCTAATTATCAGCCTTTCAGAACCCACGCGTCTCTATGCGTTTGGGCTCTACAGCTGTTTTAAGTTTAGATTTTCATAAATCTATTACTCACCCCCCTTGATCGCAAAAATTTTTCTTTCTTCGGATTATTTATCTCTAATTGTGTACCTTTCTTCCTCACTACACTCCAGTGTCACTATCACTCTATTTCCCCTACCTCGTGGGGACGCTATAAACTAAAACGCAAGGTCAAACACACTTACACTTGTTCTATAATTCTAATTTTTACTATACACTTAAAGGTCACTATCCTACACAATGTCCACTTTGTTCTATCAAAATCCACTTTTAACTTTCAATTTTATAACACTTTTAAGTTTTTAATTTTTTACCGTTTTAGTTTTTGACACTTTTTAACACTTTATTGATCTGTTTAAGGCTTGCCACAATCACCGGTGTATGGGCGGCACCGAGACGAATCTCCTGGTGGTTAAATTTCGAAAATCGGTCAACGTTTTACCACTTTTTCGTATTTTTCTTTGAGGAGCGATGAGAAAAAACATGCGTCCCGGGCGGCGGATGGCCTAAAACTTCGCGGGTTCCGCGTTGCGGGTTCCCGGGTTGTGGGTTGTTTTTTTTAGTTGAATTTCATCATAAACTGTTTTTATGCTCAACGAAGTGGGCACGGGTCACCTAGTACTTATAATAAAACTCTAGAGAGGGCAATTCTGTACATTGAATATTTTTTCAAAATTCTTATTGGAGGATGATTGGTGATCGATACTGATGCCAAAAATGCAATCAATAATTTTTTTGTCTGTCTGTCTGTCTGTATGTGCACGCATGGAACAAAAACTACTGAACGGATTTTAACCAAACTTGGTACGATTGTAGTCCATACTCCTGAGCAGGTTATAGGCTATTAAACATAACGCTGAGACACATAGGAGCCGAGTAGTGACGATATACTTGAAGTAAGTCGGACGAATTTCGACGCGTGTGGACTACGGGGTGTGCGGGACGCGCGGGGCGATAGCTTATCTACCTATACAGTACACAGCGATGCGAAGCATTAGAAAACAGTATTTTTAACCGACTTTCAAAAAAGGAGGCGGTTTCTCAATTCAATCGTATATATGATTTTTTTATGTTTGTTCGTGGATATAATTCAAATTTGGTCCCATTGTCACCAAAATGGTGACCTGATGATGGGATTCGTGAGGAATCGAGGGAACTCCTCAAAATTTATATGGAAACATATATGGATTTTGATATTTTCTAAAGTAGTCTAAGCATATGTTACCAAACAGTAAGGTTTTGCACCATATCCTGGATCTAAAAGTATGGAACCGAACTTCTGAGTCCTTAGAGATACATGTTTGAAGATTTCAGCGTTGTTTAAAGGAATGCAAGCATATGCTACTACGTCAATTACAGTCGAACTTGGTCTCATAGTTATCAAAGTGGAGACCTGATGATGGCGTCGCGAGGAATCGAGGGAACTCCTCCAAATTTATAGGGACACTCATAGTAATTTTGTATTAGTAAAATTATGTTTTTAGTCGACGACGAGCAACTATCAAGGTAATATCACTACTGCTTTGTCTTTGAGGATATACGTTTGGAAATTTCGACGCTTTTCCACGCGTACGAAGTCGCGGGTACAGCTATTTACAGCGGGTACAGTTATTACATTTTAATTGTAATAATTCACTACGTAAGTCACTGATAGTAGATTCCGATGCATCCAATCTACCCCGCATCTCGTCCAGCTCTGCCTTCATACTGTTGAAGTTCTTCAACAGGCTGGAGACGTCGACGTGGTCCATTGTCACCACCGGCAGTTTGTGGAGATCTTTCGCCACAAAGGCCGGCACGTCGTCAGGTTCCGTCTGCTTCAGCAGGGAGATGATATCCTGCACGCTTCTCTCTGTTCTATCTCTACTTCGCGATGGCATGTGCGCTCTCTGGCCGAGCGTCTCGTACAGCAATTGCTTACCAGTGCAAATCTCCTCGCTGGTGAAAGAAGATTTGCAGATCTGCATTATGCTGAGCTCGTCCATGGTATCAATGGCGTGCTGGATGAACGCCAGCAACTCGTTGGCCACGAGCGCCATGGTGACATGCGGCGGCACACAACCGCGCGACTCGCAAACAATTAAATTTTGCTACGTAGTGTAATGCGGAGCGCGATCGTTCTGTAGCACTCAACGCACTATGGTTGACTGGTAGAGAATGCCTCTCGGCATTAAGTCCGCCATTGTACGTTGTGCAAAAAGTGTAAATAATTAAATAAATAATATTAACTTTCGGTTTACTGTGGGAAAAAAACGTTTTTTTCTCATTTCAATTTATTTTTTAGAACTTATTTATTATTATTTATTCCATTTGATTACCCTCCCTCATTAACAGCTTTCGAAAAATCAGCATTTCAAATTGTGATGATTCTTTGAAGGCGTATAAATTCGTAACTAGGCATAAAAAAAGAAAAATAGGACTGTTCATTTATTCAGGTCCCATGAAAGTACAATTTATCCAACTAGGAACAAAATCCATGAACTGAATTTATTTTTTTCTTGTCCACTTGGCGTGAAATGCCCCCACTGCTACCCAAACTTCACAATTGGCCATCATATCCCCTGTGTGGGAGCATGCGCTAACAAACGGTCACGGGCTCGGGCTCTAATAGTGGCAGAACTCAACCAAGCTTTACTTTGGCAACTGATACTGACAAACTTACAAGCTGGAAAAAAAGATACACGCTATTCAAAAGATGGCCTTTTAGGCTCGTGGATTCGGTGGTGGATCCGGAATGGTTGGGGAATCAATCTTGATTTTCAGGTTTCCGTACCTTAAGGGTAAAAATGGGACCCTGTTACTAAGATTCGATTGTATGTCCTGCCGCCAGCCTGTATATGTATAAATAATTAAATTTAAGTAAAAGCGACGGAGTGATCTGTGAGCGAGAGGGAAATATAAGAGGGAGTAATGGCCATCGAGTAGGAATAGTGTTAAGACGTTGAGGTGTATTAAAGTAATAAAAATATTTAAAAAATAATTTTTTTTCTTTATTTTACAAGCCTTTTATTTAGATTCACCTAACCCGATGTTTGTCTGAACTATAAAATCCTGTGAGTTAAATTTGAATGGATATGTAAATCCGATATTTTTTTGGACATGGTGATGATCTGATGATGTAGGGGAAAGATTAGAACTCAGTAAGAAATAAATAATGAAATGGGCCATCCCCATAGAGTTTGGGCTCGCTTGATGCATCTTGATGAGTCGGTAATATACAGTGGTATCAGCGTGATGAGTTATCAAACTCACTCATACGGATAGACATAATATAGTCAGTCAAACAGGCTTTTCTTAATAACGTTATTTTAGGTTCTCTGGCCCTTAGAAACCAACTATTTTGATTTTTACTTAAATATCTTTAATGATGTACATTAAAGATATATAAGTGACCCCTCTCAAGATTGGTTGTATGTATAGACAAGGAATAAAAACATGTTTTTAAAAAGTTTTTATTCTTTTAATTTATTCCTTCCCCTCCTAAAGTATTATCGATTTAATAAAGTTCCCTACATGAGTTTTAATAACGTTAAGTACAGGAAATAAACATTCTAACAACAGAACATTTCTCCAGGTATCGGACAAGACGTGGAACAAGAAAACACAAATGGCTGCGACGGACCAGGCCACGCCAGTGAAGCACAGTCCTCTGTCTCCAAGACACCGGTCAGCTGTGATGTTTGTTTGAAGACGTTTACAAGCAAGAGCAGATCCTTCATAAAACACGTACTATATCATATAACAGAGAAATCATATAGCTGCCATAGTTGTCAAAAGAAATTTAAACAAAAGTGTCATTTGAATAACCACTCAAGAATTCATACAGGAGAAAAACGATATTGCTGCAATATTTGTCAAAAGAAGTTTACACTAAAGTCTTCTTTGAATGTACACACAAGAATTCACATAGGAGAAAAACCATATTGCTGTAATATTTGTCAAAAGAAATTTTCACGTAAAAAGAATTTGAATACACACACAAGAATCCATACAGGAGAAAAACCATATTGCTGTAATATTTGTCAAAAGAAATTTAAACAAAAGTGTGATTTGAACAACCACTCAAGAATTCATACAGGAGAAAAACCATATTGCTGTAATATTTGTCAAAAGAAATTTGCACATAAGGAATCTTTGACTAAACACACAAGAATTCATACAGGAGAAAAACCATATTGCTGCAATATTTGTCAAAAGAAATTTTCACGTAAAGAGAATTTGAATACACACACAAGAATCCATACAGGAGAAAAACCATATTGTTGCAATATTTGTCAAAAGAAATTTGCACATAAGGAATCTTTGATTACACACACAAGAATTCATACTGGAGAAAAACCATATTGCTGCAATATTTGTCAAAAGAAATTTTCACGTAAAGATAATTTTAATACACACACAAGAATCCATACAGGAGAAAAATCATATTGTTGCAATATTTGTCAAAAGAAATTTGCACATAAGGAATCTTTGACTAAACACACAAGAATTCATACAGGAGAAAAACCATATTGCTGCAATATTTGTCAAAAGAAATTTTCACGTAAAGAGAATTTGAATACACACACAAGAATCCATACAGGAGAAAAACCATATTGTTGCAATATTTGTCAAAAGAAATTTGCACATAAGGAATCTTTGATTACACACACAAGAATTCATACAGGAGAAAAACCATATTGCTGTAATATTTGTCAAAAGAAGTTTACATACAAGGGGGATTTGACTCAACACACAAGAATTCATACAGGAGAAAGACCATATTGCTGTAACATTTGTCAAAGGAAGTTTAACCAAAAGGGGGATTTGACTAAACACACAAGAATTCATACAGGAGAAAAGCCATATTGCTGCAATATTTGTCAAAAGAAGTTTACGCAAAAGAACACTTTGACTAAACACACAAGAATTCATATAGGAGAAAAACCATTTTGCTGATTTTTTTCTCAATAGATAATTTAGTAATTACATAACCTTATGCTGGTGTGCTGAAGTATAACGTACTATAGACGGACACGACGCTTATGAGTTCGGAAACATTTCATTTTAATTTCCTGCTCAGAGAAATCTCACCTTTTTTGAAGTCGGTTTTAAAACACAAAATTTCCTTAACAGTCGGTATTGTAATAATGTTTAAGGCTCGTATAAATAAAACAATCTCAAACCCAACCTCACTTGATACTTGAATTCCAAAAATTCATACTTTATAATTTAACGAAAGTAGAATTATATTTTACACAACTTTAATCCCGTTTATCCCCAAAACCCACCATTTCAATTTATTTTTTAGAACTTATATATTATTATTTAATATTTATTCCATTTAATTACCCTCCCTCATTAACAGCTTTCGAAAAATCAGCATTTCAAATTGTGATGATTCTTTGAAGGCGTATAAATTCGTAACTAGGCATAAAAAAAGAAAAATAAGATTCTTGTCCACTTGGCGTGAAATGCCCCCACTGCAACCCAAACTTCACAATTGGCCATCATATCACCTGTGTGGGAGCATGCGCTAACAAACGTTCACGGGCTCGGGCTCTAAAAGTGGCAGAACTCAACCAAGCTTTACTTTGGCAACTGATACTGACAAACTTATAAGCTGGAAAAAAAGATACACGCTATTCAAAAGACGGCCTTTTAGGCTCGTGGATTCGGTGGTGGATCCGGAATGGTTGGGGAATCAATCTTGATTTCAGGTTTCCGTACCTTAAGGGTAAAAATGGTACCCTGTTACTAAGATTCAATTGTCTGTCTTGTCGCCAGCCTAGTAAGCCTAATATGTATAAATAATTAAGTTTAAGTAAAAGCGACGGAGTGATCTGTGAGCGAGAAGGAAATAATATAAGAGGGAGTAATGTGTTAAATGTTGTTTGACATGGTGATGATCTGATGATGTAGGGGCAAGATTAGAACTCAGTAATAAACATATAAATAAATAATGAAATGGGCCATCCGTATAGAGTTTGGGCTCACTTGATGCATCTTGATGAGTCGGTAATATACAGTGGTATCAGCGTGATGAGTTATCAAACTCACTCATACGGATAGACACAATATAGTCAGTCAAACAGGCTTTTCTTAATAACGTTATTTTTAGGTTCTCTGGCCCTTGGAGATCCACTATTTCGATTTCCACTTAAATATCTTTAATGTACATCATGATAGCCCTCTAAGATTGGTTGGATGTATAGACAAGGAATAAAAACATGTTTTTAAAAAGATTTTATTCGTTTAGTTTATTCCTTCCCCTCCTAAAGTATTATCGTTTTTATAAAGTTCTCTACATGAGTTTTAATAACGTTAAGTACGGGAAATAACTTAGCAGGAGCAAGTACCATGGGCTGCATGAATACTCTACAGCAGAGGAAATCCGCGGCGTAGACCCCCACCATATAGTTCGCTTCATGAGCAACATCCAAAAGGGTCGCAGTGACGTCAGGACCTGACAAGGCCAGCCTTCGAAAAAAAAAAAAAAAAAAAAACGGGAAATAAACATTCTAACAACAGAACATTTCTCCAGGTATCGGACAAGATCTGGAACAAGAAAACACAAATGGCTGCGACGGACCAGGCCATGCCAGTGAAGCACAGTCCCCTGTCTCCAAGACACCGGTCAGCTGTGATGTTTGTTTTGAAGACGTTTACAAACAAGAGCAGATCCTTCAGAAAACACGTACTATTTCATATAACTGAGAAATCATATAGCTGCCATATTTGTCAAAAATTTTTTAAACAAAAGTGTGATTTGAATAAACACTCAAGATATCATACAGGAGAAAAACCATATTGCTGCAATATTTGTCAAAAGAAGTTTGCACTAAAGGTTGCTTTGATTAGACACACACAAAGTCATACAGGAGAAAAACCATATTGCTGCAATATTTGTCAAAACAAAATTTCACGTAAAGATAATTTGAATACACACACAAGAATCCATACAGGAGAAAAACCATATTGCTGTAATATTTGTCAAAAGAAGTTTACACACAAGGGGGATTTGACTAAACACACACGAAGTCATACTGGAGAAAAACCATATTGCTGCAATATTTGTCAAAAGAAATATTCACGTAAAGAGAATTTGAATACACACACACGAATTCATACAGGAGAAAAACCATATTGCTGAAATATTTATCAAAAGAAATTAACACTTGCAAAAAAAAATATTGCATAACCTCATGTTGGTGTGCATTCTGAAACATTTCATTAACCAACATCCCCAAAAAATGAGGAGGTTCTAAATTTGTATTTTTTTTTTTATTTGTGTCTGTACACCAATTACTCTGGGCATGGCCTATGATCCCATACAATCTATCTTTGATACAAAAAAAATGCAATAGATGTCACTACTATTAACGTTTGTAAATTATAAAATGTATATAAGCCGAATTAAGTACAAATTATTGACATTAAAATAAAAATAAGCATATTTTTTAAGCATAACATCACATTAAGCTAAATTCAAATCCTTAATTAAGAAGAAGATACGAAACGAAATTAGTAATTAGTATTTTCCAATAGTGGCCATAGATGGCGGTTTCCGGAATGTGCCTGGAAATCTAAGAAAACAAAAATAGCCAGTCGACTTCGCAAAACAAGGGGTCTAAAAAGGCTGAAAGAAGAAAAAGCTCAATTTGAAATCTTGAAATGCATAGGTACAATAAAATAAACGTTTAACTGTTCGTTCTGTTACAACCCTAGCTAGTATGTAGCATAAGCTAATACAGCACTTTTACCACGCGCTTACTATTTTCCGTTTACTTAGCATTTTTGTCTCAGTTTCTTTTAATTATTAATTATAATATTCAGTTAGATTCTGGAAGCCGCCGCGAACAGTGCATTTATTAGCACCCGGTATAATCTGTGGGAAGTCGTAGTGTAGTTTGTGTGTGTTTAAAGTTAATAAAGTAGTTAAGTGTAAAGAGTATTTTTTTTTAAAAAGACAAACAGGGACGGCCGCCTAACAGTTCGTCCGCAGTCTGCAGTACGCGCGTGCGTAATTCATCCGACTTGCTTCAAAGTTATCGTCACTGCTCGGTATCGTAGCATTATGTTATATAGCCTATATGCTGCCCAGGAATATGAGCCACAATCGTATCAAGTTCTGTTAAAATCCCTTCAGTAGTTTTTCTTCACATACAGACAGACAAAAAATGTACTGATTGCATTTTTGGCATCAGAATCGATCACCAATCATCCTGCATTTTGAGTTTTTTAAAAATATTCAATGTATAGAATTGACCTCTCTACAGTTTTATTAAAAGATATAGATAGATATAGAAGAAGATTATTGTATTTCTGGCATATGCTATTTATAGAGTAGGTATGCCAGAAATACAGTATATATATATATATATAATTTTTTATGCGTAGAGTGCTACTGAACGGTTGCGCCATAGAGTATAATAATATAAATAGGTATAGAGGGTACCCTCTCAGGTTTTTTTGACTACTACTAATGTCATTTGATGGCTACATAGCGCCATCTGATATCATCTTCCGCAAACTTTTGGTATGTATAGCTATTTACATACCAGTATATTTTCAGTATAGTTTCAGCAATTTTACTTGTATTCAAGTTGATAAAGTTTGGCTTTGTTAAATAATTTACATATTTAATAAAATATTCATTTAACAAATCATAGCCAAACTTTATCAACTTCTATACAAGTAAAGTTTAATACTTTACTTTACAGAAACCTTGAATTTCACAATATATGGATAGGTAGGTACATAAATAAAACCATTTTTATTTTACAGTTTATTTATTTATTCACAGGTTTACATAAACACTTACATTAATGAACATAGAATGTATTATGTACTACACAAATCACAAGCATCAATAACGCAAACAAATAGCACAAACGAAGCGTCCTGGTCGCAAAAAAACGATTGCACTGAAATAGTGGAGGAACTAAAAGCTCAACTCACACAATATCTTCTGGAAATACACACTTCACACAAAGAACAGCACAAATAATAAGGAACAAAACTACAAACAAGCGCAAACGCAAGGAGCAGTCGCCATATTTGTTAGGCAATTTGCCAAAGAATTTGACAATCGATAGGAAATCAATTCACTGTGTTGCTATAGTAGTTATTACTTAAAGTTGTAAGGTATTTAAAATTTTTAATTTATTAATTATAAAACGAGTTTAGTAAAATAATTAGATACTGAAATAAATATTTAAAATAAATAAATTTCAGAAATAAATTATTGTATAAAATTATCGACTGTGCTACCATCTGTGACACTTTATAGTAACTAGTTGTTTTGGAAGTTGATTACAGATGTCGCATTTTGAGTGAAAAAAGCACAGATGTATGGAAGTGTCCTACCCCTGGGTTGCGCTCTGCGTTACAAAAAGGAAGCATTTATCAATGGCCAAATATACAATCGGCAAAATGGCGTATTTTTTCTGCGAAAGATTTTGCATTTGATGTTTATACATATGAATTATTGTTTAATTGTTATAAAACGTATGAAGTGTAATCCTTTAATATACCTGTAAAAGTGTTGATAAGTGTGCACAATAAATGAATAAGTGGAAATATCGATGTTTTCGGTTTGTTTACTTTTATGTCATGCCTATCATCCCATACAATCTATCTTTAATACAAAAAAATATATAATAATATTGACAGTAAAATAAAGATACCTAAGCATATTTTTTAAGCATAACATCACATTAAGCTAAATTCAACTCCTTAATTAAAAAGATTATACGAAACGAAATTAGAAATAAGTATTTTCCAATAGTGGCGCTAGATGGCGGTTTTAGCATTTAGGCGTTATAGCATAAAAGCTAAAAATTTCTGAGTCCATGCTACCAACACAGGTAAGAATTGTAGCCAAATATGAAGTTGGGGCTCTGGGAGATAAACGGTACTAAAGGTATGAAAAAAAAATCCGTCAGAGACAACTGCAGCTTGAACTGAAATATCCTATTAAAATCATGAGAAATCGACGATTAGGAGACCCCTGTTTCTTCCTCCAAACTTAACCGATTTAGGTACTTTTTTTCTCTCTTCGACGATTCGGTTAAATTTATCAGGGATGAACTTTAATACTATTGGCCAAATGGCATCACCGACTAGTCCATGGTCATGCCATAGACGGGTTTGTTTACTTTTGGGCTAAATTTATCTCGGACGTACCTGCTATTACTTGTCCTGAATTCCGTATTCCAAATTCTATATGTTTCCGTAAATCCTTTCTTTCAAAGTTTCCTCCGTTGGTCTTTGGCCATGCACAAAGTGCATGCGGCATGCCATTAAAATCAAATAATTATTTTACAAGTTTTCTCCGTTTTGTCATTGGCTAAGCTCTGTTATTTATGCTCAATGTGGCACATAAAATAAGACGAAGGAGAGAACTTGACACTGATAATAGTTTTATCTTTTTTAAAAAAGGAGAAGAGGTAGACTGAAATCTGTGATATCTTTAGATTTTGCAACTAAATTATTGCTATTTACTACGGAAAGTTGTTTTCATAACATAGTTTACTTTATATGTTTTAGTGGTATTCAAGTTCTTTACGATTATCACAAATACAAGGTTTAAAATAATATGTTCAAAGAAATTTGTTGCTATATATGCTTATCTGTAAATAAAAGAACAACTAACGTTATTAAAACAGATCTCCAGCATGTTTATGAGAAGCTCGCAGACATAAAGGTACGAAAACGAAGTTGTCCATGAGAACCGTAATCTTTATAATTATTAAAAAAAAATTTAAATTCACATTTTTTTTATTACAGTGTTAGTACTTAGACTTTACATAAACTTCAAAAACTGAGTACAAACAATATAAATAATTGAAGGGATTGCACCCACCTTGACCACTTGATACAAAGTGTTTTGTGACCCAGCAGGAAAAATTTATAATAATCTATCTACCTATACACTGTTTTGATTCAATTTGGCCCAAATGCAAAAAATTGCTATGGGCAGCTATGAATTGAATTGTCACTTATTTACTGCTCCATCCTTATGGATTTTCTTAAATAGAATATTTATTGACAGGCAAAAGTCGGTGCCTGTTCTTTTGCAAGTTGTGCCTGGTTACCGTCCCATTGGGTTAGAGATGTGAATGAAGAGAGAGTTTCTGTGCATTGAGCACTCGGACATTACAAAATAACTCCTGCGTTATTTCATAAAGTGTTTGTTCGTTTAGCTGGCCTGGTTTCACCAACACTGACCACTGTCACCTAAATACTGTCACCATCATGTAAGATCAATTGTAGGAAATATTACATAATCTGCTGCTTATGTGAAGAATGATATATGTGTAGACAAAATTAAAAAACTGAATTAAAATTGACTTTGTTAGAAAATGATTATACATAGTTAAATAGGGTAAGCAATAATTTTGAGTTCTGATCTATTTACATACAATTTATTACTAGATTAGAGACAATGAGTGCTGGATGTGCTACATTTGCCACATGAGACTGCAACAGTGTCTCCAGCTGCAGCGGTTGGCGGTGCAGACACGGGGGCTCATCCATGATCCCTGCCGGAAACAGGTAAGTACTTAACATGAAAGATTTTGATGTGACAATATCTAATAAATTGATAAACTCCGGGGCTGAAGAGTATCCATGTCATGAATAAATTAATTTTAGAAAATTATGAACTCTGGCTGCGGGTGTGAATCACTGTGTTGAATTTTTTTTCATTAAATCTACATTAAAGTGCGATAGTCGTTATAAAATAGTGTGACAGCATGGATTTATTTATTACATATTACGTCGCCGCCGGCTACTCTTAAAGAAAAATTTTCAGTTAAACTGACTGAGTACAAACGACATAATGAACATAAGTTTTAAACATGCTGTAAGTCATCGTTTTACTAATAGCTGATAAAACATACAAAACTACACTAAATGGATGTATTTATGTTTTTATATTTATACTGAATTTACAAAGTTACATTTATAGTTAAAAATCGGTAGTATGAGCGCAAATTAGAAAAAAATGTCACCAAACTAGATATTCCATAAGTAGATAATTCGTCGACTACGCTAAATTACTTAATGACGTTCAGTCAAGACGTTGGACGTTACAATAAACAATTAACAACATGACGACGAGTTGTCCTTTAAAATGTCATCATTCGATAAAAACGCTAGTCACTCAATGAAATGGCGATTTCAATTAGATGACTACGACATCTCCACGACCTCTCTAAAAGGAAGTGTTATGTTTTTCTAGAGAAACTATGTATTTATATTTGCATTGCAGCTACAACAGCTCAATGGCTGTACGTCTTTTCTTCTTTTATTTTTGGCAACAGCGGTTGCATGAGTTTTGTACCATGTACGTCTTTTCATTATCATCATCATTAAACCGATATATATAGATTCCAAACAGTCAGTGAAATCTGAAGATGTTAAAATAAATATAAAAATGATTTTGAAATACATATTCAACGATACCTCACTGGACATCCTAGTTTGTTTATTTTCTTCATTTTATTTTCGTTTAAAGGCGCCAGTAGTCGCCATTTTGAATTTTGTCTTCTTCTTCTTTTTATATATGGAATTTTGACTTACGCTATGTCTTTAGTGACATTCACCTGACTAAGAGGATTTCATTGACGTACAGACGTGCGACGAATCATAAAAATCGGCCCAGGGCGGCGATTCTCAGGCCTCGAACTTAGTTCCGAATATAAGTATATCCCGCTCACACGCGCGGTAAATCTCATTTGCATGAGCGGAACAGACCGATAGCAAAAACTAAGTTCGAGGTCTGAGAATTAGGGCCCAGGAGCACGATTCTCGGGCAGTGGAAAAAAGCTCGAATATTAGTAATATCCCGCTCGCACGCGCGGTAAATCTCATTTGCATGAGCGGGACAGACCGATAGTAAAAACTGAGTTCGAGCCCTGAGAATTAGGGCCCAGGTCTGTGTAGTGTTTCAATTGATCATAAACTGTTAAACACATTACCACTCTGCTGCGTCGCGCAGTCGGATTTTATCGTTTTTTTTATTACCACTTTCTATTGTTATTGTTCGTTATAAATAAATAATTTGGATACTTTAGATGACTGATAAGCCTATTTTGTGCTTTGTTTGTAGATCTACAATGAGTATGGAGCTTTTGGATCTTTGTTAGAATTATCAATCTACAGGACGAAAAATATATCAATAACTTATATCAAACAGGAGTCTGATGTGAAAGCGGAACCATCTATTGACGAGGGTGGGTATACTTACTATAATTTGAACCCAAACGTAAATAAACCATCTATGAAACAACCATAGATTAGTAAGTGATGCGAATACGAAAACAAAAATCGAAAGAGTAAAGACTATATTCTACAGTCGACTACTTCACATATTCTACATTTCAGTCACAACGTGCTTAGCCGTATTATTTCACACACGATTAACGAATACCTATGAAATCTCCGGAACGGTAGCAAAACGGACACGTTTTGACTGAAATGTATAGTGTGTGAAGTTAGACCTGGTAAAGTAAGGGCGCATAGATCAAGAATATTGGCTCTACACGAGATCTGATAACTTTTTCACATGGCATTGCCAAGACGAGTAGCTATGTAGACTCGTATTGGCAATATTTTTACATGAAAATGTTTTTGGTGGGATAACAATATTTCTATGACAATAGACATTGACAGAAGGATTTTTTTTTATTAAAAAAAAAATCAGAAAGATCATCCCCATGAGGCAGAGTACCCAGAAGGCTCAAAGAGTTTCCTCGCTGGATGGCGATACTTACTCTATGAGCCTGGTAGGCTGCTCTGGAGCTGGGGTGGCCTCTACTAGTTTTTATATTCTATTGAAATACGTATTTCATACTAATCCGCACGCTTCTCTATTTCGAAATAATGTTTACCATCACCGGTTAAACGCATAATGTATTGAAAAATTATATAAGTGTATGTTATGTTTACTTAAATAGTTTTATTTTTAGAGTACGAAGATGAAAATGTAGAAACTACATTTGATGCTGTAGACGAGGAACAATTATTAGAACATACATACAATGATCTGGCGAATAGTGATGCTGACTGTAAACGGGATTTATCAATTGGGTTCCGAAGTGATGTCTGGTTCGAGTCAAAAGTTCTAGAATTGAAAATAGTGAGACTGAGTCAAAGTGTTATTGACCAATATGTTCGGCCCAGTCCCCCAACACTCACAGCGACAGAAGAATATCTCGAGAACAGAGCAGAGCACACTGGTCCAGGCGCTGATGAACAGACCATAGACAATGCCGTATTGACACAGAAGCTAGAAGAGGAAATAGGTGATAAAGGTATGTTTGCCTCTCATATTATAAGTTGTGGGCTTATGCTAAGTGGTTACTATCCGTGGGGTGTCGGAGAAAGAATACCACCTCCATCAATATTCCCCGTGGGTGTCGTAAAGGGTGACAGAGACAGTATATATGTCGCAGTCATCTAATTAAATCAGCTATTTCATTGAGTGACTAGCGTTTTTATCGAATGACGACATTTAATTGAAAGACTAAAGGACAACTCGTCAAGTTGTTTATTGTAACGTCCAATGTCTTGACTGAACATTGATTGAACGTCATTTAGTCATGTAGTCATTGACTGAACGTCATTTAGTCCGATTTTTTAACCGACTTCCAAAAAAGGAGGAGCTTTCTCAATTAGATGAATAAGTAGGTTTTTTTATGTGTGTTAGCGAATAATTTTCCGATTTTTTAACCGACTTCCAAAAAAGGAGGAGCTGGAAAAAAAATATTATAAATCCCTTTTAATTGGGGGGTGGAGGGAGGGGTAGGAGGGGAGGGGCAGAACCCCCCCTACCACTCCCACCTTTAGGAGACTACTAGTTTGGAAGATATTTATGGTTGAAGTTTTGAGGTTATGTCTGTGTTTCCGGGATATTTCCAGGAGTAAAACAGGGGAGAAAGGTGGAGACGGCGGTAAGGGGACAAAGGAAATCCCCCCTACCCTCCTCTCTACTCAGCAACCACTAGTTAAGAAAATATTTACAGTTGTAGTTTAGAGGTTAGATAAAACAGACAAGTTCTACGTGGAGTCGATAGATTTATTTTTGGGACAATGTCGGTCTGTCACGTCACCGGCGCTGCGGGAAATGCAGCCCCTTCGCCCATGCGTAACCAATGACATCAACCAACACTCGCCTTAGGCAGCTCCGGCGACCAGCCACCGCCGCCACGCCGAGTCCTGGTTTCTGCATTTCGTTACGGCGGGCTGGGGCTGCTCTCCCTCCGCGCCTCCGCGCTTAAATATACACTCTAGGGGTTGACAGACAAGTACTACGTGGAGTCGGGGTTGATAGATTCGCTTTTGGGAAAATTCAGTCACCTGACTGATTTTATGTCCGCTCTCATATAAGGGCTATGTTACAATCCGCTAACTAATTGGACGTTGAGTGATGATTGTACAATCAATGTTCGGCCTAGTCTTTCAATTAAATGTCGTCATTCGATAAAAACGCTAGTCACTCAATGAAATAGCTGATTTAATTAGATGACTGCGACATATACAGTACCTACTTATCACAAAGGACTTTACAGTAAAAGTACTAACTGATTTTATACAAATAACTTTCGTAATAAACTCAAGAAAAAAAATCTTAGATTGTCCGTATCTAGCAAGCGTAAAACTAACAAATAAAAGTCACCCCCGCGGCCCCGGTGCGTTTGCTGCGAATACAATTTGAAGCGTCGCGGCGGCGGCGCGCGGCTCCCGGACCCGGCGCGCGCTTCCTACAAACGTCCAGCAAAAACGACATGATCTTTTAAAATTGACATAACTTTTTTATTTATGAACCGATTTACATAAAACAAACACTAAATGTTAAGTGAAGCTTGCCGCAATATATTAGTGAAAAGTACATCTCAATCGGATAAGCCGTTTCTGAGATTAGCGTGCACAAACCCACAGACAAACAGACAAAAATTTCAAAAATCATAGTTTTGGGTACTATTGCGTAAATAAAGGTCCCCTCTATCATATTTTTTTTCAAAAATCTTCAATGTACGGGCACGACTCCTCTACAGATTTATTATATGTATAGATTGTGTTCTACCGTATCGATTAAAGATAAAAATGTGTAATTAAAAAATAAAACGTATGTAGTGTTAAAAATGGCTAGGTTAGTTTAGATATTTCAGATTGCGCACGAGACGAGCGAAGCGTGCCGCGGCAGCGGCCGGCGAGTGCCAGAAGCGAATTATGGCCGATTCACTCTAGTTAAGGAAAATAGGTGATTGAACTAGAATAAAAATGGCTAGATTAGGTTACGTGAAACATTTAGGATTGCGCACGAGACGAGCGAAGCGTGCCGCGGCAGCGGCCGGCGAGCGCCAGAAGCGAATTATGGCCGATTCACTCTAGTTAAGGAAAATAGGTGATTGAACTAGAATAAAAATGGCTAGATTAGGTTACGTGAAACATTTAGGATTGCGCACGAGACGAGCGAAGCGTGCCGCGGCAGCGGCCGGCGAGCGCCAGAAGCGAATTATGGCCGATTCACTCTAGTTAAGGAAAATAGGTGATTGAACTAGAATAAAAATGGCTAGATTAGGTTACGTGAAACATTTAGGATTGCGCACGAGACGAGCGAAGCGTGCCGCGGCAGCGGCCGGCGAGCGCCAGAAGCGAATTATGGCCGATTCACTCTAGTTAAGGAAAATAGGTGATTGAACTAGAATAAAAATGGCTAGATTAGGTTACGTGAAACATTTAGGATTGCGCACGAGACGAGCGAAGCGTGCCGCGGCAGCGGCCGGCGAGCGCCAGAAGCGAATTATGGCCGATTCACTCTAGTTAAGGAAAATAGGTGATTGAACTAGAATAAAAATGGCTAGATTAGGTTACGTGAAACATTTAGGATTGCGCACGAGACGAGCGAAGCGTGCCGCGGCAGCGGCCGGCGAGTGCCAGAAGCGAATTATGGCCGATTCACTCTAGTTAAGGAAAATAGGTGATTGAACTAGAATAAAAATGGCTAGATTAGGTTACGTGAAACATTTAGGATTGCGCACGAGCCGAGCGAAGCGTGCCGCGGCAGCGGCCGGCGAGCGCCAGAAGCGAATTCTGCCTTATTATTAAATAATTAAGTGAATCGCACTTAAGTTATGGAAAATAAGTGATTAAACAACAATAAAAAATTGACACTTTGTTTAAAAATAACTGTCAAAATTACGTCAAAAGTAGTCGAATCCCCATAATAAAATACGAATTAGATTTTTTCAATAACTAAAAAACTACGAGCCTCCGAAACTTTTAATTTTGGTTAGTCTCCTTACATAATATAGCTCTATTCGCCATAAAAATGGAGAATGTTACTGGGTATGCGAAATTGATTGTAACTTTGCCACAGTAAAGCCTATATGAATATAAATACCTACACTATTTTTTGTTGCATGCCAAAATATCAATTAGTTTAGATTTTATAGACACTTAAAAATCTCGTTATTTTAAAATCGCCGCGCGTTGGCGCAGTGTTAGTGTGACGTCACAGGTCGTACAGCTCCTGCCGCCGGCACCTCGTGCGTATAGTGTATACCACCGGAGACATAAGTTAACGTTTCTCAGTAAATTGTTGTTTTATTTCATTTGTTATTTCATTTCAACATGGGTGAAGGATATGAAAAATATCCAAAATAAATGGACTAATGCTTGCCTTCTATTGTGCAAAAAAAAGATGATTTTGTTGCTGCCGAAATGCGAGGAGTAAAAATTAAAACGAAAATAAGCATAATTTTTGACCCTGTGCTAAGAATCCGAAGAACTTGTGTTACAGGAACCAGACAACGGAAATAATATATTTAATACTTTTATACTATACACATATTTAAAAATTTTATTATATTATACACAAATTTAAAACACATCCATGACCCAGGAACATGGTAAACTTTTTGTTCCCTCGGCGGGATTCGAACCCGCGACCTCTCGCTTCGAGCACCAACACGCTCAACCACTGCTCTACGGAGGTCGTCGAACTCATTATGTTTGCTTACAAAGTATAATATACATTGGGTACCGACTTCAAAATTATAGAATAAATTTATTTACTTAAGTGAAAATAAGTATGTATTACTTTGTGCGAAGTAAATTTATTTTATTTTAAGATTTTTAGTTATGGCTAGACTGAGTAAGGATAGGTACTTACCGCCAGAGCAGCGCAAAAAATATATATATATTTTTTGCGCTGCTCTGTCAAGTTGACTATAAAATGATATACAAATTTTAATAATATCAAAGTCGATACCAGCCGAACTGAATATGATTTCTATATAACTCTTTTATTATTTTTAGTCGATTTATATTTCTTTATTTGGCTTAAAACAATTTTTTACCGTTTTAATATTTACCTATTTCGTCATATTGTTATGATAGTACCTATATATAGATACCTACTATCTGGTGAAGACAGAGGTGGTGTTGAGTACTGTAATTGATATAGTGGCATATGCTTGCAGTACTTTAAGCGATGTCGTAATTTCCAAACATAACTTCAAAGACTAAGCAGTCCTGTATGCCTGTTTCTGATCTATGTGGTTTAACTTGATAGTTGATTCAAAATGATGTTTGTTTTTAGTCGGATATGCTTATGGTACTCGAAAAAAATACAAAATTACTATGAGTTTTCCTATAAATTTCGAGGAGTTCCCTCGATTCCTCACGACACCATCATCAGGCATGCACTTTGATAACTATGAGACCAAGTTCGACTGTAACGTCGTAACGTGCTTGCATTTCTTTAAACAACGGTGAAATCTTCAAACGTGTATCTCTAAAGAGTCAGAAGTTCTGTTCACTACTTTAGGTCCAGGATATGGTGCAAAATCTTACTATTTGGTAACATATGCTTGGGCTACTTCAGAAAAAATCAAAATCGATATATGTTTCCATATAAATTTTGAGGAGTTTCCTCGATTCCTCACGGATCCCATCATCAGGTCACCACTTTGGTAAACACTGGTACAACACTGTAATTGGCGTAGTGGCGTATGCTTGCATTTCTTTAAACAACGCTGCAATCTTCAAACATGTATCTCTAAGGACTCAGAAGGTCTGTTCAGTACTTTAGGTCCAGGATATGGTGCAAAATCTTACTATGTATTTGGTAACATATGCTTGGGCTACTTCAGAAAAAATCTAAATCGATATATGTTTCCATATAAATTTTGAGGAGTTCCCTCGATTCCTCACGGATCCATCATCAGGTCACCACTTTGGTGACAATGGGACCAAACGGGAAGCACCACCTTTCAAATAAAAAAAAATCATCCAAATCGGTTCACCCAGGCGAAAGTTCTGAGGTAACAAACATAAAAAAAAAACGTACAGACGAATTGAGAACCTCCTCCTTTTTTTGGAAGTCGGTTAAAAATAGTGAACATTCTTCATTGCAGTCGCCTACTCGACCGTCTGTAATGTACATTTTTACCGATTCATTTGTGGAATTAATAAAAGCTATAAAACATTTTTTTATAGTAAAATAGACCATTTTTGTACAAATTAGTTTATTATTTTTTTAAAGAAATCAAGTATTTCCTGTAAATTGGTGAGGGGGGAGTCTGACTCCTGACTCCCCCCTCCAACCACTCGTGACCCCTTAAAATGGCGACGTATTTCAAAATTTTTACCAATATAAATTCGATAGTTTTGAAATTCATTGGATAGTTTTTTTATTTTATTTTTTTATTTTTCGGGTCTATAACGTCATCATCGGCCGGCGAGACGCATTGAATACATATATTTTTTTAAATAAGGTATTGTCATGCACACAGAACAGATAAAGAGGTTAGAATGGAAATAGTTTCAAATTTGTATCAGAACGCGTGTCGCCGCTCTTAATTCCACTACATGGAAGTAACCCAATACGTACGAGCGTTACGCACACAAATAAACCTCACGCACTTAGATCGCTAATTTGTAATTGGTTGTCACACTAACGTAAACAATGCATTAGATGTACACTTACACACGCGCACTTTTCTCATACACGCTAGGGCGACCGAAGGTCGATAATTGATATCGATAAAATAATTGTCACATTTTTTTGCAATAGTTCGGTTAAATTTTTGAGGGGTGACAGGGTACCGTACGACTAATGTATTGTTCTTAGGGCCGATTTTTCAATACTCAGATAAATCGTCAAATAGTAGCCTGACAAATAAAATTATTTGCCTAGTTATCAAGCCAATAAATATTTTCGATTTTTCAATCGTCTTATAGCTACAGAATAGCTATTAGTGGTATTTAACCAGACAACTTCACACTATTTGTGTGCAAGTGAGATGCACAGTTATTGCATTCAATATGTTAAAAAAGAATAAAAAGAATAAATTCAATACATAAAACACTTTTGCTACGACATAAACCTGAATTTAGGATATTTAAAATTATATACGTGAAGGATTCTTTATTGGTATAAAACGTTATACATTCGAATAAATCACACGGCAGAAAGTATCGTATAATACAATAGCGCGCAGGCGATGTTGCCGTCTCACGCGGCAGGCGAGTAATGAGCTCAGTGGGAGCGAGTGCAGCACTGCAGTTAGCCCGTCGAGATAAGCAAGCTCGTGCGAAACTAGTTTGCGATAATGAGTAAATGTAATAACTGACGTGCGATAATTGCATGTTGAAGTATTCTCTAACGGGTGTGAATTGAACGACTATTCCACTTCTATTCGTTATTGTATAGACACGATAAAAAACCAGTTCAGTGCCAGCGGTCCTCAAACTATTTTGCGCATCGATAATACATAATATAAAGTTAAATTTAGGAAGTTGGTAACAGACCAGTGTATTTAGAATTTTCAGATGACAATGTTTGATTAATGTAATATAAAGTACAGAGTAATAATATATAGAACTAAGGTGTACTAAAGTAAATGTAGTAACAGAAAAATACGTTTTAATTATGAAGATATTCTCGTTAGGTCCTTCTCGGATTTTATAAAAAACACTGGAGATGAGTCATTTTTTCGGGCCATGATTTTCGCGTGTTTCACCCATATATGTATATTTAAAACCCACTTCCTTGGCGCGAGATTTTGCTTTGGCAAGTAAGCTTTTGTTGTTACGGGTTAAATGGTCGTTAACATAAAATGTAGATGACGTTGTAAAGCCGATGTTAGACGTGTTTAAATTAAGTTTTCTTGCGGCAGCCACCAAGTCTTCTTTGAGATAGCGGTTGTTGAAACTCACAATTATGGGCTTGATAGAATTAGGTAGTATCGTTGGTACGCGAGCAATGTAATTTATTGCCTCTATATTAATTGGGAAATTGATATAGTTACCAATTTTTCGCACCAAACTGAGTAGGTTTTCGTCTTTAGTTTGGGGGATCCCCTTAATCTCCACGTTATTCGCCCTGGCCCATTGATCTCGTTCTTCCAATTCGGCCTTAAATTTGGTTATTTCGTTTTGCAGGGTAGGAATATCAGAGGCGATCTTTTCAACTTTAACTCTTATTTCTAGACTTTGGACTGTATCGAGTACTGTATCCATGCGCTGATGAGCTATCTCAACCGAGTTTTTTAAGTCCGAAATGTCATTTTTTATTATTTTTAGATCTTGGCACAAGGTTGGAAGTGCGGCAAGTTGCATTAGTATGTCATTTAGCTGTCCTTGCATCTTGTCCAGCTGGCTTGGGTACGAAATAGCGGGGACTGCTGACGGAGCTGGCGAAGCCGAGGGGCTTTTAGGTAGTTTACAATTTTGGCAGCGCCCAGTGTTTTTCCTTTCGCCTAGGCGCTTAAATCCAGCTTCTGTGATTCCCATGCAGCCAAAACCATATTGGTTTTTGCATATTGAACAAACAGGTCCGTCAGAATGAGATTCCTCACACACACTGCAGGTGAACATTTTGGAAGTCACTGACTTTTGACTAAGTGGGGAATAGATGCACTCACTAAACACACAAGCGATGCCAAGCGATGCTAGGCGCTTACTGATACACACTAAATTATTGTCACTTATTTATTTATACCTTGTATAGTATTTCTATTGCGATTTCACTTATTTTTATTTGTATGAAAGTAGGACAACGAATATAATAATTATTAATTACAATTGTTTTATTTCGAAAGAAATCAAAATAATACAACTAATTACGATCATTTTTAATACGACAAATTATGATTAATTTCTGTTTGTTGAGCAAGTTTAAAATTATGAAACCGTGGGCAATCTTTTGTTTTCCAAGGAAAAAATATTCTGTTAGTAATTTCTTGTTCTAACCTACGTTTGTGTCAAGTTTCATTTAAAAAAGCAGTTTACCGTTGAATTAAACAGTTACGAAATACCGTCAAATTGTTTTTGAATATCCCACGGGAACCCTTTCCTTATTAAGGATAATAATAACCTATCAGAGTACCCTTTAGGTCCTAAGCTACCAGCCTGCCAAATTTAATGTTATTCTATACAGTGGTTTCAGAGTGATGAGTTATCAAACTCATTTATACGGATAGACGGATAGACGGTCATACATTTTTGATGACGACATGACATGACGCCTCTTAAGATTGATTGTAACGAATAAAAACTTGTTTAAAAAGTTTTTATTCTTTTAATTTATTTCATGCCCTCCTTTTGCCCAATTTTCGTGTTTCATGACGTTAAGTACAGGAAATAAACGTTCTAATACCAGAACATTTCTCCAGGTATCGGACAAGACGTGAAACAAGAAAACACAAATGGCTGCGACGGACCAGGCCATGCCAGTGAAGCACAGTCCTCTGTCTCCAAGACACCGGTCAGCTGTGATGTTTGTTTGAAGACGTTCACAAACAAGAGCAGATCCTTCATAAAACACGTACTATTTCATATAACTGAGAAGTTATATTGCTGCCATATTTGTCAAAAGAAGTTTAAAAAAAAGTATAATTTGAATAACCACACAAGAATTCACACAGGAGAAAAACCATATTGCTGCAATATTTGTCAAAAAAAGTTTACACAACTGTCGGCTTTGAATATACACACAAGAATTCATACAGGAGAAAAACCATATTCCTGCAATATTTGTCAAAAAAAGTTTAAACAAAAGTATAATTTGAATAACCACACAAGAATTCATACAGGAGAAAAGCCATATTGCTGCAATATTTGTCAAAAGAGGTTTAAGCAAAAGACTGATTTGACGTATCACACAAGAATTCATACAGGAGAAAAACCATATTGTTGCAATATTTGTCAAAAAAAATTCGCACGTAAGGAGTTTCTGAATAAACACACAAGAATTCATAGTGGAGAAAAACCATATTGCTGCAATATTTGTCAAAAGAAGTTTACACAAAAGGGGGGTTTGACTAAACACACAAGAATTCATACAGGAGAAAGACCATATTGCTGTAATATTTGTCAAAAAAAGTTTAAACAAAAGTGTAATTTGAATAACCACACAAGAATTCATACAGGGGAAAAGCCATATTGCTGCAATATTTGTCAAAAGAAATTTGCACTTAAGAAATCTTTGACTAAACACACAAGAATTCATACAGGAGAAAAACCATATTGCTGCAATATTTGTCAAAAGAAATTCACACGTAAGGAGTTACTGAATATACACACAAGAATTCATACAGGAGAAAAACCATTTTGCTGCAATATTTGTCAAAAGAAGTTTGCACGTAAGCAGATTTTGAAAATACACGCAAGAATTCATATGGGAGAAAAACCGTATTGTTGCAATATTTGTCAAAAGAGGTTTACGCAAAAGACTGATTTGACGTATCACACAAGAATTCATACAGGAGAAAAACCATATTGTTGCAATATTTGTCAAAAGAAATTCGCACGTAAGGAGTTACTGAATATACACACAAGAATTCATACAGGAGAAAAACCATTTTGCTGCAATATTTGTCAAAAGAAGTTTGCACGTAAGCAGATTTTGAAAATACACGCAAGAATTCATATGGGAGAAAAACCGTATTGTTGCAATATTTGTCAAAAGAAATTTACACGTAAGGAATCTTTGACTACACACACAAGAATTCATACTGGAGAAACACCATATTGCTGCAATATTTGTCAAAAGAAGTTTACACAAAAGGGGGGTTTGACTAAACACACAAGAATTCATACAGGAGAAAGACCATATTGCTGTAATATTTGTCAAAAGAAATTTGCACTTAAGGAATCTTTGAATTTACACACAAGAATTCATAAAGGAGAAAAACCATTTTGCTGAATTTTTTCTCAATAGATAATTTAGTAATTACATAACCTCATGCTGGTGTGCTGAAGTATAACGTACTATAGACGGACACGACGCTTATGAGTTCGGAAACATTTCATTTTAATTTCCTTTGCAGAGAAACCTCACCTTTTTTGAAGTCGGTTTTAAAACACAAAATTTACTTAACAGTCGGTATTGTAATAATGTTTAAGGCTCGTATAAATAAAACAATCTCAAACCCAACCTCACTTGATACTTTTTTTTTTTTTTAAATCTTTATTAAGGACTTGGTACACAAAGAGAAGCGACCATGTCGTCCTCATATGGCTACAAACACACTTACTACACTATTTATATTAATGTCTTACATTATATACTTATATTACTGTCTTACATCTAGACCAGCTTTAACTAATTTATACAAAATTATAGCATCACTAGACGTAGGCACTGACAATGCAATATTACAGCCTCCCACGTTTTTAAACATTGAATTATTAAAAATACAACTTCTAAATGATTCGTTCCGGGCACATTCCACCAGAATGTGGTAGACATCTTCAATATTGCCACACACATTGCAGTTGGAGGATGGTCTTCCCCATTAAAAACGCAAACTTATTAAGTGGAATGTGTCCAGATCGTATCCTAAAGGCAATGACCAGAGTTTTCCTATTAAATTTACTATTGTGGAACCATGGATAACGATATGGCTCAGACCGCAACGTTCTATACCAGATACCTTTATTCGCCGATACACAATCAAAATAATCAGACCAAAGCTTGTGGACCTTCTCTTTTAGTTTAGGTAGTACGTCAGTATAAAAGGGAACAATATTGTAATTTATACCATCAAAAACTGCTTCATTGGCCAACCGATCCGTTGCTTCATTACCCTCTAGCCCCACGTGAGACGGGATCCACTGAAGATGAACTGTCACTCCTGACATTTCTAAATCTCGCATGGTGTCTAAAATTGTGTAAGCTATCGGTACTCCTCGAAAACTCTAGGTGCACCGAGCTAAATGTTGAAGAGCACTTCTAGCATCTGTTAAGATAACAAATTTATTATGATTGACACATCTTATATAACCAAGGGCTTCTGACAATGCAACTAATTCTGTATACATTATGGAAACATTACTGTTTACTTTAAATTTAATTCCGGTATTCTTTTGGGGGTCAAATACTGCAGCACCCAAGCCATCCCTCCTTTTGGAGCCGTCTGTATAAATATGATAAAAACTATTAAATTTTGTATTGATAAATTCGCTGCATAGAAGTTTTAAGAAAGTAACATCCAATGATCCTTTAGGAATAGTAATTCCGTCTACAAAAAATGAAACCCTATTATCTAAGTTAATGTTTTGCATCCAGGTATCAAGACTAAACATTTCTAATTGAGGGGAAGCATATATAGAAATCGATCGGAATGAATTATAAACTTCAGTAATGAGTGGTTTCCTTTTACGGTTCCAATAACCTGGTCTACCGCTGTGAACACCAAGTTTTTTTTTATTTATTTATTTATTTATTAGTTATTACACACTACAATAGAACAAATATGCAACTATAGGTACATCATATTAATCTAATCCTGTTGTTAAGTAAAGTTTGTTCGACAGTTATAATAGATAATTAATAATTTTCATTTAATAATCAGACGGTTCCAAAATTTAATACTTGGATATTTTTTATTTACAAAAGCACTAACAACAAAATGATAGTGAATAGAAATCTTATTTTATCTTTACATCACAATTCACAGAAGAATAATATAATTTTGAATTTGCGATCATATTCCAAATATTGTTAGACTTTAGAAACTATTCATTTTAATTTAAGGAGGTACATATTATTATTCTACAATGCTTTTAATATAGTTAAATATGTTAAAACTTACATAGCTATATTGAAACATTTGTGATTAGTTGTGTATTTTGTTATTACATAAAGTTTGTGGCAGTGGACCCCAAACTAGGCGGAGCCTGTGTCTTGGTGGTCCGAATTGTATTTATACATATTTTATTTATCTAGAAATTGACGCGCTCACTTAATATCTATGTAGGTGCTGAAGGGCAACTTAAGTTTAATGTTTAAACATGCCCTGTGGTAAGAAAATATTATGTAAAAATATAAGAATGGTGGCTTTTGGGGATAAACGGGATTAAAGTTGTGTAAAATATAATTCTACTTTCGTTAAATTATAAAGTATGAATTTTTGGTATTCAAGTATCAAGTGAGAGTGGCTCACGCGCATCGGTCGGTGCTGCACGCTTGCATTCGTTATACGAGTTGTTACGTGTTGTTATCGCGCGACGAGTTATTTTTTCTAAGTATTACGATGCGACGCATGCCTACTGGCTATGGATAGTTGTACACTTGATTCACCCGACGATGTGGAGCGGCGCTGTGTAGTAATTAACCCATCGGAAGATTTAGCGGAGACTAACATGAATAATTCAATATCGTTCGAAGATAGTGCAGACTTTATGAATGAAGAAATAGGTATTCAGAGGCCAGAAAAGAGGGTTCGATGTATAGATGAGGAAGATTTATGGACAGAGGTGGGGAGAAGAGGTAAAATTATGGCGCGTAGCTCTTCGAAAGATGATAGTATTAGAGTGGCGCAGGAACAAATCGAAGTAAGCATTACTTCGAAAAAGGAGCCGTTGCCTAAGCAAATAGGGTTGGCGCGCATTCTTAAAAATGAAAATATATGTGACATTCTTAAAATTAAATATATTAATGCCTACAGAGTTTTGTTAAAATTCAGTAACGAGGAAAGTGCAGAGAAATTAGTAAGCTGTAATTTTTTTAAGGAACACGATTACAAGTGTCAAAAAACATTTAAAATAGGCATGTCATACGGAACTATAAAGGACATTGAAAAGGATCTACCTGAGGCCGAAATTTTAAAAGAATTAGAAAGTAACATTCCCATAGTAAGCGTAAAACGGCTGCAGAGGCGTAATTTTGAAAGTGGAAAGTTTGAGGACAGTGGATGCATTCGGTTCTGTTTTAAGGGATCTTCCCTTCCCCCTTATGTTTACACGTATGGAATCAAAGTCAAAGTGGAACCGTACATTTTTCCGGTGACACAGTGTTCCAAATGCTGGCGGTATGGTCATTCTCATAAAACATGTGCACAAATTCATTTGACTTGCCCCAAATGTGGAAAATCTCACCCGAATTGTGAAACTACTGTTTCGATGCGTGAATTGTTCTGGCACACATATGGCACTATCGAAATCATGTCCAATCTATAGCAAAGAGAGAAGAATTCGAGAATTAATTGCGGAATTCAACTGTTCATTTAAACGTGCGCTTACCATGTATGTACCACCTTCTCCCCAGGAAGATAGGATTCCGTTTAGTCGTTCTTCTTTAGCTAATAACTCGAGTTATGCTGAACCTCAGCCTTCGCGTTCCGAAGGTAACCCCTCGTATGCAGAGATATTTAAAACTACGGCGGACATCCACTATGTGCGGCCGTCTTTACTTAATTCAACACGCACACAAAAGGAAACAAATAAGAAAAGAAGAAAGCAGCAGAATTGTGATGAATCGTGTGTTGTGGATGAAATTGTGGTTGAGGAGGATGCAGATAATATCTCGAAAGATACAGAAGAAGGACAAGAACAAGCTCCTAGAAATGTGGACATAAAACAGTTGATACAGAAAATTAAATAAACTATATTTATGAAAAAGATTGATTTTGAAGATAAATTGAAGACATGTGGATGGTTGATACATGATTGGATAATTAATATAATTGTGAACTATTTCACTGAGTGGCCGGTTATTAAATCATTAATTCAAAATGGATTTGTTAACCCAACATCAAACTGTTAACATAATTCAATGGAATTGTCAAAGTATACGTTCAAAGCTTGTGGATTTCGAATTATTACTTTCTCAAGAAAAAATACACGTTGCGATTCTAAGCGAAACATGGTTGAAGCCGGACAGTATATTTAGAGTACCAGGATACAGTGTTCTACGTCAAGATCGTGATGATGGATATGGTGGCGTAGCTATAGTTTTGCACTCCAGTATTAAATACCATTTATCTCAGGTTCATAATGTGAATCCTGGCATTCAGATACTCTGGGTAAGAATTTTGAACTGCACGAATATTAAGAATATAATTTCGATTTACTGTCCTCCAAATGTTCGAACAACGGCTGGTGACTGGGATACAGTATTTAACCTGTGCCAAAATAAATCTTTAATAGCTGGGGACTTCAATGGTCACCATTCCTGTTGGTCATATAAGACAGATGCCAGAGGTATTCAACTGTTTGACACTGTATTAGACAAAAGTTTCGTTTGTTTAAATAATGGGTTGCCGACCAGAGTCAAATTAGTTAACGGCAGACTGCAAAAGTCTTCACCTGATGTTACTTTTGCTTCTAATGATATTGCCTTACAATTTATGTGGAACGTGTCTCGGGAGTGTCTGGGTAGTGATCATTTAGTAATTAAGCTCGCTCTACACGCCATGTCTAGTTCAGTTGACGTAAAAATTCGAAACTTCAAGAAAGCTAACAAGGAAGAATATACTAAGACGCTTCACAATACTTTGACTGGTTTTTCTTTGGCAAATAATCCCCAGGAGACATACAACCAATTTATCAGGGCATTAGATAATGCTGCAGAGTTACACATTCCGGTTGTGAGGGTTTGCCAAGATTCTTTGCGTGTTAATAAATTCACCCCGAAGCCATTTTGGACCGTTGACATCTCTCGCGCTGTAGCTGAAAGAAGATTAGCTCTGGCTGCGTTTAGACGGAACCCTACTCCAACGAATTTGAATATCCTACAGATGAAGGTTGCATCAGCTCGGAAATTGATTCGAAAAGCAAAACGTCTTTCCTGGCAAGCATTTTGCAACAATATAGATCACACAACATCATCGAATGATATGTGGCGACAGATGAAGTGGCTTAAGGGGTATAAACTTTCAAGATCTCTAAATATTAACAAGGAAACTGCAAGCAATCTTTTACACAGTTTATCGCCTGATTATGTGACTCCCAAGAAACCTCAATTTTATTCTACTAACCACGCTCTTGAGGTAGAAATTACAATCAATGAACTAAATCGTGCTGTTAAATCTAAAGATACGGCGCCAGGTCAGGACAATATTTCCTCCTCTATGATTATACACCTCCCTATTATTGGCAAACAAATTTTAGTTAATTTATATAACATGTGTCTTGAAGTAGGGTTTGCACCGTATCAGTGGAGAAATGTCAAAATAGTCCCTATTCCTAAAGCTGGTAATGATAATGCTCAGAGTCGAAACGTTCGTCCAATAGCCCTTATATCTTGTCTGTGCAAAATCTTCCATACAATTTTAAAACATAGATTGGAATGGTATTTGGAGTCTAATAACAGCTTCTCAGAGAACACTGTCTGTTGGATTTAGAAAATCACGCTCATGTTTAGATAGTCTGTTTCGTTTAGTTTCTCAAATTCAACTAGGTTTTAGCACTAAATTAATTACACTAGGATGCTTTATCGATATAAAAAATGCATATAATAATGTCGATATTACGATTTTGTTAAACACGCTAGATAGCATCGGAGTGCGTTCAAGGATCTGTCATTATTTATGGGAGTTTTTGAATTTTAGACAGTTAAGTTTAAAGTATGCTGATTCATGTACTTTATCCAGAATGACAGGGCGTGGTCTTCCTCAGGGCGATCCTTTATCCCCTTTATTATTTAATGTAGGTACTATGCATATTTGTAAAAATATCGTTAATGTGTTTACCTCACAATATGCTGACGACTTTGTTCTATATGGGTCTTATAAAGTAATTTCGGAAGGTTGTCGTAATATTGAGTCAGCTCTAAAAATCTTTTCCAAATTAATAGAAGATCTTGGTCTAGAAATATCTGAAAATAAAACTAAACTTTGTTTATTTAGTAGAGGATTTAATAGACAAGACGTTAAAGTATGTGTTAAAGGTAATAGACTGGAAGTTGTGGATTCTATAAAATATTTAGGAATTTGGATTGATCGGTCTCTTAAATGGGGTAAACACATTAACGAAATTTCTAACAAAACTGTTAGGTTTATTAATATACTTAAAGTGTTGTCTGGGTCTGGCTGGGGCTTACATCCTTCCCATTTAAGGAAACTGTACATTTCTATAGTTGCAGTCGTCTCGATTATGGGAGTTTTGTTTATGACACGAGTGTTAAATCTCATTTGGTAAAAATTGACAAAATTCAAAATCAGTGTATGCGCGTGATAGGTGGTTTTATAAAAAGCACTCCAATACATGTAATGCAAAATGAACTTTGTTTGCAGCCTATGCATTTACGTCGTTATTATCTCGGTGGTAAATTCTGGTTACGATGCTGTAGTATTCGTAGTAGTATGAATATAGAACTTATAGATCAACATTCTGCTAAAATACATTAAATCCGCTATCCTAGTGCCACTGACACATATATGCAATCTTAGTATGGAGACGGGCACCTTCCCGGATTGTTGGAAAACAGCCATAGTGCGCCCGATTTACAAATCAGGGCCAAAAGAAAAAATTGAAAACTACCGGCCAATCTCGCTCTTGCCTGTCCTTTCAAAAATTCTAGAGAAGGTGGTGAACAGGCGTGTGGTAAAGTTTTTGGAAGTTAACAAACTGTTATCGGACCGCCAATTCGGCTTCAGAAAGGGAGGACGGACGGATAGGATAGCGGATTTAATGTATTTTAGCAGAATGTTGATCTATAAGTTCTATATTCATACTACTACGAATACTACAGCATCGTAACCAGAATTTACCACCGAGATAATAACGACGTAAATGCATAGGCTGCAAACAAAGTTCATTTTGCATTACATGTATTGGAGTGCTTTTTATAAAACCACCTATCACGCGCATACACTGATTTTGAATTTTGTCAATTTTTACCAAATGAGATTTAACACTCGTGTCATAAACAAAACTCCCATAATCGAGACGACTGCAACTATAGAAATGTACAGTTTCCTTAAATGGGAAGGATGTAAGCCCCAGCCAGACCCAGACAACACTTTAAGTATATTAATAAACCTAACAGTTTTGTTAGAAATTTCGTTAATGTGTTTACCCCATTTAAGAGACCGATCAATCCAAATTCCTAAATATTTTATAGAATCCACAACTTCCAGTCTATTACCTTTAACACATACTTTAACGTCTTGTCTATTAAATCCTCTACTAAATAAACAAAGTTTAGTTTTATTTTCAGATATTTCTAGACCAAGATCTTCTATTAATTTGGAAAAGATTTTTAGAGCTGACTCAATATTACGACAACCTTCCGAAATTACTTTATAAGACCCATATAGAACAAAGTCGTCAGCATATTGTGAGGTAAACACATTAACGATATTTTTACAAATATGCATAGTACCTACATTAAATAATAAAGGGGATAAAGGATCGCCCTGAGGAAGACCACGCCCTGTCATTCTGGATAAAGTACATGAATCAGCATACTTTAAACTTAACTGTCTAAAATTCAAAAACTCCCATAAATAATGACAGATCCTTGAACGCACTCCGATGCTATCTAGCGTGTTTAACAAAATCGTAATATCGACATTATTATATGCATTTTTTATATCGATAAAGCATCCTAGTGTAATTAATTTAGTGCTAAAACCTAGTTGAATTTGAGAAACTAAACGAAACAGACTATCTAAACATGAGCGTGATTTTCTAAATCCAACAGACAGTGTTCTCTGAGAAGCTGTTATTAGACTCCAAATACCATTCCAATCTATGTTTTAAAATTGTATGGAAGATTTTGCACAGACAAGATATAAGGGCTATTGGACGAACGTTTCGACTCTGAGCATTATCATTACCAGCTTTAGGAATAGGGACTATTTTGACATTTCTCCACTGATACGGTGCAAACCCTACTTCAAGACACATGTTATATAAATTAACTAAAATTTGTTTGCCAATAATAGGGAGGTGTATAATCATAGAGGAGGAAATATTGTCCTGACCTGGCGCCGTATCTTTAGATTTAACAGCACGATTTAGTTCATTGATTGTAATTTCTACCTCAAGAGCGTGGTTAGTAGAATAAAATTGAGGTTTCTTGGGAGTCACATAATCAGGCGATAAACTGTGTAAAAGATTGCTTGCAGTTTCCTTGTTAATATTTAGAGATCTTGAAAGTTTATACCCCTTAAGCCACTTCATCTGTCGCCACATATCATTCGATGATGTTGTGTGATCTATATTGTTGCAAAATGCTTGCCAGGAAAGACGTTTTGCTTTTCGAATCAATTTCCGAGCTGATGCAACCTTCATCTGTAGGATATTCAAATTCGTTGGAGTAGGGTTCCGTCTAAACGCAGCCAGAGCTAATCTTCTTTCAGCTACAGCGCGAGAGATGTCAACGGTCCAAAATGGCTTCGGGGTGAATTTATTAACACGCAAAGAATCTTGGCAAACCCTCACAACCGGAATGTGTAACTCTGCAGCATTATCTAATGCCCTGATAAATTGGTTGTATGTCTCCTGGGGATTATTTGCCAAAGAAAAACCAGTCAAAGTATTGTGAAGCGTCTTAGTATATTCTTCCCAGTTAGCTTTCTTGAAGTTTCGAATTTTTACGTCAACTGAACTAGACATGGCGTGTAGAGCGAGCTTAATTACTAAATGATCACTACCCAGACACTCCCGAGACACGTTCCACATAAATTGTAAGGCAATATCATTAGAAGCAAAAGTAACATCAGGTGAAGACTTTTGCAGTCTGCCGTTAACTAATTTGACTCTGGTCGGCAACCCATTATTTAAACAAACGAAACTTTTGTCTAATACAGTGTCAAACAGTTGAATACCTCTGGCATCTGTCTTATATGACCAACAGGAATGGTGACCATTGAAGTCCCCAGCTATTAAAGATTTATTTTGGCACAGGTTAAATACTGTATCCCAGTCACCAGCCGTTGTTCGAACATTTGGAGGACAGTAAATCGAAATTATATTCTTAATATTCGTGCAGTTCAAAATTCTTACCCAGAGTATCTGAATGCCAGGATTCACATTATGAACCTGAGATAAATGGTATTTAATACTGGAGTGCAAAACTATAGCTACGCCACCATATCCATCATCACGATCTTGACGTAGAACACTGTATCCTGGTACTCTAAATATACTGTCCGGCTTCAACCATGTTTCGCTTAGAATCGCAACGTGTATTTTTTCTTGAGAAAGTAATAATTCGAAATCCACAAGCTTTGAACGTATACTTTGACAATTCCATTGAATTATGTTAACAGTTTGATGTTGGGTTAACAAATCCATTTTGAATTAATGATTTAATAACCGGCCACTCAGTGAAATAGTTCACAATTATATTAATTATCCAATCATGTATCAACCATCCACATGTCTTCAATTTATCTTCAAAATCAATCTTTTTCATAAATATAGTTTATTTAATTTTCTGTATCAACTGTTTTATGTCCACATTTCTAGGAGCTTGTTCTTGTCCTTCTTCTGTATCTTTCGAGATATTATCTGCATCCTCCTCAACCACAATTTCATCCACAACACACGATTCATCACAATTCTGCTGCTTTCTTCTTTTCTTATTTGTTTCCTTTTGTGTGCGTGTTGAATTAAGTAAAGACGGCCGCACATAGTGGATGTCCGCCGTAGTTTTAAATATCTCTGCATACGAGGGGTTACCTTCGGAACGCGAAGGCTGAGGTTCAGCATAACTCGAGTTATTAGCTAAAGAAGAACGACTAAACGGAATCCTATCTTCCTGGGGAGAAGGTGGTACATACATGGTAAGCGCACGTTTAAATGAACAGTTGAATTCCGCAATTAATTCTCGAATTCTTCTCTCTTTGCTATAGATTGGACATGATTTCGATAGTGCCATATGTGTGCCAGAACAATTCACGCATCGAAACAGTAGTTTCACAATTCGGGTGAGATTTTCCACATTTGGGGCAAGTCAAATGAATTTGTGCACATGTTTTATGAGAATGACCATACCGCCAGCATTTGGAACACTGTGTCACCGGAAAAATGTACGGTTCCACTTTGACTTTGATTCCATACGTGTAAACATAAGGGGGAAGGGAAGATCCCTTAAAACAGAACCGAATGCATCCACTGTCCTCAAACTTTCCACTTTCAAAATTACGCCTCTGCAGCCGTTTTACGCTTACTATGGGAATGTTACTTTCTAATTCTTTTAAAATTTCGGCCTCAGGTAGATCCTTTTCAATGTCCTTTATAGTTCCGTATGACATGCCTATTTTAAATGTTTTTTGACACTTGTAATCGTGTTCCTTAAAAAAATTACAGCTTACTAATTTCTCTGCACTTTCCTCGTTACTGAATTTTAACAAAACTCTGTAGGCATTAATATATTTAATTTTAAGAATGTCACATATATTTTCATTTTTAAGAATGCGCGCCAACCCTATTTGCTTAGGCAACGGCTCCTTTTTCGAAGTAATGCTTACTTCGATTTGTTCCTGCGCCACTCTAATACTATCATCTTTCGAAGAGCTACGCGCCATAATTTTACCTCTTCTCCCCACCTCTGTCCATAAATCTTCCTCATCTATACATCGAACCCTCTTTTCTGGCCTCTGAATACCTATTTCTTCATTCATAAAGTCTGCACTATCTTCGAACGATATTGAATTATTCATGTTAGTCTCCGCTAAATCTTCCGATGGGTTAATTACTACACAGCGCCGCTCCACATCGTCGGGTGAATCAAGTGTACAACTATCCATAGCCAGTAGGCATGCGTCGCATCGTAATACTTAGAAAAAATAACTCGTCGCGCGATAACAACACGTAACAACTCGTATAACGAATGCAAGCGTGCAGCACCGACCGATGCGCGTGAGCCACTCTCACTTGATACTTGAATACCAAAAATTCATACTTTATAATTTAACGAAAGTAGAATTATATTTTACACAACTTTAATCCCGTTTATCCCCAAAAGCCACCATTCTTATATTTTTACATAATATTTTCTTACCACAGGGCATGTTTAAAGGTTAAAATAAAAATAAAAATCGCCCAATTGAAAAAAAAATAAATGAAAGTTTAATATCTATCTATATACATATAATAAATCTGTAGATTATGTCTGTACATTAAGAATATTTAAGTGAAAAAAAGGGGGTCTATAAGAGCCACAGAACCTAAAAATAACATTTTTGAAAAAAATGTCTGTCTGTCTGTCTGTCTGTCTGTCTGTCCGTATGGGAATGTTTGTCATCGCATCACGCTAAAACCGCTCAATGGAATGAAATGAAATTTGGCAGGCAGGTAGCTTATGACCTGAAGAGCATTATAGGAAATTATTATCCCGAAAAACGAAAGGGTTCCCGTGGGATCTTCAAAAAATTGTAGCTACCTATTTGACGGTATTTCAGCCAAACTACTCAACGTATTTAAATGAAATTTGGCAGGCAGGTAGCTTATGACCTGAAGAGCATTAAGGGAAATTATTATCCCGAAAAACGAAAGGGTTACCGTGGGATCTTCAAAAAATTGTAGCTACCTATTTGACGGTATTTCAGCCAAACTACTCAACGTATTTAAATGAAATTTGGCAGCCAGGTAGCTTATGACCTGAAGAGCATTATTAGAAATTATTATCCCGAAAAACGAAAGGGTTCCCGTGGGATCTTCAAAAAATTGTAACCCTATTTGACGGTATTTCAGCCAAACTACTCAACGTACTTAAATGAAAGTTGGCACAAAGGTAGAGCATCAAATAATCAACATAATATTTTTAACAGACTTCCAAAATAGGAGGTGGTTTCTCAATTCGTAAGTGTATGTTTTTTTTATGTTTGTTCGTGGATATCTTCGTCATTTATGAACCGATTTTAAATATTAATGTAATACCACTACTACTTAGTCTTTGAAGATATACGTTTGGAAATTTCGACATCGTTTATACTGCAAGCATATGGTAATTAATAAATAAAAAACCGGGCAAGTGCGAGTTGGAATTGCGCACCGAGAGTGCGCTTCGTTGGGCGTCGCGGCGTCGGGCGTCGTGGCGTCGGGCGTCGCGACGTTGGGCGTCGCGGCGTCGAGCGTCGGCGTCGCGGCGTTGGGCGTCGGCGTCGCGGCGTCAGGCGTCGGCGTCGCGGCGTTAGGCGTCGCGACGTTGGGCGTCGCGGCGTCCGTCGGCGTCGTGACGTCGGGCGTCGGCGTCGTGACGTTGGGCGTCGCGGCGTTGGGCGTCGGCGTCGCGACGTTGGGCGTCGGCGTCGCGACGTTGGGCGTCGCGGCGTCATGCGTCGGCGTCGCGACGTTGGGCGTCGCGGCGTTGGGCGTCGGGCGTCACGGCGTCGCGGCGTCGGGCGTCACGGCGTCGCGGCGTCGGGCGTCACGGCGTCGGGCGTCACGCCGTCGGGCCACCACGCGAACGAAGTCGCGGGCACAGCTAGTTTTAAATAAATGTATTATTATAATATTATAGTATATTTAATATATATTTCGCCGCGAATATTACTAGCACTATTCTAGATTTGATTTTATTTGATTTTGTTTAAAATGATTTAATGCTGGTTTAATTTTTATTGATTACGATAATTGTATTGTGTAATTACCTTAATGATAATTTGTTAGAAATATGTTGTATTAAAGCTCAGAGACTTTATGTTTGTAAGTCCGGAAGTTATTTTACTTCCGGGCTAACTTTATAACAATTTAATGTTAATTTCATGTTTTACACTGATAAAACTATTTGAGTGTGTTTAAACAATTTTTCTATGATTGATTTAATTATTTAATTATTTTAAAGAAATGTCCAGAAATAATGTTCATAGATAAATCACTTCCGGTTTCCTAATTTAAGTAATAATTAATTATTGTAAATTTGGAATAATTACAAATTGATCAGTATACAGATTTTAAACATAGTTTGGTAATAAAACATTGTTTAATAGTAAGTGGTGATTTTTAACCCTCTGTAGGGCAAGATAACCAATTTTTAAAATAAGTAGTGGAAAGCGTTAACTGAAAGAAATAAAAATACACGTGTTTCAGGATTTTTTTTTTTTTTTAAATTTTGTCAGAAAATCAGATTTTAAGGGATTGTGACATTAACGTCACACTGCATCATAAAGGTAACTAAGTTTAGGTAAAACTGCCTGAAACATTGTTCTGTTTATTATAACACAATGCGGCGCCACACTTCTCGCACATTGTTTGGGTGACACAAGATCATTTAGAAACCGTATTCTCTTTTCTGTTCAACCATATAAAGACAGACACTGGCCAGTATCCTGATGATCTGATCCTGCCTGATTTCCACTGGAGGAACATGCTGTGCTGGATCCTTGTCGTTTTGATTGAATATCGTATTCAATAGGTCTACGGTTCATCATCGTGGACTATCCAAGCACCACACACACACCACAAGTTGTAGCAATTTCAAGTCAAAAGAAGGAAATCAGCTGAATTCAAAGGTTTTTACTGCAAGCCCGTAATATCATGAATTCTTTTGTATATAATATGCCATGCTTTTGCCATATTCAAGTCCAATAGATTATAAAACATTCGAACTTGCCTCCTTTTGCTACAAAGCTATATTTTGTAGCATCCTATGATGTTATCAATAAGGTCTACGCCATCCATGTGGCGATTATATTCTCCAACAATATTTGGACGATCAATTTTGATGTGTTGCTTAGTCTTCTTGTCATATCTCCTCATCTCTGCTTTTAGCATATCTCCGACATAAGTGGATGCTAAATTCACTAGCTTGTTACCTTTCCAAGCCACGGTTGCTACGTCCACACCGTTGACATCGGCGACATACTCAACAGAAGATTCTGTCTTTTTTGGACATTTCTTTGTCTGTGGGTAGTTTGCAATCTGCATGGCGTATTGCACACATGCAAGAAACTCTGGATCGGCGTGTCAAGCTCTAGTGCGGCAATCAGAAAATTTGTTTCTTAGAAAACGCAACTGATGCGATGGAAAATGAAAAGCAGGCTTCATTTTCCATCGCAGGTTGAGTTTTAGTGGCTTTACAGTTTTGTAATGCAGATTCGGTTTGTTGTGGTCTAGTTGGCGCATGGAGATGGATCAGATTAATTGTCTACTAAACGATGAATAATGTCTTCGAGGTTCACTTCAACATCTTCATTTTTATCGCCAGAAAACCGTGCTAGTTTCATCTCATCCTCTACTTGAAAACCTGGATGTGCAATAATGTCATCATCATCTTCCATACCACCTCCAATGTCTTTGTTGATTTTAGCAGTCTATACCTTAGCTATTTCATAATCCTGAAGCGGTCGAAATGGTATCTAATAAGAAAGCAAATGAACCATCTATAAGCCACTTTATAATAAACAAATTACCCACATTAGGCAATGTGACATATGTGGTACAAAGAGGTTAGACAGTAAAACTAATAGAAAGCATTCAAATAAATAAAAAACTCACAATAGACCACAAAGTATATGTACTCACCTTATATATTTTCGCAAGTTCACATTATTTATTGCGTTTTTCTATTTTTCACAGATTTTTTTAAAATTCGTGAACAGCAAGTAGGAAGTTTGTAACGCGCGGTAGTCAAACAAATGCTTTCACGTGGCACTAACACCATCTACATTATTTGTGTTAAACTATGTCAATTCATCGATTTGTTACACTTAAGTTACAGTGACGCGAGATAGATTCGAAATAATATTTTAATTTTAAATGGCAAAAAATCGGTTTGTGACAGAAATGTTACACGGCGCTACAGAGGGTTAAAACAATTATCATAATATTTCCCCCGGTGGGAAAACAAGTGGGGGATGTTTATAAAAGGCGTGGTCTGAGCGTGGAGCTCAGATTGCTGCCAGCTTGCAAAGGGGAAACACTGTAAGTAGAATATATGTTAGTTTGAATAAAATAATTATTTAAAATAGCTTTTCTTGTTTTCTTTTACTATAGTTTTAATAATTATTATAAAAGTTTAATAATTAATAATTTTAAATATTGAAAATTGCTTTTTAAACTTACAATAAGAATATAGAGTTCATTACTGTTATTGCAGAATAGATGACCATGTTAAGGTCAGCAATTCTGCACTAATTATTATTTTCTTTAATTTTATTATTTCATTTATTTATTAGATACTGAAAATTGCTTTATAAGCTTATAGTAGAAATGAAGAATGCATTACTGATATGGCAGAATCGATGACCATGTTAATGTCATCAATTCTGCACTTATTATGAATTTTTATTATTTCATTTATTTATTCATTTATTTTAGACGCCCTATCTGATTTTCGATATATATATTATATTTAAAATTCATATTATATGGTATTAGCATTATATTACGTTTAGTTTAATTTTATTTCTTTTACTCTTTTACAGTATTTCTCTCATCGTTTTGTAGCACCTTTTGGTTTTTTTGTCTCTGCATCACCCTATTGTTGACTGGTAGAGAATGCCTCTCGGCATTAAGTCCGCCATTGTACGTTGTGCAAAAAGTGTAAATAAATAATATTAACTTTCGGTTTACTGTGAGAAAAAAACTTTTTTTTTCTCATTTCAATTAATTTTTTAGAACTTATATATTATTATTTATTCCATTTGATTACCCTCATTAACAGCTTTCGAAAAATCAGCATTTCAAATTGTGATGATTCTTTGAAGGCGCATAAATTCGTAACTAGGCATAAAAAAAGAAAAATAAGACTGTTCATTTATTCAGGTCCCATGAAAGTGCAATTTAACCAACTATGAACAAAATCCATGAACTGACTTTATTTTTTTCTTGTCCACTTGGCGTGAAATGCCCCCACTGCAACCCAAACTTCACAATTGGCCATCATATCACCTGTGTGGGAGCATGCGCTAACAAGCGTTCACGGGATTTGGCTCTAATAGTGGCAGAACTCAACCAAGCTTTACTTTGGCAACTGATACTGACAAACTTACAAGCTGGAAAAAAAGATACACGCTATTCAAAAGACGGCCTTTTAGGCTCGTGGATTCGGTGGTGGATCCGGAATGGTTGGGGAATCAATCTTGATTTTCAGGTTTCCGTACCTTAACAACTTCCCTTTCCCCATACAACTCGTTTAAAGTACCACGTCCACTGTTTTTTTTAATTAACCTTTATAACAGTATTACAACACAAAAAAATAATTTCGTATATATTATTTCCAATTTATTACCTACTCGTAAACACAGAGCAAGAACTAAAATAATTATTAAATTAAATTAAATTAAATTAAATTAAATATTATTTAATTCAGGCTGCATAGGCCCATATTATAAATACCTTACAGACTAACATACATATTAAATATACTTAAGAACTACACTTTACACTTTAACACGTGCTGACGGCGACGTGCAACGAGCTTCATTCCGGAGTCTCCCCCGGAACCTCCGGTAGACCACACCCGTCGGCCAGAACTCCTCCGCCTCGAAGGTTGAAAGAAGATGAGTCGGTACTCTCACCACAAAGGAACTAAAGTTGACCTTGTGGTGAGACTCCAGACGCTCAACCCTCAAGGAGAGGGAAGTCTTCTTCCGGATGTAGTCCACGACGTCCTTAATCTCCATAGACCAGTGCAGGCGGGACACGTACAGCGGCGTGGAGCGTACTTCACACCGCAGGCGCTGCTCGGGTCCACAGGGTGCGGTGCCGCGATGGTTGCGGACGGCGGGCTTCTTCTTTCTTCTCTCTACCATTATGAAGCCCTCCTCATCGCACCTTCTGCTCTCGTCCTTTCCAGATTGAGGAGGCTCAGCCTTGCGGCTTTCCATAGCCTTGAGGCTCTCTTTCTTCCCCTTTGTCTTCTCCCGCAGGGGATGTGCGGGGTGAGCGGTGATACACGCAAAACTTTTCTGCTGAGTTGGATGTTGACTCGGCGACTGCGCGACCCGGAGGGGAAGGCTGGCGGGGGCGGCGGCGGGTGCTGACGCGTCAGATTCCGCTGACACGCAAAACGATGCGTCAGCGCGCGCGCCACCACGACGTGTGTTGACGTAGGCAGTTGAATGCTCAGGTGACCCACTTAATGAATTATTACATTTTAATTGTAATAATTCACTACGTAAGTCACGAATGGTAGATTCCGATGCATCCAATCTACCTCGCATCTCGACCAGCTCTGCCTTCATACTGTTGAAGTTCTTCAACAGGCTGGAGACGTCGACGTGGTCCATAGTCACCACCGGCAACCTGTGGAGATCCTTCGCCACAAAAGCCGGCACGTCGTCTGGATCCGTCTGCTTCAGCAGGGAGATGATATCCTGCACGCTTCTCTCGGTCCCATCTCTCCGTCGTGATGGCATATTCGCGCTCTGGCCGAGCGTCTCATACAGCAGCTGCTTGCCCTCACAAATCTCCTCACTGGTGAAGGTAGACTTGCAGATCTGCATGATGCTGACCTCGTCCATGGTGTCGATGGCATGCTGGATGAACGCCAGCAACTCATTGGCCACGAGCGCCATGATCACGTGCAGCGGCAATCAGCCGCGCGATTCGCAATAATATAAATAATATTATATTTTGTTGCGTGTGTGAAACGCGGAGCGCGAGCGTACGCTGACTCGACACATTACATTATGAATGGAAACTAAAAGTGGTTTACGCTTATTATTCCAAAACCGATTTTGACACAAACCATGTAGCTGTTCTACCAAACCAATACTGTTTTTATTCAAGCTCTTATTTTTAAGCCAAAACTTTTCTGCCAGAAATCTACGACGCAAAAACAATGGATGAAGACACAGTTCACTTTCCATAACATACTTTGGAGTGCCTTTAATAAAACTACCAATTGTTCTTAAACACAAATTTTGAATAACGTCTAACTTATTTACATTTATTTTACAGCTATTGTCAAATAAAAAGCTTCCGTAGTCAAGCATACTACACACAAGAGAAATATATAATATTTTTAAATGAATAGGATGTATCCAGAACCAGACAACACTTTAAACATAATATATATACAAATTTCAACGTTTTCTGAGATAAACTGACTAACTTTGGCAACTGATACTGACAAACTTACAAGCTGGAATAAAAGATACACGCTATTCAAAAGACGGCATTTTAGGCTCGTGGATTCGGTGGTGGATCCGGAATGGTTGGGGAATCAATCTTGATTTTCAAGTTTCCGTACCTTAAGGGTAAAAACGGGACCCTGTTACTAAGATTCGATTGTATGTCCTGCCGCCAGCCTGTATATGTATAAATAATTAAATTTAAGTAAAAGCGACGGAGTGATCTGTGAGCAAGAGGGAAATATGAGAGGGAGTAATGGCTATCGAGGAGGAGTAGTGTTAAGACGTTAAGGTGTATTAAAGTAATAAAAATATTTAAAAACCTTTTTTTTTTCTTTATTTTACAAGCCTTTTATTTAGATTCACTATATATAGGGAGGTATACAGCTGTCCATAGAACCTTTCTATCTCCCGTAGTACCTCGGACTTATTTGACGTTACGCGTCCATCTTCGGTCTTCAGCTTTGTCAACTGGCTTTGCCCAATAGATACGTCTCTTGCAAACACTTTGGAGCCTTGGTTCCGCTCTATTGTCTCTTTAATACGCTGGGTATTAAAATAACGGATATCGTGTCGCAAGGACTTCGTAATCTGTCTATTGAGCTGCCTATATGACTCAGCGTCACTCGAAGTTTGGAGCGTCATTGAACGTCGACTAGCCATGAGGTTCCGGGTTTGGTCGGATAGTTTCTGAGGTCTATTTGTACGGTGGGTCTTGAAAAATTTGGACCCCACCGTATGGACAGTTTCTACCAGCCTGCTATTTATATCGTCCACTGATGCGCAGCTGTCTAGCCATTGGAAGCGATTTGACAGTTCAAGTTGAAAGCTCTCGGGGTTTTGGATATGGGCATTTGACGGTCGGAGCGTAGACTTCATCAGACGCGATTTCTCAAGTTTGACGTTGATATTCAACATGCCTCTGACGATTCGGTGATCACTTCCGGTCTTAACCATGTTGATCACAGAGACATCGTTGAATATCTGCCGCTTGGTGCTCATAATGAAGTCAATCTCGTTTCTAGTTACACCGTCGGGACTCAACCAGGTCCATTTCCTCTGCGGCGGCTTTTGGAAGAAAGAATTCATCATGAAGAGTCCTTCTTTCTCCATAAATTCCGCCAGCATCTGTCCTCTGGGATTCCTCTGCCCAAATCCAAATGGCCCCACTTTCAGCTCATCATCGCTTCTGCAGCCCAGCCTCGCATTAAAATCTCCCATAACAACTGTGAAGTGTGTTTTAGGGCTACGTATGGCCCTACTGACGTCCCCATACGTAGCTTCTACTTCATCGTCTGGATGTGTTGACGATGGGGCGTATACCTGTACAATCTTCAACGAATATCGTTTTGAGATTCTCAGTACAAGGTATGCAACCCTATTTGACACACTCTCGATGGACACAATGTTGTTGATGAGAGATTTGTGGACGATATACCCAACACCACCGATGAATGGATATGTAAATCCGATATTTTTTATATATCTTCTATATCTATTTTTTATATATGTAAATCCGATATTATTTATGATTGAATGGATATGTAAATCCGATATTTTTTTGGACATGGATCTGATGATGTAGGGGAAAGATTAGAACTCAGTAAGAAAAAAATAAATAAATAATGAAATGGGCCATCCCAATAGAGTTTGCGCTCGCTTGATGCATCTTGATGAGTCGGTAATATACAGTGGTATCAGCGTGATGAGTTATCAAACTCACTCAAACGGATAGACATAATATAGTGAGTCAAACAGGCTTTTCTTAATGTAGTATGCACATATAAGAATTGACTCTGTGTACCGCTAGTAATAACTACCATATTACGTCAGACACGTCTATCCATCACTACGGTCATGGTAATACTATCCCCACTCTAAGTGTCTTGTACATGGTATATTCCGGCGATAAAGAGGCAATCAGTTATCAAACATCTACATCCCTTCCTTATTTAAGTTTATATAATAATAACTTAAAGCTACAGTTTCAAGATAGAAAAGTACAAGAATCAAAACTAGTCGAAATACATATTCAGATTTATTTAACACTTTCCAAACGTACCTATGGACTTAATCGACATATTACTTTCTCCTTCCTTAACCTTAACCATAAGGATAACTTTATTTCCTTTCGTTATACTCATATAGTATAATAGTCATACTTAGCCTTTCCCTTTCCTTTTCTTTTTAATTGATTTGGTGAAAGAACATCTATGTAAATAATATTTACATCAATGATCAACTCATTAAAATCTTAGTTAAAAAAAATTAAGACCAAAAGTAATTTTGATAATGTAATATATATTTACTAGCTTTTAAATTCCAACATAAGGAATATTATATTAAACATTTAAGGCCCATACTTCTTGTTAGTAACAAAGTCTGTTACTATCCAGTAATGTATGACGAATAAAGACAGATACAGAATATACAAATACATTGTAACGATTTAGTTACAGTTCTATTATGTAAAACTTCACAGAGATCAGTGACATCTCAGGACGATTCCATGATACTAACTGTTTGCTAATAGTCATACACATGACACTAGGCTGTTCCTGCATCGCGGCATCGAAACGCCATCTAGAACAATTTCCAATACTTGTTTCAATATCAGATATCAGAATTGTCTCTCTTTGCTGGTGTATTAATTGTATAATAATATTTTATGATGAATTCCCATCCTACCTTTAATAACTTTCTGTTACCTCTCGGTACCATATTATGGTTTTCATTTGGGGTGAAAGCTCATATAGCCCTTAAACGTCTCAGTTACCATCCGGTAATTTATGATTTTCATTTGAGAATGAAAGCCCATACTGTCTTTAGATAACTTTGTTACCACCCTGTAAACATATGGTTTTCATTTGAGACTGAAGGCTCATACTGCCATTTGACACCTTGGTTACTACTCGGTAACGTATGGTTCTCATTTGAGGGTAATGACCGATACTGCCATTTGACACCTGGGTTACCACTCGGTAACATATGGTTCTCATTTGAGGATGATGGCACATACTGCCATTTGACACCTTGGTTACCACTCGGTAACATATGGTTCTCATTTGAGGATGATGGCACATACTGCCATTTGACACCTTGGTTACCGCTCGGTAACATATGGTTCTCATTTGAGGATGATGGCCCATACTGCCATTTGACACCTTGGTTACCACTCGGTAACATATGGTTCTCATTTGAGGATGATGGCCCATACTGCCATTTGACACCTTGGTTACCACTCGGTAACATATGGTTCTCATTTAAGGATGATGGCCCATACTGCCATTTGACACCTTGGTTACCACTCGGTAACGTATGGTTCTCATTTGAGGATGATGGCCCATACTGCCATTTGGACACCTTGGTTACCACCAGGTAACGTATGATTTTTATTTGAGACTGAAGGCTCATACTGCCTTTGGACACCTTGGTTACCACCGGGTAACGTATGATTTTTATATGATACTGAAGGCTCATACTGCCTTTGTACACCTTGGTTACCACCAGGTAATGTATGATTTTCATTTGAGACTGAAGGCTCATACTGCCTTTAGACACCTTGGTTACCACCAGGTAACGTATGATTTTCATTTGAGACTGAAGGCTCATACTGCTTTTGGGCACTTTGGTTACCACCGGGTAACGTATGATTTTCATTTGAGACTGAAGGCTCATACTGCCTTTGGACAACTTGGTTACAAATACAAATACAAATACAAATATACTTTATTGTGCACACAACAAGTTACAAAAAAAACAAAAAAAAAATATACATTACAAAAAACAGACATGCACACAAAGGCGGCCTTATTACTAGATAGCAATTTCTTCCAGACAACCTTATGGTGTTAGAGAAAACAATGCTAGAGAATGGGAGTTGCGCAAAAGTATATTTAATAAAATAAAAGTAAATAAAATAAAATAATACATAAACACAATAAATATATAATATATGTATACAATATAATATAATACATATATCTATATATATATATATATATATATATATATATATATATATATATATATATATATATATATATATATATACAATAGATAAACCTACATGATATTTTAATTTATAATAATAAGTGTTAGTTACATAAGTTAAGGGTTGACACAATATGATTCCAGATAATGATTTTTTATAAGAGTTTTAAAGCGATGTATAGTTTTAGCCTGCCTTATATGGATAGGTAAAGAATTCCAAAGGGAAATGGATTTTACAATGAAAGAGCAATTAAAGTATTTAGTGCGGTGGATAGGAATGTCAAGAAGAAGATTAGATATAGATCGTAGTTCCAGTCTGTCAGAGGTACGGAAGTTAAAATTACTTTTTAAATAAGTGGGACAATGGGAGTCAAATAGGATGTTATAAAGGAAGGAGAGAACACGAGAGTCACGGCGGTAGCGGATTGGCAACCACTTTAACTTGAGGCGATACTCGGAGATATGGTCAAATTTACGTAAACCGAAAACAAACCTCAAAGCCAGGTTTTGAAGGCGCTCCAATTTGTTCAGTTGTTCCTCCGTCAAGTTAGTGAAAGAAGCGTCCGCATAATCTAAATGGGAAAGGAGTAGGGATTCAGCCAAAACTACCTTTGTGGGTATCGGAAGAACATATCGTAGACGTTTTAGGGAACGCCAGGTAGAAAAAACCTTTCTACTAATCTCTTGCAATTGATGCGTCCACGATAAATGTTCATCAAAGTACACTCCCAAGTTTTTAACCACTTTACTGAAAGGTATTGTTACACCATTTATAAGGACAGGAGGTAAAGAATCATGGTCAACTCTAGAAATTAGCCCGGGGCTACCAATTACAATTAATTGAGTTTTAATAGGATTAATAAGAAGTCCATGATTCTTGCTCCATTCACAAATATTCGACAAATCGTGATTCACTAGATCAAAAGCGGAATTCAGATTGTCCAAAGGAGACTGTGTGTATATTTGAAGATCGTCCGCATACAAGTGGTAGGATGATGAAATCGATATTGTTATAGGGTTTATAAAAATTGCAAACAGAAGAGGAGATAGCACACCACCCTGAGGCACGCCGGCATAGATATAACTCCAATCGGAGAAATAATCCGATGATTTAACTCTCTGCCGTCGTCCTACAAGGTAGCTACGAATTAAATTAATTATTGATGGTGAAAGATTTAAAGATGCAAGCCGGGCTAGCAGAATATCGTGGTCTATGGAATTGAAGGCATTACTAAAATCCAGAAGTGTGAGAATAGTAAGCATTTTATCATCCATACCTGACCGTATATCATCAGCTACCTTTACCAATGCGGTAGTCGTACTGTGACCAGTGCGAAAACCGGACTGGAACGGACTGAGTAAGCTGTTGTGGGCAACAAATTTCGTAAGCTGGTGATGAATGATTCGCTCTAAAACTTTTGATAAAAAGGGTAGGATGGAAATAGGACGGAAGTCAGACACAGTCTTAGGACAGGAGGATTTAGGTAAAGGAATTATGTAAGCTGCCTTCCAGGCATCAGGAAAGGTACAAGACTCTAAACATGAATTAAAAATGTGTGCAAGAACAGGAACAATTATATCTAATATTGGTGTGATCATTCTACGACTGATACCGTCATCTCCTACTGCGTTTGACGATATGGAAAGGATGTGCTTTTTAATCTCACACTCGGAAACTGGAACAGTAAGGAACGGATCAGAATTCAATATAGGTAGCGAAGAAATATAATTTAACGTTTGTGATTTAATTTTGGGGTCGAGATTAAAAGAGGAAGTAAAATGGTTATTAAGTGAATCTATATCTATATTATGAGAGTCTTGCGGTTCAGAGCATTTGCCCACGCCGAGGGATTTGAGAAATTTCCATGTTTTAGCCGGATCCCCGTTCTCAACGGAGGCGTGAATATGACGTCTTTGTGCGTCACGACACATCATATTACAGCGGTTCCGGATTTTAATATATTTGTTACGATATTCTTCTGTCTTTTTTATTTTAAATTTGGCTTTGGCTGCATGCTTAGCATTTATCAGAGATTTGATTTCGTCTGATAACCAGGGAGCGGGAAGATGTTTGATTTTAACGGGCCTAACAGGTGCATGAATATCATAAAGAGATTTAAGTTTAGCGTTAAATATATCAATTTTGTCATTAATGGAATCAGCTGAGAGTAAGTTTGACCAGTCTATGTTATGTGCGTCCTCCTCTAGGCTTTCAATATTCATCGAAGAGAAATTTCTTTGAAGAAGAGTTTTTACCTTAGCTTTGGGAGGGCGAACATTATAGGCGACATAGATAAGATCATGGTATGAAAACATATCAGCTGAGACTTGTCCATGCGTAGTAACACGATTAGGAGAGGAGACTATGATTAGGTCGAGCAGGGAAGGACGGGAACCTGGAAAGCAGTGGGTAGGATTCAGAGGTAGTAATTTCATATTATATGAATCTAAAATTGAACTAAGTTTAGTCGATCGACTATCACCCTTAAGTAGACAAGTATTGAAATCGCCCATTATAACACAATGATCGTAGTACGGTGTAAAAGCATCAAGCGTATTTTCAAAGGATGAGAAGTAATCATTGTGCATTGATGGGCAATAGTAGACCCCGAGTAATAATTTATTATAGTGCGATACCTGGACTTCTACCAGCAAAAACTCGAGAGCATCAGATGGAGGGGGTTGCGCTGACGAGCTAATAATAGTGTACGACAAGTCTGAACGTAGATAAATCGCAACGCCACCTCCACCCCTCCCAATGCGGTCGTTGCGAATTAACTTAAAACCGGGTAAACTGTAGCATGTTGATGGTAAGCAAGGCTTAAGCCACGTTTCCGATATAAAGACAGCATCAACATTAGCCCGATCAAAAGACGCAAGCAAGTCGGGGTAATGAGCCGGAATGCTCTGTGCATTAATATGAACGGCCTTAAAACATTTGTTAACTGTGTTAAAATTTGAAGTTATGGTATCCCTAAGAGACATAAATGTGGCACTTTGAAAACTATCATCGCTGTTGTTAGAAGAAATGGATAAAAAATCATCTGAAGCAAATGAGTCAACACTTACATTCATGATAATAATACAAACTAAATATAAATAAAATATATAAAACACTATAAATATATTATCCTTCAACAATTGAAATATAATTGGCCTGCAGCCCACTGTGTCATAAAAAAAAAAACATAAGTATATAAATAAATTTGCTATAATAAAATTAGTAGGTAAATAAATAGAAAAAGAGTAGGTAAATAAATGGAAAGAATCCAAACATGCCTATTATTTTTTAAACACTTAGCTAAATATGAGCAGTTATTCTAACAAAATATAATTAGCTTTAAGATGAGATGCTAGCCCAACACAAATTGGCAATTAAAATTTTAATGGAGTTATACTGAGATATAATAATAAAGTTCTAAAAACAAGCACAGCTTATTAGTTACAAAAATTGTATAACAAAGATGCAATTTATATACATAATACTAGATTAAGAGAAATCAGTTAAGTACATAATGGCTCATGCTAAATTTCATGTCCACACACGAAAAACAAAAAAAAAAAAAAAATTATAATTAAAGTGACATTAAGAAGACGAAGAAGAATAACTATCACTCACTCCTGTCAGACGTCACCGAAACACATCTGTCAAAAGCTTCGTGTTGAAGGAAATGAAACAAATAACAATATCAAACATTTTCAAAAAGTACAGATTACAAAATTAAATATGTTTCATTTTCGAAATACCGACAATTTGTGACAAAAGAAATAAGTGATGATGCATAGAAATAAGTAACTATGAGATCTAAGTATGGACAATAAAATTATAAGTGAATGATTAATGAGAAGCGAATATTGGCAAAGCAGAATTATAGATTTATATGTATATATGTGAAGATTGAGAAAGTTACCATGCTATTATTTAAAGTATGTTACCCTTAGAGTATTTACTTTTTGGTTCGCCTTGGTCTTGTTCCAGTTTCATTTTTGGTTTTGGATGCCGGAACTTGAGATGTGACTTCTGCCATATCACCACAGAGATCAGAAATGGCATCCAACTCCGCTATGCTACAAACACTGCTTTTGGAGCCATCAGATCTAGCAACGAAAATAGAGCCATTATATGTCCAACACTTTGTAACACCGAAACGCTGCCTGGCCGCCAGGAACACTTCATGTCTCTTTTTAATTAAAAACTCTGATAGAGTGATGCCGGAATTTTTCAGGCTGGTCTTAGCCCTCCAAACCTCATTCCGATCAGTAAAATTCTGAAACTTAACCAAGATCGGTCTGGGTTTTGATTCCTTTAAGCGTCCCAAGCGGTGACAATATTTTACTGAAGAAATGTTTATGTCTTGGACTTTTAACTGGGAAGACAACAAAGATGCAATAGCTTCTTGTGCATCCTTTTTGGCTTCGGGAACTCCATGCACAAGCAAAATCTTTCTTCTGTGCCTCATCTCAGTTTGATCATAGGCATCCATCAATATTTCCAACTGAGCCTGCATCATCTTAAGTGCATTCAATATAAAATTTTTAAACTCACAAAAATCAGATGCCAGCGTTGTAGAGGTGTTTGTAGTCTGGACCGCACACAACTCCTGCTGGAACTCCATCATCTTCGAGTTAAACATCTTATTCATTTGTGTTATTGATTCTTGCAAGGACTCCATTGTAAACAAGTGGAAGAAAAAAATAACAGCAAATTTTGACAAAAGTGCAAGTGATATAATTTGTTTAAGAAAACAGTGTTTATATACTGTATCTTATTATTGCAATTATAGGAGATTGTGACACTAGTAGATGCAGGTATAAATATTTACATAATATTGATTTAAAATAATTAATTTATAATTTTGGTTAAGGAGCAGTTAAAAGTTCAACTTAACTTTTTGCACGCCTACCCCCGAAAAAACGGTTACACGGTTACCACCGTGTAACGTATGATTTTCATTTGAGACTGAAGGCTCATACTGCCTTTGGACACCTTTGTTACCACCAGGTAACGTATGATTTTCATTTGAGACTGAAGGCTCGTACTGCCTTTGTACACCTTGGTTACCACCAGGTAACGTATGATTTTCATTTGAGACTGAAGGCACATACTGCTTTTGATCATCCGTGCTTCTGGTCAATGCACGGTTCGCAGTTTAATCCGGGTTCGTACTGCCAGTATTTTATAGTAGAAGGGATGAGACGGTGAGAGATTCTAGAAGATGTGAATGTAGCTCGAGGCCCTTGGTAGATGTTGGCCATTAAGGCTTGCTTAGCTCGCAGGTCGTAATCATTATCTGTACTCAAACGTTGTGATTAGATTTGTACCTACCTACGTTATTCATGTTCTTCACAGAACAACATTTTATAACTTTATTATTTCTAATAGTAAAATATGACACGTCATTTCAATTACCATAGCGTAAAATATAAAGTTCTTATCAGTGCTACTGAGTATTTTGAATAATAATTAAAATATAAAAACAATATAAATATCAATTTTAAGAACTATGATGGCAAATTTCCCTCTCCCAGGTTGTAGCCGTATACCAATGAGATACTTCCAGATTCTGACGTACATTACGGACGCCTTGTTTTGCCTTCCACCCGATTCCGGTAACAGTGGTTGGCTTCATTCAAACCAGTGGCCAGCTATGCAGGAGCCATCTATAAAATGGTCAAGTACAATACACAGAAGTAATCCATCATCCCTCAACATCGCATCCAGTGGAACGGACACCCGACACGGCTGGAGGGAGATAAGGCGCTGAACCAACCTGAACCAACCCTCCTCGCACCTGTCAGATGCATGGATCATCTTCTTTTTCAGACTGTCAGGTTATCAGCCCGTATTGCTCTAAACAATTTAAAACAACTTTGTTTTTCTTTTTTACGCGGAAGTTCATTGTTCTCACTTCTCACCCACCACCACTAAGTTCCAGACGAATTGGCCGACCATTTTATGAGAATTCAAAAAAATATTTAAAACCATTATTGGTCACCGCTTTCCAAGCACTACAATATAAAAGATTTCTAATGTAGTTCTCACTCGTAGAATACTATATAGATTGTACATAGCACGAGGAAAGGCCCAAACTTTTAATCCTAATAAAAGCTTAATTTTTCAAACTCATTCAACCACATCAATATATAATAATCCAGTAGAATTGAATATAATATGTATGCAATACACAAGCAATAGGCAGTTTAAAAGACCCACTTACCATAATTCCACTGTCTCACATATTGTACAATGTACATACCTACATTCTATAGCTATCCTTTTGTCAAATAATTATTGCTTAATTAGGTTTTTTGATACTCGGTAATTTGTGGATACTTCTTATTTGACATAATATTTCAACAACTTAATATAATGTTAATAATTATTATGTCTTTAGAGCATAACATTATTATAGATAGAAGGTTAATTAGAATATAATATATTGAAATATGTGTAATACTGAGTATCTTGTGGTATTTAATAGCAAAGTTTATTTTTAGACTCTTGTTTGTTTCGACTTTTGCAGATACATCCCAGTACTGAGATATATAAAACAGTATTCTCACAGACGCCAAATAAGTCTTGTAAGTCCTCAAAACCCAGTTAAAAATGCACAAGAGACTTTAGTTATGATTCAATCAAAGTAACAGAAAGGTCTTAGTTAAATAGAATAGTTCATTTACATCTTAACTTGTGCATTTACCATGTTTTTTGTTAATTATACACCGGTAGCAATGACTCTGATATCAATGTAAACCTTATCCTTCATTAATATTATTTAATAATAAAATATATGAAAATTAAGATTGCACCCACATCTTGGCTTAGCTTTGCATTGCTGTAGTTGTCAAAGATTTAATTCCTGCATTGTATGTAACAACTTCATATTGATATTATAATTAAATAATTGATTCTGAAGCAGACGCTTTTTAGAATACTGCGTAGCATTGCGATATTGGAGCTAGATAAGTTTTCCTTACATTGTTCTATAATAATATCCAATATAATAACTCGCTTCAGACAGTTTGTACCACCCAAAGCTACATATATTTTTTTTACAAAATTTGTATATGCGTTGTACTTATTCGCAGAAATGAATAACACATTTTTATATTTTCCGGTCACGGTTAATTACTGATTTAGAACCCATATCTAATGCGATTAAACTAACATATAAATCTATTTCATCTTGCAGTCACTTGTAGGATACAAAGACAGTATTTATGAGAAGGGTTTTATAGGTTTCTGTTTATTCACTACAAACTGCTATATACCTATGTATTAACAAATAATTCAATAAACCAAGTAAGCCAGCCAGCCAGTCTTGTAACTTGTAAGGGGCTTACAATATCCTTGAGTTATTCATATTATATTACTTGAAATTTCAAGTGACTTCATATAATGAAACCTTAATAATTTTTTAAATTAAAGGAATCCTAATTATGCATCTTGTATAAAAATAATTAACATGTTGGTCTTAGATTATGTTTTGTATTAAGAGATATAATATAAACAACAAAGCCACCAAGGACAGACTACATATTGTCTTTTCTTAAAAATTAATAGCTGTTGCGCCTTTTACAGTATAACTATTACAGTTGCAAGTGCACCGCACAACAAAACAATTGATGTGGACTTTATAGACACTGCCTATCTACGTTATATTTAAGTGTTGAAACAACGGAATATTATTTTAATCTGTTTTCAACTCTCCAATATTATTCATAATATAATTAACTGTCCATTTTACTATATACGTATACTATAACTAACTGTCGGTTCTCTAATCTGGATGCCTTATCGACCCGATATTACCATATAATAAATATTTACAAAAAGATCAAGATTAAATTTTCCATATAATAATATGAACTGAGCTAGTATTAGAGTATTGTCAAGATCCACTATACTCACATATTTTAGTCCTATGTAATTACACTTTTTATAAACACCCTTTTATTTGTTGGTCTGTTTATAACTAACTAGCTGACCCTTGCCCACTTCGTTGAGCATAAAAACAGCTGATGAAATTCAACTAAAAAAAAACAACACGGAACCCGCAACGCAGAACCTACAACGCGGAACCCGCAACACGGGAACCCAGAACCCGCATCGCGGAACCCGCAACGCGGAACCCGCAACGCGGAACCCGGAACCCGCAACGCGGGAACCCGGAACCCGCAACGCGGGAACCCGGAACCCACAACGCGGGAACGCAGAACCCGCAACGCGGGAACCCGGAAGCTGCGACGCGGGAACCCGGAACCCGCAACGCGGGAACGCGGGAACTCGGAACCCGCAACACGGGAACGCGGGAACCTGGAACCCGCAACGCGGGAACCGAAAGCGGAAAACGTTGCTAATTGAAAGTTACAAACTGACACTTCAATTTTATTTATTTGTAGGTATAGATGTATAGATTTGATACACCGTCCTGATGTTGGCCCGTCTATAGGGCCGCGTTTCCACTGACGCGGAGGAGCTTAGCGGTGCCCAAGCAAAGTGGAGCGGAGATTTCGAGCATAGTGATTGGTCAATTCGGGTACCGCAAGCTCCCGTCCGCCTCGCTCTGCGTCAGTGGAAACGCAGCTTAACGTCTATAACGTCTAACGGTCGTCATGGTAACAACCTTGTTTACAAATGGCAAACAAAAATTATGAAATGCTATACATACCGTATTTATATCAGCTTGATACTATTTGGATTCATGTTTTTGTTAATCCTAATAGTTTTATTAATCCAAATAGTTTAAGCTGATTTAAAAACGGTATTTATAGCATTTCATAATTTTTATTTTCCATTTGTAAACAATGTTGTTACCATGACACCCGTGTCATATAGACTGGCAACGACGTGAATTGATCGATCCCAGGTTTTAAACCCCGCGTGACCAACACGTATTTTCTTCTTTTTTCTAATTTTCTGCTTATTTTTTCAACATTTTCTTTCATAATATCCTTTTCGTTACAATAACGAACATACCGTAAAAAAAAATTGCCGTTGTCGAAGCGCACATTATGTAAGAAATTTTGAAGGTCGTTTTTTTACACTTTGGGCTACATTTTTGGAGTTTTTTTAACATATAATATAGCCTATGTTCAGCGCTAGGAATGTAGCTTTCCAACGTTGAAAGAATTTTTCATATTGGTTCAGTGGTTTTAGAGCCTATTCCATTCAAACAAACAAACAAACAATCAAATGTTACCTCTTTATAATATTAGTATAGATAATTTAATGGAAAGTAACTGATTTATCCATCTTCCAACTATCGAAGCGTTATAGAAATTGGCAACTTTATGTAGTTCTGATCAATACAACAATATGATACTGTCGAACTGATGTAATGATGGAGTCGAGAGATAGGCACTTACCTATCATTGCCTATCATGAGGAATATCGTATCAAAATCGTGCTTGCACTTGTGAGAACAGTGTAATATTAAAAATCCCGATGAACCCTTAGACGGGCATTATGCAGCTTCCGCCATCTTCATCTTTTTTTATACAAACGTGTTTTAACTATAAATTTTTCGACATTTAGAGGAGCTAGAACTTTAGATGTCATTTATTTTGCACTTAAGCACGTCAACCTTTAATTTAAATAATGAATTCGCCATTTTAGATAACCATATAATTTTACTATAAGTACTCACTGTTGGATCCATAATATGCGTAGAATACCATTTTCATATCTTTGAAACTCTTATGAATTCCAATACAATATAATAATAATAATACCTCAGTGTGCAAGTGCCAATGAGCTCATCCTTCCTTTTAAATTTTGTTTCTTAATATGCATATAAAATTTTACTGACCTTATCACTGACTTACTAGTATGTTTATCCTCGTCGCCATTTGTAGTATGCACATATAAGAATTGACTCCGTGTACCGCTAGTAATAACTACCATATTACGTCAGACACGTCTATCCATCACTACGGTCATGGTAATACTATCCCCACTCTAAGTGTCTTGTACATGGTATATTCCGGCGATAAAGAGGCAATCAGTTATCAAACACTACACTTAATAACGTTATTTTTAGGTTCTCTGGCCCTTAGAAACCAACTATTTCGATTTTTACTTAAATATCTTTAATGATGTACATTAAAGATATTTAAGTGACCCCTCTCAATATTGGTATGTACAATGTTGTATAGACAAGGAATAAAAACATGTTTTTAAAAGATTTTATTCTTTTAATTTATTCCTTCCCCTCTTAAAGTATTATCGTTTTTATATAGTTCTCTACATGATTTTTAATAACGTTAAGTACAGGAAATAAACATTCTAACAACAGAACATTTCTCCAGGTATCGGACAAGACCTGAAACAAGAAAACACAAATAGCTGCGATGGACCAGGCCACGCCAGTGAAGCACAGTCCCCTGTCTCCAAGACACCGGTATGCTGTGATGTTTGTTTGAAGACGTTTACAAACGAGAGCAGATCCTTTAGAAAACACGTACTATATCATATAACTGAGAAATCATATAGCTGCCATATTTGTCAAAAAAAATTTAAACAAAAGTGTGATTTGAATAAACACTCAAGATATCATACAGGAGAAAAACCATATTGCTGCAATATTTGTCAAAAGAATTTTGTACAAAAGTTTGCTTTGACTAGACACACACGAAGTCATACAGGAGAAAAACCATATTGCTGCAATATTTGTCAAAAGAAATTTTTATATCAAGAGAATTTGAATGAACACACAAGAATCCATACAGGAGAAAAACCATATTGCTGCAATATTTGTCAAAAGAAATTTTCACGTAAATATCATTTGAATACACACACAAGAATCCATACAGGAGAAAAACCATATTGCTGTAATATTTGTCAAAAGAAGTTTACACTCAAGGGGGATTTGACTAAACACACACGAAGTCATACAGGAGAAAAACCATATTGCTGCAATATTTGTCAAAAGAAATATTCACGTAAAGAGTATTTGAATACACACACAAGAATCCATACAGGAGAAAAACCATATTGCTGCAATATTTGTCAAAATAAATTTTCACATCAAGCGAATTTGAATGTACACAAAAGAATCCATACAGGAGAAAAACCATATTGCTGCAATATTTGTCAAAAGAAATATTCACGTAAAGAGAATTTGATTACACACACAAGAATCCATACAGGAGAAAAACCATATTGCTGTAATATTTGTCAAAAGAAGTTTACACACAAGGGGGATTTGACTAAACACACACGAAGTCATACAGGAGAAAAACCATATTGCTGCAATATTTGTCAAAAGAAATATTCACGTAAAGAGAATTTAAATACACACACAAGAATCCATACAGGAGAAAACCCATATTGCTGAAATATTTATCAAAAGAAATTAACACTTGCAAAAAAAAATATTGCATAACCTCATGTTGGTGTGCTAATGTACCTATATAATGTATTCTGAAACATTTAATTAACTAACATCCCCAAAAAATGAGGAGGTTCTAAATTTGTTTTTTTTATTTATTTGTGTCTGTACACCAATTACTCTGGGCATGGCCTACCATCCCATACAATCTATCTTTGATACAAAAAAAATGCAATAGATGTCACTACTATTAACGTTTGTAAATTATAAAATGTATATAAGCCGAATTAAGTACAAATTATTGACATTAAAATAAAAATAAGCATATTTTTTAAGCATAACATGACATTAAGCTAAATTCAAATCCTTAATTAAGAAGAAGATACGAAACGAAATTAGTAATTAGTATTTACCAATAGTGGCCCTAGATGGCGGTTTCCGGAATGTGCCTGGAAATCGAAGTAAACAAAAATAGCCACTCGACTTCGCAAAACAAGGGGTCTAAAAAGGCTGAAACAAGAAAAAGCTCAATTTGAAATCTTGAAATGCATAGGTACAAAAAAATAAACGTTTAACCGTTCGTTCGTCCGCAGTCCGCAGTACGCGCGTGCGTAATTCATCCGACTTGCTTCAAAGTTATCGTCACTGCTCGGTATCGTAGCATTATGTTATATAGTCTATAAGCTGCCCAGGAATATGAGCCACAATCGTATCAAGTTCTGTTAAAATCCCTTCAGTAGTTTTTGATCCATACGCGAACAAACATAAAAAAACATATATACGGTTGAATTGAGAAACCTCCTCCTTTTTTGAAAGTCGGTTAAAATACTGTTTTCTATTGCTTCGCGTCGCTGTGTACTGTGTAGGTAGTCACGCCCCGCAGTCCACACGCGTCGAAATTCGTCCGACTTACTTCAAATTTATCGTCACTACTGGGCTCCTATGTGTCTCAGCGTTATGTTTTATAGCCTATAAAGCTCAGGAGTATGGACTACAATCGTACTAAGTTTGGTTAAAATCCATTCAGTAGTTTTTGTTCCGTGCGTGCACATACAGACAGACAGACAGACAGACAGACAGACAAAAAATTTATTTATTACATTTTTGGCATCAGTATCGATCACCAATCATCCTCCAATAATAAAATTGAAAAAATATTCAATGTACAGAATTGACCTCTCTAGAGTTTTATTATAAGATATAGATAGTTATAAAAGAAGATTATTGCATTTCTGGCATATGCTATTTATAGAGTAGGTATGCCAGAAATACAGTATATATATATATATAATTTTTTTATGCGTAGAGTGCTACTGAACGGTTGCGCTCTGCGTTACAAAAAGGAAGCATTTATCAATGGCCAAATATACAATCGGCAAAATGGCGTATTTTTTCTGCGAAAGATTTTGCATTTGATGTTTATACATATGAATTATTGTTTAATTGTTATAAAACGTATGAAGTGTAATCCTTTAATATACCTGTAAACATAGCTGGGCATTAACTCGTTAATCCGTTCATCGTTAATTAACGAAGTTAACATTTTCATTAACGGATTAACTTTTAAGTTAACATCTTAAAATGTTAACGGACTCGTTAACTTCCGTTAATATCCAGAGGTCCGTTAATCGTTAATCCAATGCCCACTATTTACCGTAAGGCACCAGGGCGCGGCAAGAAAAACTAATTCAGACCAGTATGAAACGACAAGTGCCGCAAGGCGCGTGTTGTGAGTGAAACAAAAGCAGCTAAAAAATCAAAAAGCTCCCACCCACTCTTTAAAGAGTAAAACGCAAAGTCTCGTTAAACTGTGGCTGGACATAAAATCATAAGAGTCATTCAAAGATATTGCATTCCTCGTTGAAAACATATTCATTAATCTGTTCATTAAATACAATAGTGCCATACCATCAAGCGCTGCAATTGTTTAAATTTTTCTTTAGGTAAATACATTATAACCGCAAAACGAGCATCACTATCGGATGAAAACTTTAATTAAATTAAATGTAATATATTAGTATTCATAAAGGGGAATACATTTCAATAACCTATACACGTCTTTTATTGTTCCTAACCTATTAACTTCTTAAACCTTTAGCGAATTTTAACGGATTAACGATTAACGTTAACTTGCGTTAATTCTTCCCAAATGTAACGGTTTAACGTTTAACGAAGCTAACTTTTTTAGTAACGGATTAACGATTAACGAAGTTAACTGTGTGATTAACGGTGCCCAGCTATGCCTGTAAAAGTGTTGATAAGTGTGCACAATAAATGAATAAGTGAAAATATCGATGTTTTCGGTTTGTTTACTTTTAGGTCATGCCTCATCCCATACAATCTATCTTTAATACAAAAAAAATTAATAGATGTCACTACTATTAACGTTTGTAAATTATAAAATACTAGCTGACCCTTGCCCACTTCGTTGAGCATAAAAAGAGTTTCTGGTGAAATTCAACTAAAAAAAAACAACGTGGAACCCGCAACGTGTACGGAAACGCTGTCAAATTGAATAAATAGTATCCTATGTCCGTCTACTTGCTCTAAGCTACATTCTCACCAATTTTCAGCATTATCGATAAAGCCGTTCTTGAGTTATAAATAATTTTACTAACACGACTTACTTTTACATATAGATGTATAGATTACTCCTACTAACATAAGCTAAGCCCGGTGAATACTCCCGTCACAGTAGGTCCAGCCAATTCGGTGATCATTAGTTAGATGACGATGATGATGATGATGAAAAGTAGCCTAAATTAATCCTTATAACTTTAGCTATCTACCAGTGAAAGTCTCGTTAAAATCGGTCCAACCGTTCCAGAGATTAGCCGGAGCAAAGAGACACGCTGACAGACAGAATTTTTTTTTTTTAATTACATTTTCGTTTTCAGTAAATATCGTTGCCAATGCAAGAAAAAAGCAGAAGATATCGTTTAAAATGTCATTTATGCATTTAGAAAAACGTTGCTAATTGAAAGTTACAAACTGACACTTCAATTTTATTTATTTTTATAGATGTATAGATTCGGAAAAACTCCCCAATCTTGGCGTTTCCACTGACGCGGAGCGGGGCGCATAGGAACTTAGTGGTTCCCAAGCGGAGTGGAGCGGAGATTTCGAGCATAGTGATTGGTCAATTCGGGTACGGCAAGCTCCTGTCCGCCTCGTCCCGCGTCAATGGAAACGCAGCCAAACGTCTATAACGTCTAATGGTCGTCATGGTAACCACGTTGTTTACAAATGGAAAACAAAAATTATGAAATGCTATAAATACCGTATTTATATCAGCTTGATACTATTTGGATTCATGTTTTTGTTAATCCTAATAATTTTATTTATCCAAATAGTTTAAGCTGATATAAAAACGGTATTTATAGCATTTTATAATTTTTATTTTCCATTTGTAAACCATGACACCCGTGTCATATTAACTGGCAACGACGTTGTAGCGTACCGCATATCACCGCATGCGCTCTAACCCCCTACATAGTTTACCTCAGCCGACAGAGACGCAATGACACTATGCGTCTCGCTCACACAGTGCGAAGAGATCAGTGACAACCTGACAACAGCAACGCCATCTCACTCAGGCACGGAAGACGGCGACGGAACATATTGCCGTCTCTCTCTGTCTTTTACCAGTAGTGCCACGTACGGACTAACCCCAATAAAACTGTACTTAAACACGAGATATGAATTTTGGAAATACGGATCGTCCTGGCTTTCGTCGCGCGCGCACGTCGTTACGCTGCCCGATCGTCGCGTCTCGTTCGTGACGCGTCCGTGCCGACCACCTTCTTGGAGCAGTTCCAGCACCTCCTGATGGCGTCCGGCAATCCGTGCTTGGTTCATTCGAACCGAGCGCGGATTGTCGCCTTGCCGGGGAGTCGAACTGCCCGCCCGCCCCGCTGCACATCGTAGCGTTGTGGTCACGGGAGGCCAGCTCCATCAAGCGTTCCGGCTGCTTGATGTCACACCGCCGTGCCGTCGCCTCGACCATGGCCTGCCGTGTCCCGTGGCCGCCTTGCTGCCACCTGAGACACCACCGAGCCTGTACCGTGCCTAGCTGTGATGGAGTGGACACCGTTCGCGCCGGGCCCCCGTCGGCATTCTCGTGGGGGGGTTGTGGTAGCCCCCCACCCCAATGTCCGGCCGAGACCTGCGACGCGTCCTGGATCCCGCTCATCCAGCCGTGGAGTGCACGGACTCGCCGCAGCGCACACAGCGCTGCCTCGTGGCTTGCGCCTTTGCCGCAGCCACCCACCACCGCCCTCAGGCACCCCGCCTGAGCCCGCTCAACGTCCGGCAGACTCACCTGCCGCACCTGCCGCCGCGGAACAATTTCCCGGCCTCCGGTGAGCGCTCTGCCGCCGCCGCCAACACCGCAGACCACCCGGCCTGCACTGCTGCACACCGCAGCCTCACCACCACCTCACCACCACCAGTGCCAACACGGCACCACCGCTGCTGCCCGGCCCCGCTTCGCCGCTGGGACGGCCGAGCCCTCCGCGTGCCCGCCTGACGTCTGGGTATCGCCTCGTCATTGGGTTGAGCCGCGTCCGCCGGCCTCGCCGCGCCGGCTTACTCGCCCCCTGGGGGGGGGCTAGAGTTCCCGGCCCCGCCTCGCTGGTGGACAACACTCCCCTTGCCTGGGTTTGACTCCCGGTCACGCCGCCGCGCGTGGACCCGCGAAGCCACCTCGCCGCGTCGCGCAACCGTCCAGCAGCCTCGCAACCACACCGCTCATTTTGCCGCTCTCTCTGCCTAGCGAAGAAGGAGCATTGCGACGGAGCCCCTCGCCAGCTTGTGGATATCCCTGCCATCCGAAGGTTCCTTGAAGGGAAGGAGCCTGTGAGACTGGCGGGGATCCTATGGCGGCCCCGGACGACGTCGCACACACCGCACGGTCGAGCCCACCTGCCGCCCGCCGCCCGGCCCTTGGGTAAGGCTGCACGGCGCGCGAGCGCGCACCCGGCGCTCCCAGCAACGCCTCACGGCGTATACCATTTGGCATCCTTATGCCCCCTCCCCCTTTCATGGCTCCCGGAGCCCCCCCCACTCCCTGGATCGGCTGGGTCCGCGAGTCGGTTAAAGACCGACTCGTCAAAGTCTAGCCCTTCAGGCAGTCGCATACTTAATAAAGTGTATTTTCGAAGGTTTTTCCCTGCGCCCTGACGCGGGGGTTTTGCCTTCAAAAAAACGTCTTGTCGTGTCATTTATTTTGCCCCCACCTTGATAGGGCTTTGGTCCGCGAGACGATGCGCGGCGTTGGAGGAGTGGAACCACACACGCTCCTCGGTCCCAGGACCGGGGCCTCCATACGTCGCATGTCGGCTCGCCTCTCAGGAATAAGTCTTTCAAGGCTTTTTTTCCCTTAGAGTCATGGTTTTCCCCTGCGTTCTGCCGCGGGGGGTTTTCCCTAGAAAAACATAAAGTATAATACGGCTCGGTATCCTCAATACCGGGTCCTTCGACCCCACGTAGAGGGGCTCATTAGCCCCTGGTCGTGGTTCCCCCGCCCCCGGCCACTCTGGCCAGGTGAGCGTGTGAAAAGCATAGGTAGATTGGAAATACGGATCGTCCTGGCTTCCGTCGCGCGCGCACGTCGATTCCGCCGCGTTCGTCCGCGTCTCGATCGTGACGCGTCCGTGCCGACCACCTTCCTGGAGCAGTTCCCAGCGTCTCCTGATGGCGTCCGGCAATCCGTGCTTGGTTCATTCGAACTGAGTGCGGATTGTCGCCTTGCCGGGGAGCTGAACTGCCCGCCCGCCCCGCTGGGTCGCCCAGCGTTGTGGTCACGGGAGGCCAGCTACCCCAAGCGTCCAGCTTGGTGCTACACCGCCTGCTCAACTCCGCCCATGGCCGTTCGTGTCGTGCTGTGGCGCCCCCCCGGCCGCAGACGACGTGGAAGACCGCCCCGCGCCGACCTGGCGCACCACCACAGTACAACCGAGCCTACCTGCGACGGAGAGGACACCGTTCGCGCCGGGCCCCCGTCGGCATTCTCGCGGGGGGGTAGTGGAACCCCCTCGCCCCAATGTCCGGCCGAGACCTGCCGCGCGTCCCGGATCCCGCCCCGTCCAGCCGACAAGCGCCCGGACTCGCCGCAGCGCTTCCAGCGCTGCCTTGCGGACTGCGCCCCTTGCCGCAGCGCCGCACCACCACCGGCCGCGACCTGCCGCACCCCCCGGATCCCGCTCCGCCACGCCTTGATGCGCCCGGACCTGCCGCAGCGTCCCCAGTGCCGCCTCGACTGCGCCCCCTGGCGCAGCCGCACCCCGTACTCGCCTTGGCATCCCGCCAGGCCATACGTGCCCTGGCCCCCCGCCAGGCCACACCGCAGGCCCCCCTGCCACCCTTACCGCAGCGGATCAAGTTCCCGGCCATTGCCGGTCGAGCGTTCCGCCGCCAACCACCAGCCCAGGTTCCAGCCCTGCCTGCTGCACACTGCAGCACTCCGTCATCGCAGGCACTCCGCCGCCTGCTCACATGACCGCCGCAGAGCAAGCTCCCGGACCAGTTGTCCGGTGACGCGCGTCACACTCACCGCTGCAGGCCTTAGCCTCGCAGAGAAGATCGCCGCAGGGAAAACTCCCGGACCATTGCCCGGTCGAGGGCCCTGTTGGCGACCCCCGCCAACGCAGGCACCAGACCTGCACCCCCTGCCGCTGCAGAGCAAGCTCCCGGGCCGATGTGTCTTTTTGAGGATTCACGTTAGCCCGGTCGAGCGCCCTGCTGCCGCCTCACCGCCACCGTCATCTGTGGAGGAGTCCCGCGCTAGCCGACGGATATCCCCGCCATCCGGAGGTTCCTATAGAGGAAGGAGCCCGGAGGATTGGCCGGGATCCCACGGCGGGCCCCGGACACCGCCGCACCCACCACACGGGGATGCCGCAGGATGCCGCCTGCTGCCCGGCTTCTGCAAGGAGGCTGCGCGGCGTGCGGGCGAACCCAGTGCCCCCAGATTTCCACCACCACCATTCGTCGGGTCCCATCACCCTTCCCCCCTCATGGCTCCCGGAGCCCCCCCACTCCCTGGTCGGACGGATCCGCGTACGGTTAAAGACCGTACGTCACGGCCCTTCAGGCAGTTTTAATAAAGGTTCGAGGGTTTTTCCCCGCGCCCTGACGCGGGGGTTTTGCCTTCAAAAAAACGTCACTTGTGTCATTTACTCTCCTCTCCCCAGCTATTGTAGGGTTTGGTCCGCGGGATGGAGGGTGGTGTAGGGGGAGTGGAATCACACACGCTCTCCGGTCTCAGGACCGGGGCCCCTTGCACTGCCTGACGTCCCGCCTTCAGGTACAGCCTTCCATGGCTCTTTCACGTAGCGCCACGGTTTTCCCCTGCGTTCTGCCGCGGGGGGTTTTTCCTAGAAAAACATAATATGAATTTCGGCCCCCGTATCCTCAATACCGGGGCCATACCTCACGTAGAGGGGCTTAAGCCCCTGGTCGTGATTTCCCGCTCCCGGCCACTCTGGCTAGGAGTGTGTGAAGCTCATAGGTAGGTTGGAAATACACATTCCTATACCGAATACTGAGTTTTATTTATAACTTCAAGTGGTACTACATACCTCCACATTGGTGACCCCGAGCAAGAAACATAGGAATAAAGAAGAATGGCTAACAACAGAGAAACCACCGACAAGCATCGCAAGAACAGAGCAGCACACACGACCTAGGAGCCATCGCCCTAAGCCTTCGTGTACCACCCTTCTGGCGTGATCGTCCCAGACTATGGTTCATCAGCTTCGAAGCCGCAACTCACGACCTAAAGAAAAGCCAAGCCCAACTCTCTCAGATGGTGATCGCACAACTCGACAGACAAGACGTGAAACAAATATCCGATCTTCTATACAACCCGCCAAACGAAAACCAGCACAGCATCCTAAAAGAACGTCTGATCTCCGTGTATGAAGAAAGCGAAGGACGCCAGTTCCAGAAATTATTACAAGAGATGGAACTCGGCGATCAAAAACCTACGCAGTTACTCCGTCGCATGCGAAACCTGGCACGAGAAAAGGTACCCGATTCAACCTTACGTCTCATGTGGATGAATCATCTCCCGGCGCACGTCCGTTCCGTTCTCGTCGTAAGCGACAGCATTAGTAAGACCGCCGCACTCGACGAACTCGCACTGCTTGCCGACAAAATGCTGGAACAAAATCAAGAAATCTCCGCCGTCACAACATCTCCGCTGTCATCAGATTCAACAAGGCGAGATCCAGAACTTCTCGAAGTAATCAAGCAATTAGCAAATGAAATAGCCGAACTCAAGACTTCTCAAAACTACTACAGAGGAAGCTCACCGTACAGATCAAGCCAGTATCATCGCTACACGTCGCAGGATAGAGACAGCAAGCAGCGACGCATGCCCTCTCGCTCACGCGAACGATACGGCACCCCATCGCCGTATTGCTATTATCATCGCCGCTTTGGAGACAACGCTAGAAGATGTACTACGCCGTGCACATTCAATGAAGTTAAGAAGTCGGAAAACTAGAGAGAACGTTAGCAGCGGCGGAACCTAACGTATCAAGCCAATCTTACCGCCTTTTTGTCACTGATGCGAGAACAAGGCTTCAATTTTTGGTAGATACAGGCGCCAACATCAGCGTCATACCGAGAACAAAACAATTTACGAGTCAAGCTCTTCCATTCAAGCTGTATGCCGCCAACAACACTACCATAGCTACGTATGGTGAAAAAACACTTGAACTCGACTTAAACCTTAGAAGACTTTAGCAATTAATGGTAAAGTAGGTTATGTTGTAACTTAATCTTAGTTTTAAATTTTGTAAAAAACTGTTTTTACCTTAATAAATAAATAAAATAAATAAAAAAATAAATAAAATAAAGACCATACAAGTGGAAATTCGTTGTAGCAGACGTCACGAAGCCAATCCTGGGAGCCGATTTTCTCAATTTCCACAACCTCATGGTCGATTTAAAAAACCGTCAACTAATCGACAACATCACAAACCTCACCGTAGCAGCCCCGGCAGTCAACTCGAAGATACCTACAATTAGAAGCATCGACAAACATCAGTCTTACCACGACATCCTTGCCGACTTCCCCGGTACAACTCGTCTATCAGCCATGAAACTCAGCAGCGCTTGCTGCTGAGTTTCATGACACGGCATGGCATCACAAGATAGAACACGTCATAGAAACCGTTGGACAGCCTATCTATTCTCGTTCAAGACCGTTACCACCCCATAGACATGACGAGGTGAAGAAGGAATTTACCAACATGATGCAGCAAGTATTATGCAGACCAAGCAAAAGTCCTTGGGCGAGTCCGCTACACGTCGTTCCGAAGAAGAATGGAGACCTACGCATCTGTGGTGACTATCGACGATTAAACTCAGTCACTACACCAGATCGCTATCCGATTCCACGAATCCGTGACTTCACCCATCAGCTGTCATCGAAGCTCATCTTTTCAACGATTGACCTGAATCGCGCATACCAGCAAATCCCAATAACTGAAAAGGACATCGAGAAAACCGCCATCACTACACCATTCGGGCTATACGAATTTCCCCGAATGTGTCCCGGCCTAAGGAACGCCGGACAAACCTTCCAAAGATTTATACATGAAGTACTCAGAGGACTCGACTACGCATTTCCATTCATCGATGACGTCATAGTTGCTTCCGAAGACGAAGAGCAACATCGCCAGCACCTTCGTCAAGTACTTCAAAGATTCGAAGAGTATGGCATCACCATAAACCCGTCTAAATGTGTTTTTGGTCAGCCACAAGTAAAATTTTTAGGCTATACAGTCACTAAAGAAGGCATCGAACCACCAAAAGAGAAGATTTATTGTGTTGTTGTAGCTCCCCGTAATAATAACATATTCTGTAGATTATGCAGTCGAGCCTCGAGTTTACACCCAACGTCTATTATAGTGTTCCTGAAATAATTAGTATAGTCTATTAATATAGAATTCTATAATAATAAATTACCTAATTTAATTCTGAATTTATTTATAATAACTGTGTACTTTAAAAATTATCAACAATGCACTTACCATTCTACTGTTACTCGCATTACTATTATTATTCGTCATAACAAGATAATTGTATTAATATTAACACTTTATGTATGTATATTGTATGTACATAAGCCTGGTGTGCGTGATGGCTGATATTATGGCCTGTGGGCGGTAGGGAAGCGCTGTGGCGCGGGCGCGCGTGCTCCCCACACAGCATCACTACAGCCACTGAGCCGAGGCATGGCCGCGTCACGGATGGTGTGAGCGCGCTATTGTTCAGCCAGCATAGAGTAGTTAGCAGCGCACACCACTATAATAATAATATTATATTTTCACTATATTATTTTTCCTTTGTTATCGTATGTAATGTATTGATTTATAATAATTTATATGGTTGCTTTCTGAGTCTGTCGTACGTCATACGATTTGGGGCCACGGAAGACCAGGTATCGCGGCGCGACGCGTCGCGTCGTGGTGATACACCTGAGTGGTATTCCATTTTGATTTTGGGCAATACCTACTACCTACACTTCCCACCGGATATGAACATGCTATTTGTTATTCCTTGTGTTCTTTCTTGTTACTTTTTTGCTGTGTTATCTGGTGTTAAATTTTGTGTTTTAAAATACCTATGTATATCTTCACTTAATGTACGAGTATGTATTGTCTAAAATGTCAAATAAAGTTCTATTTATTTTTATTTATTTATTAGTAAAGTGATTAAAATGCAGTGGATCCCGTCTCATATAGGAATATCAGGTAATGAAGACGTGGATGCGTTAGCTAAGCAGGCTTGTTTAGATGGCACATCTTTGTCTGTCGACCCCTATTACACGGAACATATACCTGCTATTAGGTTACGATGCTATGAGTTATGGAGGGAATACTTTGATAAGAGGTCGTTAAACAGGGAAATCTGGTATAATACTATCCAGCCACATCCGATTTTGTCTCCATGGATTGATTGTTCATTGAGTAGAAGTGTAACGGTTATGAGTTTAAGACTTAGATCTGGTCACATTCCTCTTAATAAGTTTGCATATATGATGAAGAAAGTACAATCTCCTAACTGTCATATAAGTGGGGTTGTAGAAGACGTTTATCACGTCATGATAGAGTGTGTTAGGAATAGTGTGGCACGAAAACAGTATTTTGGTACCCTGCTGAATGATGTAGGCTATTGTAATGTGATTCTGGCTTCACCCACTACAGAATTAGCTGTTAATTTGTATAGAATTGTTAAAATTTGCTTTGATGATAGAGGAAATTGATATTTGTTAATTGTTTTTAGTTTTTGTTTAATAATTTTGTTATATAGATTTAAGAAAATGTGATTGAGCGACATGTTCACTGAGTGAACAAGCTCGTTAAATAAAGATAAAAAAAAAAAAGAATAATTTCTGTTTGTTGAGTAAGTTTAAAATTATGAACCCGTGGGCAATCTTTTGTTTTCCAAGGAAAAAATATTCTGTTAGTAATTTCTTGTTCTAATCTACGTTTGTGCCAAGTTTCATTTAAAAAAGCAGTTTACCGTTGAATTAAACAGTTACGAAATACCGTCAAATTGTTTTTGAATATCCCACGGGAACCCTTTCCTCATTAAGGATAATAATAACCTATCAGAGTACCCTTTAGGTCCTAAGCTACCAGCCTGCCAAATTTAATGTTATTCTATACAGTGGTTTCAGCGTGATGAGTTATCAAACTCATTTATACGGATAGACGGATAGACGGTCATACATTTTTGATGACGACATGACATGACGCCTCTTAAGATTGATTGTAACGAATAAAAACTTGTTTAAAAAGTTTTTATTCTTTTAATTTATTTCATGCCCTCCTTTTGCCCAATTTTCGTGTTCCATGACGTTAAGTACAGGAAATAAACGTTCTAATACCAGAACATTTCTCCAGGTATCGGACAAGACGTGAAACAAGAAAACACAAATGGCTGCGACGGACCAGGCCATGCCAGTGAAGCACAGTCCTCTGTCTCCAAGACACCGGTCAGCTGTGATGTTTGTTTGAAGACGTTCACAAACAAGAGCAGATCCTTCATAAAACACGTACTATTTCATATAACTGAGAAGTTATATAGCTGCCATATTTGTCAAAAGAAGTTTAAAAAAAAGTATAATTTGAATAACCACACAAGAATTCACACAGGAGAAAAACCATATTGCTGCAATATTTGTCAAAAAAAGTTTACACAACTGTCTGCTTTGAATATACACACAAGAATTCATACAGGAGAAAAACCATATTCCTGCAATATTTGTCAAAAGAAATTTGCACTTAAGAAATCTTTGACTAAACACACAAGAATCCATATAGGAGAAAAACCATATTGCTGCAATATTTGCCAAAAGAAGTTTACGCAAAAGTCTGATTTGACGTATCACACAAGAATTCATACAGGAGAAAAACCATATTGCTGCAATATTTGTCAAAAGAAGTTTACACAAAAGGGGGGTTTGACTAAACACACAAGAATTCATACAGGAGAAAGACCATATTGCTGTAATATTTGTCAAAAGAAATTTGCACTTAAGGAATCTTTGAATGTACACACAAGAATTCATTCAGGAGAAAAACCATATTGCTGCAATATTTGTCAAAAGAAGTTTACGCAAAATTCTGATTTGACGTATCACACAAGAATTCATACAGGAGAAAAACCATATTGTTGCAATATTTGTCAAAAGAAATTCGCACGTAAGGAGTTACTGAATATACACACAAGAATTCATACAGGGGAAAAACCATTTTGCTGCAATATTTGTCAAAAGAAGTTTACACGTAAGCAGATTTTGAAAATACACGCAAGAATTCATATGGGAGAAAAACCGTATTGTTGCAATATTTGTCAAAAGAAATTTACACGTAAGGAATCTTTGACTACACACACAAGAATTCATACTGGAGAAACACCATATTGCTGCAATATTTGTCAAAAGAAGTTTACACAAAAGGGGGGTTTGACTAAACACATAAGAATTCATACAGGAGAAAGACCATATTGCTGTAATATTTGTCAAAAGAAATTTGCACTTAAGGAATCTTTGAATGTACACACAAGAATTCATACAGGAGAAAAACCATTTTGCTGAATTTTTTCTCAATAGATAATTTAGTAATTACATAACCTCATGCTGTTGTGCTGAAGTATAACGTACTATAGACGGACACGACGCTTATGAGTTCGGAAACATTTCATTTTAATTTCCTTCTCAGAGAAACTTCACCTTTTTTGAAGTCGGTTTTAAAACACAAAATTTACTTAACAGTCGGTATTGTAATAATGTTTAAGGCTCGTATAAATAAAACAATCTCAAACCCAACCTCACTTGATACTTGAATACCAAAAATTCATACTTTATAATTTAACGAAAGTAGAATTATATTTTACACAACTTTAATCCCGTTTATCCCCAAAAGCCACCATTCTTATATTTTTACATAATATTTTCTTACCACAGGGCATGTTTAAAGGTTAAAATAAAAATAAAAATCGCCCAATTGAAAAAATTAAAGTTTAATATTTAAAATTAAAAAAAAATGTATTATTATAATATCATAGTATATTTAATATATATATATTTAAAATTAATATTATATGGTATTAGCATTATATTACGTTTAGTTTAATTTTATTTCTTTTACTCTTTTACAGTATTTCTCTCATCGTTTTGCAGCACCTTTTCGTTTTTTTGTCTCTGCATCACCCTATGGTTGACTGGTAGAGAATGCCTCTCGGCATTAAGTCCGCCATTGTACGTTGTGCAAAAAGTGTAAATAAATAATATTAACTTTCGGTTTACTGTGAGAAAAAACTTTTTTAAGTTTTTTTCTCACAGATTTCAATTTATTTTTTAGAACTTATATATTATTATTTATTCCATTTGATTACCCTCATTAACAGCTTACGAAAAATCAGAATTTCAAATTGTGATGATTTTTTGAAGGCGCATAAATTCGTAACTAGGCATAAAAAAAGAAAAATAAGACTGTTCATTTATTCAGGTCCCATGAAAGTGCAATTTATCCACTATGAACAAAATCATGAACTGACTTTATTTTTCTCTTGTCCACTTGGCGTGAAATGCCCCCACTGCAACCCAAACTTCACAATTGGCCATCATATCGCCTGTGTGGGAGCATGCGCTAGTGGCAGAACTCAACCAAGCTTTACTTTGGCAACTGATACTGACAAACTTACAAGCTGGAAAAAAAGATACACGCTATTCAAAAGACGGCCTTTTAGGCTCGTGGATTCGGTGGTGGATCCGGAATGGTTGGGGAATCAATCTTGATTTTCAGGTTTCCGTACCTTAAGGGTAAAAATGGGACCCTGTTACTAAGATTCGATTGTCTGTCTTGCTGCCAGCATGAATATGTATAAATAATTAAGTTAAAGTAAAAGCGACGGAGTGATCTGTGATCGAGAGGCATATATGTAATATGCGAGTGAGTAATGGCTATCGAGGATGAGTAGTGTTAAATGTTGTTTGACATGGTGATGATCTGATGATGTAGGGGAAAGATTAGAACTCAGTAATAAACATATAAATAAATAATGAAATGGGCCATCACCATAGAGTTTGGTCTCGCTTGATGCATCTTGATGAGTCGGTAATATACAGTGGTATCAGCGTGATGAGTTATCAAACTCACTCATACGGATAAACATAATATAGTCAGTCAAACAGGCTTTTCTTAATAACGTTATTTTTAGGTTATTTGGCCCTTTGAGACCCACTATTTCGGTTTTCACTTAAATATCTTTAATGATGTAGGTACATTAAAGATATTTAAGTGACCCCTCTCAAGAATTGTATGTACAATGTTGTATAGACAAGGAATAAAAACTCGTTTTTAAAAAGATTTTATTCTTTTAATTTATTCCTTCCCCTCCTAAAGTATTATCGTTTTTATATAGTTCCCTACATGATTTTTAATAACGCTAAGTACGGGAAATAAACATTCTAACAACAGAACATTTCTCCAGGTATCGGACAAGACGTGGAACAAGAAAACACAAATGGCTGCGACGGACCAGGCCATGCCAGTGAAGCACAGTCCTCTGTCTCCAAGACACCGGTCAGCTGTGATGTTTGTTTGAAGACGTTCACAAACAAGAGCAGTTCCTTCATAAAACACGTACTATTTCATATAACTGAGAAATTATATAGCTGCAATATTTGTCAAAAGAAGTTTACACTAAAGTCTTCTTTGAATGTACACACAAGAATTCATGAAGGAGAAAAACCATATTGCTGTAATATTTGTCAAAAGAAGTTTACATACAAGGTGTATTTGACTAAACACACACGAAGTCATACAGGAGAAAAACCATATTGTTGCAATATTTGTCAAAAAAAGATTACACAACTGTCTGCTTTGAATATACACACAAGAATTCATACAGGAGAAAAACCATATTGCTGTAATATTTGTCAAAAGAAGTTTACGCAAAAGACCGATTTGACTAAACACACACGATGTCATACAGGAGAAAAGCCATATTGCTGCAATATTTGTCAAAAGAAGTTTACGCAAAATACCGATTTGACTAAACACACACGAAGTCATACTGGAGAAAAGCCATATTGCTGCAATATTTGTCAAAAGAAGTTTACGCAAAAGACCAATTTGACTCAACACACAAGAATCCATACAGGAGAAAAACCATATTGCTGCAATATATGTCAAAAGAAGTTTAAACAAAAGTCTTCTTTGAATGTACACACAAGAATTCATATAGGAGAAAAACCACATTGCTGCAATATTTGTCAAAAAAAGTTTACACGACTGTCAGCTTTGATTATACACACAAGTATTCATACAGGAGAAAAACCATATTGCTGCAATATTTGTCAAAAGAAATTTGCACATAAGGAATATTTGACTAAACACACAAGAATTCATTCTGGAGATAAACCATATTGCTGCAATATTTGTCAAATGAAGTTTACATACAAGGTGTATTTGACTAAACACACACGAAGTCATACAGGAGAAAAACCATATTGTTGCAATATTTGTCAAAAGAAATTTACTCGTAATGAATCTTTGAATGTACACATAAGAATCCATACAGGAGAAAAACCATATTGCTGCAATATTTGTCAAAAGAAATTTACGGTTAAGACTGATTTGACTAAACACACAAGACTTCATAAAGGAGAAAAACCATATTGCTGCAGTATTTGTCAAAAGAAATTTGCACGTAAGGATCATTTGAATACACACACAAGAATCCATACAGGAGAAAAACCATATTGCTGCAATATTTGTCAAAAGAAATTTTCACGTAAAGGGCATTTGAATACACACACAAGAATTCATACTTCTGTATGTCACGTAAAGAGAATTTGAATACACACACAAGAATCCATACAGGAGAAAAACCATATTGCTGCAATATTTGTCAAAAGAAATTTTCACGTAAAGGGCATTTTAATACACACACAAGAATTCATACTTCTGTATGTCACGTAAAGAGAATTTGAATACACACACAAGAATCCATACAGGAGAAAAACCTGTAAAGCAAGTCAAAATGATAAGATAGGTACAGCAGCGAGACGGTTAATAAAACAAAGGAAAGAGCTACTAGAAAACAAAGAAAGAAATAGAAAAAATATAGCAAAAATAAGTGAACAAATAACAGTTAAGATCAGAAAACACAAGAAAGAAACCAAAAGAAAGATAATTCAATATCACATAGAAAAAACAGGAGGAATAAAGAAAGCACTCAAGCAATTAAAAGAAGACACGTCATGGATACCAAGTATGAAAAGTAAGGAAAAGAAAAACACAACAAACCGAAAACATATCACGGAAATAGCCACACAATTTTACAGAGATTTATACAAAGATACAGAAAAAACTGTTGAAGATCAAGACTACATAGACACGGGAAGAAAAAATACCAGTCATATTAGCAAGTAAAGTTCGAAAAGCAATTAGGTCACAAAAAAACTGTAAAGCACCTGGTGATGATCAAATATCGAACGAAATCATGAAAGCGTGCATAGAGTCAATAGTCGACTTTAATGAAATTTTAGACAAGGAGAGGCTGCCAGAGCAATGGTCAACATCGACAATAGTTTTACTCCACAAGAAAGGAGATAAAGATGAAATAAATAATTATAGACCAATAAGCTTAATACCTAACCTTTACAAAATATTTTCTAAAGTAATCCTGAATAGAATAAGCAACACCTTAGAAGAGAACCAACCGAAAGAACAGGCCGGATTTAGAAGAGACTACTCTACACTAGATCATATACACACTATAAGACAAGTTGTACAGAAGTATAAATGAATACACCAAAATATATTATATGGCTTTCATTGACTACAATAAAGCATTTGACTCCATTAAACATAAATATATTTGGGAAGCTTTAAGAAATCAGGGTGTCCCCACAAAGTATATAAACATTATTAAAATAATATATAAAAATACCATGGCTAAGATACAAACAGAAAGAGTCGGAGAAGAAATAAAGATCGAGAAACGTGTCAGACAAGGAGACCTGCTCTCACCCAAGCTGTTCTCGGCTGTGCTGGAACTAGTATTTAGAAAACTGGGCGGCGATTCTCAGGCCTCGAACTTAGTTCCGAATATTAGTATATCCCGTTCGCACGCGCGGTAAATCTCATTTGCATGAGCGGGACAGACCGATAGTAAAAACTAAGTTCGAGGCCTGAGAATTAGGGCCCTGGACTGGAATACATACGGAATAAACATAAACGGGGAAAAACTACATCATTTGTGATTCGCAGATGATTTAATAATTATAGAAGAGAAACCAAAAAACCTTCAAGTTATGATACAACAGCTTGCGGACATAAGTGACGAAGTGGGACTGTCAATGAATACTGACAAAACAAAATTAATGTCAAACGGTGATCAGAAAGATCTCACCAGAAGACCAAATACAAAAAGAAATAGAAGCAAGAATAAATAACTCCTGGAAAAGATACTGGTCACTGATAGAAATCATGAAAAACCCTCAGTTTTCAATAACAGATAAAAGGAAATTTTTTAACACTTGCATATTGCCATGCTTGTCATACGGCTGCCAAACTTGGGCTTTAACTGAAAAGCAACGACAATCCCTACAAGTGTGTCAGAACAGAATGGAGCGAAGTATGCTTAGTGTCAAACTAAAAGATAAAATAAAACTAACAGATATAAGAGCTAGAACTGGGGTAACAGATGTGACATACATAGTGAAGACATTAAAGTGGAAATGGACCGGACATACATTAAGGAATAGAAATAACAAATGGGCCAAAGACGTCACTGTATGGTACCCTAGAGATGGAAAAAGGAAACGAGGGAGACAAAAGAAAAGATGGGAAGATGAAATAAAAGCAATGTTAGGAATAACATGGAGTAGAAAGGCACTTGACAAACAACTATGGAAGAGCTTAGGGGAGGCCTTTGCCAAAGGGCGATCAGATAGAATTAAGTAAAAGTAAAAAAAAAACATTGTTAAAAAATAATCTGAATAAAGGCTTATTTTATTTTATTTATTTATTTTATTAAATGTTAGGGGTAGTCCACCTCTACATATTTTTTTTTGTCAAAATTTTTAATTTCTATTTTTTTATGATACAACATACAAAAATACATACAATCCTCAATTTTCACCCTTCTACGATCAATCCCTATTTTTTAATAGCCATTATAGTAATTTAATCATTTTTCATCCCCGGTCGATAACTGATCAATCGTCATTTAAGTTCCGCGTCGTAGGTGCCGCGTTGCGGGTTCCGCGTTGGGGGTTCCGCGTTGCGGGTTGTTTTTTTTAGTTGAATTTCATTATAAACTGTTTAAATGCTCAACGAAGTGGGCACGTTCAAATTGTGATGATTCTTTGAATGCGCATAAATTCGTAACTAGGGCATAAAAAAGAAAAATAAGACTGTTCATATATTCAGGTCCTGTGAAAGTGCAATTTATCCAATTATGAAGACCTACATGATATATTTAAGTACTTATATGTAGGTATTGTTTATTAAATACACATCCATGACACCGCAAAACAGAAAACTTTTCGCCGATATGCAAACCCACCACCTCAAGCTCAAGGACCAATGGGCTCAACCGCTGCGCGACGGAGGTCCTCTATAATTCTAATCCAATCAGGATAGGTATAAGCTTATTTATGTGAGAAATGATTTAGAACCATAGATACGAGTAATTTAATATTACAAGTTTAGAATTTCCATCTGTTAACACGGTCATGACTACATAATATTTTGTTGTTCTCTGCAAAGTTAATAAAAAGTTTACTGAAGTTTAGATTTTAGTCAATAATGAATCATCGATAACACAACACTAAACCGCCACGTTTAGCCGCGTAGGTATGCACGTTTTTTTTTTAGGTATGGCAGTTCCATTAGTTTCCTTATTCAGAGGTTTAGTAGTCGTTTTTAAAAAAGGAGAAGAGGTAGACTGAAATCTGTGGACTGTGTTAACTATTAAGTAGTAACTAATTCATAATCTGTGGTTAACTATAAATTTTCGTTATTCGTAGCTTTTATTTTTATTTGCAACTATTTACTACGGAAAGTTGTTTTCTTCACATAATATCAGTTTACTTTATATGTTTTAGTGGTATTCAAGTTCTTTACGATTATCACAAGTATAACACAATATAAGGTTTAATTTTTAAAATAATATGTTCAAAGAAATTTGTTGCTATTTATGCTTATCTGTAAATAAAAGAACAACTAACGTTATTAAAACAGATCTCCAGCATGTTTATGAGAAGCTTGCAGACATAAAGGTACGAAAACGATGTTGTCCATGACAACCGTAATCTTTTTATATATAAAAAAATATCTTAAATTCACTATTTTTTTATTACAGTGTTAGTACTTACATAGACTTCAAAAACTAAGTACATACAGTATACATTATTGAAGGGACTGCACCCACCTTGACCACTTGATACAAAGTGTTTTGTAACCCAGCAGGAAAAATAATTGTTATTAACCTATACACTGTTTTGATTCAATTTGGCACAAATGCAAAAAATAGCTATGGGCAGCTATGAATTGAAATGTCACTTATTTACTCCTTGCTAAGGATATACAATAGAATATTTTTTGATGGGCAAAAGTTGGTGCCTGTTCTTTTGCCAGTCATGCCTGGTTACCGTCCCATTGGGCTACAGATGTGTTTGTTTGTTTAGCTGGCCTGGTTTCACCAACACCGACCACTGTCATCTAAATTATATATATCTTATTTACTCCTTGCTAAGGATATACAATAGAATATTTTTTGATGGGCAAAAGTTGGTGCCTGTTCTTTTGCCAGTCATGCCTGGTTACCGTCCCATTGGGCTACAGATGTGTTTGTTTGTTTAGCTGGCCTGGTTTCACCAACACCGACCACTGTCATCTAAATACTGCTACCATCATGTAAGATCAATTGCAGGAAATTTTACATGATCTGCTGCTTAAGTGAATAATGATATAAGTGTAGACAAAATTAAATTACTGAATTAAAATTGACTTTGTGAGAAAATGATTAATTGACAAGCAGTGAGTGAACTGATAATGCATGATGGTGTAGCTCTCGCTCATGTCAGATTTTAAACATAAAAAAGTACATCCAAATTGTTTTATCAGTTTGTCTGCTACAAATTATAATGCCCGACAGTAATTGACACACACAAATCTGACTATTAACATCCCTCTGTTTTAGTCGGAGGGTTAAATAGGGTAGCAATAATTTTGAGTTCTGATCTATTTACATAAAATTTATTACTAGATTAGAGACACCGAGTGCTGGATGTGCTACATTTGTCACACGAGACTGCAACAGTGTCTCCAGCTGCAGCAGTTGGCCGTGCAGACACGGGGGCTCATCCATGATCCCTGCCGGAAACAGGTAAGTACTTAACATGAAAGATTTTGATGTGACAACATCTAATAAATTGATGAACTCCGGGGCTGAAGAACATGTATCCATGTTATGTCATGAATAAATTAATTTAAAAAAATGATGTACTCCGGCTGCAGGTGTGATGCACTGTGTTGATATTTTTTTCATTAAATCTACATTAAAGCGCGATACTCGTTATAAAATAGTGTGACAGCATGGATTTATCTATTATTACGTCGCCGCCGGCTACTCTTAAAGAAAAATTTTAAGTTAAACTGACTGAGTATGAACGACATAATGAACGTAAGTTTTAAACATGCTGTAAGTCATCGTTTTACTAATTTAGCTGATAAAACATACAAAACTACACTCAATGGATGTATTTATGTTTTTATATTTATACTAGAATTTGCAAAGTTACATTTATCGTTAAATATCGGTAGTATGAGCGCAAATTAGAAAAAAATGTCACCTTACTAGATATTCCATAATGTAGGTAATTCGTCGACTACGCTAAATTACTAAATGACGTTCAGTCAAGACGTTGGACGTTACAATAAACAACATGACGAGTTGTCCTTTAGTCTTTCAATAAAATGTCATCATTCGATAAAAACGCTATCAATGAAATGGCGATTTCAATTAGATGACTGCGACATCTACACGACCTCTCTAAAAGGAAGTGTTATGTTTTTCTAGAAAAACTATGTAGTTATGTATTTATATTTGCATTGCAGCCACAACGGCACAATGGCTGTACGTCTTTTCTTCTTCTTTTATTTTTGGCAACAGCGGTTGCATGAGTTTTGTACCATGTACGTCTTTTTATTATCATCATCATTAAACCGATATACATAGATTCCAAACAGTCAGTGAAATCTGAAGATGTTAAAATAAATATAAAAATTATTTTGAAATACATATTCAACGATACCTCACTGGACATCCTAGTTTGTTTATTTTTATTTTCATAAAGAGGCGTTACGTAGTAACTAATTCTTAATCTGTGAAGAGGCGTCCAGTAGTCGCCATTTTGAATTTTGTCTTCTTCTTCCTTTTATATATGGAATTTTGACTTACGGTATGTCTTTAGTGACATTCGCCTGACTAAGAGGATTTCATTGACGTCATAGAGATATATAGTTAATATGGAGTAGCCGCAGTCGACATATACAATTTTTAATTATACAAATATGATGCATTTCAGCGACAGAGCCGAAAAAATATATCGATCTCTTTTTTTCTTGTAAGCATTTGCACTTGACGAAAAAGAACGAAAGAGATAAACATATTTCAATTTTGGCAACAAACGTCACTGCGCTTCGACAATTTGTGGCTCGTGCAACAATCCGCCATCTTTAGCGCTGAGTTTCATGGTAGTTCTGCTGTCAAAAGGTTGTTTACGTTTTTGAAAATTGCACCAAGCCAAGTTAAAACAAGAAATTAAATTCTCAAATTACGTAGGAGTGTGAGTATTTACATTACAAGATGCCTGTCTGTTGCATTTTGCAGTGTGGTTCGCGGAAAAACAAAAATCAGTCCCAATTGACGCATCACAGATTTGTATTACGTTTACAAGTAATAACTCATAAAATTCTTTATATGCTAACGTAAAACTTATCACAACGATCAATATTTATTGTTATTTTTGTAAAAAATATATTATTCATGTATATTTTAGTGTTATTTACATATTTTATAAGTGACAACCCTAATCAAAGGCAGCCATGTTTAGTGACAGAATTGGCACGTTTTTTTTGTAGGTATTTCGCGTCCCTATATTTAGTACGTCCATGATTGACGTACAGACGTGCGACGAATCATAAAAATCGGCCCAGGAGTTTGGTCTGTGTAATGTTTCAGTTGATCATAAACTGTTAAACACATTACCACTCTGCTGCGTCGCGGAGTCGGATTTTATCGTTTTTTTTTATTACCACTTTCTATTGTTATTGTAAGTTATAAATAAATAATTTGGATACTTTAGATGACTGATAAGCCTATTTTGTGCTTTGTTTGTAGATCTACAATGAGTATGGAGCTTTTGGATCTTTGTTAGAATTATCAATCTACAAGACGAAAAATATATCAACAACAATAACTTATATCAAACAGGAGTCTGATGTGAAAGCGGAACCATCTATTGACGAGGGTGGGTATACTTACTATAATTTGAACCCAAACGTAAATAAACCATCTATGAAACAACCATAGATTAGTAAGTGATGCGAATACGAAAACAAAAATCGAAAGAGTAAAGACTATATTCTACAGTCGACTACTTCACATATTCTACATTTCAGCCGTATTATTTCACACACGATTAACGAATACCTATGAAATCTCCGTAACGGTAGCAAAACGGCCACGTTTTGACTGAAATGTAGAGTGTGTGAAGTTAGACCTGGTAAAGTAAGGGAGCATAGATCAAGAATATTGGCTCTACACGAGATCTGATAACTTTTTCACATGGTATTGCCAAGACGAGTAGCTATGTAGACTCGTATTGGCAATATTTTTACATGAAAATGTTTTTGGTGGGATAACAATATTTCTATGACAATAGACATTGACAGACAGATTTTTTTTTATTAAAAAAAAAATTCAGAAAGATCATCCCCATGAGGCAGAGTACCCAGAAGGCTCAAAGAGTTTCCTCGCTGGATGGCGATACTTACTCTATGAGCCTGGTAGGTGGCTGCTCTGGAGCTCGGGTGGCCTCTACTAGTTTTTATATTCTATTGAAATACGTATTTCATACTAATCCGGACGCTTCTCTATTTCGGAATAATGTTTTACCATCACCGGTTAAACGCATAATGTATTGGAAAATTATATTAGTGTATGTTATGTTTACTTAAATAGTTTTTTTTTAGAGTATGAAGATGAAAATGTAGAAACTACATTTGATGCTGTAGACGAGGAACAATTATTAGAACATACATACAATGATCTGGCGGATAGTGATGCTGACTGTAAACGGGATTTATCAATTGGGTGCCGAAGTGATGCTTGGTTCGAGTCAAAAGTTCTAGAATTGAAAATAGTTAGGCTGAGTCAAAGTGTTATTGACCAATATGTTCGGCCCAGTCCCCCAACACTCACAGCGACAGAAGAATATCTCGAGGACAGAGCAGAGCACACTGGTCCAGGCGCTGATGAACAGACCATAGACAATGCGGTATTGACACAGAAGCTAGAAGAGGAAATAGGTGATAAAGGTATGTTTGCCTCTCATATTATAAGTTGTGGGCTTATGCTAAGTGATTACTATCCGTGGGGTGTCGGAGAAAGAATACCACCTCCATCAATATTCCCCGTGGGTGTCGTAAAGGGTGACAGAGACAGTATATATATCCGGAAATTATCTGAAGTCTGCCAGTCGTGTAGAATATTCATCCCACTGGGTTCAGGTTCTGGGCGAGATCGATAGAATAGAATCTGTCCTTATGTATTGCGCACACGATAGATCACTATCAAAATGACTCCTGTATAGCTGGACACGTGTTTCACACAATACTCGAGTATCTTTATGACGTAAACACTCTTATAACTAGAGACAGGATTACAGCGTCTTTTGTTTTGACAGTTATGATAATGAAATGAAAGAGATGGCAGAACGTCGCGCTCGCCTACTACAAATTCGTTCCACCTATTACACATATAAATTGTTACTTGTTCATACTTGGCGTGCTTGCTCATTGGAATACAGTTTAGTTTTATTGTGTGAAATTTGGCGCGTAGCATGCCAAATTTATCATTTAATTTCGCATATTCCGCCCTTTTTCGTGCATATTTCAAGCATCTTTCGTGCATGTTTACATGCGTATCACAAGCTTTTTATGTTGCATACATCCGATTGTGGGAATATGTACTAGTGGAAGCCCCAAAGGGAGATCTCCGACCTCACGATATGGTATGCTCGGTCAGGCCGAAGCCCACTGCACTAGTTGTCGTATATATAGCGGACTTGGAAAACTTCGATAGCGCGATGCAGGATTGTGGCGCTGTAGTACCGCCACACGGTCTCTACTTATAACATACCATGTATGTAGGTATCGAGCAGGAAAACACATGTGACTGCGACGGGCGAGGCCACGCCGTGAAACACAGTCCCCTGTCTCCAAGACACCGCTCAGCTGTGATGTTTGTTTCAAGACGCTTACATATAAGTCTGACATTTGCTAAACGAATTTTTCACAAGAGAAATATTTAAGAATGTTGAGTTGAGACATTATTATCTATACTTAATATTATAAAGCCGAAGAGTTTGTTTGTTTGTATGTTTGTTTGTTTAAACGCGCTAATCTCAGGAACTACTGGTCCGATTTGAAAAATTCTTTTTTTGTTTGATTGTCGATTTATAGAGGAAGGCTTTAGGATATATAACATTACGCTGCGGCCAATAGGAGCGAAGCGTCAGTGAGAAATGTTGCAAAAACGGGGAAAATTATTCACATTTGGGGAATTTCATTGCGTGCGCTGTATAAACGGCTTAAGTCACTCAAAAACCATGCGAACGAAGTCGCGGGAACAGCTAGTTTCATATAAGTGAGAAACCATATAGCTGCCATATTTGTCAAAAGAAGTTTAAACAAGAGTGTGATTTGAATAACCACAGAACATTTCATATAGGTACGAGAAGAACCTGCTGTGATATATTTTGTCAAAAGTAGTTCACACGTAAGCAGATATTGAAAATACACACAAGAATAATTAATTAATACAGGAGAAAAACCATATTGCTGCAATATTTGTCATAAGAAATTAGCATTGTCCAAAAAAAATCACATGTACCTACTTTGTATTTTTGTTTTTCGATGAAATAGGGTATTTTAAGAATATAAATTCGATATTTTTGAAATTCATTGGATAGTTTTTTTTTATTTTTTTTTAAATTTTCGGGTCTATGACGTCATTATCGGCCGGCAAGACGCATTGAATACATATTTTTTTTTAAATAAGGCATTGTCATGCATGTCATAAGAAATACTAACCTCAAGTCCCTGCATCTCCTCGTGTTTATTTATATTTGTTTAGTAAATTTTCGTTTCTATTTATAATGGCTGGTTCGCCAAATGCAAGTTATCTTATTTATGTGAAAGCTCATACGAAAATCTTACCAAAAGTTCAAAATTTAATAATATTTTTGACATTGCTTGCACAATTATCCGCATAAAATTTTCCAGAAAACATTAAAAAAAAAACATCAGACTGGAACGTTGTTTTGAAACGTTACATCAGGAGGATTTGTTTTTTCGTTTTTCATGTTAACTACAATCAAGGAATTTAAGTGTGTGTATGTGTGTGTATGCTTGGTTGTGTATGTGTGTGCGTGTGTTATATACATTGGAGGCGCATATACACACTAAATTACTGTCACTTATTTATTTTACACCTTGTATAGTATTTCTATTGCGATTTCGCTTATTTTTATTTGTATGAAGTAGGACAACGAATATAATTATTTATTACAATTATTTTATTTCGAAAGAAATTAAAATAATACAACTAATTACGATGATTTTATACGACAAATTATGATTAATTTCAGTGCCGCAGCGTAGTCTGTCGGGATTGCACGTTTGTTACTGTTTACGGTGCAGCGCGTTATCTATTCCGAACCGGTTTGATGTATGTACGCGGCGAGTTTGCCCGGCTTGTGATTACGTTATTCAATGACCGATGAAGGTTTGATTCAAGATGCAGACGGAGTTTTTGTCAACTTGACGGTTGATGAAATGGAGGAGATGAGCGGAAATATTATTGAGGAACAAACACAAATGACGAGGGGCGAAAATATGGAGTACTTAGACAATAATTCTAGGCCAGAAAAGCGAAGCCGTAATGTAGATGAGGAGGAAATTTGGACTCAAGTTACTAGAAGCGGCAAGAAAATAATAAGAGAGAGGATTGACAGGTCGAGGGTTGCTTGTGAAAATAAAATAGAAGTAGGAATCTCCAGTAAAGAGATCCTTCCGAAACAGTTTGCACTAGCACGTTTACTTAAAACTGAACAAATAAAAGATATATCCAGAGTAAAATATGTGAATCCACACAAAGTATTAATCACGTTGGATAGTGAAGAGAGTGCAAGTCTACTTTGTCTCAACAAAACATTCATGGATAGGGGGTGGAAATGTCAGAAGACACTGGAAGTAGGGCTATCGTATGGAGTGTTAAGAGATTGTGAGACAGATTTGGATGACAAACTTTTGGAGAGTTTATCCTCGCCTGTAGCGGATATAATTTCTTTAAAAAGATTGAATTACAGAGATGCAGAAGGAAAATGGATACCTAGTGAAAGTATACGAGTTTGTTTTAAGGGATCAACTTTACCTGCGTTTGTGTATATTCATTGAATATTTAACTTTAATAACTTTACCTGCGTTTGTGTATATTCATTGTAAACAAACTCGTATACTTTCACTAGGTATCCATTTTCCTTCTGCATCTCTGTAATTCAATCTTTTTAAAGAAATTATATCCGCTACAGGCGAGGATAAACTCTCCAAAAGTTTGTCATCCAAATCTGTCTCACAATCTCTTAACACTCCATACGATAGCCCTACTTCCAGTGTCTTCTGACATTTCCATCTGAACGGGGAATCTGAACTGCTCAATTTTAGATTTAATACCATGAATATTATTCATGGTATTAAATCTAAAATTGAGCAGTTCAGATTCCCCGTAACACAGTGCTCGAAATGTTGGCGATTTGGCCACTCAGGGAAATTGTGTCCATCACGAAAAATTACTTGCCCTAAATGCAGTGACAGCCATGCAAACTGTGAAACACAGATTTAAAAGTGCGCAAACTGCGGCGGTAAACATATGGCATTGTTTAAACTTTGTCCAATATATTTGAAAGAGAAGAAGGTACGAGATATAATGGCAGAATTTAATTGCACATACAGCATGGCTCTTAATATGTATGTTCCAGCTTCTCCCCAAAAATCACCGACTTTTGTAAATGATACTTCACATTTCCCATCAACGTCCTTTGCCATAGAAGATACACCATCTTGTATGGAAACCGAAATGCCCGGAAGTTATTCACAAGCTGTGAAGCAGTCATCTAAACCTAAAAATGTACCCCCGAAAAAACCCAAAACCCCCCGTAAGAAGAATACCCTTGCTGATGAAGATCCGGAAACACATACATCTTCAAATTGCGATACTGACACTACAGAAGAACAATTTTTAGATAAAGAAGAAAATATTACAGAAGACCGAAGAAGAAATTATAAGAAGACAAACAAATCAAGTTTTTTACAACGTTTAAAGGAAGTTTTATTCAAAAAAAGATATTATATGATTTAATGACTAAAATGAAAAAGATAGCACAAATTATTGGAAACTGGTTATTATCTGTCGTTGAGGAAAATATCTCGAAGTTGAACATTTTTAAAACTATTTTTGATGGATAATACAACCAACAATATAAAGTTAAATTTCTTACAGTGGAACGCACAAAGCATTAGACCGAAACTTGTTAATTTTGAACAGTTATTATCACAGGAAAAGATTCACATTGTGGCAGTAAGTGAGACCTGGCTGGAACCAGACAGTCCGTTGAGAATTTCTGGATACAATATCTATCGACAGGATAGGAATGACTCTTATGGTGGTACTGCGGTATTTGTACATCAATCAGTTAAATCACAAATTGTTCAAGTACATAATATTAATAGCGGCATAGAAATAGTAAAAGTTAGATTGATTAATTGTGAAAATGTGGAATTTATTATTTCTGTTTATTGTCCATCACATGTACAAACGTCTTTACAAGATTGGGATAGTTTTTAATTTAGGTAATAATAAAACTCTGGTATTAGGCGATTTTAACGCTCATCATTCCAATTGGTCCTACAAAACTGATTCAAGAGGCACGCAAATTTTTGATACATTAATTGATAATAATTTAATAATCTTAAATGACGGTAGCCCTACACGTATTAGAATGGTTAATGGTTCAGTTCAAAAATCATCTCCAGACATATCATTTGTATCATGCGATTAAGCAGTTAAATTTTATTGGAATGTCACCAATGAATCAATGGGTAGCGATCATCTTGTCATTAAACTTTCAACATACATTGAGCCTATTCCTAAATATTTTATTAAAAGAAATTTTAGAAAAGCCGATTGGAGTGCCTATTCAGATGACATTCAATCATCGTTTATAAATATAGCTTTACCTGAAGATAGTTAAAAGGCTTACGATTTTTTTTAAATACTATTTTTCAGGCAGCAGACAAACATATTCCTAACATTAAAATAAACTTAAACCCCACCACTAAGTTCTCTCCAAAGCCATACTGGAACGCTAATTTATCCAAGGTTATTGCTGAAAGACGATTGGCTCTTGCAAAATTTAGACGCAATCCTTGTCCTGTAAACTTAGATATATGGAAAGATAAGATCCGTATGGCTCAAAGGCTATTAAGGCAGGCTAAAAGTGATAGCTGGCGTCAGTTTTGTAGTTCTTTTGATCAAAGTAGTTCTGTTGGTGACCTTTGGCGAAAAATGAAATGGCTAAAAGGTTATAGGTCGCGTGGCTTTAATATTGATAAGGAGAAAGCCATTAATTTTCTCCACAGTTACGCCCCTGATTATGTCTCTTTCAATTTACCTACATTTCAATCTAATAACTTACAATTAGAACAAATTATTACAATTCAGGAGCTTCAAAACTCAATAAAATCGAAAGACACCGCACCAGTCTAGATAATATATCGTATTCTATGATCAGTAAACTGCCTAATATTGGTAAACAGATTTTATTAATTTTATATAATAGATCCTTATTGACTGGTTTTGTACCTTCTCAGTGGCGTAATGTATCAGTAATACCCATTCCAAAACCGGGTCGTGACCCAAGTACATATTCGTCAATTCGACCAATTTCGTTAATGTCGTGCATATCTAAAATCTTTCATCATATGATAAACAAAAGGATTGAGTGGTATATAGAGAAGAATTGTCTTTTTACGGAGAATATTGTCGGTTTTAGAAAATATCGTTCTTGTCTCGATAATCTTAGTCGTCTAGTCTCAAGTATTCAAATCGGTTTTTGTAGAGATCAAGTTACTGTTAGCTGTTTCTTGGATATTAATAACGCTTATAATAACGTAGATATAAATGCACTTGTAATTAAATTAGATAAACTTGGCATTGGATCAAAAATTTGTCACTATCTATGGAATTTTTTGAATGAACGCAATTTACACATAAATGTAGATAATATTTCTTTATGCAGAACCTCATGTCGTGGATTGGCTCAGGGGGACCCTTTATCTCCTTTATTATTTAATATTGCCACCTTAGATATATGTATAGATATATATATATATATATATGTAATGTTAACATCTCACAGTATGCTGATGATTTCGTGATACAGTACACCTCAGTTACTAATGTAATGGAAGCCAGAAGTACTTTACAATCAGCTTTAAATGATTTCGAAAATATATTAAATGAAATAGGTTTAGAATTTTCGCCTGAAAAATGTAAGATGGTAATATTTCAGAAGGGGTCAAAAGTAATGGTATTAGATTTGTACATTAATAATCATATCATTCAGTCTGAAGATAGTGTTAAATATTTAGGTATGTGGCTGGATAGGTCTTTGCGGTGGAACAAACACGTTAATGAACTATCTGTAAAAGTGTTAAAATATTTAAATATATTTAAGATTCTGTCAGGATCAGGTTGGGGCTGTCACCCTAAACATCTAAGAAGACTTTATATAGCCATTATAAGAAGTCGTTTAGATTACGGTAGTTTTTTTTATGACTCTTGTTGCAAAACTCATCTTGGTAAATTAGACAAATTCCAAAATCAGGCTTTACGTGTTATAGGGGGTTTTATCAAAAGCACACCTATTCATGTTATGGAAAGCGAATTGTCTCTTTACCCTTTACACTTGCGGAGATGGTACCTAGGTGCCAAATTCTGGTTAAAGTCAAAATCATTTTCTCAAAATTCTACAAATACTCTATTAAATAATTTACATGCTATTTCTCATTGTTGGAAAAGGAAAATGCCGGTTTTACTTTCTATTAATGAAGAGTTAAAGCTGAAAGTCATCAGTAATAATATACAGTTAGGAATGTTTACTTTAGATATCTGGATAAATAATATAAATTTTAACCATATAATTAATTATGAAATTCCATCTAAGTAGTTATTATAAAAGCAAAGCGTAGACATAACATACATTTTTTGAAAGCTTTATGTATAGAATATCTTAGTAAAAATTATAATGAATTTAGGTTTATATACACAGATGGTCCAAAGAATGGGGGCAGTATCTAAAAAAGCAGCACCAAGTGCTGCTTTTTTAGATACTGCTTCAAATTATCATAATAAATTTAAAATTGAGGCGAACATTTCAATAATGCATACAGAATTGCTAGCTATTGCAAAAGCAATATTGTATGTTGCTACTTTGGAAAATGGAAAATATGTAATTTTAACAGATTCCAAGAGTGCGTTACAACATCTGGCTCAGTATGGCGGTTGCGTCCGACACGCTTGGACGCGCTTTAGTTACAGTATCTGTGACGCAAGTTTAAGTTAAAATCTTAGTGCGTTTATTGTTTAAATATTATTTTTTGGTTAATTATGACTTTTTTGGTGATCTTTAATAATACTTTTTAGATTAATAGTGTATAATAGTGAATATTTTCGTTTTTTTCACATATATATTTTTTTCGAACTACCCACAAGTTTTGTGATTATGAGTGAATCTGAAGAAGAAGCTGTGTTGGAACCCGTGTTTAATGACGAGATGTCTTCCCAAACTATAAATAGAATCGTGCTTGGATCTCCCGGTGAACTCGAAGGCCAGGTAGATCTAGAATGGGATGATGCAGGTATGTCCGTAGATCATATCAATATCGACGACGACTGTCGAATAATCCAGCCACGCAATAAAAGGCAGTTAGAAGGGGATTCCCAAGATCCTTTAACTGATGATGGTTTTACGCTCGTCAATAGAAACAAACGACGAAACCTGCAAAACACCCCCCCATCTGTATCTCCTAATCCACCGGGAGATTTTAGTAACAATTTTGAAATTTCTGTAACCTCCAAAACTATTATCCTACCGAAGCAGTTGGCATTTGCAAAGCTTTTGGCAAAATACAATGTTCAGGGAATAGAAACTATCAAGTATATGAATCCTTTTAAACTTTTGATAAAGTTTAAATGTAATCAAGACGCAAGCAATTTTTTGGATAGTAAAATTATAAATGATCATGAGTGGACTTGTAGAAATACTAATGAAATGCATTATTGTTATGGTGTAGTCAGAGATATTGATATTGAAGATAAGGAATTGAAAGAAATTTTTGAATGTGATACTAAAATATTATCTGTTAAACGGCTGTTGCGAAAAGATTTAAATGGTAAATGGATAAAATCTGAAACAGTTCGCATAGGATTTGAAGGGTCAAATCTTCCAGGATTTATAAAGGCTTATGGTTGTCGTATGGCTATAGATTCATACATGTATCCTGTAACGCAATGCTCTAAATGCTGGCGATACGGTCATGTCAGTCACGTTTGTCCGTCCAAGACTCCCATTTGTCCTAAATGTGGTGAAAAACACGAAAATTGTGAAACGAAAAATTATAAGTGCGTTAACTGCAAAGGCGACCATCTATCATTAATGAAATCGGTATGTCCAGCTTTTAAAAGGGAGAGAGATATCCGTTTATATATGGGAAGTAATAATTGCTCTTATAAATTGGCTTTAAATAAGATGAAAGAAGAGACACAAAAAATGAGCTCATCTAGAACAGATGAACCAATTGCTATCCCTAGCACTTCTTATGTTAGATCCGGCGCTGCTTCGTCTCCTACTTACAGAGATATATGTGTTGGTGGTTCTGGGAATTATAATGATGTTTCAGACAGTGAAGATGATAATATGGAACTAGACGAATGTGTTTCTCCTACTACAAAGCAACTGTCAACATCTCATATTGAAGTTAATAAGAAGTCAAAGAATAAAGCAAAGAAAAGAAGTGTAATATCAAAACATAATGAAGAGGAAGTATTTCTCAATTTGGATATATCCAGAACGGAGATCCCTGTTGTGAAAAGCTGTAACAACAGCCATAGTAAAGAACGGAAAAAGTGGTTTCAAAGGGTTTTGGATAAAATAAAAGATGCATTTGTCTCAGAAGGAAGTTTCGAAGATAAGTTGAGTTTTTCTGGTCTGAAGTAGTAGTTTTATTACAATAATATTTGAATTTCGAGACGTTGCTTAAGTTCATGGGAAGAAACAATAATGGCCAGTAATAATAATAATTTGCACAGTCATATCTATTTTTTTCAATGGAATGCTAATAGTTTAAAACATAAAGCTAGCAATTTTGAACTTTTAATTTTACAAGATAAAATACATATGGCTTTTGTGAGTGAAACATGGCTTTCTCCCCACATTTCATTGAAGTTTTCGGGCTATAACATAGTAAGAGCAGACAGAGAAGATTCATATGGTGGCTTGTGCGCTATCATACATAGATCTATTAAATATTCAGAACGAATTATTAATATTTCAAACTCTGATATTCAGATTATTAATATAGAAATATTTAATGTGCCTACACTAAAGCATGTGATTGCTATATATTGCCCTCCCTCCATTTGCACAAGTCAACAGGATTGGGATTTAATCTTTAATACTTTTAAATCTGGATGTCTTATTATCGGAGATTTTAATGCGCATCACACTCTATGGTCGTGTAAATCTGATAGAAGAGGTGAGACTGTTTATAAGGCTATGTTTGATAATGATTTCATATGCCTCAATGATGGTTCACCTACTAGAGTCAAGTGGGTTAATGGAAATCTTCAGAAATCTTCTCCTGATATATCTTTTGCATCCACTGACATTGCAATTGACATGGGCTGGAATGTTACCAATGAATCTCTAGGTAGTGACCATTTGGTGTTAAAATTAAATTGTGGCTTTATACGATCAAATAGATACATCAAAAAGAGAAATTATAAACAAGCTAATTGGACGGAATACACTAAAGAAGCAGCAACAATGTTTGATGTTGCCGAAGTGAGTGATGTTCAAGTAGGATATGATATATTTACTAATAAAATTAAATATTTGGCTGATAAGCAACATCCCTTGGATTAAAATCAGTGAGGATCCAACATCAAATTTTAAACCAAAACATTTTTGGAACAAAGAGCTTTCGAAGGCAGTTGCTGAAAGGCGTCTTGCATTGGTCCAGTTAAGACGCAATCCTACACCTTGTAATTTGTTATGTTGGAAAAACAAAGTATCTCAAGCCAAAATACTTATAAGAAAAGAAAAATCTAAGTCGTGGAGAGAGTTTTGTTCCAGTATTGACCAAGAAACTTCAGCACCTGCTATGTGGAGAAAGTTGCGCTGGCTTAAGGGCAACATTGGACGCCGAGATGGTGTTGATCCAGATAATGCAATGAAGCTACTGCATACGCTGACCCCCGATTATGTCGCTGAACAAGAGCCAAATTTTGTTGACGGACAACTCTCTATATTAGAAACACCAATCACTCTTGCGGAATTTCGTAATTGTTTAAAGAAGAAAGATACCTCTCCAGGAATGGATAATATTTCATATACTATGATTTATTATCTTCCACTTAATGCTAAATTAATGCTCTTAAAAATATTTAATCTTGTAATGACGTCAAGTAGCGTGCCTGATCAGTGGAGAGACATACAAATAGTCCCTATTCTTAAGCCGGGAAGGGACCCCACTCTCGCTTCTTCATTACGCCCTATTTCATTGATGTCTTGTCCGTGTAAGATATTTCATTTGATTTTATTAAAAAGATTGGAGTGGTTTGTTGAAAGCAAGGGCCTCCTTCCCGACTCATCAACAGGCTTTAGACGCGGTCACTCTTGTATTGATAATTTAGCCCTGCTTACGTCTAATATTCAATTAGGTTTTGCCAGAAGGGAGCCCACTATTGCCTGTTTTCTCGATATTGATAATGCCTATAACAATGTCAATATTACTGCATTAGTTAATATTCTAAATGAGATAGGAGTTGGTATTAAGATTTGTAAATATTTGTTCAATTTTCTTTCCAAACGATGTTGTAGAATTAACTCAAATAATCATAATACATCTTTAATAATTAGAAATACATATCGAGGATTAGCACAAGGTGATCCTCTCTCTCCGCTTTTATACAATATTGTAACTATGGGCATTACCAGGATCATAAATAATGTCTGTAGTTCCCAGTATGCCGATGATTTCGTTTTGTATAAAACTGTTGTGAATAGAAATGATGTAGAAGCGGCAAACTGCCTTAAATCAGCTATCAAAGCGATGATTAATTATCTGGATACTATTGGCTTACAATTATCTGTACCTAAATCTAATATTTGTGTTTTTAACAGATCAAGAAGAATTTTAAATGTTAATGTTGAAGTCAATGGCTTGTCACTTAACATGGTTAACAAAGTTAAATACCTAGGTTTATGGCTGGACTCGTCCTTGAGATGGAGTCTTCATATAAATGAATTGTGTGCTAAAAACTATAAATGTTTGAATATTTTAAAAGTTCTATCAGGCAGGTCGTGGGGAGTTCATCCCAAGTATATTCGCCGTCTTTATGTGTCCCTGGTAAGAAGTCGTCTAGACTATGCCAGTTTCATATATGGCAGTTGTGCAAAAACGCATCTTAAAAAGCTTGATGTTTTACAAAACAGAGCATTGAGAATATGTGGCTCCTTTATACGAAGCACTCCGGTATTTTTTATGCAGAGTGAACTATCCATTCCGCCTTTGTATATACGCCGCTACTTGTTGGCTTGTAGATATCTACTTAAAATTAAGTCTGTCATAGGCAGTCATGTGTTAGATTCTTTAAATAAGCTAACTTTGGTTCGTAATTATTTTAGTAACACAAATAATCCTATGCTAGCACAAATCTGTTCGGAATGGAAAGATGTTAATGTTTATCAAAGTGGCAAGCTAGAGACTTATTCATTAAGTACATGGGTATCTTCTATTGATGTAAAGGAACTCATTGCAGATAAAGCTGGCGATATGCCCCCGAAACGGAGCTTATCTGATTTTGAACTTAAAAATTATTTTTTGCAAGTTATTTCTGATTATTATTCTGATTGTTATAAAATATACACAGATGGTTCTAAATGCACTCAAGGTGTTGGAGCCGCCTTTTTTGATTCACAATTGAATGTTTCACAAAAGTTTAAATTGAACAAAGAAAATAACATAATGACGGCTGAACTTGTGGCTATAAAAGAATCACTATTGTACGTTAATAATTTAAATAACATTAACAGTATAGTGATATTATCGGATTCGAAAAGTGCTCTCCAACACTTAAGTCAGTGTGTTACTAAGCAACGTGGGCTTCCAATCGTCTTCGAAGCATTAGATTTATTACGCCGGGTTGCTAGCAATGTTTCTGTGAAACTACAATGGGTTCCGTCTCATATAGGTTTGTTTGGAAACGAAACTGCCGATGTGCTTGCCAAAGAAGCAGTAATAGATGGTCTCATGCTTTACTCTAAACCTTTTGCCAGTGAGCTTCGTCCTCAAATTAAGAAAAAGTCTCTCCAGAAATGGGAATATCATTTTGGTGAGGAACTTAAAAGAGGTGTGGGAGTGTGGTATAGTACCATCCAAAATAAACCTGTATGGGAGCCTTGGTTTATTTCTTGTAACATGTCGAGAAAGTCATTGGTGTCAGCCTTTAGGTTGCGATCTGGGCACATTCCAGCAAATAAGTTTTATTATTTGGTAGGAATTAAGCCTTCACCTAATTGTGAAGAGTGTCAAAAGCCAGAGGACCTTTTACATGTATTGCTGGAGTGTGCTCGAACTGCAGAGTTGAGATCAAAGTTTTTAGGAGACTTGGGTTGCCTATACAATGGGCAGATCAATTGTATCCTTTCGGAACCGTTGTCCCCAGAGGCAAGCAAAATATACAGTTTTATGGATCTGTCCCTTGTGTAGGGAACATTGACTGAACCTATGAGGCTGACATCAACACCCTAGTGTTGAAAGCCTCTGTAAAAAATAGATTAAAAAAAAAAAAAAAAAAAAAACATCTGGCTCGATGTACCTCGGTAGCACGAGGTGTACCGATTGCCTATGAGATATTGAGAATAGTTCGTCAGATATTGGGTACTAGTAAAGTGATTAAAATGCAGTGGATCCCGTCTCATATAGGAATATCAGGTAATGAAGACGTGGATGCGTTAGCTAAGCAGGCTTGTTTAGATGGCACATCTTTGTCTGTCGACCCCTATTACACGGAACATATACTGCCGTCATAAGAAAAGGAGACGCATCTAACATTTTTTGCGAAAATGAGTTAAGTACATATTCGGAATCAGCAGAGAATGGCCCACATTTTAGTCTTTTCAAATATTTAAAAAACCTACTGGAACATGCATTTTTTGATTAGCAAAAGAGACACGTCTACATAATTTTTAGTGATGTCATAAGTTAAAAAGGCACTTGTTCACCTTACTAAGATAAATAACCGTATCTACGCAGATGTTGCTATTTTTTTTAAAATAATCTTACTTAATCATAAGAAAAACAAACGTTTCTGTAGAATACTAAGAAAAAAAGCAGTTTCTGTGTAGATATTGCTTTTAATCTTAGCATGTTAACGTATTCGTCGGTCGCAAGTGTCAGTACCGGCTTTTCTTCTTAGCATTGTTCGATGTGGGAGATGAGGCGAGGGGCGTGGTAGAGTGAAGTTTCATCAGTTGCGCCCAGGCAATTAGTTCGAAATGTAACAGTATCTTATTTTTTACCTATTGAGTCTGGAAACAAGGTAAATGTTTGTAAAGTATTTTTTTTAGAAACATTAGGTTATAATCGAAAAAATGATAAGCCTGTAAGAAATCCTTTGAATAATATAAATGTCAACATAAAAGAAAAGAGAGGTTGCTTTCCTAATCCAAAAAAAATAGATCGACGGGTCCCAAGAACAACATCGTATGGAAAAATAAGACAAAATGCATTTTATTGCATATTTGTATTCTACATACTAAAAACTATATGGCACTATATATTTTTTATTTTTTTTTCGTTTATTCATTGAAATAATCAATCGAACAATATCTTATTTGAATTAGATACCCGCAAACAAACATATATTGACATGTACGCACTTGTTCTATGCAACACGCAGTGCGCTCGCAGCGACTTACCATCATTTGCGTGTTTGTTCTCTGCAAAATCAAATACAAACGAGCTCTCCTCAAAAATACAAAGTTTTAGTTTAAAATTACCATTTAGGTTTATAAACAACCATCTAGTGAGTGGTTAAATAATGTCGGAATGGCCAAGAAAGAAAATATTACTGAATTTAGCTCTGCATTTAAATGAAAATTATGGAAGTCTTATTACAAACATTAACAACAACGATAAAACATTTTTAAAAGGTAACTAATAGTTTAGTTGTGTACATAATATACTGTAACATTGCATAAATTGTTGTATTTGAAAGTTAATACTTGTTGTTAACAAAATTACACGGAAACTCATTCATTGTCATCGTTTGTGCATATACAATTTTGTTCAACAAAAATCTAAATACAACTTATAAATAAATCCCGAAAAACCTATTTTACTTTTATATTGATAGACTTTATAATAAGACTACGATTAGACATATTTATTTTCTATCTTATTATTGTTACATAAGTCTTTGTTCGGCAAAATAATTTATCGCATGAGCAGATGCGATTTTTTTCTTCGAAAATTTTAACTAAAAAATATGTCGTATTTTAATAAACAATTTTGTTCGCTGTAAACAATTTTTACATGCGTGTTTGTTTTGTAAAAAAGTACATGATTTAATGTACTTTTTAATCAAATAATATAATTTTTAGTAATCTATATGAATTTACTTATAAATTTCACACTTACATTTTCCTTTTTGTTAGAGACTGGGTATCAACGGTACACTAACGTCTCGCCTATGCCACTTGGACCCATGAATATTGACGTCGATTCAGCAGTAGTTTGGCATGATGTTTTTGATGAAAATGATAAATTGGGAGAAAAAACAGATCCTCATATCAATAACTCAGATACCTATCATGTTACCTGCGATAATTTTGCTTCACCATCTTTATATTTGTCGCTAGTGATGCATACATTCACCTTCACCTTTAACAACTCATCAGAAATATACATCACCAGAACTTGAAGAACTTAAAAATTCGATCCCAATTAGCTACACCTATACCTTTCGCAGTAATATACACAAAAAATGTAATGGTCCTTTTTGTTTTAATCATACTGATTGGATTTATTGATTGTAATCCGCCTGAAATCACTCCGAAGCAAAAAAACGTTACATTTAAAAAAAATGTGGATTTATTAATGATAAAATGATGGTAAAGCTGTAAGTAAGTATAAGTGTTGAAATAAAATTACAGAAGAACTAAAACTGAAATGTTTTTATGGATTTTGGAAGCTTGTTAATAGAGAAAAGCAGTGTATGTACAAGGCAAAGTATGAAAAAAGCGATGTATAAACCGATATAGCACTTTCAATAAGATTTACTTACAATTTACATTTAAATACTTTTTACCACTTGTAATGTCACCTAAGACTATTGTTTCCCGATTAACGTTTGTAAGTCAACGCCTTTTCAAACTCTTGCTGTGAGTGAGAGTATAGTTAAGACTACTTTTCAATAATATGATGTTGAGCATGATCATCGAGGCAAACACAAGAATCACAAATGTTTCATACACAAAAGCATAATAAAAAGTGTAATAAATGTGATCATATAAATTCATTCGTTTCTGTTGAGTCTCACTTTATTTGTATGGACTAAATTAAACGGTATATTGACGGCAGCCTCAGTATAAACCTAATGTTGTACATTAGGTTTATACTGAGGCTGCCGTACGATGAATAATGAATGGTGTGATGAATTAAAATTTATTAATAGAAAATATTTACACATCGAAAGCTACAACTGAGCGCCAGTGTCAGGGCGTTAAACTACACACATTAAAATAACATTGAAACCATAATCTTGACTTTTAAATTCCTATAAATATCAATGCGAAGTATGTCACAATATTACAGACGGTAATGATCAAAAAAAGAGCAGGAGGGACAAAGATTCTTAAATTATGATAATTGATCTCATACCTACTATTATACCTAACTATTATATTAAAATGATTAAGGCCTGATCTTTCAATGGCCAGATAACTTATACCAGTCAAATAAATATGCTGCTTTGACATGTGGTTCATATAAACTCTGTCAAAGTCACATATTATCATTATATATTCCTGAGGTAAAACTTATCCGACGATTGAAAATTCACCCTTAGGGGTGACTGTTTAGGTTTACTGATTTAGGATTTCAAATAATTCCTAGAAAGTTCAAAAGTTTCTTTATTTTATTTAATTTAAATATTAGATTTGATTTAAATATAAAATATTTTTATATAAAATAATAAATATTATTTTATAAGCCTAGATGAGTAATGATTGAAAAATAAATTGGATTAAAATTTATTTTTATTAAAGATTTTTTTTAAAAGAGATCTATAGGTTTAATGATTTTTATAATGAAACAACTTAATAAAATTTATAGAAAAGGTAGGAAAGTAAATAAGTATTTGTAATAACATTGGCCTTTACTGTTTATATTATAAATTTAAACATGGAGCTCACAATTATTGTCTTTTAAGACATGAAAATTAAACATCAATTCCATAAAACAAAGTTGTATATTAAGATGTATACTAGATTGTTCCGAAGAACAATGTCGTACATTCAGATACGTGCTAGGTCGTTCCGGAAAACAAAACCGTATGGTATCATACGAATCATATTTATGCGAAAATAATAATTAAGTTATCTAATAAAATGTGAAGATAAAGGTATTAAGTTCTTAAATAGCGTTTTGTATTTTTTTTCCTCAAAATGTCTATATTTTCACAAAAAAATTATGATTATACGTACACAGAATTTCAAATGCTCATACTGTAAAACGATAATTTTCCACATACGATTTTGTTCTTGGGACCCGTCGAGATGAATCCAAGGTTATCGAGCATATTAATTTATTTAACCCAGCTATATCTCACTACCGACGAGAGCACGCGCCGAATCGGATATATCTTCCATCAGACTTAACAGTGACTAAAATGTATCAAGATTTCTGCGAAAAAGAAAATATAAATCCTGCTAGCGAACAGATTTCATATGATGCCTACCTGAAAATTTTAAAGAAGCAAAATATATCGTTTACTAAGCTTGGTAACGAACAGTGCGATGTGTGTGCGGTATATTTCATTCATAATGCTGAGCATAAAGTAAAAAGACTTCGCAACTGCAAAGAATGTCGAGACTATGAGCGTCATCGCTATAAGTATACGTTGGCAAGGCAGGAGTATAAACATAAACTCAGACTCTAGCTACTACTCTGCAGACTTGGAGAAAGTTATTATGCTTCCGAGAATGGAAGAGTTCAAAAAAGTAGTTTTTTGCCAACGTATTATTGTTTTAAATGAAAGCTTTGTACCAATAGGAGATAAAAAAAACAATCCTGCTGCACATACTTTTTCAGCGATATGGCACGAAGCAGTAGCAGGTCGCAAAGTACATGATATCACAAGCTGCTTTAGGTCATTTTTGTTGTCTGTTAGAGACTTAAAGCATGTTATAATCTGGCTGGACAATTGTGCTAGTCAAAATAAAAATTGGACGCTATTTACCTATTTACTTAATGTCGTTAACTCGACTGAAGTGAACTTTGAAACAGTCACGCTAAAATATTTAGAAGCTGGCCATACTCATATGTCTGCAGATGAATTTCATCACCAAGTTGAACTTTCAATGAAAAAGAAGAATCACCTTTATGACTTTGAAGATTTTAATCAAGCTGTACACGATCAAATATAACTGTAAAAAATGAGTTTAAATGACTTTTTTCAATTTAAAGACAGTTTATCAGTATATAAATTACAAAATTCAAGTCCTCGGGCATATTTAGGCGATAATATGTGCCAGGTTATATTTACAAGAGGTACCCACAAAATGTGCTACAAAACTAATTTTAATCAAGAATATATTCCTCATATACCCTGGACTTTCTTAAAATAAAGTATATTAAGTCGGGAATACCACCACCAAAGCAAGTCAAAGAGTACAGAGGTGTAACTTATGAACCAAAGACGTCCATTATTCAAAAATTGACACCATTGATGCCAGATAACAGGCGACAATTCTGGTATGATTTACCAGTTAACCGAAATAGTACAGATCTCACGCAAGAAGACTGATTTACATTTAAGAAGAGTTATTAGAACTGACTAGAAATAAGTTAAAGAATTGTTATGTCCTGGAGAGAAAGGACTTAGGTATTTTATTTTGAATTTACATTTTTTTTTTGAATTCGAAATTTAGTTACTTATTTGATAGGTAGGTACTTATTTACAATTATTTTTGTTAAACCTTTTTAGAATTATTGGTTTTGTTTTACTATTGTATAGGGCTTAAAAGGCTTCCTAATGTTGATTGTTGACTAGTTCCTAAAGTTAACGTTTTAGTTATAATATATTTTAATTTAGTAGGTAATGAAGGTTACCATTATGGGAATCATTTAACTAGTGATGACAATTTTGAGTCCAAATAATTATTTGGTGAAAGTTACTTTTGATACTATTTTTTATGTTGAAAACTTTTTATTGTGTTATAAAATTTGTTTTTTTTTTAATAAAATATTATTGATCTCATGACGTATAACGTTTTATATGTTTTATTACTATACCTTACACAAATTATTGTCATACATGTTGGTGGTAAAATAGGGCATTTCTGAAATAATCTACAGAGTTATTTTGATTAGCGAGTAAAATAATAAGATAAAAAGACGTTTATGGCTAGATGTTTCTCCTTTACCTCTTAACCTAAGCTTATGTTCATATAAATTACTAAGAAGAAAAGACGCTGTATATTTTACTAACCTAAAAGAACGCATCTAGCCAGAAACGTCTTTTCGTTGTAGTATTACGATTAAATTAAAAAATATTTTACTAGGAAGAAAGGGAAAATCGATTTTTTTTAATAAAAAATATTAATTATATTGACGAATTCTTATATATTATGATAGCCTACACTGGAATACGCATATTTCAATCATTAGTTTTTTTAATTTCTTATTAACCTGAAGACAGCAAACATTAAAATTTTAAAAACACAAAAAGCTGTTTTTCTCTGCTTTGACAATTATACAGATGCGTCTCTATTCCTTACCACGGCAGTATACCTGCTATTAGGTTACGATGCTATGAGTTATGGCGGGAATACTTTGATAAGAGGTCGTTAAACAGGGGAATCTGGTATAATACTATCCAGCCACATCCGATTTTGTCTCCATGGATTGATTGTTCATTGAGTAGAAGTGTAACGGTTATGAGTTTAAGACTTAGATCTGGTCACATTCCTCTTAATAAGTTTGCATATATGATGAAGAAAGTTCAATCTCCTAACTGTCATATAAGTGGGGTTGTAGAAGACGTTTATCACGTCATGATAGAGTGTGTTACGAATAGTGTGGCACGAAAACAGTATTTTGGTACCCTGCTGAATGATGTAGGCTATTGTAATGTGATTCTGGCTTCACCCACTACAGAATTAGCTGTTAATTTGTATAGAATTGTTAAAATTTGCTTTGATGATAGAGGTAATTGATATTTGTTACTTGTTTTTAGTTTTTGTTTAATAATTTTGTTATATAGATTTAAGAAAATGTGATTGAGCGACATGTTCACTGAGTGAACAAGCTCGTTAAATAAAGATAAAAAAAAAAATGATTAATTTCTGTTTGTTAAGTAAGTTTAAAATTATGAACCCGTGGGCAATCTTTTGTTTTCCAAGGAAAAAATATTCTGTTAGTAATTTCTTGTTCTAATCTACGTTTGTGCCAAGTTTCATTTAAAAAAGCAGTTTACCGTTGAATTAAACAGTTACGAAATACCGTCAAATTGTTTTTGAATATCCCACGGGAACCCTTTCCTTATTAAGGATAATAAAAATCTATCAGAGTACCCTTTAGGTCCTAAGCTACCAGCCTGCCAAATTTAATGTTATTCTATACAGTGGTTTCAGCGTGATGAGTTATCAAACTCATTTATACGGATAGACGGATAGACGGTCATACATTTTTGATGACGACATGACATGACGCCTCTTAAGATTGATTGTAACGAATAAAAACTTGTTTAAAAAGTTTTTATTCTTTTAATTTATTTCATGCCCTCCTTTTGCCCAATTTTCGTGTTTTATGACGTTAAGTACAGGAAATAAACGTTCTAATACCAGAACATTTCTCCAGATATCGGACAAGACGTGAAACAAGAAAACACAAATGGCTGCGACGGACCACGCCATGCCAGTGAAGCACAGTCCTCTGTCTCCAAGACACCGGTCAGCTGTGATGTTTGTTTGAAGACGTTCACAAACAAGAGCAGATCCTTCATAAAACACGTACTATTTCATATAACTGAGAAATTATACAGCTGCAATATTTGTCAAAAGAAGTTTACACTAAAGTCTGCTTTGACTAAACACACAAGAATTCATACAGGAGAAAAACCATATTGCTGCAATATTTGTCAAAAGAAGTTTACACAACTGTCTGCTTTGAATATACACACAAGAATTCATACAGGAGAAAAACCATATTGCTGCAATATTTGTCAAAAGAAGTTTAGACAAAAGGGGGGTTTGACTAAACACACAAGAATTCATACAGGAGAAAGACCATATTGCTGTAATATTTGTCAAAAGAAATTTGCACTTAAGGAATCTTTGACTAAACACACAAGAATTCATTCAGGAGAAAAACCATATTGCTGCAATATTTGTCAAAAGAAGTTTACGCAAAATTCTGATTTGACGTATCACACAAGAATTCATACAGGAGAAAAACCATATTGTTGCAATATTTGTCAAAAGAAATTCGCACGTAAGGAGTTACTGAATATACACACAAGAATTCATACAGGGGAAAAACCATTTTGCTGCAATATTTGTCAAAAGAAGTTTACACGTAAGCAGATTTTGAAAATACACGCAAGAATTCATATGGGAGAAAAACCGTATTGTTGCAATATTTGTCAAAAGAAATTTACACGTAAGGAATCTTTGACTACACACACAAGAATTCATACTGGAGAAACACCATATTGCTGCAATATTTGTCAAAAGAAGTTTACACAAAAGGGGGGTTTGACTAAACACACAAGAATTCATACAGGAGAAAGACCATATTGCTGTAATATTTGTCAAAAGAAATTTGCACTTAAGGAATCTTTGAATGTACACACAAGAATTCATACAGGAGAAAAACCATTTTGCTGAATTTTTTCTCAATAGATAATTTAGTAATTACATAACCTCATGCTGTTGTGCTGAAGTATAACGTACTATAGACGGACACGACGCTTATGAGTTCGGAAACATTTCATTTTAATTTCCTTCTCAGAGAAACCTCACCTTTTTTGAAGTCGGTTTTAAAACACAAAATTTACTTAACAGTCGGTATTGTAATAATGTTTAAGGCTCGTATAAATAAAACAATCTCAAACCCAACCTCACTTGATACTGAATACCAAAAATTCATACTTTATAATTTAACGAAAGTAGAATTATATTTTACACAACTTTAATCCCGTTTATCCCCAAAAGCCACCATTCTTATATTTTTACATAATATTTTCTTACCACAGGGCATGTTTAAAGGTTAAAATAAAAATAAAAATCGCCCAATTGAAAAAATTAAAGTTTAATATTTAAAATTAAAAAAAAATGTATTATTATAATATTATAGTATATTTAATATATATATATTTAAAACTAATATTATATGGTATTAGCATTATATTACGTTTAGTTTAATTTTATTTCTTTTACTCTTTTACAGTATTTCTCTCATCGTTTTGCAGCACCTTTTCGTTTTTTTGTCTCTGCATCGCCCTATGGTTGACTGGTAGAGAATGCCTCTCGGCATTAAGTCCGCCATTGTACGTTGTGCAAAAAGTGTAAATAAATAATATTAACTTTCGGATTTAAATTTATTTTTTTGAACTTATATATTATTATTTATTCCATTTGATTACCCTCATTAACAGCTTACGAAAAATCAGAATTTCAAATTGTGATGGTTTTTTGAAGGCGCATAAATTCGTAACTAGGCATAAAAAAAGAAAAATAAGACTGTTCATTTATTCAGGTCCCATGAAAGTGCAATTTATCCACTATGAACAAAATCATGAACTGACTTTATTTTTCTCTTGTCCACTTGGCGTGAAATGCCCCCACTGCAACCCAAACTTCACAATTGGCCATCATATCACCTGTGTGGGAGCATGCGCTAGTGGCAGAACTCAACCAAGCTTTACTTTGGCAACTGATACTGACAAACTTACAAGCTGGAAAAAAAGATACACGCTATTCAAAAGACGGCCTTTTAGGCTCGTGGATTCGGTGGTGGATCCGGAATGGTTGGGGAATCAATCTTGATTTTCAGGTTTTCGTACCTTAAGGGTAAAAAATAAAAATGGGACCCTGTTACTAAGAATCGATTGTCTGTCTTGCTGCCAGCCTGTCTATGTATAAATAATTGAGTTTAAGTAAAAGCGACGGAGTGATCTGTGAGCGAGAGGGAAATAATATGAGAGGGAGTAATGGCTATCGAGGATGAGTAGTGTTAAATGTTGTTTGACATGGTGATGATCTGATGATGTAGGGGAAAGATTAGAACTCAGTAATAAACATATAAATAAATAATGAAATCCCCATAGAGTTTGGGCTCGCTTGATGCATCTTGATGAGTCGGTAATATACAGTGGTATCAGCGTGATGAGTTATCAAACTCACTTATACGGATAGACATATTATAGTGAGTCAAACAGGTTTTTTAATAACGTTATTTTTACGTTCTCTGGCCCTTGGAGACTCACTATTTCGATTTTCACTTAAATATCTTTAATGATGTACATTAAAGATATTTAAGTGTGTCTGCTTTGAATATACACACAAGAATTCATACAGGAGAAAAGCCATATTGCTGCAATATTTGTCAAAAGAAATTTTCACGTAAAGAGATTTTGAAGGTACACACAAGAATCCATAGAGGAGAAAAACCATATTGCTGTAATATTTGTCAAAAGAAGTTTACACACAAGGGGGATTTGACTAAACACACACGAAGTCATACAGGAGAAAAACCATATTGGTGCAATATTTGTCAAAAGAAATATTCACGTAAAGAGTATTTGAATACACACACAAGAATCCATACAGGAGAAAAACCTTATTGCTGCAATATTTGTCAAAATAAATTTTCACATCAAGCGAATTTGAAAGCACACAAAAGAATCCATACAGGAGAAAAACCATATTGCTGCAATATTTGTCAAAAGAAATATTCACGTAAAGAGAATTTGAATACACACACAACAATCCATACAGGAGAAAAACCATATTGCTGAAATATTTGTCAAAAGAAATATTCACGTAAAGAGAATTTGAATACACACACAAGAATCCATATAGGAGAAAAACCATATTGCTGAAATATTTATCAAAAGAAATATTCACGTAAAGAGAATTTGAATACACACACAATAATCCATAGAGGAGAAAAACCATATTGCTGAAATATTTATCAAAAGAAATTAACACTTGCAAAAAAAATATTTCATAACCTCATGTTGGTGTGCTAATGTACCTATATAATGTATTCTGAAACATTTCATTAACCAACATCCCCAAAAAATGAGGAGGTTCTAAATTTGTTTTTTTTTTTAAATTTGTGTTTGTACACCAATTACTCTGGGCATGGCCTACCATCCCATACAATCTATCTTTGATACAAAAAAAATGCCATAGATGTCACTACTAACTACTATTAACGTTTGTAAATTATAAAATGTATATTAAGCCGAATTAAGTACAAATTATTGACATTAAAATAAAAATAAGCATATTTTTAAAGCATAACATCACATTAAGCTAAATTCAAATCCTTAATTAAGAAAAAGATACGAAACGAAATTAGTAATTAGTATTTTCCAATAGTGGCCCTAGATGGCGGTTTCCGGAATGTGCCTGGAAATCTAAGAAAACAAAAATAGCCAGTCGACTTCGCAAAACAAGGGGTCTAAAAAGGCTGAAACAAGAAAAAGCTCAATTTGAAATCTTGAAATGCATAGGTACAATAAAATAAACGTTTAAGAGCGTGCATTCAATTTACGACGAAGTTTCAGTTTTTCGGTGTTTTTGACTGCCCCTCACACGCATAAAATAACTAAATTAAATAAAACAATTAGAAATATATAAAGATAAACTCTTTATTTTGGACATACTTTTATAAAATTAAAGTTTTAAGTAGTACATTTGAGTAAATTTAAAGATTTCGGAACGCCGAATCGCAAAAATGCCGATTTTAGCTCACTTTGATAAAGAAAATAACAATTAAATCGTGTTAATATAGTTTAATTTCTATTTTTATAAAAGAGATTATAAAGTCCTTAAATGAAATATTGATAAAAAATTAAAAATATATGTATTGTTAACTGCATAAAAAATCTTTTAAAAATGACATAATTTACGTTTTTCAGTGCTGTATTTCTACTGGAAAAACTAAATTTCTTCGATGATATTATTTTTATAATTGATAATCATACTATTGGTAAGTTGACACTATTTTTTATTTAATTAAAAAACGATGTTTATCCCATTATTCAATTTTTTAAAAATTACTTGTTTTCAACCAAGCGCACGCGTCGTGTAAATCGCGATCTATTTAGTACCCGCTGAGAATTCGTGAGGGGAGGTTGTGTCGCTCTGCCCTGGACTGTCAACGTATAAAGGTTCACCGACCTGGTCCGCTCATGGACTTATAGTGCGACTAAACAGAATTGACGCTTTGACGAGCATTAATATTTTTATGAGAAATGGGGGAAATTTACAGAGATTATAATATTATGTCGATTACAAAGTTCATAATATTTGTGGTTTGTATATTTAAAAATTATACTAATCATCATCAGCCCCTGTATGTCTGTCTGTAATATCACAGCCCCTAAATTAATCAAAAGATTTTGTTGTCAATTTCTTTAATTGAAAGCTGTTGTGGTTTATATATTTAAAAATAATACTAATCATCATCAGCTCCTGTGTGTCTGTCTGTAATATCACAGCCCCTAAATTAATCAAAAGATTTTGATGTCAATTTCTTTTGTTGAGAGCTGATGTGGTTTGTATATTTTAAAATTATACTAATGATCATCAGCCCCTGTGTGTCTGTCTGTAATATCACAGCCCCTAAATTAATCAAAAGATTTTGATGTCAATTTCTTTAGTTGAAAGCTGATGTGGTGTATATACATATTTAAAAATTATACTAATCATCATCAGCCCCTGTATGTCTGTCTGTAATATCACAGCCCCTAAACTATACAAAAACTATGGCGTCCCGCAAGGCAGTATACTGGGACCAACCCTCTTTTTAGTATATATGAATGATCTTTGTGATCTTTTCTTGAGGGGGGGCAAGATCATCTCATATGCGGATGATACTGTACTCTTGTTCACAGCTGATAGCTGGGAAGATGTTTATAAAGTAGCACAAGAGGGTTTAAATGTTGTGTGTCATTGGTTAAAATTCAATGTACTGACTCTAAACGCTGATAAGACTGTCGTCATTCCATTCTCTATAAGAAGTAATCCAAATCCAAATCCTTCGCTTTCTCTATTTGCACATGACTGCTGCAATATTGACGTATGCCAATGTCCTTCGCTTACTACCACTAATACAGTAAAATATCTAGGTGTTATCATAGATAACAAACTAACTTTTAAAGAACATATATCCTTAATCACTTCGAGGCTGAGAAAGCTAATTTTTGTATTTAAAAGTATAAGGAATTCGGCAGATCAAAAATTAATCAAACGGCTCTACTTGGCTCTTTCCCAAACTATAGTGACATACTGCATTACTATATGGGGTGGTGCTGCAAAAACTGTTATTAAACCCCTTGAAATAGCTCAAAGATCAGTTCTCAAAGTCAGCACTTTTCGCCCGTTTTTGTTCCCAACTCAATCACTTTATCAATCTTGTGAGGTCCTATCAGTTCGTCAACTTTTTATTTTACACACAATTATGAAACAGCACTCAAATTGTGCCTCTGATAAATCAAACTCGATTAAAAAACGTCGACGCAAAGATATTACCTTTCCTAATAGACTAACATTTAAACTTAAATTCGCTAACAGATTTTTTCCTTACCTGGGCCCTTATCTTTACACAAAAATCAGCAAAACTATCAATCTACACAATCTAAAGAGAAAAGATCTAAAAAATGAACTATTTAAATATTTACATAAACTAGACTACAACGAAAGTGAAGAATTACTTAGTATTCCTATTTAATATAATCCTATTCCTTGTTAATAATATATTCGCACACACACGCACGCTCACGCAAGAACACACACACACACACATACCCCTCTCACCCACACACACCCACCCACACACACACGCACGCACGCACGCACGCACGCACGCACGCACGCACGCACGCACGCACGCACACACGCACGCACGCACACACGCACGCACACACACACACACACACACACACACAGACACAGATGCTCACTTAATTTTAAGAGTAAAAAAAAATATTCTGTATCGAAATGAAATGAAATTATTTGTAAAAATTAATTAAATATATAAATAAATAAATAAATAAAATAAAATAAATTAATCAAAAAATTTTTATGTCAATTTCTTTAGTTGAAAGCTGATGTGGTTTAAATATTTAAAAATAATACTAATCATCATCAGCCCCTGTATGTCTGTTTGTTATATCGCAGTTCCTAAATGATTGACAAATTTTGATGCGGTTTTTTTAGTTGAAAGGTGGTGTGGTTCATATATTTAAAAATTATACTAATCATCATCAGCCCCTGTGTGTATGTCTGCTTTAATGTAACTGTCATCAATATAACCGAGTATCTGGGGGCACGGCAGTGCTTCTGTCAACTTGAGCACGGCCGTACCATCAATTTCTCGTAGCAGTTTAGGCCATTTTCAACTACCTATAACTTTGTTGTGGATTAAAAGAAGCCTGCATTTTTAGTTACTAGGTAAGCATTGTACAAACACAGTATATTTCAAATGTAATTCAATTTGAAACAGAAGTTACATAATTATAACTTGTCAAACTCCTTAGTTTTGTCACTGACTCAATCACTCACTGACCGATCATCAAAAGTATTAGGCACTTCTAGCAGACATAGAAGCTTCAAATTTGGAATACAAGTAGTGTTTAGTGTATAAATAAGGGAAAAACCTAAAAAAAATATTTCTGTAGAATTATCTAGACTAACTGCATAATTAACGTTGTAATGTCATTTAAATGTATAGGATTAGGAAAAAATGTACATTACGGTCGGTCGTGTTGGCGGCTGCAAATTTTATGGCGAATAGAGCTATATGTAAGGAGTCACTAACCAAAATTAAAAGTTGCGGAAACTCCTAGGTTTTTAGTTTTTGAAAAAATAAAATTCGTAGATTTGTATGAATATTCGACTACTTTTGACGTAATTTTGACAGTTTTTTTTATATAGCGCCAAATGCCTTTAAAGTCATGCCATAACTACTAGTCAAATAATATTCAAACCAGTTCTAGTTCAATCACCTATTTACTGTAACTAGTGTGAATCGGGCAGAATTCGCTTCTGGCACTCGCCGGCCGCTACCGCGGCACGCTTCGCTCGGCTCGTGCGCAATCTTAAATGTCTCACCTAACCTAACCTAGCAATTTTTATTCTAGTTCAATCACCTATTTACTGTAACTAGAGTGAATCGGGCAGAATTCGCTTCTGGCACTCGCCGGCCGCTACCACGGCACGCTTCGCTCGGCTCGTGCGCAATCTTAAATGTCTCACCTAACCTAACCTAGCAATTTTTATTCTAGTTCAATCACCTATTTACTGTAACTAGAGTGAATCGGGCATAATTCGCTTCTGGCACTCGCCGGCCGCTACCGCGGCACGCTTTGCTCGGCTCGTGCGCAATCTTAAATGTCTCACCTAACCTAACCTAGCCATTTTTATTCTAGTTCAATCACCTATTTACTGTAACTAGAGTGAATCGGGCAGAATTCGCTTCTGGCACTCGCCGGCCGCTACCACGGCACGCTTCGCTCGGCTCGTGCGCAATCTTAAATGTCTCACCTAACCTAACCTAGCAATTTTTATTCTAGTTCAATCACCTATTTACTGTAACTAGAGTGAATCGGGCAGAATTCGCTTCTGGCACTCGCCGGCCGCTACCGCGGCACGCTTTGCTCGGCTCGTGCGCAATCTTAAATGTCTCACCTAACCTAACCTAGCCATTTTTATTCTAGTTCAATCACCTATTTACTGTAACTAGAGTGAATCGGGCAGAATTCGCTTCTGGCACTCGCGGCCGCTGCCGCGGCACGCTTCGCTCGGCTCGTGTGTAATCTTAAATGTCTCACCTAACCTAACCTAGCCATTTTTATTCTAGTTCAATCGCCTATTTTTCTTAACTAGATAATCGGGCAGAATTACGTCAAAAGTAGTCGAACATTCATACAAAAATACGAATTTTATTTTTTCCATAACTAAAAAACTACGAGTTTCCGCAAGTTTAAATTTTGGTTAGTGACTCCTTACATATAGCTCTATTCGCCACAAAAATTGCAGCCGCCAACTCAAGGGACCATAATGTATATTTTATCCAAATAATCTTTAATTTTATTTCATTTTCATTCAATAATCAGACGGTTGCAAAATGCTAGTATAGCTTACCTGTTTGTGCCTGGCTACCTAATAGTTGTGACAGGAAACAAATTTTCAGTGACAACATTTTTGTCACTGAAAAAAGGATGTCCATCCCGACTACCCACAAAAAATTAGTATTTTAGTACATTTTAGTGGGTAGTCGGAAGTGGGTCAGTAAAATATTTAGGGACAAACATTTCTGGACATCAAAGATGAAAAATAAATAACTTGGTATATTTTTATAAAAATTAGGTTGTTGAATTTTTCATTTTCATTACTTACTTATCCTAAATTATAAATGTGAAAGTTTGTTTGTTTGTTCGTGTGTTTGTTTGTTACTTTTTTGGGGAAGGTGAAGTCGGTGAAGGTCGACTGGAGACTCCCCAAATAAAAACACGCATCATCAGGACACTCGTAGATGAAGTTTATTTTCAGTTACAGTTTGTTTATTACAGCAAAGATTATTAATAGAATGTCTTTGTACAATACATAATATCAAAAACCCGGCAGTCTTCACGAGACGCGGGAGCGGAGAGAGACAGAAACCCCGCTGTCATTATAGATGACAGCGCGGCTTCCTCCTCCTCTTTTGTCATTCGAGCGTGGGCATTTTATGCCACGCCACACCACCCCCCTACGGAGAAGGATAACAAGAAATTTGCGTGCATCATTGAGAAGCTAATTACTCATAAACTTAAAAATAAATATATTCATTTTTGTTTTTAAACCTTACAGTGCGCCCCGATCTAGTGGTCGTAATCGGCGTTTGTGGGAGCACGGTGGTTGCAGGTAAGGCAGGTGCAGATGTAGAAGATGAGGGAAGAGTAGGTGCAGGTAGAGTAGGTGCAGGTGGAGTAGGTGCAGGTAGAGTAGGTCCAGGTAGAGTAGGTGTAGGTAGAGCGGGTTCAGGTAGTCCAGTAAAGGCGGGCTTGACGCGATCCATGCTAACAGTTACGTTCTTATCTTTGATGTGCAGTGTTATTGTTTTACCGTCTGCGGAACGTGCCATGACTTTGTACGGGCCATTGTATGGAGATTTTAATGGACTCCGAACGCTGTCGTCCCGTAAAAATGCGTGAGATGATTGTGTGAGGTTCTTGAAGGTGAAAGTGCGGGGTTGTGCGTGATGTGTGCCAGGAATTGGTCGTAGCTTCGACATTCTTTGCCGCAAGTCTACGACGAAATCTTGGGGTGAGTGTTGCGAGTGGTGTGTGTCTGTGTGGATCATTTCACCAGGTATGCGCAGTGTTTCACCATATAGTAATTCTGCAACGGTGGCTTCGAGGTCTTCCTTAAATGCCGTGCGCATACCTAGCAGCACTAGAGGAAGGGACGAGAGCCATGCATCATTGTGGCACATCAAGGCGGCCTTTAGCTGTCGGTGAAACCGCTCAACCATGCCGTTAGCACACGGGTGGTAACTGGTGGTCCTTGTGCGTTTAATGGCGCAGAGGTGTAGGAGGCTATTGAAGAGGTCAGATTCGAACTGGCGTCCCTGGTCAGTGGTAATGGTGACAGGTACTCCAAAACGAGATATCCAACCATGCAAGAAGGTATTTGCCACTTCCTCTGCCGTGATGCCGACCATCGGCCATACTTCCGGCCAACGGGTGAACCGATCGACAGCCGTCAAACAGTAGTTATAGCCCTTGCATGGTGGGAGGGGACCTATAATGTCAATATGGACATGTTGTAGACGGGCTGACGGGCTGTCGAAATGCCCTATATGTGTTGAGTTGTGCCTTGTTACCTTGTTCCTCTGACAAGGGACGCAGCTACGTGCCCATTCGCGGCAATCTTTTTGAATAGACGGCCAAACAAATCTCTGCGCCACCAATCGCGCGGACGCGCGTGCACCGGGATGGCTGAGCTTATGAAGCTTATTAAAAATTGTGCGGCGAAACGAAGGTGTGACGTATGGTCGTGGCCGGCCCGTGGACATATCGCACAGGAGATCCAGTGCCGTTCCGGGAATTGGTACCTTTTCGATTTTTAAGGATGAGTTGGAAGACATGTGGCGTAACTCATCATCTTGTGTCAATGTGCCGAAAATGCTGTACACTTTCGTAGACTGCCAACAACTCCCTGTAGTAAGCCGGCCATTGTGTTTGTCTTGAGCTGAGCTTTTTACTGAAGAAACCTAGGGGCTGCCAATCGTTCTTAACCTTCTGTTGCAGACAAGCCCCAACGTGCACACTTGATGCATCAGTGAAAAGGCCAAGTGGGGCGTCGGATACTGGGTGTGCTAGCAAGGTAGCCGACGTAAGGCTTTCCTTGCACGCCTCGTACGCTTGGTGCAGTTCTGGTGTCCATGGTACCGGTTTGGATCCCTTGCCGTTTATTGCTGCAATTACGTTGATAAGTGGAGCTTGTAGTTTAGCAGCTTGTGGTAGAAAGCGGCGGTAATAATTTATCATGCCAAGAAACCGACGCAGCCCTTGTACGGTCTTTGGTGGTGGAAATTCTTTGATAACTTTGATGCGTTCCTTGGGCGGCTCCACTCCGTCAGCTGTAACTTTATACCCCAGGAATGTGACTTTATTTACTCCAAGTGTGCATTTTGAAGGGTTGAGTGTAACTCCGTATTTCTCAAATCGTAAGAAGACTTGTCGTAAATGGTCAGCGTGTTGCGCAGCGTCGCGCGAAAAGACCAGTATGTCATCCACGTAACTGAAACAGAAGTCCAGCCCCTGTAACACTTCATTGATGAAGCGCTGAAATGTTTGTCCAGCGTTTCGTAAGCCGAAGGACATATATGGGAATTCAAAGAGCCCAAATGGAGTTGTTATAGCAGTTTTGCATATGTCGTTTTCTGCAACTCTGATTTGCTGGTACGCTTTGACTAGATCTAGTGTGGTGAATATAGAACATCCAGAGAGGCGGTGTGTGAAATCAGCAATATGTGGGACGGGGTAGCGGTCAGGAATGGTTCTAGCGTTCAAACCTCTGTAATCTCCACAGGGTCTCCAGGTATGATCCTTCTTTTCAGCCATCTGCAGAGGGGAAGCCCATGGACTTTTTGATGGTCTGGCCACGCCGCTTTCTAACATGATGGCAAACTCCTTCTTGGCAGCAGCGAGTTTGTTGGGAGCGAGGCGCCGTGGTCGACTGGATACCGGCGGACCGTCTGTCGTTAAAATGTGATGCACGGTATCGTGTTTCATGGTTCGGGGCATCCCTGGGGGATGTGTTATGCTCGGGAATTCCTGCAGGATTTTCGAATATAGTGAATTTTCTCTAACCGATCTTATACTAAATTGTTCCGATGGTGCAACGGCGGCTACGCATGACAGGCCTGTTTTGCCGTCGAGCAACCTCTTATTTTTGCAGTCTGGGAGGAGGTGGAAGAAAGCAAGAAAGTCGGACCCGATGATTGCCGAATTTACATCCGCGACTACAAAGGACCAGGTGAACTCTCGGCGCAGATTAAAATCTAGTTTTAAAGACACTGTTCCAAAGGTTTTGATCGTGCTACCGTTAGCCGCGCTGAGTTCCCAGTCAGTGGATGTCCTGCTAGTGGGAAGCCAACGGTGAGGGAAGCAGCAGAGATCTGAACCTGTGTCCACGAGGAATTGCCGTTTGGTCACTCTGTCAGTGACGAATAAGCGACGGCTGGAGGCATCGATAGAGCAGCAGTCGAGGGCCTCCTTTACTGACTGCTGCTTAGGTTTTCCGCTTGTGTGAAGTAACACGGTGGAGTGCATTTGCGTGCGTTGGTCCCAAATTTTTTATGGTACCAACACATCTGTCTAGATGGCGATGCTGTTCTGGACCTGGAGGTTGAGCGGCTTCGACTGACTGATCTGTCTCTCCTTATAGCTGCGACCTCCCTGGACAGCTCGGTAATCTGATCGGTCAGTGATGATACTACAGCAGCAACATCTGTGGTGACATGGGCGCTGCTAGTACTGGCTACTGTGTATGATGTGACCTCCATTATTTTATCTGCCAATTCAGCTATTTTGTCAAGGCTGAGGTCCGCTTGCACTGCTAGTATAGCTTGGACATTAGGCGGTAGGCGTCGGATCCAGAGTTGACATAGTAATTTTTCATCCTTTGTCACTGTTCCGGCAAGAGAACGCAGATGCCTGAGGAAGGCAGATGGTTTTCTGTCCCCAAGCTCCTCATCGCTCAGGAGCCTGCGGACTCGCTGTTCTTCTGATACTGAGAGTCTTTTGATGATTTGTTCTTTCAGCTTTGCATACCGGTCTGTAGCTGGAGGATTCAGTACTAGGTCCTCAACCTCGCCAATAACTCTCTGATCCAAAATAGATATTATGTGGCTAAACATTGTAAAGTCATTCTTTATTCCGGCTATTTCGAATTGTGCCTCAACCTGTGCAAACCAAACTGCTGGTCTGTCTATCCAGAAGGGAGGTAGTTTTACAGAGACTTTATTTACATCGGGCCGACTGCCCGTCTCTAGTTGTGCTTTTAGTGTTGCTATCTGCATCCTTAATGATTCTAATTCTTCAGCCATTTTTGTTTCTTTTCTATATGTGTTTCAGTAAAGATGGAGGGAATCGAAGGATGAAAATGTATAACAAGGAAATATGTGGTAAATATAATAAATGTAAATATTTTGCTCCTAGCTGGAGATACAGAAGAGTGTAAATAGTATTAAGTGTAAAATGTGTAAATATTGAAGGAATATTTGTAACAGTTTAGTAACTATGAGCTTGAATTGCAATCTTGTTATCCTTCCCCGAGGTTACATGCATATGTGGTGCAGAACAGTCACAATCCGTGCACGGAGTAACTTTTGTTTTTTTTAAGAATGAGCACAATGTGCACAGAAATGCATGCAGAAGCTAATAAATACACAAAATACACATACAATATAGCACAAAACAACTTAAACAAAGAGCAGAAAATATACATGAGAGTGATATTATAAATGTTATTACTTTATATTCCCGTATTCCCTAAATTAGACACCGTTAGAAGTCAACATTGATTGGAAACAAGAACAGGAAAAGATGCAGAATAATTTGTTATTCTAAAATTTTATACCATTGTGGAAAACATCAAATGTACAATTGTTTAGTATAGAAATAATTGTAGAATAATTTGTTAATACAGAGTGTTTGAAACTAATTGAATTGCAATTCACAATTGTATGCTTAAATAATGTCAACTATTATGATATGGTTTTACTAGTAAGACTTGAAGACAAAAAATATTTTTAAATACTTGGAAAGCAACCTATATTGATTACTAATCTTAACAGAACTGAATAAAACTTATTGTAGGTTTTTATACTTAATATTTTTGAGTCACTATATATTGTTTTTTTGAAAGAATAAGTAGCATATTAATAAGTTAGTAGAGTAGTGTTAATGTAGCACTTCAGTTTTGAATGTGTGTAGCACTGCTGGTGGAGCACAACACTTGAGGACTGGTTTAGTTTAAGTAAGCGTTACCTTGAGTATGGTGAAACAAACATGCAACTCGCACCGTACAAACAAGCACACATCCACATGCGAAGGAAGTTCTGAAGCCACGTGCGTTGGTGCGAAGCCGCAATTCTTCAGCCAAGTGACGTTTGTCGTGGAGTGGACGGAGTGGTAAGTGGTACGACTACGTAGTATGTATGTAGACGAGTGACGCCAGGAGTGCAGAAAAGATGATCACGTCGGGGTCACCACTTTGGGGAAGGTGAAGTCGGTGAAGGTCGACTGGAGACTCCCCAAATAAAAACACGCATCATCAGGACACTCGTAGATGAAGTTTATTTTCAGTTACAGTTTGTTTATTACAGCAAAGATTATTAATAGAATGTCTTTGTACAATACATAATATCAAAAACCCGGCAGTCTTCACGAGACGCGGGAGCGGAGAGAGACAGAAACCCCGCTGTCATTATAGATGACAGCGCGGCTTCCTCCTCCTCTTTTGTCATTCGAGCGTGGGCATTTTATGCCACGCCACACTTTCTTTACGTCTCATCTACTGAACCAACCACCATGAAACTCTTTTCACACAATCATCGCGAAAGTTGTTCCCGACGGTTCGACAGTAACGCAGTCCGCGTCAGAGCCGCGGGCGATTACTAGCATGTCGAGTATGTATAATTTGTATTTTATAACTTAAATACCATTTAATTTTATAGAAGTATTGAAATGGTAGGTAATATTAAAATTCATTAGGATCAAACTATCAATGTTACTCGCGCGCGCTACCTGCGGTCGACCTAGCGTTAACCCACACATGCGTGTTGTTTTGCGTCTGTGTGAGTCGATATCCGCTCTCGCGGCGATTTCGACTTGATGAAATTTGATTGCGCGCTCTTAACCGTTCGTTCGTCCGCAGTCCGTAGTACGCGCGTGCGTAATTCATCCGACTTGCTTCAAAGTTATCGTCACTGCTCGGTATCGTAGCATTATGTTATATAGCCTTTAAGCTGCCCAGGAATATGAGCCACAATCGTATCAAGTTCTGTTAAAATCCCTTCAGTAGTTTTTGATCCATACGTGCACATACAGACAGACAAAAAATGTACTGATTGCATTTTTGGCATCAGTATCGATCACTAATCATCCTGCAATATGAATTTTTAAAAAATATTCAATGTATAGAATTGACCTCTCTACAGTTTTATTAAAAGATATAGATAGTTATAGAAGAAGATTATTGCATTTCTGGCATATGCTATATAAAGAGTAGGTATGCCAGAAATACAGTATATATTTTATATATATATATATAATTTTTTTATGCGTAGAGTGCTACTGAACGGTTGCGCTCTGCGTTACAAAAAGGAAGCATTTATCAATGGCCAACTATACAATCGGCAAAATGGCGTATTCTTTCTGCGAAAGATTTTGCATTTGATGTTTATACATATGAATTATTGTTTAATTGTTATAAAACGTATGAAGTGTAATCCTTTAATATACCTGTAAAAGTGTTGATAAACGTGTGCACAATAAATGAATAAGTGAAAATATCGATGTTTTCGGTTTGTTTACGTTTATGCCTATCATCCCATACAATTATCTTTAATACAAAAAATATATAATAATATGACAGTAAAATAAAGATACCTAAGCATATTTTTTAAGCATAACATCACATTATAGGTTAATGTAAAAATTCAACTCCTTAAAAGATTATACGAAACGAAATTATAAATAAGTATTTTCCAATAGTGGCGCTAGATGGCGGTTTTCTGAATGTGTCTGGAATTCGAAGAAAACAAAAATAGCCAGTCGAATTGCCAGTGCTAGGGTGATAATATTTTCTAGTACTAGGTCGTGTCTCTGTTATAAATCTATTTCGTGCTATATAGAGCCAGCGAACGTCAGACTTCCGATAGAGCATAAAAGCTAAAAATTTCTGAGTCCATGCTACCAACACAGGTAAGAATTGTGGCCAAATATGAAGTTGGGGCTTTGGGAGATAAACGGTACTAAAGGTATGAAAAAAAAAATCCGTCAGAGACAACTGCAGCTTGAACTGAAATATCCTATTAAAATCATGAGAAATCGACGATTAGGAGACCCCTGTTTCTTCCTCCAAACTTAACCGATTTAGGTACTTTTTTTCTCTCTTCGACGATTCGGTTAAATTTATCAGGGATGAACTTTAATACTATTGGCCAAATGGCATCACTGACTAGTCCATGGTCATGCCATAGACGGGTTTGTTTACTTTTGGGCTAAATTTATCTCGGACGTACCTACTATACTTGTCCTGAATTCCGTATTCCAAATTCTATATGTTTCCGTAAATCCTTTCTTTCAAAGTTTCCTCCGTTGGTCTTTGGCCATGCACAAAGTGCATGCGGCATGCCATTAAAATCAAATAATTATTTTACAAGTTTTCTCCGTTTTGTCATTGGCTAAGCTCTGTTATTTATGCTCTATGTGGCACATAAAATAAGACGAAGGAGAGAACTTGACACTGATAATAGTTTTATCTTTTTTTTAAAAGGAGAAGAGGTAGACTGAAATCTGTGTTAGTAAATTATTGCTATTTACGTAGTAACTAATTCTTAATCTGTGCTATTTACTACGGAAAGTTGTTTTCTTAACATAGTTTACTTTATAAGTTTTAGTGGTATTCAAGTTCTTTACGATTATCACAAATACAAGGTTTAAAATAATATGTTCAAAGAAATTTGTTGCTATATATGCTTATCTGTAAATAAAAGAACAACTAACGTTATTAAAACAGATCTCCAGCATGTTTATGAGAAGCTCGCAGACATAAAGGTACGAAAACGAAGTTGTCCATGAGAACCGTAATCTTTATAATAATTAAAAAAAAAAAAAATTCACATTTTTTTTATTACAGTGTTAGTACTTAGACTTTACATAGACTTCAAAAACTGAGTACAAACAATATAAATAATTTAAGGGATTGCACCCACCTTGACCACTTGATACAAAGTGTTTTGTAACCCAGCAGGAAAAATTTATAATAATCTATCTACCTATACACTGTTTTGATTCAATTTGGCCCAAATGCAAAAAATTGCTATGGGCAGCTATGAATTGAATTGTCACTTATTTACTGCTCCATCCTTATGGATTTTCTTAAACAGAATATTTATTGATGGGCAAAAGTCGGTGCCTGTTCTTTTGCCAGTCGTGCCTGGTTACCGTCCCATTGGGTTAGAGATGTGAATGAAGAGAGAGTTTCTGTGCATTGAGCACTCGGACATTACAAAATAACTCCTGCGTTATTTCATAAAGTGTTTGTTCGTTTAGCTGGCCTGGTTTCACCAACACTGACCACTGTCACCATCATGTAAGATCAATTGCAGGAAATATTACATAATCTGCTGCTTATGTGAAGAATGATATATGTGTAGACAAAATTAAAAAAGTGAATTAAAATTGACTTTGTTAGAAAATGATTACATTTAATTAGGGTAAGAAATAATTTTGAGTTCTGATCTATTTACATAAAATTTATTACTAGATTAAAGACAACGAGTGCTGGATGTGCTACATTTGCCACACGAGACTGCAACAGTGTCTCCAGCTGCAGCGGTTGGCGGTGCAGACACGGGGGCTCATCCATGATCCCTGCCGGAAACAGGTATAATAATAATAATAATAATAAAAGCCTTTATTCTCTGACTATTTTAACAATAAATGCATATATATAAACTTAGTTTTCTTGTTTAATTCTTCATTTACTGGTTATTGTGGCATCACCCTCCTCTTATTAGTCAGGTTGTCCTTGGACATAGGCCTCCTCCAGGCATTTCCAAATTTTTCTGTTGCTCGCTGAGCTTCTCCAGCCTTTTAATCGTCCTCCCACCTCTTTATTTGCCTTCCTCTTCTCCTTTTTCCGTCCCTTGGATACCATTTAGTGATATCTTTAGTCCACTTCCTTGTTTTTGACCTCCACATGTGCCCCGTCCAGCGCCATTTCAAAGTTTTTGTCTTGCTGATTACGTCAACAATTTTCGTTTTTGCTCTGATGTTTTTGAGTGTTTGTTTGTCTGATAGGCGGATACTCAACATGCTGCGCTCCATACTCTGTTGACACACTTTTAATTTCTGGGTTGTAGCGGCTGTGAAGGCCCAAGTTTGGCATCCATATGTTAGTACTGGTAAAATACACGTATCCCAGACCCTCTTCTTCTCTGATATTGGTATATGTTTGTTTTTCAATATTTCCTTTAACGACCAGTATCTTGCCCAACTGTTATTCACTCTTCTTTGTATTTCTTTGGCAGTTTGATCTTTTGGTGCTATTAACTGACCCAGATATATATATTCCTCTACATATTCAATCTCCTTGTCATCTACTATGATCTTGAACTTTGTGCTATTGGTCATAATTTTAGTTTTTGACGCATTCATTGTTAGACCAGTCTTATTACTTTCGGTTGAGAGTGATTGTAACATGTTTTGTAAGGTTATAGGGTCTTCTGCAAACAGTACTAGGTCATCTGCGAATCTTAGGTGGCTTAATGTAGTACCATTAATGTTTATTCCGGTCTCCCAGTCAAGGTTCTTGAAGATTTCCTCTAAGGCCGCTGTGAAGAGCTTGGGTGATAGTGGGTCTCCTTGTCTTACACCTTTTTTCACTTCGAAAGGCTCGCCAGTTCTTTCCAGTTGAATTTTCACCGTGCTGTTTTTATATATTGAGTAGATTATTTTGGTGTATTTATTATTTATTCTTTGGTTAGATAGGGCTTTATAAATGAAACTGTGGTGTAGGGAGTCAAAGGCTTTGTTGTAGTCGACAAAGCCGATATAGTATATTTTCCTGTACTCATTTAGTTTTTCTATCAATTGTTTCACCACATGCATATGGTCTATGGTGGAAAAATCTCTGCGAAAACCGGCTTGTTCTTTAGGTTGTTCTTCTTCTAATGTTGTTGCTAATCGTCCTAATATTATTTTGGCAAAGACTTTGTATGTGTTGCTCATCAGACTTATTGGTCGATAGTTATCGATTTTGTTTTTATCGCCTTTCTTGTGAATTAGAACTATTGTTGAGTTTGTCCACTGTGTTGGTATTTGCTCTGTATATAGTATTTCATTGAATAATGCCGTTAAGGGTTCATCTATAACATCAATTAGTTGTTTTAATAATTCGTTCGAAATTTGAAGTTTTTCTGCGACATTATTGCTTTCCTTGTCTCACTTGTCAGGATACTTGGAACTATTTCTTCCTCCTTTGTAGTACTCGGTGGGATATCAAAAGTTTCGCAATTGTCTATGCTGTAAAGGTCCTTGTAGAAGTCGGTAGCTGTTTTTGAAATTTTTGATCTGTTTGATGTTGGTACATTGTCTTTGCGCTGTATGCTTGGCATCCATATTTTGTGTTCTTTAAGTTGTTTAAGGGCTTTTTTGATACCTCCTGTTTTTTCAATTTCCTTCCTTATAGTTTCCATTCTTGTTACTTGCTGGTGTTTTCTGATGCTTGTCGTGATCTTTTTACTGATAGCTTCTATTTATTTTATATTGGTTTTTCTATCAAATATTAACTCTCTCCTTTTTTCGATGAGTTCTCTAGCTTCTTCTCCCACTCTGTTTTTCTTGCTTTTTTCTATTGACAATTTTTTCCCCACATCCAGTATGTGTTTTTCTAATATATCGTACTTTTCTTGCATTGTCTTGATTGAACTCATTTCTGGGAGTGATTCTTTCAATTTAACAACCATTTCTTCCGATATTTTAACAGTTGTGTAATTAGCATCACCTGTTTTGAAGTGACTTCTCGACCTTGTTGTGTTTTTTGTGTTAAAAGTTGCTCTGACCATCCTGTGATTTGTATTGAAGTTTAGCTGGTTGATTACTTCTACATTCGAGAGATGTTGAGACATATTAGTTATTACGAAGTCTATTTCATTTTTATACTTGCCATCTGGCGAGATCCAGGTCCACTTTCTTTTTTTGTGTCTTTTGTAGAAACTGTTCATTATTTTTACTAGTCTCTGCCCGTTGTTATTTCTATTCCCAGAACTATAGCAGCCTAGTATTAATTCTTCGCCTTCCTGCCTTGTCCCCACCTTGCTGTTAAAATCTCCTATTATAATTTTTTGTTTATGGGTCTTTACCATCGTTTCGTGCAGAGTATGGTAAAAATTTTCTTTTACTTCCTCTATTGTCTCTTCTGTTGGAGCATATATCTGGATGAGGGATATTGGTTTTTTGATTCCAGGCGGCTTGATATCTAGTAGCCGGAAACAGGTACTTAACATGAAAGATTTTGATGTGACAACATCTAATAAATTGATGAACTCCGGGGCTGAAGAACATGTATCCATGTTATGTCATGAATAAATTAATTTAAAAAAATTATGTACTCCGGCTGCAGGTGTGATGCACTGTGTTGATATTTTTTTCATTAAATCTACATTAAAGCGCGATACTCGTTATAAAATAGTGTGACAGCATGGATTTATCTATTATTACGTCGCCGCCGGCTACTCTTAAAGAAAAATTTTCAGTTAAACTGACTGAGTATGAACGACATAATGAACGTAAGTTTTAAACATGCTGTAAGTCATCGTTTTACTAATAGCTGATAAAACATACAAAACTACACTCAATGGATGTATTAATGTTTTTATATTTATACTAGAATTTGCAAAGTTACATTTATCGTTAAATATCGGTAGTATGAGCGCAAATTAGAAAAAAATGTCACCTAACTAGATATTCCATAAGTAGATAATTCGTCGACTACGCTAAATTACTTAATGACGTTCAGTCAAGATGTTGGAGGTTACACGTAACGTAAGTGTATGTTTTTCTAGAGAAACTATGTAGTTATGTATTTATATTTGCATTGCAGCTACAACAGCTCAATGGCTGTACGTCTTTTCTTCTTCTTTTATTTTTGGCAACAGCGGTTGCAAGAGTTTTGTACCATGTACGTCTTTTCATTATCATCATTACATAGATTCCAAACAGTCAGTGAAATCTGAAGATGTTAAAATAAATATAGAAATGATTTTGAAATACATATTCAACGATACCTCACTGGACATCCATTTGTTTATTCTTATTTTCGTGTAAAGGCGTCCAGTAGGCGCCATTTTGAATGTTGTCTTCTTTTTCTTTTTATATATGGAATTTTGACTTAGGTACGCTATGTCTTTAGTGACATTCACCTGACTAAGAGGATTTCAGTGACGTACAGACGTGCGACGAATCATAAAAATCGGCCCAGGAGTTTGGTCTGTGTAGTGTTTCAATTGATCATAAACTGTTAAGCACATTACCACTCTGCTGCGTCGCGCAGTCGGATTTTATCGTTTTTTTATTACCACTTTCTATTGTTATTGTTCGTTATAAATAAATAATTTGGATACTTTAGATGACTTATAAGCCTATTTTGTGCTTTGTTTGTAGATCTACAATGAGTATGGAGCTTTTGGATCTTTGTTAGAATTATCAATCTACAGGACGAAAAATATATCAACAACAATAACTTATATCAAACAGGAGTCTGATGTGAAAGCGGAACCATCTATTGACGAGGGTGGGTATACTTACTATAATTTGAACCCAAACGTAAATAAACCATCTATGATCACAGATTAGTAAGTGATGCGAATATGAAAACAATAATCCAAAGAGTATAGACTATATTCTACAGTCTACTACTTCACATATTCTACATTTCAGTCACAACATGCTTAGCCGTATTATTTCACACACGATTAACGAATACCTATGAAATCTTCGTAACGGTAGCAAAACGGCCATGTTTTGACTGAAATGTAGAGTGTGTGTTAGACCTAGTAAAGTAAGGGCGCATAGATCAAGAATATTGGCTCTACACGAGATCTGATAACTTTTTCACATGGCATTGCCAAGACGAGTAGCTATGTAGACTCGTATTGGCAATATTTTTACATGAAAATGTTTTTGGTGGGATAACAATATTTCTATGACAATAGACATTGACAGACAGACTTTTTTTTATTAATAAAAAATTTCACAAAGATCATCCCCATGAGACAGAGTACCCAGAAGGCTCAAAGAGTTTCCTCGCTGGATGGCGATACTTACTCTATGAGCCTGGTAGGTGGCTGCTCTGGAGCTGGGGTGGCCTCTACTAGTTTTTATATTCTATTGAAATACGTATTTCATACTAATCCGGACGCTTCTCTATTTCGAAATAATGTTTACCATCACCGGTTAAACGCATAATGTATTGAAAAATTATATTAGTGTATGTTATGTTTACTTAAATAGTTTTATTTTTAGAGTACGAAGATGAAAATGTAGAAACTACATTTGATGCTGTAGACGAGGAACAATTATTAGAACATACATACAATGATCTGGCGGATAGTGATGCTGACTGTAAACGGGATTTATCAATTGGGTTGCGAAGTGATGCTTGGTTCGAGTCAAAAATTCTAGAATTGAAAATAGTGAGACTGAGTCAAAGTGTTATTGACCAATATGTTCGGCCCAGTCCCCCAACACACACAGCGACAGAAGAATATCTCGAGGACAGAGCAGAGCACACTGGTCCAGGCGCTGATGAACAGACCATAGACAATGCGGTATTGACACAGAAGCTAGAAGAGGAAATAGGTGATAAAGGTATGTTTGCCTCTCATATTATAAGTTGTGGGCTTAAGCTAAGTGATTACTATCTGTGGGGTGTCAGAGAAAGAATACCACCTCCGTCAATATTCCTCGTGGGTGTCGTAAAGGGTGACAGAGACAATATATATATCCGGAAATGATCTGAAGTCTGGCAGTCGTGTAGAATATTCATCCCACTGGGTTCAGGTTCTGGGCGAGATCGATAGAACAGAATCTGTCCTTATGTATTGCGCACACGATAGATCACTATCAATTTGACTCCTGTATAGTTGGACACGTGTTTCACACAATACTCGAGTATCTTTATGACGTAAACACTCTTATAACTATAGTCGGAATTTTAATTCGATTCCAGATTTGACACATTCAGTGTTGCATCGTTATGACAAGTACTAAATAGTGACGTGCAAAATTATTCGATACGGAAATGGAATATTTCGGGATCGATTCCTCTCGTTTATAGTAGTATATCTAAAAAAAAGAGAAATAAAACAAATATATGTTTTTTGGTAATATTTAATTTTATAAATTGTCGCCGTCATCGCTATCGCTGTCAATTTCTGTAGCATGTTCTGTCTGTTATAAACTAGCTGACCCGTGCCCACTTCGTTGAGCATTAAAATAGTTTATGACTAAAACAAACTAACGTTCTGTTATAGCCGTGGTCTGTAAGCCTTATCCTCCTGTCAGCCCTTTTCCTACCTATCAGCATTTCCTTTGTCTAGCAGCTCCAGTTGCATTCCCATTCCAGTCAGTCTCCATCCCAAGTCCAACCGCGCTAGACGTGTGCATTAAAAATCTAAAATAGTTTTTTTTAAAAAGACATTTTCCTTGTGGCTCTTAACATTGGTGGCAGCGATAAAGGGATCTGACGGGTCCCCGGTAAACGACCTCCGTTCTTTCAAAAACCACGAATCTTCGTTTCTATATCCTCGTGCTATCGAGCAAAGTTCTATATCCCAGAAGAAAAGTGTTTTATAAAAGTGGAAGTGCTATATCCTTATCGAGCCACGACAAGTCGAACTTTATCAATAAAATACATAGTATAACGTTAATTTGCACACTTAAGTCTAGACAATAATCCGTAACAAATCCCATCTCGGTGCGAAACTACAATTCGAGGAAGCAAGACATTCGACACCCGAGCCGCCGACGACGCGCCGATAAGCCGAGCCAGACATGATAAGGTGCATCGCGGTAGCCGCATTCCTGTGAGTGATTCTATTTTTTATATCCTGGTCATTGCAACATTATTTTAACTGTTTTATAAAATTGATTGTTTATATACATATATTTTACAAAACCTATTTTTATATTAATATTAAGTAAAATGGCGGAATCCAGGTCCGCTAGTCCAAAACCGGAATTTTATGTAACCGACGCAGAGAAGGACCCAGGTACTACTCTTTCCCAACCTGGGCCTACTACTAGGTCAAAGAAAAAAAAATCAAGACGCTACGCCTAAGCTAGAGTTAGATCTATCTACATTATTAAAATTTATTAAACCCTATGATGGGTCCAGGGAAACCTTAAATTCATTTTTAGTTAATTGCAATAACGCCCACGACCTAGCAACCGATCAACAGAAAGACATTTTATTTAAGTACATTCTATGCCAGGGCAAAGCCCAAATTGCGTGTTCAATCAAAGAATTTGCCAATTGGTCACAATTAAAGGAGTTCCTTAAGACGCAGTTCAGTGAGCGTAAACATTATGCGCACTTACTGACTGATCTGCAGGAGTGCAAGCAAAATTCCAGTGAAACCATTAGCCAGTACGCCCTAAGGATAGAAACTTGCCTATCACAACTCCTCACTGAAATATCTATATCACACGGTCATAAGAGTAGGGAGATGTTAGGACGCACTGCGGCAATGGAGGAGCTAGCGCTTCACCATTTCCAAATGGGCCTCATGCCCAGAATTTCAAATATTGTCAGGTGTAAGGCCCCGCGCACACTAAACGAAGCCATTAACATAGCCCTCTCGGAAGAAAAAATCCAGCAATTTATCTACAAAAATGCGCAACGCTCCGTGCGGGCGGAGAGGCCTCGACTCCCGAATTCAAAAAATCCCCTAAATAATTTTAGCAACCAACAACCTTTTAGATTCAACCGTAACCTGCCAAGAGCACCACATTTTAATCAGGCGACAAATAGTGCTTCAGAGGTGGTCATATGCCGATATTGCAAAGCACCTGGCCATTCTCTCGAAGAATGCAGGAAGCGACAATATAATAATGAGAGATTTAAAAATAACCAAAATCCAAGATCTCAACATCGAATAAATTTCGTCTCTGATCACGAAACCCTCGAAAATATCGAATGTGATAACCAAAACAACGGTTATGATACTGTCGACTGCGACAATATAACGCCAAAAAACGAATAGGCGTCTCGTCCTGGTGTCGTACGGGATCAGGTCAACCACAAATCGATACCTTTCAAAATCCTTCAAAACCCTTGACCCCGCTACATGGGAGTCAAAATGTTTCTAATGTACCAAACCCAAATGTAGCTCAGCCTTCATTGCTGACCTTCGAAATAACAAGTGACCCTTCCATGAAGTTATTACCTCATGTGCTCGTCGAGACTTCCATATCCAACCTTCCTATATCCTTGCTCGTAGACTCGGGATCATCCGTGAGTCTAATCAAACATTCCTGTCTCCAAAAAAATCCTTCACTGAAAAAGGAAATTATCCAGCTCAAGGGCATCGATCCATTAGAAAACCCTATCCTAACAAAGGGACATTTTAAAATTAACTTAAAACTTTCCAAATCCAATGTCTCTTATAAATTTCACGTTGTCGAGAAAATTAATCTGCCTTACGATGGTATTATAGGATCAGACATGCTTAACGCGCTTAATTACAACATCGATTATAACAAGGATACGCTTTTTATAGGCAAATCTTATTTAAAGCTTTATTTTAATGATCCTGCTTATGTCATTCCAGCAAGAACCGAACAAATAATTGAGTGCTCGGTATCTAACCCCGAATTAAAAGAGGGATTTGTCTTAGACCAAAACATTTCTAATTCTTTACTAATTGCTAATTGTTTAGTTCGTGTGAAAGAAAATAATAGAATAAACTTATCCGTCGTCAACATATCCGAAGAGGATGTAACCTTAAATTCAAATCTTAAATTAAACCTAACATCAATCAAAAACTATGAACTCCCAAATAGTCAATCTTTAACCGTTAACCATTTAAGTATACAACATTCATCCATCTCAGAACGCACTGAGAAAGTTCTAAAACAATTACGCACTTCTCACCTTAATCCAGAAGAAGCTAATGCTTTAACCCAATTATGTGCCGACTATTCCGATATTTTCCACTTACCCGATGAAAACCTCTCCTATACAAACACCCTGAAACACGAAATTAAAACCACTACAGACATTCCAATTCACACAAAAACTTACCGCTTTCCTGAGGTTCATAAAACCGAAGTGCGCAACCAAATAAATAATATGCTAAAACAAAATATAATTGAACCTTCCAATTCTCCCTGGTCCTCTCCTATATGGGTGGTACCTAAAAAATTAGACGCATCCAACATTCAGAAATGGAGAGTTGTGATTGACTATAGGAAGTTAAACGACGTGACTGTTGGTGACACTTACCCTATCCCACAGATAACCGAGATCCTCGACCAATTAGGTAAGAGTACTTATTTCTCCACATTGGATCTTGCATCTGGCTTTCATCAAATACTTTTAGACGAAAACGACAAACCTAAGACAGCATTTACAATTCCTGAAGGCCATTTCCAATTCCGTAGAATGCCGTTTGGTCTAAAAAATGCGCCATCAACCTTTCAAAGACTAATGAACTCTGCACTCTCCGGTATACAAGGAATGAGATGTTTTATTTATTTAGATGACGTCATTTGCTACTCTCACGACCTAAAAACGCATATACAAAATCTAGGACTTATTTTTCAAAGAATGAGAGACTTTAACTTGAAACTGCAGCCTGACAAATGTGAGTTCTTGCGCCACGAAGTCGCATACCTAGGACATGTCATCTCCGCCGATGGTGTTAGACCAAACCCCGAAAAAATTAAATCTGTTATCCAGTTCCCTATTCCACAAAGTCCTAAAGATATCAAATCATTCCTTGGCCTAGTATCCTATTACAGAAGATTTATTCCTGATTTTTCAAAAATAGCCAAACCTCTTACCAGCCTTTTAAAAAAGGACAAACCATTTATTTGGGAAAACCAACAGCAGTTAGCCTTAGAAACCCTAAAAAATAAACTTACTTCCGCCCCTGTCCTTTGCTACCCTGATTTTACAAAACCCTTCATCCTAACCACAGATGCCTCAAATTACGCTCTTGGAGCTGTACTATCCCAAGGGTCTTTAGGCCAAGAACGCCCCGTTGCTTACGCCTCTCGAACTTTGAATAAGAGCGAGAGTAACTATAGTACAACAGAGAAAGAGTTACTAGCGATATTGTATGGTTGTAAACAATTCAGACCGTATCTCTATGGTCAAACATTTCAAATTGTCACCGATCACAGACCTTTAAAATGGCTTTTTAATCACAGAGACCCATCAAGCAAACTACAAAGATGGAGGTTAAAACTCGAGGAATTTGACTACGAAATAATTTATCGAAAGGGCAAATTAAACTCTGCTGCTGATGCTTTATCCAGATACCCAGTAAATCCTATATACCCTGAAAATACTAATCCTCTTCCTGCTGAAGATGATCCTGGTTCTATGATGGCACAACCTACTGACTCAACGGACGGAAATGATCTAAACGATTGGACAACAATAACTTTTAGCCCAATAGATGAAAAAGACCTAGATTTTACACCACTAAATCCACCTACTCCCACTGAAAACCCTATTACTTATAAAGACCCTGACACGAACATAACTTTTGAACCTCAACCTTCAACCAGTTGGGAGTCAATACTCCAATCGACTAATCCTGAGCCACTTCAGAAAATACAAAACCCTAATCTCGATGCAATCAATCCACAACCTTCTACTAGCAACCAAATACCAATACCTATACAAGATGACAACCTTCAATCTACTCCTACCACTTCCACGACACCCATCGACGAAATGAATCAGAATACATCACCTGATGAAAGTTATAATGATTTCCTTAAATGTCCCTCGAAAACCTATAATACCCAAATATTTGAACACAACAATAGTGTGTTAAAAAGCAGTCACAAGCTGGTTATAATACCAACTTCATTAGACATGGATGAATCCATGCCTTATGTTCAAGATATTTTGTACAATTGTCCAGAACCTCGTCGTGCTGAGTTTTTGAACCAAGAGAAAACCTTATATACATGCTCACCGCTAGAAATAGATAATAAAATATACCTTTTACTTTATACAAAAGTCCACTTTTTTGATGATCACTCATATCCCGATATATTTAAATCTTTAAAATACTTACGAGACGAAATAATGATGACTTACGCAGCAGAAAATGATGTTAGTATTCCGATTTTAAAAACCCGTTTGATAAACATTCTTTTACTAAAATTTACAATATGCTAGGTTACTTATTTGATGATACTAATATTAGAATTCATATACATCATGATCAAATAATATATCCAGCACCGAGTGAAATACAAAAAATTCTTAAAGAGAATCATGATATTCCTATTGCCGGACATCTCGGTACTAATAGAATGCTTAGTCGCGTTAAAGAAATGTATTTCTGGAAGAACATGCGCAGCGACATTGAAACCTACATAAAAAAATGTTCCTCATGCCAAACCAATAAGGCTCTGCGAAAAATCAACCGTGCACCTATGGTAATAACGTCGACTTCAACATCCCCATTTGAAAGACTATCTATCGATATCGTGGGACCTCTCCCAGAATCAGGCACCGCTAAATTAAAATTTATTTTAACGATGCAGGACGATCTCACCAAATTTAGTTTAGCATACCCGATACGTAGTATAACCGCTGAAGAGACAAGCGAGTGTCTCGTACATTTTATATCATTATTTGGAATTCCGAAACATATACTGACAGATCAGGGAACGAATTTTACCGCTGATTTGTTTAAGAAAACCTGTGAACTATTTAAAATTAAGCAATTATTCTCATCACCCTATCATCCTCAGACCCAAGGTGCCTTGGAAAGGTCACACTCCACCCTGAAAGAATATTTAAAGTCATATATCAATGAAAACCAAGATAACTGGCCCCGTTACGTCTACACAGCAATACTAGCATACAACACAGCCATCCATTCTACTACACACTTTTCTCCATACGAATTGTTATTCGGCCATAAACCTCACATTCCATCCTCAGTTTATGAGCATTCCTCAACTGCTACTTACCCCGAATACATAAAAATGTTACAACACCGTATGAAGTTTACCCGTGATAAAGCATTTGAATTCATACAAAAATCTAAAGCAACATCTAAAGAATACTATGATGCACGTACACGACCCGTTCAATACAAAGTAGGAGATTATGTCTTACTGAAAAACCATCTTAGATTACGCAAAGCTCTTTCACCAATATGGAAGGGACCGTTTAAAGTTGTGAAAATTCACGGTAATCACACCTTATCACTATTAATTAATAGACGACATGTTAAACATCATTACGACGAAGTGAGACACGTAGATATCCAAGAAGAAACCCGACCTGAAACATAAAAACCACATATTTACAAATATATTATATACAACTTTTACAAATTTATTTTACTTAGTATTTAAAGCTATACTTACCTTTATTATTACTAGATACCTAATGGATACAATTTATTCTTCCTTACAGCATACTGGCTCATGCTTTCCAAGAGCATACTCGTCAAATCGACTCGAGTCCTGGCATATATTTTGATCGGATTGGCGAACTCAAGATCAATGTTGGGCACTTAGATCTTGTCACTCCTTACGATATATCGTATTTTGAACCGCATATTAAGAATATTAACTCTATTTTAGGCACAGTACGTTTTTTATGTAATCAAATTCAGATTGAAACAATACAAAATTTAGAATGTCATAATATTTTAGAACCATTGAGCGTGAGATACAATGATGTTGTTTCGGAGTATTCCTCCATCTCACACTTAATTAGCAGCAAACGATCTAAAAGAGCCTGGATAGGTGCTGTTGGGACATTGTCTAAGACCATATTCGGCACCTTAAATGAAGATGACGCTATCAGATACGATAACGCCATCCAAAATGTACAGGATAATGAGAAAAGACTAAGTTCATTAATAAAAGAAAATATTTTAGTTACAACATCTACCTTGTCAAAATATAATAGTACACTTTTTAAAATTAAACTTAACGAAGTTAGTCTTGCTGCAGCTGTCGACAATCTTTCCCTTAAAATTAAGAACATTACAAGCAACTCTATAGAAACAAATTACAAGGTAATTATTGATTCCATCTTAACGAACTTGGAAGCGTCTTTACTTACATTATCCTTCCAAATTGAAGATATAACTAATGCTATTCTGTTTGGTAGCCGCAATGTTTTACATCCGGCTATATTACCTCCAAAACAGATGTATGAGGAACTTGTCGACAACTACAGACATTTACCCTTAGATGTAAAATTACCTTTAAGTTTAGAATTAAGGAACATTTATAAACTAATGAATATATCTAGCATGGTGTGTTATAGTTTAAATGATAAAATAATATTTGTAGTAAGATTACCCTTAGTATCACCTAAGCAGTATGATTTATTTCATAATATAGCTTTGCCTACACCGCATGATAATGTAAAACCCTATACCTTTAGTCTCATTAGGCCTAGTAGTAAATTTACCGCAATGACCAGAGATAAATTAGAATATTGTAATCTCGACTCACTTACGGAATGCCTGGTAACCGATGCCAACCACTACGTCTGCAACGTGATGACCGTTTTCCCGACAAATGCACACCGCAGTTGTGAAAGTGAATTAATGACAAAAACTATCAGTGTTTTACCAGTTCAGTGTCAAACCGATTTTATGAGTGGAGTACTCGACCTGTGGAAACCGATTTCCGACAATAATTGGATCTATGTTCAATCTGAAAATAATAAAGTGTATTTGGACTGTATTAAAAAGGAAATTAAAGAAATAGATATAGTTGGTACAGGGATTCTGAAAGTACCCCAAAATTGTGTAGCATCCTGTAAAAACACAAAACTTATACCTAGATATTCCGATATACAGTTAAATGTTACAGTTTTTCATCCTAATTTTAATATAGTTAAGGACCCTTGTTGTATTCTAAATAATACTGTAAGAGTTAGTAATGAGTCCCCTATTAAATTAGAAAACATTGATTTAGATATTCTTACTTCAGATACTAGTAACACATTAGAAAACATTGATTTAGATATTCTTACTTCAGATACTAGTAACACTTTTAAATTTATATCAAAGGAAGCAGACAAAATTTTAAACCAGCAGCCAATAAAGATATTCTTACTTCAGATACTAGTAACACTTTTAAATTTATATCAAAGGAAGCAGACAAAATTTTAAACCAGCAGCCAATAATAAAATACGGAACCCATTACTCAATTGTTTTAATTATAATAATTGTCATTTTATGTACTTACCTTATATTTAAGATGTTTTTGTGTATTAAAGCGCACCGTCTGTCCTATCACTTTCCTAGATCTCATCATTCACCTCAAAACCAAAATGTCTTACCTGACCCAGCAATACCACTAAACACTATTTCTGACTCCAATAGTAATGATTCTAAACGGGTAGTAGTAACTCCCAGTAAACTCGATTCGAACTTAGATGAATTGCCTTCTCCTAGTATCAGAATTCGTATTTAAAGATTACTCTTCTAAACTTCAGCAACTTTAGCCCCTGAAGTTTATTCTACCCCGGGGAGGTGTTATAGCCGTGGTCTGTAAGCCTTATCCTCCTGTCAGCCCTTTTCCTACCTATCAGCATTTCCTTTGTCTAGCAGCTCCAGTTGCATTCCCATTCCAGTCAGTCTCCATCCCAAGTCCAACCGCGCTAGACGTGTGCATTAAAAATCTAAAATAGTTTTTTTTAAAAAGACATTTTCCTTGTGGCTCTTAACAGTTCGCGTTCTTTAGTTATAAATAGTGTAGGTACCTAACACGACTTTCTTTTATATATATTATAGTCTAGCTGACACGTACCCACTTCGTTGAGCATGGAAACCGTGTAAACCTTCGCGGGACGAACGAATATTTCAAGACCAAAAATAGCCGAGTCAGCTGATCTCGAGTTTTAGCGAGACTAATGAACAGCAACATTGATTTTTATAAAGCCTATGTTACTCAGTGATAATGTAGCTTTCTAATGAAAAAAGAATTTGATGAAAATCGGTCCAGTACTTTTTGAGTTAAGTCGTTACATACAAAAATACAAATCATTCCTCTTTATAATATTATTAATATAGATGTATATATAATATAGATCACTAAAAGGAAACACACACACATCAACAGCCAGTGTGAGAGAAGGAAAACTCGAAACAAAACCCTGTACCAACCCGTCTAGCCAGCGTGGTACCAGTAGGCTTAACTTCCTTCAATAATGTATTGGAGAGGCCTATGTCCAGCAGTGGACAGTAAAAGGCTGAAACGACGACGACGAATATAGATGTATAGATTACACCTACTAACATAAGCTAAGCCGGTGAATGCTCCGGTCAAAAACAGTCGCTCCAGTCGATTCGGAGATCATTAGTTTGATGACGATGATGATGATGAAAAGAAGCCTATGTTAATCCTCATAACTTTAGCTATCTACCAGTGAATGTCTCGTCAATATCCCTCCGGCCTTTTCAGAGATTAGCCGGAACAAACAGACATGCGGACAGACAGACAGACAATTTTTTTTAAAATTGCATTTTCGTTTTCACTATCCTTCATATGCATTTAGTAAACATTGCTAATTGAAAGTTACAAACAGACACTTCAATATAATTAATTATATTTGTATAGATGATATAAATATATTTGTATAGATGTGTCTGATGTTGTCAGTTAACATATTATCTAACCTACTCATTTTTTTCTCTTCTTTGACAACATGGGATACGCATTTAGACCATTACAATAAAGCAGTGATTACCAATTAATAAATAATTATTATGAGTAATAATGTATTTATTTAAATAAAAATCAATAATTTAGTATTTAATTGGCACACCATTATTATGATTATTAACATAAATCGCGATTGTTTATCGATTTTTGTGTGCATCACTACACTAATAAATGTGGTATCATTATTTTACAAAATGACATTAGCTAATGTCAAATGTGGAATCTAATTAAAATTCCGAGTATAGTTGTCGTATATATGTATAGCGGACTTGGAAAACTTCGATAGCGCGATGCAGGATTGTGGCGCTAGTAGTACCGCCACACGGTCTCTACTTATAACATACCATGTATGTAGGTATCGAGCAGGAAAACACATGTGACTGTGACGGGCGAGGCCATGCCGTGAAGCACAGTCCCCTGTCTCCAAGACACCGCTCAGCTGTGATGTTTGTTTCAAGACGCTTACATATAAGTGTTTATGTAATTTGCTAAACGAATTTTTCACAAAAGAAATATTTAAGAATGTTGAGTTGAGACATTATTATCTATACTAATATTATAAAGCGGAAGAGTTTGTCTGTTTGTTTAAACGCGCTAATATCAGGAACTACTGGTCCGATTTGAATAATTTTTTTTGTTATATTGTCCATTTATAGAGAAAGGCTTTAGGATATATAACATTACCAATAGGAGCGAAGCGTCAGGGAGAAATGTTGCAAAAACGGGGAAAATTCTTCACATTTGGGGAATTTCATTGCGTGCGCTGTATGTTTAAACGGCTTAAGTCACTCAAAAACCACGCGAACGAAGTCGCGGGAACAGCTAGTTTCATATAAGTGAGAAACCATATAGCTGCCATATTTGTCAAAAGAAGTTTAAACAAAAGTGTGATTTGAATAACCACAGAACATTTCATATACGAGAAAAACCTGCTGTGATATATTTTGTCAAAAGTAGTTCACACGTAAGCAGATATTGAAAATACACACAAGAATAATTAATACAGGAGAAAAACCATATTGCTGCAATATTTGTCAAAAGAAATTTTCACGTAAAGAGAATTTGAATACACATACAAGAATTCATACAGGAGAAAAACCATATTGCTGAAATATTTGTCAAAAGAAATGAGCATTGTCCAAAAAAAATCACGTGTACTTTGTATTTTTGTTTTTCGATGAAATAGGGTATTTTAAGAATATAAATTCGATATTTTTGAAATTCATTGGATAGTTTTTTTTAAATATTTTTTTTAATTTTCGGGTCTATGATGTCATTATCGGCCGGCAAGACGCATTGAATACATTTTTTTTAAATAAGGCATTGTCATGCATCATAAAAAAATTACATCATGGTGTTAAGAGCGCGCAATCAAATTTCATCAAGTCGAAATCGCTGCGAGAGACGATATCGACTCACACAGACGCATAACAACACGCATGTGTGGGTTAACGCTAGGTCGAGCGTACGTAGCGCGCGCGAGTAATATTGGTAGTTTGATCCTAATGAATTTTAATATTACCTACCATTTCAATACTTCTATAAAATTAAATGGTATTACAGTTATAAAATACAAATTATACATACTCGACATGCTAGTAATCGCCCGCGGCTCAGTCCGCGTTACTGTCTAACCGTCGGGAATAACTTTCGCGATGATTGTGTGAAAAGAGTTTCATGGTGGTTGGTCAGTAGATGAGACGTGAAGAAAGTAACAAACAAACACACGAACAAACAAACAAACTTTCACATTTATAATTTAGGATAAGTAAGTAATGAGAATAAAAAAATCAACAACCTAATTTTAATAAAAATATACCAAGTTATTTATTTTTCATCTTTGATGTCCAGAAATGTTTGTCCCTAAATATTTTACTGACCCACTTCCGACTACCCACTAAAATGTACTAAAATACCAATTTTTAGTGGGTAGTCGGGATGGACATGCTTTTTTCAGTGACAAAAATGTTGTCACTATACTAACTAGCATTTTGCAACCGTCTGATTATTGAATGAAAATGAAATAAAATTAAAGATTATTTGGATAAAATGTACATTATGGTCGGTTGAGTTGGCGGCTGCAATTTTTATGGCGAATAGAGCTATATGTAAGGAGTCATTAACCAAAATTTAAACTTGCGGAAACTCGTAGTTTTTTAGTTATTGAAAAAATAAAATTCGTATTTTTGTATGAATATTCGACTACTTTTGACGTAATTCTGCCCGATTATCTAGTTAAGAAAAATAGGTGATTGAACTAGAATAAAAATGGCTTTTGGCGCTATATAAAAAAAAACTGTCAAAATTACGTCAAAAGTAGTCGAATATTCATACAAAAATACGAATTTTATTTTTTCAAAAACTAAAAAACTAGGAGTTGCCGCAACTTTTAATTTTGGTTAGTGACTCCTTACATATAGCTCTATTCGCCATAAAATTTGCAGCCGCCAACACGACCGACCGTAATGTACATTTTTTCCGGCATAACATGTATCTCACAAGTTTTTACTGTAGAAGAACTAAGTAGCGAGACTTGGCAATTTTTACAAGATATGTTTTTGATGGGATCTCAGTTCTTTTTGTAGAAGATTTACTAAACGCGTGTTTTTGTCAAAAGGGCAAATACAGCTTTGTAATCCTATACATTTAAATGACATTACAAAGTTAATTATGCAGTTAGTCTAGATAATTCTACAGAAATATTTTTTTAGGTTTTTCCCTTATTTATACACTAAACACTACTTGTATTCCAAATGTGAAGCTTCTATGTCTGCTAGAAGTGCCTAATACTTTTGATGATCGGTCAGTGAGTGATTGAGTCAGTGACAAAAGTAAGGAGTTTGACAAGTTATAATTATGTAACTTCTGTTTCAAATTGAATTACATTTGAAATATACTGTGTTTGTACAATGCTTTCCTAGTAACTAAAAATGAAGGCTTCTTTTAATCCACAACAAAGTTATAGGGAGTTGAAAATGGCCTAAACTGCTACGAGAAATTGATGGTACGGCCGTGCTCAAGTTGACAGAAGCACTGCCGTGCCCCCAGATACTCGGTTATATTGATGACAGTTACATTAAAGCAGACATACACTCAGGGGCTGATGATGATTAGTATAATTTTTAAATAATATATGAACCACACCATCTTTTAACTAAAAAAAACCGCATCAAAATTTGTCAATCATTTAGGAACTGCGATATAACAAACAGACATACAGGGGCTGATGATGATTAGTATTATTTTTCAATATATAAACCACATCAGCTTTCAACTAAAGAAATTAACATAAAAATTTTTTGATTAATTTAGGGGCTGTGATATTACAGACAGACATACAGGGGCTGATGATGATTAGTATAATTTTTAAATATACAAATCACATCAGCTCTCAACAAAAGAAATTGACATCAAAATCTTTTGATTAATTTAGGGGCTGTGATATTACAGACTGACACACAGGGGCTGATGATGATTAGTATAATTTTTAAATATATAAATCACACCAGCTTTCTGCTTAAGAAAACCGCATCAAAATCTGTGATGCATTTAGGAGCTACGATATGAGAAACAGACACACAGGGGCTGATGATGATTATTATATAAATTTTAAATTTTATAAATAAACTCTGAACAAATTACACACCTTTTTTGTGGTAACCTCTTAATATTTTTTTTTCTATATAAATATTATGAACTTTGTAATCGACATAATATAATCTCTGTAAATTTCCCCCATTTCTCATAAAAATATTAATGCTCGTCAAAGCGTCAATTCTGCGTAGTCGCACTATAAGTCCATGAGCGGACCAGGTCGGTGAACCTTTATACTTTGATGGTCCCGCGCAGAGCGACACAACCTCCCCTCACGAATTCTCAGCGGGTACTAAATAGATCGCGATTTACACGACGCGTGCGCTTGGTTGAAAACAAGTAATTTTAAAAAAATTGAATAATGGGATAAACATCGTTTTTTAATTAAATAAAAAATAGTGTCAACTTACCAATAGTATGATTATCAATTATAAAAATAATATCATCGAAGAAATTTAGTTTTTCCAGTAGAAATACAGCACTGAAAAACGTAAATTATGTCATTTTTAAAAGATTTTTTATGCAGTTAACAATACATATATTTTTAATTTTTTATCAATATTTCATTGAAGGACTTTATAATCTTTTTTATAAAAATAGAAATTAAACTATATTAACACGATTTAATTGTTATTTTCTTTATCAAAGTGAGCTAAAATCGGCATTTTTGCGATTCGGCGTTCCGAAATCTTTAAATTTATTCAAATGTACTACTTAAAACTTTAATTTTATAAAATGATGTCCAAAATAAAGAGTTTATCTTCATATATTTCTAATTGTTTTATTTAATTTAGTTATTTTATGCGTGTGAGGGGCAGTCAAAAACACCGAAAAACTGAAACTTCGTCGTAAATTGAATGCACGCTCTTAAATGTCATAATAAATACTAACCTCAAGTCCCTGCGTCTCCTCGTGTTTATTTATATTTGTTTAGTAAATTTTCGTTCCTATTTGTAATGGCTGGTTCGCCAAATGCAATTTCTCTTATTTATGTGAAAGCTCATTCGAAAATCTTACCAAAAGGTCAAAATTTAATTATATTTTTGACATTGCAATTATCCGCATAAAATTTTCCAGAAAACATTAAAAAAAAACATCAGACTGGAATGGTTTTGAAACGTTACATCAGGACGATTTGTTTTTTCGTTTTTCAAGTTAACTACAATCAAGGAATTTAAGTGTGTGTGTATGCTTGGTTGTGTATGTATGTGCGTGTGTTATCTACATTGGAGGCGCATATACACACTAAATTATTGTCACTTATTTATTTTACACCTTGTATAGTATTTCTATTGCGATTTCGCTTATTTTTATTTGTATGAAGTAGGACAACGAATATAATTATTTATTACAATTGTTTTATTTCGAAAGAAATCAAAATAATACAACTAATTACGATCATTTTAATACGACAAATTATGATTAATTTCTGTTTGTTGAGTAAGTTTAAAATTATGAACCCGTGGGCAATCTTTTGTTTTCCAAGGAAAAAATATTCTGTTAGTAATTTCTTGTTCTAATCTACGTTTGTGCCAAGTTTCATTTAAAAAAGCAGTTTACCGTTGAATTAAACAGTTACGAAATACCGTCAAATTGTTTTTGAATATCCCACGGGAACCCTTTCCTTATTAAGGATAATAATAACCTATCAGAGAACCCTTTAGGTCCTAAGCTACCAGCCTGCCAAATTTAATGTTATTCTATACAGTGGTTTCAGCGTGATGAGTTATCAAACTCATTTATACGGATAGACGGATAGACGGTCATACATTTTTCGTGACATGACATGACGCCTCTTAAGATTGATTGTAACGAATAAAAACTTGTTTAAAAAGTTATTTATTCTTTTAATTTATTTCTTCCACTCCTAAAGAATTTTCGTGTTTCATGACGTTAAGTACAGGAAATAAACGTTCTAATAACAGAACATTTCTCCAGGTATCGGACAAGACCTGGAACAAGAAAACACAAATGGCTGCGACGGACCAGGCCATGCCAGTGAAGCACAGTGCTCTGTCTCCAAAATACCGGTCAGCTGTGATGTTTGTTTAAAGACGTTCACAAACAAGAGCAGATCCTTCATAAAACACGTACTATTTCATATGACTGAGAAATCATATAGCTGCCATATTTGTCAAAAGAAATTTAAACAGAAGTGTGATTTGACTAAACACACAAGAATTCATATAGGAGAGAGACCATATTGCTGCAATATTTGTCAAAAGAAGTTTACACTAAAGCTTGTTTTGACTAGACACACACGAATTCATACAGGAGAAAAACAATATTGCTGTAATATTTGTCAAAAGAAGTTTACATACAAGGGGGATTTGACTAAACACACAAGAATTCATACAGGAGAGAGACCATATTGCTGCAATATTTGCCAAAAGAAATTTGCACGTAAGGAATCTTTGACTACACACACAAGAATTCATACTGGAGAAACACCATATTGCTGCAATATTTGTCAAAAGAAGTTTACACAAAAGGGGGGTTTGACTAAACACACAAGAATTCATACAGGAGAAAGACCATATTGCTGCAATATTTGTCAAAAGAAGTTTACACTAAAGATTGTTTTGACGAGACACACACGAATTCATGAAGGAGAAAAACCATATTGCTGTAATATTTGTCAAAAGAAATTTGCATACAAGGGGGATTTGACTAAACACACAAGAACTCATACAGGAGAAAAACCATATTGCTGCAATATTTGTCAAAAGAAGTTTACACTAAAGCATGTTTTGACTAGACACACAAGAATTCATGAAGGAGAAAAACCATATTGCTGTAATATTTGTCAAAAGAAATTTTCACGTAAAGAGAATTTGACTAAACACACAAGAATTCATACAGGAGAAAGACCATATTGCTGTAATATTTGTCAAAAGAAATTTGCACATAAGGAATCTTTGAATGTACACACAAGAATTCATATAGGAGAAAAACCATTTTGCAGAATTTTTTCTCAATAGATAATTTAGTAATTACATGACCTCATGCTGGTGTGCTGAAGTATAACGTACTATAGACGGACACGACGCTTATAAGTTCGGAAACATTTCATTTGCACTCATAGAACCTCACCTTTTTTGAAGTCGGTTTTAAAACACAACATTTACTTTACAGTCGGTATTGTAATAATGTTTCAGGCTCGTATAAAACAATCTCAAACCCAACCTCACTTGATACTTGAATACCAAAAATTCATACTTTATAATTTAACGAAAGTAGAATTATATTTTACACAACTTTAATCCCGTTTATCCCCAAAAGCCACCATTCTTATATTGTTACATAATATTTTCTTACCACAGGGCATGTTTAAAGGTTAAAATAAAAATAAAAATCGTCCAATTGAAAAAATTAAAGTTTAATATTTAAAATAAAAAAAAATGTATTATTATAATATTATAGTATATTTAATATATAATATTTAAAATTCATATTATATGGTATTAGCATTATATTACGTTTAGTTTAATTTTATTTCTTTTACTCTTTTACAGTATTTCTCTCATCGTTTTGCAGCACCTTTTCGTTTTTTTTGTCTCTGCATCACCCTATGGTTGATTGGTAGAGAATAACTCTCGGCATTAAGTCCGCCATTGTACGTTGTGCAAAAAGTGTAAATAAATAATATTAACTTTCGGTTTACTGTGGGAAAAAAACTTTTTTTTTCTCATTTCAATTTATTTTTTAGAACTTTTATATTATTATTTATTCCATTTGATTACCCTCCCTCATTAACAGCTTTCGAAAAATCAGCATTTCAAATTGTTATGATTGCCCATAAATTCGTAACCAGGCATAAAAAAAGAAAATAAGACTGTTCATTTATTCAGGTCCTATGAAAGTGCAAATTATCCAATTATGAACAAAATCCATAAACTGACTTTATTTTTCTCTTGTCCACTTGGCGTGAAATGCCCCCACTGCAACCCAAACTTCACAATTGGCCATCATATCACCTGTGTGGGAGCATGCGCTAACAAACGTTCACGGGCTCTGGCTCTAATAGTGGCAGAACTCAACTAAGCTTTACTTTGGCAACTGATACTGAGAAACTTACAAGCTGGAAAAAAAGATACACGCTATTCAAAAGACGGCCTTTTAGGCTCGTGGATACGGAATGGTTGGGGAATCAATCTTGATTTTCAGGTTTCCGTACCTTAAGGGTAAAAATGGGACCCTGTTACTAAGATTCAATTGTCTGTCTTGTCGCCAGCCTAGTAAGCCTAATAATTAAGTTTAAGTAAAAGCGACGGAGTGATCTGTGAGCGAGAGGGAAATAATATAAGAGGGAGTAATGTGTTAAATGTTGTACACATTCATCTTGTCACATGGTGATGATTTGATGATGTAGGGGCAAGATTAGAACTCAGTAATAAACATATAAATAAATAATGAAATGGGCCATCCGTATAGAGTTTGGACTCACTTGATGCATCTTGATGAGTCGGTAATATACAGTGGTATCAGCGTGATGAGTTATCAAACTCACTCATACGGATAGACATAATATAGTGAGTCAAACAGGTTTTTTAATAACGTTATTTTTACGTTCTCTGGCCCTTGGAGACCCACTATTTCGATTTTCACTTAAATATCTTTAATGATGTAGGTACATTAAAGATATTTAAGTGACCCCTCTCAAGAATTGTATGTACAATGTTGTATAGACAAGGAATAAAAACTCGTTTTTAAAAAGATTTTATTCTTTTAATTTATTCCTTCCCCTCCTAAAGTATTATCGTTTTTATATAGTTCCCTACATGATTTTTAATAACGCTAAGTACGGGAAATAAACATTCTAACAACAGAACATTTCTCCAGGTATCGGACAAGACGTGGAACAAGAAAACACAAATGGCTGCGACGGACCAGGCCATGCCAGTGAAGCACAGTCCTCTGTCTCCAAGACACCGGTCAGCTGTGATGTTTGTTTGAAGACGTTCACAAACAAGAGCAGTTCCTTCATAAAACACGTACTATTTCATATAACTGAGAAATTATATAGCTGCAATATTTGTCAAAAGAAGTTTACACTAAAGTCTTCTTTGAATGTACACACAAGAATGCATGAAGGAGAAAAACCATATTGCTGTAATATTTGTCAAAAGAAGTTTACATACAAGGTGTATTTGACTAAACACACACGAAGTCATACAGGAGAAAAACCACATTGTTGCAATATTTGTCAAAAAAAGTTTACACAACTGTCTGCTTTGAATATACACACAAGAATTCATACAGGAGAAAAACCATATTGCTGTAATATTTGTCAAAAGAAGTTTACGCAAAAGACCGATTTGACTAAACACACACGAAGTCATACAGGAGAAAAGCCATATTGCTGCAATATTTGTCAAAAGAAGTTTACGCAAAAGACCGATTTGACTAAACACACACGAAGTCATACTGGAGAAAAGCCATATTGCTGCAATATTTGTCAAAAGAAGTTTACGCAAAAGACCTATTTGACTCAACACACAAGAATCCATACAGGAGAAAAACCATATTGCTGCAATATTTGTCAAAAGAAGTTTAAACAAAAGTCTTCTTTGAATGTACACACAAGAATTCATATAGGAGAAAAACCACATTGCTGCAATTGATTTTTATTTAAATAAATACACTATTATTCATAATAATTATTTATTAATTGGTAATCACTGCTTTATTGTAATGGTCTAAATGCGTATCCCATGTGGTTAAAGAAGAGGAAAAAATGAGTAGGTTAGATAATATGTTAATTGACAACATCAGACACATCTATACAAATAAGGGCCGATTTTTCAATCGTCAGATAACTTTTATGTAAGGAATAAATATGTGACTTTGACAGATTTTGTATGCAACAAATGTCAAAGTCACATGTTTATTCAACAGATAAAAGTTATCTGACGATTGAAAAATCGGCCCTTAATTATATTGAAGTGTCAGTTTGTAACTTTCAATTAGCAATGTTTTACTAAATGCATATGAAGGATACTGAAAACGACAATGCAGTTTTAAAAAAAATTGTCTGTCTGTCTGTCCGCATGTCTGTTTGTCCCGGCTAATCTCTGAAACGGCTGGAGGGATATTGACGAGACTTTCACTGGTAGATAGCTAAAGTTATGAGGATTAACATAGGCTACTTTTCATCATCATCATCGTCATCAAACTAATGATCTCCGAATCGACTGGACCGACTGTTTTTGACCTGAGCATTATGGCTCCGGTCAAATACCGGCTTAGCTTATGTTAGTAGGTGTAATCTATACATCTACATTAATAATATTATAAAGAGGAATGATTTGTATTTTTGTATTTAACGACTTAACTCAAAAATACTGGACCGATTTTAATCAAATTCTTTTTTCATTAGAAAGCTACATTATCACTGAGTAACATAGGCTTTATAAAAATCAATGTTGCTGTTCATTAGTCTCGCTAAAACTCGAGATCAGCTGTCTCGGCTATTTTTGGTCTTGAAATATTCGATCGTCCCGCGAAGGTTAACACGGTTTCCATGCTCAACGAAGTGGGCACGGGTCAGCTAGACTATAATATATATAAAAGAAAGTCGTGTTAGGTACCTACACTATTTATAACTAAAGAACGCGAACGTTAGTTTGTTTTAGTCATAAACTATTTTTATGCTCAACGAAGTGGGCACGGGTCAGCTAGTTTATAACAGACAGAACATGTTACAGAAATTGACAGCGATAGCGATGACGGCGACAATTTATTAAATAAAATATTACCAAAATACATATATTTGTTTTATTTCTCTTTTTTTAGATATACTACTATAAACGAGAGGTATCGATCCCGAAATATTCCATTTCCGTATCGAATAATTTCGCACGTCACTATTTTGTACTTGTCATAACGTTGCAACACTGAATGTGTCAAATCTGGAATCGAATTAAAATTCCGACTATAGTATCATACAAGTGATTGCAAGAAAAAAAAGATGATTATCACGACCTGGGAACTGAACGAGGCTAAATTGACAAAATATACCAATGTCTCATCGTACAAAGTATACCAAGGTGTCAAGTGGCAGTATGGGCCATCATCATCAATTGAGAACCATACGTTACCGAGTGGTAATCAAGGTGTCAAATGGCAGTATGGGCCATCATCATCAAATGAGAACCAAACGTCACCGAGTGGTAAGTCAAATGGCAGTATGGGCCATCATCATCAAATGAGAATCATACGTTACCGAGTGGTAACCAAGGTGTCAAATGGCAGTATGGGCCATCATCATCAAATGAGAACCATACGTTACCGAGTGGTAACCAAGGTGTCAAATGGCAGTATGGGCCATCATCATCAAATGAGAACCATACGTTACCGAGTGGTAACCAAGGTGTCAAATGGCAGTATGGGCCATCATCATCAAATGAAAACCATACGTTACCGAGTGGTAATCAAGGTGTCAAATGGCAGTATAGGCCATCATCATCAAATGAGAACCATACGTTACCGAGTAGTAACCAAGTTGTCAAATGGCACTATGGGCCATCATCCTCAAATGAGAACCATACGTTACCGAGTGGTAACCAAGGTGTCAAATGGCAGTATGGGCCATCATCATCAAATGAGAACCATACATTACTGAGGGTTAACTAAGTTGTTTAAAGGCAGTATGAGCCTTCAGTATCAAATGATAATCATATGTTTACTGGGTGGTAACAAAGTTGTCCAAAAGCAGTATGAGCATTCAGTCTCAAATGAAAATCATACGTTACTGAGGGGTAACCAAGTTGTTTTAATGCAGTATGAGCCTTTAGTATCAAATGAAAATCACGTTACTGAGTGGTAACTAACTTGTTTAAAGGCAGTATGAGTCAGTATCAAATAAAAATCATATGTTTACTGGGTGGTAACAAAGTTGTCTAAAGACAGTATGGGCTTTCATTCTCCAATGAAAACCATAATATGGTACCGAGACGTAACAGAGTCGTTTTAAGGTAGGATGAGAATTCATCATAAAATATTATTATACAATTAATACACCAGCAAAGAGAGACAATCCTATATTGAAACAAGCATTGGAAATTGTTTAAGATGGCATGGTACTGTTATAGATACTAGTAAACCTGTTCGTGGCAGGAATTAAAATTGTTAAATTTTATGTAATCAATATCTAATTAGATATGTGTGTCATCTGTATGACTACTAGCAAACAGTTAGTATCATGAAATCGTTATGTCACTGATCTCTGTGAAGCTTTACATTATAGAAGTGTAACTAAATCGGTTACAATGGATATACAAAAGGATATACAATGTATTATATAATGTACAAGGTATATTCTGTATCTGTGTCTTTATTTGTCATACATTACTGGATAGTAACAGACTTTGTTACTAACAAGAAGTAGGTATGGGCCTTAAATGTTTAATATAATATTCCATATGTTGGAATTTAAAAGCTAGTAAATAAGCTAATATTATATTATATTATCAAATTATATTACTTTTGGGCTTAAAATTTTTAAACTAAGATTTTAAAAGCGTTTGATCATTGATGTAAATATTATATTCATAGATGGTCTTTCACCAAATCATTTAAAAAGAAAGGGAAAGGGAAAAGTTATTCGGTTAAATCTGAATATGCATTTTGACTAGTTTTGATTCTTGTACTTTTCTATCTTATAACTGTAGCTTAGAGTTATTAAAATATACTTCTGAATAAGGAAGGGATGTAGTGTTTGTCTAAATGGTGATCTCTTTATCGTGGACAATATAAGTACTATAGTTGGTGGGGGGCTGCCCCACTCAATGAGACGTACTAGAATTGTTGACGGTAGACGGAGCCCGCCTTTCGTATAATTTAGTGCACACTACAGGTAGTATAATCGTGTCTCAAAGTTATAGTTGCATTCTTTACACACTGTATATTAATAAAAAGGCCGGATATCCGGCGCTCCGGCCTAGTAGCTTGCCGAATATCCGGTATCCGGCCAAACTACTATCCGTTTCATCTCTAATCGAGAGGCATATAATATGCGAGGGAGTAATGGCTATGGAGGATGAGTAGTGTTAAATGTTGTTTGACATGGTGATGATCTGATGATGTAGGGGAAAGATTAGAACTCAGTAATAAACATATAAATAAATAATGAAATGGGCCATCACCATAGTTTGGGCTCGCTTGATGCATCTTGATGAGTCGGTACTATACAGTGGTATCAGCGTGATGAGTTATTAAACTCACTCATACGGATAGACACAATATAGTCAGTCAAACAGGCTTTTCTTAATAACGTTATTTTTAGGTTCTTTGGCCCTTTGAGACACACTATTTCGATTTTCACTTAAATATTTTTAATGATGTAGTGTACCTACAGATATTTAAGTGGCCCCTCTCAAGATAGGTATGTACAATGTTGTATAGACAAGGAATAAAAACTCGTTTTTAAAAGGATTTTATTCTTTTAATTTATTCCTTCCCGTTCCCGATCGTTTTTATAAAGTTCCCTACATGATTTTTAATAACGTTAAGTACGGGAAATAAACATTCTAACAACAGAACATTTCTCCAGGTATCGGACAAGACCTGGAACAAGAAAACACAAATGGCTGCGACGGACCAGGCCACGCCAGTGAAGCACAGACCTCTGTCTCCAAGACACCGGTCAGCTGTGATATTTGTTTGAAGACGTTTACAAACAAGAGCAGTTCCTTCATAAAACACGTACTATTTCATATAACTGAGAAATCATATAGCTGCCATAGTTGTCAAAAGAAATTTAAACAAAAGTGTAATTTGAATAACCACTCAAGAATTCATGAAGGAGAAAAACCATATTGCTGCAATATTTGTCAAAAGAAGTTTACACTAAAGTCTTCTTTGAATGTACACACAAGAATTCATACAGGAGAAAAACCATATTGCTGTAATATTTGTCAAAAGAAATTTTCACGTAAAGAGAATTTGAATACACACACAAGAATCCATACAGGAGAAAAACCATATTGCTGTAATATTTGTCAAAATAAATTTAAACAAAAGAGTGATTTGAACAAACACTCAAGAATTCATACAGGAGAAAGACCATATTGCTGTAATATTTGTCAAAAGAAATTTGCACATAAGGAATCTTTGACTAAACACACAAGAATTCATACAGGAGAAAAACCATATTGCTGCAATATTTGTCAAAAGAAGTTTACACGAAAGGCGAATTTGACTAATCACACACGAATTCATAGAGGAGAAAAACCATATTGCTGCAATATTTGTCAAAAGAAATTTGCACATAAGGAATCTTTAACTAAACACACAAGAATTCATACAGGAGAAAAACCATATTGCTGCAATATTTGTCTAAAGAAATTTTCACGTAAAGAGAATTTAAATACACACACAAGAATCCATACAGGAGAAAAACCATATTGTTGCAATATTTGTCAAAAGAAATTTGCACATAAGGAATCTTTGATTACACACACAAGAATCCATACTGGAGAAAAACTATAATGCTGTAATATTTGTCAAAAGAAGTTTACATACAAGGGGGATTTGACTCAACACACACGAATTCATACAGGAGAAAAACCATATTGCTGCAATATTTGTCAAAAGAAATTTGCACATAAGGAATCTTTGACTAAACACACAAGAATTCATACAGGAGAAAAACCATATTGCTGCAATATTTGTGAAAAGAAATTTTCACGTAAAGAGAATTTGAATACACACACAAGAATCCACACAGGAGAAAAACCATATTGTTGCAATATTTGTCAAAAGAAATTTGCACATAAGGAATCTTTGATTACACACACAAGAATTCATACAGGAGAAAGACCATATTGCTGTAACATTTGGGCCTACTTTTGCAATAGGGAACCAATCCACACACTGATAGTTTTGAGGAAAAGCTATTTTTGTTTAAATTTTGTATAGAAAAAAAAGTGTTGTTATTTTGGTAATAACAATACTTTTTTTTCTATACAAAATAGCTTTTTCTCAAAACTATCAGTGTGTGGATTGGTTCCCTATTGCAAAAGTAGGTCCATTTGTCAAAGGAAGTTTAACCAAAAGGGGGATTTGACTAAACACACAAGAATTCATACAGGAGAAAAGCCATATTGCTGCAATATTTGTCAAAAGAAGTTTTCACGTAAAGAGAATTTGAATACACACACAAGAATCCACACAGGAGAAAAACCATATTGTTGCAATATTTGTCAAAAGAAATTTGCACATAAGGAATCTTTGATTACACACACAAGAATTCATACAGGAGAAAGACCATATTGCTGTAACATTTGGGCCTACTTTTGCAATAGGGAACCAATCCACACACTGATAGTTTTGAGGAAAAGCTATTTTTGTTTAAATTTTGTATAGAAAAAAAAGTGTTGTTATTTTGGTAATAACTATACTTTTTTTTCTATACAAAATTTAAACAAAAATAGCTTTTTCTCAAAACTATCAGTGTGTGGATTGGTTCCCTATTGCAAAAGTAGGTCCATTTGTCAAAGGAAGTTTAACCAAAAGGGGGATTTGACTAAACACACAAGAATTCATACAGGAGAAAAGCCATATTGCTGCAATATTTGTCAAAAGAAGTTTACGCAAAAGAACACTTTGACTAAACACACAAGAATTCATATAGGAGAAAAACCATTTTGCTATATGAATTCTTGTGTGTTTAGCATGCGCTAACAAACGTTCACGGGCTCTGGCTCTAATAGTGGCAGAACTCAACCAAGATTTACTTTGGCAACTGACACTGACAAACTTACAAGCTGGAAAAAAAGATACATGCTATTCAAAAGACGGCCTTTTAGGCTCGTGGATTCGGTGGTGGATCCGCAATGGTTGGGTTATCTTGATTTTCAGGTTTTCGTACCTTAAGGGTAAAAATGGGACCCTGTTACTAAGATTCGATTGTCTGTCTTGTCGCCAGCCTGTATATGTATAAATAATTAAGTTTAAGTAAAAGCGACGGAGTGATCTGTGAGCGAGAGGGAAATAATATAAGAGGGAGTAATGTGTTAAATGTTGTTTGACATGGTGATGATCTGATGATGTAGGGGCAAGATTAGAACTCAGTAATAAACATATAAATAAATAATGAAATGGGCCATTCGCATAGAGTTTGGGCTCACTTGATGCATCTTGATGAGTCGGTAATATACAGTGGTATCAGCGTGTTGAGTTATCAAACTCACTCATACGGATATACATAATATAGTCAGACAAACAGGTTTTTTTAACAACGTTATTTTTACGTTCTCTGGCCCTTGGAGACCCACTATTTCGATTTTTACTTAAATATCTTTAATGATGTACATTAAAGATATTTAAGTGACCCCTCTCAAGATTGGTTGTATGTACAATGTTGTATAGACAAGGAATAAAAACTCGTTTTTAAAAAGATTTTATTCGTTTAATTTATTCCTTCCCCTCCAAAAGTATTATCGTTGTTAAAAAGTTCCCTACATGAGTTTTAATAACGTTAAGTACAGGAAATAAACATTCTAACAACAGAACATTTCTCCAGGTATCGGACAAGACCTGGCACAAGAAAACACAAATGGCTGCGACGGACCAGGCCACGCTAGTGAAGCACAGTCCTCTGTCTCCAAGACACCGGTCAGCTGTGATGTTTGTTTTAAGACGTTTACAAACAAGAGCAGATTAGTACAGCACATCTCGACTCATTCGAGCGAGAAACCATACAAGTGTGACATTTGCTTAAGGAGTTTTTCACAAAAGAAATATTTAGGAAGACACGTACTATTTCATATAAGTAATAATCGATATAGCTGCCATATTTGTAAAAGGAAGTTTACACAAAAGTCTGATTTGACTAGACACACAACAATGCATACAAAAGAAAAACCATATTGCTGCAATATTTGTCAAAAGAAGTTTACGCGTAAGGAGAATTTGAAAATACACACAAGAATTCATACCGGAGAAAAACCATATTGCTGTAATATTTGTCAAAAGAAGTTTACATGTAACCAGACTCTGAAAATACACACACTAATTCATGAAGGAGAAAAACCATATTGCTGCAATGTTTGTCAAAAAAAATTTATACTAAAGTGCAATTTCACTAAACACACAAGAATTCATACAGGAGAAAAACCATATTGCTGCAAAATTTGTCAAAAAACATTTACACAAAATAGCAGTTTGACTAGACACACAAAAGTTCATATAGGAGAGAAACCATACTGCTGCAATATTTGTCAAAAAACGTTTACACAAAATAGTTATTTGACTAAACACACAAGAATTCATACAGGAGAAAAACCATATTGCTGCAATATTTGTCAAAAAACATTTACACAAAGTAGCGATTTGACTAGACACACAAAAGTTCATACAGGAGAGAAACCATACTGCTGCAATATTTGTCAAAAAACGTTTACACAAAATAGTTATTTGACTAAACACACAAGAATTCATACAAGAGAGAAACCATACTGCTGCAATATTTGTCAAAAGAAATTTGCACGTAAGAAGTCTTTGACTAAACACACAAAAATTCATACAGTAGAAAAAAACCATATCGGTGCAATATTTGTCAAAAGAAGTTTATACTAAAGTCTGCTTTGACTAGACACACACGAATTCATGAAGTAGAAAAACCATATTGTTGTAATATTTGTCAAAAGAAGTTTGAACTAAAGGGGAATTTGACTAAACACACACGAATTCATACAGGAGAAAAACCATATTTTCGTAATATTTATCAAAAGAAATTTGAACTAAAGGGAAATTTGACTAAACACACATGAATTCATGTAGTAGAAAAACCATATTGCTGCAATATTTGTCAAAAAAGTTTACAATAGGGTCTGCTTTGACTTATCACACAAGAATTTATACATGGGAAAAACCATATTGCTGCAATATTAATCAAAAGAAGTTTACAGAAAAGGGGGATTTGAATAAACACACAAGAATTCATATTAGGGAAACCCATTTTTACTGCAATATTAGTCAAAAGTTTACAGAAAGGGGGGATTTGACTAAACACACTAGAATTCATATGGGGGAAAACCCATTTTAACTGAAATATTAGTCAAACGTTTACAGAAAAGGGGGAATTGACTAAAAACAAGAATTCATATGGGAGAAAACCCATTTTCACTGCAATATTTGTCAAAAGAAGTTTAAACTAAAGTAGAATTTGACTAATCACACACGAATTCATATAAGTCCTCACCCGCCTAGCGCCCCTGAGGCTACACCTCAACCAATAACCTTAATGTTGCAATATTTGTCAAAAGAAGTTTACACATAAGGCTAGTTTTCGTGTACACAGAAGATAAATTCATTTATGTAAATAAAAACTGGCCAAGTGCGAGTGTGACTCGCGCACGAAATGTTTCGTATAAAACAGCTTAAAAAGAAATATCTGTGCAATGCCAAGCTGGGGCATGTCGGTCGGTCTAACAACATCTTATAGTATCATATCAATAAAAAAAACTTGTATGTTTTAAATAAATAGAGGATTGACGTGGTAATCACACTAAATAATTTGATTTAATATGTATCACTTGTCATAGATAGATGTTTTTTTACAAGTTATGTTTTTGATGGGATTGTTTTATTTAGCAATGTGTAATTTAGAATTAAATTTAAATTTAAACTTAACTGTTTTTTCTTACCTAATTAATTAATTGGTATACCGCTTATAGCAATTGCATAAATCTGATCCGGTAAATTACAGACACATAGCTATAGCACAGACTTCATAGCATACTGACTTAATAAATGTTTTTAGAATGAGAAGTGGACCTTTTTTTCTTCTCTTTTCTCTCATGATAGAACAGTCTTTTATTTTTCTTAGTTTATTTCATTAAATAAACTTAAATAATTACTCAACCTTTTTCAATTGAATAATTTGCTAGAATCGAGCCTTTTCTACTATTTATAATAGTAATAATAATAACAAAAATTATTTGAAAATACAACATTACAAAAACATAACAAGAATTTTAGCATAAAATGTGAGAAATTATACAACAAAAAGAAAAAAAAAAAAGACAAAACAAACTTGACGTAATGAGGCCAAGGATCGTAGGGTAGGTAATGTAAGGCCTTACCGCCAAAAAGGAGAGGAGGAGGAGAGACTCAGGCATAGCACTGCAGCATGAACCACAGTGCCTGGTGTTATCCTATTTATTATATTACTAGCCATCCAATAGCAATCGAATGATCCAGAAAGTGAAGCAAAGGCATAAAAAGACTGGATAGGTACTATATTATGAGACCTTGCAATGTCAGAGCTAGGTGTATTGTTTCCACTGTATTGAGAAATCGGTACTTAATATGCAACGCCATTCAAATTTAGCATCCACTTTTGGGGACTTGAAATGACTATAATATCATGTTGCATAAAAGTATAGGGAAAAGGCAGGTGCAGGATGCGGGCTTACCTCCGATATTCGCGCTGGTTCTTTGCTTGGTTGTCTGATTTTCACAAATATGTAAATTTCGCACAATACCGCTTATTGATTGGGTACTGCAAACCGGCTGACTTGAAGCTAGACGACCCGAACTTGAGAGCCACGGACTCTGCTATACCACCATGGACGAGTCGAAGCCAAGAGAGTGAGGTGCGTCGCTACTTGACGTTTCTTTGTATTGAAATTTTTCTTCATACTACCCGCAAGGAATGGATTTTTGATTGGAAAGGGAATTTATACGTTCGGAAACTTTGATTGACAAAAATATTAATTTTAGCTTATTTTTGACCGAACATATCTCATAGACCACGGTTCTACCTTGGTCATTTTTGTACCCATGCCTTTACAAATTACTCTAATCGATGCCTATGCCTGGATTTCAAATTTAATTATTTTCTTGTTTCCCCCTTTTTATTTTTTTTAAAAAGACATAAAAATGTAGCATAAGTATATATGTAGTATAAAAATTTAGCAAAAATGTAAATGCGTGAAGGTATGTAATTATTTTGGGAGCTTGGAAGCGTCTGCAAAGCAAATCGGCCGATGAAAAATGTCTGGGAGTATTGGCGACTTATTTTTATTGCCTAAACATACGTAAAAATCAGTTTTCAGACGTTTCGTGAGGTGCGTAATGTTTTTATGTTTATTGATTACCTGATACCTGAAAATTGATCGTCTAGGCAAGCTAGCAGGTTACATGCGTTCTTAGTACTCACTAACACTACGCATCATCCACATTTTGTTCGTCAGAAAATATCAAAAAATACCCCCTGGGATCTTGGACCATAAAGGAAAGGAAAAAAAATCTCATTTTTAATAAAAACTTTTACTTTCATACAAGAATTTAGAATTTACCAATTAACATATACATGTCTTCGAGGCAAACATCTTAACTATTCTATTTTTTATATTAAAATAAAATTATTAAATTTAAAATACAATACTATTAAGAATTCTTATGTATTGTTAATAAATTATGGTACATTCAGTTTATTTTTAATCCAAAACACATACAAGCCCGTCTATGACACAACCATAGACTAGTAAATGATGTGAATAGCTTTTATTGATTCATTATGGCCGTGTTCCAGGAGACGCTCTAAACGTTCAGATCATTCATAACGCTGACATTGACAGCTGACAGTGCCTGTGACAACAGTTCAAAACGACCCTAAACAGTGCTAAAGAAACGCAAATCTGAATGAAAAAAACGTTTTTTTCGTTTACTATTAGGTCCTGGAACACAGGGATTGTTTTGCGACTATGAATTTATAGACTATGTTGAATCCATAGACTATGTACTATATATTTTACAGTCGCCAGCGTCAAAATGGCGTATTTGTACTGTAAAAGATTTTCATTTCATGTTTAAACATATTAATTATTGTTATAAAATGTATTGGATATTGAGTCGGCAGTGTCAAAATGGCGTATTTTAAATTTTTACTCTAAAAGTTTTTCATTTGATCTTTAAAATATTTATTTAAAAGGGACATACTATTTGTCAATTGTGTAAACAGTATTTAGGAATGAAACAATAATTTGCATTTGGCCCGCGCACGAGCGACAATCGCTGACCGACATTTTGTATGTAAAAATTCAATGCACACGTCATACAAAATGTCGATCATACATAATATACTATATAATATTATAAATAGATATTAAATCGGCCCCACCAAAAATATGGCACCCCAAGGCTGATTTTAAAATTACTTTCCTACTATTACTTTCCTACTAAAATACTAGAGAAAAACATTTTAGGATGGAAGTAGAAAATATACAGGGTGTTACTTTTAACACCGCAGCAGTCACTATAACTTTGAGATACGATTATAAGTACTACCTTGCCTTATTTTGGATTTTTTTTTGTCAAAAACAAAAAAAAAAATACTTTTTACTATTTCTTATTTTTTTTTTGTCGCAGAAATAACTATATAGATTTTTTTTTTATTTCTTGTAAAAAAATATTAAAACAAAATACATTTCTAGAATGAGACAAGGTAGTATAATCATATCCCAAAGTTATAAGTGACTGCTCTTTTTACACCCGTTATATTAACCAAATTTTTCAAATTCAAATTTTTCCAATTCAAATTTGACGACCTCGAGTTCGAGCGAAAGGTAGCGGGTTCGAATCCCGCCGAGGGAACAAAAAGTTTTCAATGTTCCTGGGTCATGGATGTGTATTAAATGTGTGTAAAATATAATAAAAATCTTAAATATATGTATAGTATAAAAAGTATTAAATATATTTCCGTTGTCTGGCACCTGTAACACAATTTCTTCGGATGAATGACACCCCGTGCTAAGTAGCACGGGGCCAGATTGACGTGGTGTGAAGAGTCCATAGATATTATTATATTAAATTAAAGTCATTTCGTTATAAGAAAACCGGCCAAGTTCGATTTGGCCGCGCGCACTGAGGGTTCCGTACAAAACGCAAAGTCACTACTGTATGGGAGCCCCACTTATACCCATACGAGTATACCAGTTCTCTTCTCTTATCCCTCATTCATATGAGACTTCATGTGGTGATTCAATTGGCTCTGCAGTCTAAATTTCGTCCCGCAAATATTACAGCAAAACGATTTGCTGTCCAAATGAATTAACATGTGTGTTTTTAATGGACTCTTTTGTGTGAACTTTTTCTGACATACAGTGCAGCTATACGGCTTTTCACCGGAGTGAATCAACATGTGCACGTTCAGGTTACTCTTCGTTGTGAACTTCTTGTAGCAAATCTCGCAGGCGAACCGCTTGTCGCCGGTATGAGTCCGTTTGTGCTCCACCAAACCGTGCTTGAGTGTGAACTTCCACTGGCATATATCACAGCTGTACGGCTTCACGCCCGAATGGAATTGTTTGTGAGTGTTCAATTCACCCTTGCGCGCAAACTTCTTCTGACAAATCTCACAGCTGTAAGGCTTCTCATCGATGTGGATTATTCCGTGCTGCTTCAAAGTGCTCTTCATTGCGAAACTCTTGAAGCAAATGTCACAGGTGTACGGCCTGTCCCCCGTATGGGACCTAGTGTGTATATCCAATAAGCTCTTGTGCGTGAACTTCTTTTCGCAAACCTGGCAGGCGTACGGCTGGTCCTCGTTGTGAATCATCATATGTCGTACCAGGTAGTCCTTGTTCGAATACGACTTCAAGCACACGTCGCATACGAAAGGTCGGTCTCTAACGTGATGTATGGTTGTGTGTTTCCTCATATTGTCCTTCCGTGCAAACTTCTTCTGACAAACCTCGCAGCTGTAAGGCTTTTCGTCCGTGTGTATAATCGCGTGATATTTCAAATGGCTCTTCAGTAGGAATCTTCTGGAGCAGACGTCACAGCTGTATGGTTTCTCACCCGTATGATGCTTCATGTGATTATTCAAATAACTCTTAAATGGAAATTTCCTGTCACATAGATGGCAGGTGTACGGCTTGCCGGCGTGTTGTGTTCGTATGTGTCTCTTTAAATCGCGCTTTTGTGCGAATTTCTCAGTGCAAGTCTCACAGCTATACCGTTTAGTGCCCGCGTGAACCTTCATGTGACGTAAATATCCACCCCTGTTTGCAAATGTCTTCACACAAACATCACAGCTGAGCGAAGTCTTGGAGACAGCCCGTGCTGGACTGGTACCGTCTTGTCTCTCGCATTTTGTCTTTTTTCTCTCCTCATCTTGTTTGATATCTAAACAAATGTTCTGTTTAATTTATCGTTCATTTATATGAACGGCGCAGATAAATTTAACACAAACGCAAACAAACCCGTCTATGACACAAGTGACACAACCATAGACTAGTCAGTAATGCCAATTGGCCAATAACAATACAATGATTACTGTGTAATACTGGATTCATAAACATAGACTGTAGACTATATTCTACAGTCGGCAGTGTCAAAATGGCGAATTTTTACTGTATAAGTTTTTCATTTGATGTTTAAACATATTAATTATTGTTTAATTGTTATAAAATGTATTGGCTAATGAAGTATGCTCCTTTAATATTCCAGTGAAAGTGTTGATAAGTGTGCACAATAAGAAAACATGTCACGGTGTTTTTGGTTTGTTTACGTTTGGATTAAATTTATCTGGGACGTACCTATTATAGATGAGGTAATGGACTCTCCGAATAACAGTATCACTGTAGTGATAGAATTTTTAGTATATCAGAGGGCCTACTCAAGATGCCATCGCTAATTATCGCTTACAAAGTTCTATAACAAAATGTATGGGATTTGACATAAGGTACGCTAAATGACATACCAAATCGCGATCTTTTAGCGTACCTTATGTCAAATCCCATACATTTTGTTATCGAACTTTGTAAGCGATAATTAGCGATGGCGTCTTGAGTAGGTCCCGAGTAATAGTTGGCCAAGGGCTGGTGTCTGGAAGGCTAATCAAATATTTTATTAACTATCATGGCATTCAAATTAACAACCCGTATTGAACGCTGATTAGCGAAACATTTATCAGAGCGAAAGAGAGAGGCAGATATTAGATAATTACATCCCGCTCGCACACGCTTGGCTGGTTATAATACCACATATAAGTTTACAAAAGGCATTAATTTGAATGCCAGGTTAGTTGGTTAGTCCATTTATAGAGGAAGGCTATATAATATTACGCTGCGACCAATAGGAGCGAAGCGTCAGTGAGGAATGTTGCAAAAACGGGGAAAATTATTCACATTCGGGGACTTTCGTTGCGTGCGCTGCATAAACGGTTTAAGTCACTCAAAAACCACGCGAACGAAGTCGCGGGCACAGCGCGCACTTTTACAATGTACTTACAATTAATGTTCTTTTTGAAGTCGGTGTCAGCAAAGGTGGGTTCCAAGTCAGCAACTTTAGAATGTTGTTCTTTTACTTGACACCGACTCCAAAAAGAACATTAATTCATAAACATTATAAAAGTATTATTTTATGCTGTTGAAGTCGGTTTTTTGTAATCGTAATTTATTTTATTTTCTTTTACATAAATTAAAACTACAGCGCCCAACTATGTAATTTATGGGACCAAATGGCAGCTATTGCGCGTCGAATAAAAAAAGAATCACGAAAATCGGATCATTAACCTCAGAGTAATTGGTGTACATACATTTAAAAAAAACAGGGCCAATTGAGAACCTCCCCCTTTTTTGGAAGTCAGCTAAAAAGTCGCCGGGGACGTGATCCAATGGACAAGTACATACCTATATCTCCCATGTCCCTTTCTATCTTCAGTGTGATCGTCGCATTGTTTATGCTCTGTTCTGTGAGACCGGCCTTGTGTTCGTAGCTGTCCTCGACTGACGTTGAGGGACCTGGGCGGCCATATTTGTCAATATCACTTTGATTCAGCTTAATTATTTGTACTTCAACCTTTGGCTCGCGCCATATATCACTCCGGTCCACATTGACACGTTCCGTTTTATGTTTACCGCTCTCTCCAACCAGCAGAGGATCTTCCAATTCTATTAATACTTGCTCACTCACTTCATAGTCGTATGTATTTTCTACATTTTCATCTTCTAAAAGAATTGCATAAGAAAATTATTAAAAACTACTTTTTATATTTAACAGACCAATAGGTCGAAGGCCTATTCAATGGAAACAAACACTTTAAGGGTGTGTTTCACCAAGCAATGTTAAAGTTAACGCCATGTTAAAATACCATAGCATCTCATTCATTGACTGGAAATACGAGAGGTGTTCCTCGGCGAAGTACTCGCGGAGTTCCTCGGCGAAGTAATCGCGGAGCGGAGAAGTACTCGAGATACTTTGGCAACAGTCCGAAGTGCGACACTAGTCACTACACTACTCGCGGAGTTGCTCGGCGAAGTAATCGAGGAGTTCCTCGGCGAATTACTTGCGGAGTTCCTCGGCGAAGTACTCGCGGAGTTCCTCGGCGAAGTACTCGCGGAGTTCCTCGGCGAAGTACTCGCGGAGTTACTCGGCAAGTACTCGCGGAGTTACTCGGCGAAGTACTCGCGGAGTTCCTCGGCGAAGTACTCGAGATACTTTGGCAACAGTCCGAAATGCGACACTACACTACTCGCGGAGTTCCTCGGCGAAGTACTCGCGGAGTTCCTCGGCGAAGTACTCGCGGAGTTCCTCGGCGAAGTACTCGCGAAGTTCCTCGGCGAAGTACTCGCGGAGTTCCTCGGCGAAGTACTCGAGATACTTTGGCAACAGTCCGAAGTGCGACACTACACTACTCGCGGAGTTCCTCGGCGAAGTACTCGCGGAGTTCCTAGGCGAAGTAATCGCGGAGTTACTCGGCGAAGTACTCGCGGAGTTACTCGGCGAAGTACTCGCGGAGTTACTCGGCGAAGTACTCGCGGAGTTACTCGGCGAAGTACTCGCGGAGTTACTCGGCGAAGTACTCGCGGAGTTACTCGGCGAAGTACTCGAGATACTTTGGCAACAGTCCGAAGTGCGACACTACACTACTCGCGGAGTTCCTCGGCGAAGTGCTCGCGGAGTTACTCGGCGAAGTACTCGCGGAGTTACTCGGCGAAGTACTCGCGAAGTTCCTCGGCGAAGTACTCGCGGAGTTCCTAGGCGAAGTAATCGCGGAGTTACTCGGCGAAGTACTCGCGGAGTTACTCGGCGAAGTACTCGCGGAGTTACTCGGCGAAGTACTCGCGGAGTTACTCGGCGAAGTACTCGCGGAGTTACTCGGCGAAGTACTCGCGGAGTTACTCGGCGAAGTACTCGAGATACTTTGGCAACAGTCCGAAGTGCGACACTACACTACTCGCAGAGTTCCTCGGCGAAGTACTCGAGATACTTTTGCAACAGTCCGAAGTGCGACACTACACTACTCGCGGAGTTCCTCGGCGAAGTGCTCGCGGAGTTACTCGGCGAAGTACTCGCGGAGTTCCTCGGCGAAATACTCGCGGAGTTCCTCGGCGAAGTACTCGCGGAGTTACTCGGCGAAGTACTCGCGGAGTTCCTCGGCGAAGTACTCGCGGAGTTCCTCGGCGAAGTAATCGCGGAGTTCCTCGGCGAAGTACTCGCGGAGTTCCTCGGCGAAGTAATCGCGGAGTTACTCGGCGAAGTACTCGCGGAGTTCCTCGGCGAAGTACTCGAGATACATTGGCAACAGTCCGAAGTGCGACACTACACTACTCGCGAGTTCCCCGGCGAAGTACTCGAGATACTTTGGCAACAGTCCGAAGTGCGACACTACACTACTCGCGGAGTTCCTCGGCGAAGTACTCGCGGAGTTCCTCGGCGAAGTACTCGCGGAGTTACTCGGCGAAGTACTCGCGGAGTTACTCGGCGAAGTACTCGCGGAGTTCCTCGGCGAAGTACTCGCGGAGTTACTCGGCGAAGTACTCGCGGAGTTCCTCGGCGAAGTACTCGCGGAGTTCCTCGGCGAAGTACTCGCGGAGTTCCTCGGCGAAGTACTCGCGGAGTTACTCGGCGAAGTACTCGCGGAGTTACTCGGCGAAGTACTCGCGGAGTTCCTCGGCGAAGTACTCGCGGAGTTACTCGGCGAAGTACTCGCGGAGTTCCTCGGCGAAGTACTCGCGGAGTTCCTCGGCGAAGTAATCGCGGAGTTCCTCGGCGAAGTACTCGCGGAGTTCCTCGGCGAAGTAATCGCGGAGTTCCTCGGCGAAGTACTCGAGATACATTGGCAACAGTCCGAAGTGCGACACTACACTACTCGCGAGTTCCCCGGCGAAGTACTCGAGATACTTTGGCAACAGTCCGAAGTGCGACACTACACTACTCGCGGAGTTCCTCGGCGAAGTACTCGCGGAGTTCCTCGGCGAAGTACTCGCGGAGTTACTCGGCGAAGTACTCGCGGAGTTACTCGGCGAAGTACTCGCGGAGTTACTCGGCGAAGTACTCGCGGAGTTCCTCGGTGAAGTACTCGCGGAGTTCCTCGGCGAAGTAATCACGGAGTTCCTCGGCGAAGTACTCGCGGAGTTCCTCGGCGAAGTAATCGCGGAGTTCCTCGGCGAAGTACTCGAGATACTTTGGCAACAGTCCGAAGTGCGACACTACACTACTCGCAGAGTTCCCCGGCGAAGTACTAGAGATACTTTGGCAACAGTCCGAAGTGCGACACTACACTACTCGCGGAGTTCCTCGGCGAAGTACTCGAGATACTTTGGCAACAGTCCGAAGTGCGACACTACACTACTCGCGGAGTTCCTCGGCGAAGTACTCGAGATACTTTGGCAACTGTCCGAAGTGCGACACTACACTACTCGTGCAACTTCGGGCCCTTTGACTCGGTACCAAAAACCGACAACAAATGGAAGTCACCCGAGGCGAAGTAAAGTTTGACGAGGTAAGCCGAAGTACATCTCTACACTATCCTATTAGTCTAACTTCGTTCAACTCCGCGAGTAGTGTAGAGGAGGGGTTATAATTGAGATTACGAGAGTAAGCCTGCTGTAACCAGAGGTCTATCTTAGGTATAACCGAGAGCTGAGACAGCTATCTCGGTTTTTCATTTCCCCGCACAAATCATCCGAGAATCCCTTTAAGAGAAAACAGTACGGTGGAGAGAAATACAAAATAGGTATTTATAAAATCTATTGCTGTCTCGCAGTGCCTTACCTAGCCAGCACTAGCGCGATAGAGACAACTGCAACTTGAACTGAAATTACCTATTAAAGGAACCAGAAATCGACGTTTAGGGGATTCCTGTTTTCTCCTTCAAAACTTAACCGATTTAGATATATTTTTCTTTATTAGCTAAAAAAAAGAATTTAACATTTTTCCTATCTTTTGGTTCCTATTTTTTGTTTTTTATTGTATAATGTATTTAAAAATGTACGTTAAAAATGTAGTTAAAGAATTTCTGTGTGCTAAAGCTTATTATAAGGTCAATGATTTTATTGACGATTGCACACCTTGGGAATAAGATGGCTTGGATTTGGATAAAGTACATTGAGGTAGCCTTGTATGTGACAAGGCTACCTCAATGTACTTTATGTACTCTGACTTTTGTTACAATACATATTACATAGATTAAGTTTTACATTGTAAACATATTATGTATACACTTTTTAAAAAGAACAATTTTCCATCTTTTTGCTAAAAGATGGCCCCGTCCGAGTTTCTTACGCCGGTTCTTCTCGGCGGGCTAGGGTTGAACCGGGTGGTAGCCTTTTTCTTGACTTTCCGAAAATAGCTTTTTAAGTTTTATTTGGAAATAAAATATTTTGAATTTTGAATTGAGTCAAATCTGTTTCCTAGATGTTTAAGGTTTTAGGTTTTTGAAACTTCATATCTCTTTAAATAATTCATTTATTTAAACAAGGTAAAAATAGGGACGTACAAATAATGTACATAGATATTAATGAGAAAAAAAAGTTACTCTAGAGGTATTATCCAGGGAGGAAACAGGAATCCCGTAGACCCCTATTTTTGTTTGGAAAAAGTAGTGTTTACTCTTAATATCTAACCTAGTCTCAATAGGATAGGTATGGTATAACCTACCTTCATCATACGATGGCTCGATCTTCACAACTGCCTCCTGTTTGAAGTATGTTGAGTCATGTGTAACAGATATATTCTCCAACTTTAAAACTGATAGTTCTAATGAGGATCCAAACGCTCCCTCAACGTTGATCTATTAACAATAGTAGGCATCGCTCAAAAAATCTTTATAAGTATCATTAAACACAATTGTTATTAAAATGTAAATTAAAAAAGAACTGTAATCTTCAGGCTGCATTTCCACTGACGCGGAGCGCTCGAAATCTCCGCTACGTGCTGTTTTTTTTTCGAGTGTGTGATTGGTCAATTCGGGCACCGCTAAGCTCCTCTTCGCCCCGCTCCGCGTCAGTGGAAACGCAGCCTAAAATGAAAACTTTCTTTATTACTTGATTGTTGAAGTATAAGTCAATCAATGATTATGTCAAACATGCTTATTTTGTTTAATTTAAGATTAAAACTGTAACTTGTGTTCCTCGCTTTGTTATAGTAAGATTATGTATTATTTTTGTGAGAAATAAAGTTAACTAATCCATAATATTGCATACCTTGTTCTGGCGTAGATCATCGATAAGTCCTTGTGACTGCATAGCCAACTTTTGCAGCCGGAGACACTGTCGCAGTCTCGTGTGGCAAATGTAGCACATCCAGCACTCGTTGTCTCTTATCTATATACGGGCTATATTATTATTTAGTGATAATACATTAGGGTGTGTATGGGTCTCGTATAAAGAGTTTACTGTGAATGTACCAGCGCTCATAGAGGTACTTTTTTAAAATTATTGTATGGGAAAATTTATGTTGGTGCATTCTGGTCTGCAATAAACATATTTTATTTTATTTTTATTTCTCATACAAATATAAAAGTCAAAAGTAACTCTTTAAGCGCTGGTACTTTCACAGTATAATCTACATAGGAGGCAGATACAGAGCCTAAAGTATTATCACTCACTTATTTTACACCATGTATATAAAAATCAATTGCTGTTTGTTAGTCTTGCTAAAACTCGAGAATGGCTGAACCGCTTTGGCTATTTTTGGTCTTGAAATATCCAGGAAAGTCCAGGAAAGTTTTAAACAGTTAAAGAAGAAAAACAGAGAAAGTTCCGTTTGTATGCTCAAAGACTACTTCTTTGAGCATACAAACGGAACTTTCTCTGACACGGATCAGCTAGTCCAGTAATAAATATAATGCAGACAGAAAGGTGTATCACCTGTGCTAGTAACTAGACGAATATGTATAATGAGACATTTATTCAAGGACTTAGACAAATACTTACCTACTAGTAAGTAGTATCTATTCAACTACATAAAACAACCACCAAAAGATACAAATTCAGGCTCCCTAATTCTAACACTAACACAAATATATAATTATTATTATTAGCACTTGCTGTCCCACTGGGCTGGGCAAAGGCCTCCCTTCTCTCTTACCACAAGTCACAATATAAACATATAGATATATAGGAAAGAATATAAAATTTATTAACTTTTATCAAAATAATCAGAGCTGCCAATGTACATTTCATAAGCTATAACAATAAATGGTAGTCTGGCAGGATTTGGGATGTAACTTTAATATTCCTATGGTTCAGTCTGCTTTGGGAGGTTAGAAATCATTAGGGCTATTTCTATTTTGGAAACTGCTATTCTAAAAAGTAGGAAGGTGTTTGCGCCGTATAATGTTATCGCCTACTTTGCATTATTAATTGAAGGAGTTCATACTTTTGTAGATGTTGCGCAAATTACATTATTATAATATTACCTATACTTTATTATCTACTTTGTGCTTATACATAATATTTACTGCGGTCACAGGGATTTTCTCGTACCTTTAAGTCTGCGAGCTTCTCGTAGACACACTGCAGATCGGTTTCATAAATGTTTATAGTTCTTTTATTTACAGATAAGCATAAATAGCAAAAAGCGTTCTTCAACATATTGTGAAGCCTTTTTGAGGTTGATGTAATATTGAAAAATACATATTATTATTATAAAACGTAAAAATCTTAAATTAAAACAAAATCATTATTTCTTCTTCTTTTTTATGGCGACTAGAAGCCATAGATTAGAGCACAATGCTAGAAGCATAGACAATGTTATTAGTGTCAAGTTTTCTTCTTCTTTAATATTCAACATCTGTGGAAATTAAACCACGGACGCGGACCGAAACTCGTTCTATTTTAGGACGTTCAAGAAGTGTGCAAGTCAAAGATTATTTAGGCCGTGTTCCAGGAGACGCTCTAAACGTTCAGATCATTCATAACGCTGACATTGACAGCTGTCAGTGCCTATGAAAACAGTTCAAAACGACCTTAAACAGTGCTAAAGAAACGCAAAACTGAATGAAAAAAACGTTTTTTTCGTTTACTATCAGATCCTGGAACACAGGGTTTATCGTATGCAAGATGCAAGAAACCCCGCTGTCGTTATATATGACAGCTCGGCTTCCTCCTCCTCTTTTGTCATTCGAGCGTGGGCATTTTATGCCACGCCACAGAATTTAAGTCCGAGAGTTTCTCATAAATATACTGCAGCTCTGTTTTATAAATGTTAATAGTTTTTTTATTTGCACACAAACATATATAACAATAAGTGTTCTTCGACATTTTGTTGAAATTAAAAAGTTTTTCTAAAATCGTAATTCGTACCTAAATTAAAATTAACTAAAAAAAAGAGAGAACTTCCTGTTCTTCTTCACTAATATTTAACAAGCAACAACTGTGATGAAGAAATCACACTATCGGACGCGTCCTTACTTATCATGATAAATAAAGAAAACGAAGAAGTAGAAGACAAACGAATACACTGAAGGCTGGGTGTCATTTGTCATAAACTGTCAGTTTGTCAGACTTTGTCAGAAATTCAGCAATGTACTTAGATCTCGTTTTTTATTATTTATTTTGCAGTATTTAGCACAATAGTATTATTATTGTATAGATTACATAATATTATTATTTGTTTTCAATTTTATTTAACTATTATTGTGCAAAAAGTCGTTGTTGTGGTGTAGTATTTATTAAAATTAAGATTGACGTTCCGACGTTACGAAATGTTAAGGAATGCGTATTGCATTTTGTGTCTATCAGTGAACAGATTAACTGTTAATGTTAATAACGCAAACTTACAGCAGCTGTATGAGAAACTCGCAGATTTCAAGGTACGTTGTGATAGTTTATTCATTATAAACCATTTTCGAATTTGTATTTGGTTGTTCCTTGATATATTATTTATTAGTATGTCTCCAAATTCTGTGTCCTCCATCTTTCTCCACTGAAGTCTGTCTTCATCTCCTCTCGTCCAGTATATCCCAGAGTTAGACGTAGTACTAAGTGGTGGCACCATTTGAAATTTTTAACCAACAACGGAAAAAGGGGTTTTATGACGTCTGCCTGTGACAATGTATCTCCGAATCTGATGAACTAGTTTTGTTTCAAAGTTGACATGTTCAGGAGTGTTCTTAGCTATAACTCACTAACAACAGTTTGCTCCTGTCCTGTGATTTAAGAATGTTCTTCCAAAGGAATAAAGAAAAAAAAATTTGTTAATTGTGGATGGTCTTTCTTCCCCTGCCTTATGTAATAATACTCTACTTAATATTTTTTACAGTTGTTATTTATGTTTTGTGTGCGTAGATTAAAGATGAGTGCTGGATGTGCTACATCTGTCACACGAAACTTCAGCAGTGTCATCAGCTGCAGCAGCTGGCCGTGCAGACACGGGGGCTCATTGATGATGTCTGCCAGAACAAGGTACTAAGGTTTACTATGCAAACTTTGAAAAATCTGGCTTCTTTTTACCCGAAAATGGCAGTGGTACTTTTTACACTTTGTTGAAATATTATATATTATATACCTATTTTTATGCAATTGTAACAAAGCCAAAAGGGTAAGGGCCAAAATAACAATGTGGTGTGGGTTGGCAGTGCTGGTCATCACCTCAATGCCCCAACCCTCAACCGCTTGCGCCCAACCACTACTCGTTGTCCTTTTAGCTATGACATTCATAGCTTAAACGACACAACCTATATTCTCGGCTAGTCGGTTGGCAAGCGTATATCCTCAATAAAGCTGCTGCCCAATTTCGGATATAAATTTCCCCTGTCGCGTTTACAACACTCACAGGAAAGGGGGGGGACTATTCTTACTCCAGTATCCCATGGATTGTTGCTCGTCTCATGATATTTCTATAGTATGTCCCAGATAAATTTAACCAAAATGAAACACACACTGAAAATTTCATATAACAGGTGTAAAAAGAGCAGTCACTATGATTTTGGGATATGATTATACTACCTTTTCTCATTCTAGAAATGTATATTTTATCTTTTTTTTTACAAAAATAAAAAAAAATAAAAAATCTTCTGTCTATCTGTTCGCGATAGACTCAAACTACTGCACCAATCTTTGTGCTGTTTTCACCAATGGATAGACTGGTTCTTGAGGAAGGTTTTAGTGTATTAATTGGACCTGGTACCGTCGGTGCTGGCAGTGTGTCAAGAAACATAATTACAGGTCATCTTTAATGATGCGTTCCAGTTGCAAGAAAACTTTCGGCCTAAGTTCATACATAAAACAAGAATATCATTTTTTCAGCTATTGCATTTTCAGCTACTATCGCGGGCCTTGAGCGTGGGGACTGAATCCAGAAATTCCGTAACGAAAAAAACCTAACACCCCCTAAACAACACTCACTTGGCCCTTTGGGTGGTGGGGTTTGAATCTTCGAATAATAACTCAAACTCGTTACTAATAAGAATTATATTTCCGAACATAGTCCCACACAACAATAAAAATCCTTCACAACACTTATATATTTCACTAATGTTTTCGATAGCGCGATGTAGAAAACTGCAGAAAAGTATCAACGCCATCTAGGTTTAACATTGTGAACTAAAAGTTACATATTATTAAGTGTATTGAACCATATAAAATAAAAAATACTATGCAATAGCTTTACCGCGGCTGTCCCCGAGTGCCACACGACTTTTTAATAACGTTTTTTCCTTGCAACTGGAACAACCTATAATTAACGCTAAATTTTAAACCAAACTGTCGAACTGTCAGATTCAAATGCATTCCGATCGCCGTTCCATTGAAAATATATTCAAGAATAAGCCCACTGATAATCACTAAGTGGATTGCAGATATATAAATGATTTTTTAAATTTTTTCAGAAGCTGAAAGAGTTCAAACCTATAGTGGAGTTGTCACTTATCAAAACACAAATCATTTCTTCAACAACACCTTTCTTATACGCCGACCAGTCACTAGAGACTCCACACCAGTCACTAGATATTCCAAACCAGTCTTTAGAAATTCCAAACCAGATGTTTGAGACTCCAAACCAATCGCTTGAGATTCCAAACCAGTCACTAAATATAAAATCGGAACCATATGTGGACGGTATGTATAATCTTCACTAGTTTGCTTTAAGTGAATAGGAATATCTTGACAGAAAATAGGTGAAATCAATAGCTATGTCCCAGTCCCATCTGATTGAGTCAGCAGTTTAATTGAACGACTGGCGCGTTAATGAAATGACGACATTTAATTAAATTACTAAAGGACAATTCGTCAAGCTATTTAATGTAACAACATCTGACTGAACGTCCTTTAGCATAGTCGTTGAATGGGATATAGCATACTATGTAATGTTTGGAAGGGGTAGGTTTGACCATAAGTTCGCAACTTAAAAGGTACTCAAAAATGAGAACATGACATTCACACCAGATGAAAATAAAAATATCAACTATGTACTGTGCGAGCTGTTTGCCGCCATATTTGTTATGCTAGCATCACTGCAGAAAAAAAATAACTAACTTTCAATCACGTGTGATTTTACGTACGCTCTGTTTAAAGGGCTTTGTTACAGTCCGCTAACTAGTTGGACGTTGAGTGACGCTTGTTCAATCAACATTCGGCCTAGTCGATCAATTAAATGTCGTCCTTCAATAAATCCGCTAGACATTAAATCAAATAGCTGATTTAAATAGATGACTGCGACAGCTACACCGCCCCCGATTACGTAACTTCGGTGGCTTTTCACTTACCGAAAATTGACTGTCATTTTGACGTTTGAACGTTTATAAACACGATTTAAAAAGTTAAGATGTCAAAATCGTTTTTTAAAAAGTTGTGTTTGTTTGTGTTTGATTGCTAATCAAAAGATAATCGCGACCGTGTTGCCGACAACCACACGAACGAAGTCGCGGTCACAGCTAGAGTTGTTGACAATGAAATAAAGAAAGTGTTTAATATGTTTTCATTTTACAGACACAAACGACGACCAACATTGGAATGTGCCATGCGTGGACCCGTTTCTTAGCACGTCAGATTATATTTTCGATGACCAGCCCAAAAGGGAGTCTAAGCCCAAATTGAGAGCTGAGAGTGTTCAAAGTACACACCCAGTCGCTGAAGAATATATTGTGGAGAGACATGAAGATATGACAGAGAATACGAGTGTTATGCAGAAGATAAAATTTGAATTTCAAGATGTGGGCTGTAACGGTGAGGAAATTTACTTAGCTAATCACCATTGTTTCAGCTATAATAATAATAATATCTATGGACGCTTCACACCACGTAAATCTGGCCCCATGCTAAGTATCCGAAGAACTTGTGTTACAGGTACCAGACAACGGAAATATAATGTATTTAACAATTTTTTATACTATACACATATTTAAGATTTTTATTATAATACAATACACAAATTTAATACATGAACATTGAAAACTTTATGTTCCCTCGGCGGGATTCGAACCCGCGACCTCTCACTCGAGCACTAACGCGCTCAACGACTACGCCACGGAGGTAGTCGTACCTATAACATATTATTATTATTATTAGCCTAAACTGTCCCACTCCTCGGCAAAGGCCTCCCCTCCAGGTATTTCTTTCCTGCGCCACCGCTGGCCAGTTGGTCAACTAGCTTTATTCCCAGTATGCTGCGCTCCATCGCTCTTTGGCAGACCCCGAGCCGGAACTTTGGACTTCGGTCAGTGACCATGTTTGAGCACCGTAGGTTAGGATGGGAAGGATACACATTACACATGTCGATAAGTCTAACCTCTTGTCTGTGAAGCGTCCCAATTTGGGACGCTCGCATTTTTTCTTTGTCTGTGGGGCGTCCCATTTCGGGACGATCCCACACCTTGTTTGGTTTTTAGCGTATTTTGTTTTTAGCGTAGTTTACTCTTTTGTACTTAGAAAAATCGTATTTAGAATGAATTATACCTCCCACTCTAAAATATAATTTTGCATGTCTATGGTACAAAAAAAATTTTTAATTTGTCTTTTGAATCTGTGACCAGTTCAGTCTGCCGCGTTTATCCGCTAATTTTGTGCTGAATTTTATCCATTTTAGGATAAACCATTTAGTTTTAGGTGACCCATATACTTTCTCATAGAACAGATACAATGAAATATAAAATCAATCTTAATTGCTGTAGGGAGTTAAAGAAATATATCTTAAGTATAAAATAAACTGTAATTTTCATAAATGTTTACTAGATTTTGATACCTATCTGTGAGAGCGTCCTGATTTGGCACTCACAGATAAAAGCCTAAGCTATAACATAAGCTTCCCCAACTTATTAAGTCGGCTATACATATTGGCCGAGCGTAGGCCAACGCGAGCGTCTGCAGGTAATAAAAATAGGTGCAGAGTGCTACCACGCATTTGGCGAATGCATACAAGTGGCCAATGTAGACGAGTTTGTATAGTACGTCCGGGAGAAATTTAACCAAAAATTAAACAAACCGAAAACATAGAAATTTTCACATATTCACTTATTGTGCACACTTGTCAACACATTCACAGGTATATTAAAGGATTATACTTCAATGTCCAATAGGTACATTTTATAACAATTATACAATAATTAACATATTTAAACATCAAATGAAAAACCTATACTGAAAAAATACGCTATTTTGACACTGCTGACTGTAGAATAGAGTCTACCAGTATGGATTTATGTAGCAAACAATATTCATTACATTAATATTGGCCAATTGGCATCATTGACTATTTATGGTTGTGTCATAGACGGGTTTTTTTATGTTTGGATTAAATTTATCTCGGACGTACTATAGAGCTGACAGCGATAAATGTCACATAATATAATGGCGGCTACTCAGATTAATAACAAACGTGTGAACGCTATTGGCCGACCGCAGACAAGCGTCTTTGATTTGTGCAAAAAAACCGACACCGATCCGAAGTGAGGCGAGTGGACACGAGTGGTCACGAGCGACGGCGAGCGTAGACAAGTGTCGGAAAATGAGCCGGCCACACGTTGGCGCTCGCCTTCAGTCGGCCAGCTAGGCGAGCGATGACAAGGCAAGGCAAATTGACTGTCTACATGTTGGCGTGGGCTGTCAATATGTATCTGGCTTTACATGGTGGTAGTTGCATATATGCTCGGCAGCCGGACGCTGCTGCCCCTTTTCCGGAAATACAGTGTGAAAAAGAACAGTCACTATAACTTTGAGATACAATTATACTGCCTTTCTTCCTTTTAGAAATGTATTTTTTTTACACCTTGTATAATAAAGAACAAATATTCCCTATCTTTCTACTTATATATTACTAGCTGTGCCCGCGACTTCGTTCGCGTGACTGTTTATGCAGTGCACGCAACGAAAGTCCCCAAACGTGAATAATTTTCCCCGTTTTTGCAACATTTCTCACTGACGCTTCGCTCCTATTGGTCGCAGCGTAATGTTATATAGCCTAAAGCCTTCCTCTATAAATGGACTATCCAATAAAAAAATAATTTTTAAAATCAGACGAGTAGTTCCTGAGATTAGCGCGTTTAAACAAACAAACTCTTCCGCTTTATAATATTAGTATAGATTGGCAATTCGTTACTCAACATTTTAATCATGTTCACTTGTTATTCAGGTATGGAACAAGTCAAGCGGCGAGAGAGTGAGGAAACAAACGAAGGATTCAGTGTGCCGCAGACAAAAAAGACCTCGCACAAGTGTGAAGTTTGTTTCAAGATCTTCTCAGCCCCACACCTATTGCTACAGCATGCCAAGACTCATGCGGGCAAACAACAGTTCACCTGTGACATTTGCTCCAAGACTTTTTCACGGAAAGGTGTTTTGAAGACTCATATGCTCGTGCACCAGGGTGTGAAACCGTTTGCCTGTGAGATATGCCAAAGAAAGTTCTCCAGAGTGTACCATCTGAATGAGCACATGAGGACCCATAATATCATCAAACAGCACTACAGCTGCCATATATGTTCGAAGGAACTGTCGTGCAAGCGATATCTGAATATTCACATCAGAAAGCACTTGGGCGATCAGCACTTCAGCTGTCACATTTGCTTCAAGGATTTCGTGTTCAAGACCTCCCTAAGTACTCACATAAAGACGCACTTTCAAGACAAACCGTTTGGGTGCGATGTTTGCCCGCTCAAATTTAAAACGAAGGCCGGTATGAAACGCCATATGGAAACACACGGTGGCGACAAACCGTTCAGTTGCGACTACTGCTCTTGGAAGTTCTACAGAAAGGCGGATATGATTGACCACACCCGCACACACACAGGCGAAAAACCCTTCTGCTGTCATTACTGTAAGAAAGAGTTTTCGAGGAAGCGAAATTTGAGGGTACACCTGAGAACGCATACAGGCGACAAACCGTACAGCTGTGACAATTGCTTGAAGCAGTTTATCGCGATAGACAGTCTGAAAAAACATAATTGTTATAAACGAATGTAAACGCAGTGAAATCTGTCGTTAGACATAAACAAATTGGTTGTCTGTAAAGTCGGTTTACGGACGATCGTACCTCTCGCTCGCTCGTGCAGCGCTCTCGCCCCGATCGTAAAGTTGCAATGAGCGTAACGTGAGTCATGTTTTTTCGTGCGTGCAGCCGGCGTTCATCGATTTATTAGACGTTGTCTCGTCAAAACTTTGTATACTCTGTTTCGAATCAATGTGAATAAAAAACACGAAATTTATGTGCCATTGTATATCTTAATTGCGCGGAGAAAAATTATAGCCGCAATATTAAATCGGAACAGAATATTATAGTAAGCGCTGAGCTGAATTGATAGAGTGTGATGGCGTCACGGCGGCCATTTTCTGTCACATTTAGTTTTGATGTTACAAGATGGCGCTAGTTGTACCATCAGCTGTAGAGATACTATTAACACATATTTATTGATTTTAAAGCCTTTATTGCCAAAAAGACGTCTATCGCTGACACAATGTAGAGGAAATCCTGCGGAAACCGTATATTTTGCCGCGACAAAAAGTAGCCTATGTCCTTGCCCATATCTAGGTCAAAATTCATCATAATCGACCCATTAGTTTCGGAGCCTGTTCGATGCAAACAAAATTTCCTCTTACAATATTAGTATAGATATTAATATATTTTCTTTAAATATTGCATGAACGAATAGCGCTCTGTAAAATGAGAAAGTTTACAAAAGGAATTGTATACGAAATATTTATATTTTCAAAGATTTTTCTTTTTTTATGAGTCTTCCAAAACGCAATACAATGTAGTGAGATGACGGTGCTGCTGCGAATAAATGAACAAAGTAAATCATTTTATATAAGTAAACTTATTATGTAAGTATGATTTACTGTAATAATAAAAAATCCTCCCAGTTGCGAGCAGGACTCGCGTTTAAAGAATACAGATAAGGATCGTACAAAATGAGCAAATAAATCACGCTTTTTGTATGGGAGCCCATATTATAGCTAACTAAAAGCCGGCAGCTATCTGTCTCACCAAACATCAAATGCTAAGAGTGAAAGAGAAAGCCATGTCATATCGCAATTTTCAAAGGATGTCCCGACCTTGGATCCAGTTTGATGACGTTGCATTTCCGACTGTATTGCACCTTAAATAAGTGTAATTTTAAATTGGCAGAAGTTTGTCATCTAACCTATAATTATTCATCTGAACTACATCTATCCATTTGGACATTTTTCTCGGGTTATTTTTGTCTGTTTTTGGTGCCTAGTATACTTCTATCTATGCTTCCTTGGCAGGATACACGCTTTTGGGTGTTTTTAGAGTTTTTGCCCAGGTTTGACTTCTATATTATGTTAAAAGATGTGGATGTGTCGATTATATATTATAAAATTGTTAAATATATATTAAATAGCTATTAAGGTTGACGCAATAAAAAATATATATAAATGAGAGAGAATATATTGCTCTTATCTTCCTAGCAAAATGTTTTGTGACATTGTAATCTGCTACCGCTATATATTTTTTATGGCTAATATATGGCGGTAGCATTCGTGTCGTGAGTAGTGACAAGCTGATACACTGCTCCCTTTAATATTGTAAATTTTAACTGTAAATTATTTATTTAAGAGAAATATGAATTTGTTTGTTATCATTTTGTCGAACTAAAAAAAAATTGGCAACATGCTTGTTAAATTTGTGATTGAGTTGTGATTTTTATTTTATTACAACAGAGTATTCTATATCGTACCAGATATGTAGAGTTATTTTTATGATGCACAAGTGTGTGCGCTACACATGAGCACTCCCTCTTCCTTAACTCTTGTAATCTAGTAGGTCAGATGATCGAGAGATCAGGCGCTGGACTGGATATAATATGGAGAATAGAAGTAAGGAGAACCAACTCTGTGTATGATAAAGTGTCCGCTAACAGCGAGAGAAAACTAAGGTCATAGTAGCAAGTGGAAGGATTTTTAAAACAGCCATGAACTATTAGAGTAGAATACTAGTTTAAAAATCAATCAAGGAATTTCGCTTTGTTTCGCACAATAAATTCTTAAATATAAATTACTATCGGCACAACTTTAAAAATAGAATTTCTTATCCCACTCTTGCTACACTAGCGTCATCTTGGTGGATATTGAAATTTTGCTATTTACACCTTCAATTGTATCCTATACAATATTGGTCCTCCTCACTTCTACCCTTCATAGGATAAAAGCACTGTCTGACGCCAGTCTCCTTACTCTTGAAATAACTTCATCCAATCGGAATTTAAATATGACAGTTGGCTAATCTTGAACACTTACACTAGCGCCAAATTGGTTTTGAAAGTGTTGATTTTATGAAACTATTTAAATCTTTATTGTTTTGAAGAGTAGTAAATATCATCACAGCAAAATTATCATTTGGTTTAGATTGGTCTTCGATTGGAATTGAATTTAGTTTCAAGAGTAAGGGGAGCTGGAAGAAGTGTCTAAGAATTTTTAGTTATACCTGGGCAAAGATGTTGTGGTCATTGTGGTAGATAGAGAATTTGTGATGTATCCTTTGTGAAATAAAATTTCTAACACTCGGGACTGTTTTTTTTAATTGTCTTTGCAACATTATGCGACTCCAGCAAACACTCTCCTGAATTTAAAAACCTAATGTTAGTACTATCATGGCCTACCATCCCATACCTCTACGTTTAATACAAAAAATACAATAGATGTCACTACTATGTATTAACGTTTGTAGATTATAAAATGTAAATATGCCAAATTAACTCAGAACAAAGAATCATAGGATTATTTATTCTGAGCAAATTAAGTACAAATACTGACATTAAAATAAAGATAAGCTTATTTTTTAAACACAACATCACATTAAGCTAAATTCAACTCCTTAATTAAGAAAAAGATACGAAACGAAATTAGTAATTAGTATTTTCCAATAGTGGCGCTAAATGGCGGTTTCCGGAATGTGCCTGGACCTCACCCTTGTATCTATTGGAAATCGTAGAAAACAAAAATAGCAAGTCGAATAGCCATTATTAGGATGATACCATTTTCTAGTACTAGGTCGTGTCTCTGTTATATATCTACTTTAAATAATAAAAAAAACATTTATTTAACAAACACATTTACATTACACTCACATCACAAATCATCGGCAAAATAGAAAACTTTACATAAATATACAATATATAATTCTATTTATATGGGTGTGCAATAAAGTGCTTTTTTAGTGATTTGTATTTAGAGAGTTTAAGGATTTGGATTCTAAGCATTGGTCTTAATAGGCTATACGTCCATGAACTTAAAATTTAAACATGTCAAAATAAAAAGAAGAAGAAGAATAATAACAAATTATGAACTTTGGAATTTGGACTATTGTAATTTGTAATAAAAATCTTGTGAAACAATTAATTACAAACTATTTACAGAACGTATTGTCTGTATCTATATGATTGTATTTGTTAAAAATGTCTTCATTATTTAAGACCGTAAAACTCTTCGGTAGGGTAAAGGGTATACAAACAGGTAAGTTTACAAAGATATTTATGGCTTACAAACATTTTGAGGAGGTACTCAAGTATTTTTATAAGAATATTATATCTTTAATTGCATAAAACTATTCTAATTATGTTTCGAAACCAAGAATAAATTTACTATTTATATTGTTTAAATACATTATTTACAATCATTTATAGGTCAATTCATTAGACTTGTATCTGATGTGCCGCAGTTTGAAACATTAGCAGTATCTGTGCCAATCAAAAATGTTTTCCATGTTGAGTTAAACCGTCCCAAAAAGCTCAATACATTCAACATGGTGATGTGGAAGTAAGTACTTATACTTTAGATATGTTTATATTCTACTAATCTACACAGATCATAAAGCCTATGTTAGCTGGCCCAGGAGGTTTTATGTAATTTTGTAACATATGTACCACAATATTATACTCCTAATTATATTGTAACACATTTGTTTGTAAGCTGTTTTATCTAGCAACTTATTGCTAGATAAGCTTATGCTATTCCTCATGATCTATTATATTTTATTTTAGTTAAAGCATCTTTACTTCTTTTTCTTTAAAATGGCCTCCCATAAGGAATAGCCAGTATCAAAGCCACTCTTTAGTATACTTTTTTACTTTTAAATTTAAGGTTTTGTTTTCGGTGTGTACCTCCTTTAAGCCGTTCCATTTCAAATCTCCTGTTTATATTATTAGTGAATATGCTGTACCATATTTAATAAAAATTGTTCAGCAATTTTATAGTAATTTCATCATAATGTTTGTTGTAATTACTAGACTTTGGCATATCTACCTATCTCCTATGAAAATCATCAATGAATACTGTGAAAAATATCACCAAAATCAGTCTATTACACATTCTAATCATCTTATCATTAGTTGAAATTACTAGTAGTTAGTAATTTCATAGCAAACAAACCATCAAAACTTTTATATTATTTGTGTAGATAATAATAATTTATTTACATTACAGAGAGCTAGACTTGTGTTTTGCAAAGCTGAGCGAGACTCCCGAGTGCCGAGTCATTGTTTTGTCTGGACAAGGAAAACATTTTACAGCAGGTAGTCTATTGGTTCAACATTCAAAATATAATGTTTTTTTTTATATTAAAAGTCTTTATTTTTAACCGAATTCAAAAAAAGGAGGAGGTTCTCAATTCGTTAGTTTTTTTTGGAACAAAGTTCCTTATCGCGCGTTGTGAAAGGGGGCTAGACGGAAAAAATTCTTACGAAAAGTTGTCACGACACTTTTTGCTATAGTAAGCTATTGTAAGCTGTGCGGCGTCGCATGTTTCTCTGTTTGTCTCTCTCTCTCTTATAGAAAGCAAGCTAGATATTTTCATTTCTATTTCGCATTGAACAGTGTGGTGTCGCGACGATTATTTTTGTTGAGTGTATACAGGTTTTTTGTAAATAATAAGTAATAAACTTCGTTCCATCCGGGTGTCCCTTTCACCTCTCAAGTTATTATTTTTGTCACCTCAGAACTTTCGCCTGGGTGAACCGATTTGGATGTTTTTTTTTATTTGAAAGCTGGTGCTTCCCGTTTGGTCCCATTGTCAACGAAATGGTGACCTGATGATGGGATCCGTGAGGAATCGAGGGAACTCCTCAAAATTTATATGGAAACATATTGTATATCTATTTTGATAAGGAATGGAAGCATACTTACGCCACTACGTCAATTACAGTCGAACTTGGTCTCATAGTTATTAAAGTTACATTTTAAATCCTGCAGTTCAGAATGCCTTGTTACATCAAATATCAGCTGATCGACAATTTGATGAGCCTTTCAGAAACCGGTAGTGTTACATATTACACTAGCTGTGCCCGCGACTTCGTTCGCGTGGTTTTTGGGTGACTTAAACCGGTTAATGCAGCGCACGCAACGAAAGCCCTCAAATGTGAATAACTTTCTCCGTTCTTGCAACATTTCTCACTGACGCTTCGCTCCTATTGGTCGCAGCGTAATGTTATATAGCCTAAAGCCTTCCTCTATAAATGGACTATCCAACAAAATAGATTTTTTCAAATCGGACCAGTACTTTATAAGATTAGTGGGTTTAAACAAACAAACATACTCTTCCGCTTTATAATATTAGTATTGTGGGAGTACGAGTGGAAGCCCCAAAGGGAGATCTCCAACCGAGCGAGATGGTATGCTCGGTCAGGCCGAAGCCCACTGTACTAGTTTTCAGATGTCGTATACAGGGTGTCCCAAAAATCAACGATAAACCGAAAACGGGTGATAGGCCAAGTCATGACAGTTATGAGAAAAATGTGAAAAAAAATCTTTGTCATGTATTTTTCACATTATAAGGACTTTTAAAAATATCGGAAAAACTGACACCCTGTGATGGTCTTTCATGTCCTAAGACTACAAATATTACTTTTTTGTGATTTTTTTTTCGGTATTGTAGTCATGACTAACCCTTCTGTAAATCACAATTCATAATTTAAACATACCTGCCTCAGTTTTCAATAAAATGGTGTGTTTTGCCCAAGATTAAATTCAAAATAATTACTACACCCAACTTTAATCGTCTGTACTGTAAAAAAAAATTACTACAGTATTTTGGCAAGTAACTTTAAAAGATGGCGCATTTAATCTGGATTCCAAAATGGTATGATACTTGCTGGATTACTTCTTTGTTGAGGAAAAAAAAATTTTTTTAACGGAACCGGATGTTAGGCCAACTCTGTTTAAATTTTTAAAATGTTGGTATTAAGTTGTTATGTGACGACGATGAGTGACGTCATCTTGTCTAGAGTGAGCGAGACAGACAGTGACGCTAAGTGCGGGTGCTTTTTTATTAAAAAAAAATTGTATTGCAGTGTAGGCATTTTTAAGACTTCAATTTTCAGGTATGAATACAACGCTCTTTTGAAAATGTGAGTGGTTGAGATACAGAACAGACGCCACCTTGTTATCAAGTATGTAATTAGTTAGTTTTAGGTGCAAGTTCGAAATAAAAGTCAGTCAATGGATTTCTTCAGTTATTACTTTAATTTACAAAGATTTACAGCAAATGTTCGAACTGTTTGCCTTCAGCTCTAATGCAAGCCCTACATCTTCTTAAAAATGATCGCGTAATAAGACGGGCGTATCTTCTTGAATTAATGTGTTCAGCAGCTTCTGTAATTTTTTGGCGCAGCTCGGCTAAATCTCGAATTGGTTTAGAGTACACTTTTTCTTTTATTGTTCCCCAATAAAAGAAATCAATGGGATTTAAATCAGGTGAACGGGCAGGCCACGAAATTGTACCACCCCGCCCAATCCACCTATCGGGGTATTCTCGGTCGAGAAACTCTCGTACTGTGCGAGCGTAATGTGCTGGGCAGCCATCTTGTTGGTACCACATGCTGCCGTAAATGTTTAGTGGCACTTCTTCCAACAAATCTGGTAATTGGTTCTGTAAGAAGTCCAAATAAACCTCGGCAGTTAAGTTCTCCGGTAGCTCAAATGGACCAATAACAGTACCATTCAAAATTCCCGTCCACATGTTCACCTTAAACCGGTACTGCGATCTGTCTTCCCGCATCAAATGTGGATTATCCACGTGCCATTCGTGCAAATTATGGAGGTTCATGTAACCATCTTTTTTAAACGTGGATTCGTCAGACCACAGAATTTTTTCAAAGAATCGCGGATCATCTCTGTATCTCTGCAACATCGTTTGACAAAATTGCAATCTCTCTGGGTAGTCTCGGGGTAACAGGCTTTGTACTCGTTGTACAAAGTTTTGTACAACGAGTACAAAGCCTGTTACCTGTGCCTGCCTGTGTGTGTTTTGTTGTTGTACATGGTAAGGATGAAACTGGTTCTTTTGCAAAATACGATGTGCAGTACTTTTGGGCACTCCGATGTTCTCTTCAATCCCACGTACTGAGATACTCGGGTCTTGTTCGACCGCCTCGAGCACTTCGTCCTCGTAGGGTATGAAAGGCCTTCCCTCGCTGGTATTTTGATTAGGGAATCGACCCTCTAAGAGTGACCGATGCACGTTAATAAATACCCGATAATCAGGATGACGCTCAGCGTTTGGGTATCTCTCACGATACATTCTAGCTGCAGCATTAGCGTTGCATAAGCATTCTCCATAGATGAGATGCATATTGGTGTATTCTTGTGCGGTGTATCGAGATGGCATGATAACACACTACAATGGAATCACACACTACAACCGAAGATACGACAATAAAACAAGTCCAGGGTCGTCAGAAACGGGGCAGATAAAACCAAATCACAAAGCAAATCAAGTCCAATAAACAGAAGCACAGTTGTAAGTACGAAGTCAATACGGATACAGAAAGATGCGCAATGAACGAAAGATCGTAACGTACTGCAGTTTTGCACGTTCATCACTGTGTTGTCGGGTTGGCGTCACTATCTATCTCACTCGCACTGAGCGTCACTGTCTGTCTCGCTCACTCTAGACAAGATGACGTCACTCATCGTCGACACATAACAACTTAATACCAACATTTTAAAAATTTAAACAGAGTTGGCCTAACATCCGGTTCCGTTAAAAAAATTTTTTTTTCCTCAACAAAGAAGTAATCCAGCAAGTATCATACCATTTTGGAATCCAGATTAAATGCGCCATCTTTTAAAGTTACTTGCCAAAATACTGTAGTAATTTTTTTTTACAGTACAGACGATTAAAGTTGGGTGTAGTAATTATTTTGAATTTAATCTTGGGCAAAACACACCATTTTATTGAAAACTGAGGCAGGTATGTTTAAATTATGAATTGTGATTTACAGAAGGGTTAGTCATGACTACAATACCGAAAAAAAAATCACAAAAAAGTAATATTTGTAGTCTTAGGACATGAAAGACCATCACAGGGTGTCAGTTTTTCCGATATTTTTAAAAGTCCTTATAATGTGAAAAATACATGACAAAGATTTTTTTTCACATTTTTCTCATAACTGTCATGACTTGGCCTATCACCCGTTTTCGGTTTATCGTTGATTTTTGGGACACCCTGTATATAGCGCCGGACTTGGAAAACTTCGATAGCGCGATGCAGGATTGTGGCGCTAGTAGTACCGCCATAGTATGTATAGATAATAATATGATGTTAATAATATATATTTTAGGTATAGACCTCAACAGCCTGGTCGAGGAGGAGAGTAAGACCCAGGACATAGAGGATGTGGCTCGGAAGACGAGGTTCTTCAGCATGATGATTTCCACGTGTCAGGTAGGGGGGGGGGGGGGGGGGGGTGACGTAAAGAAAAAAGACGTCCGATTTATATCCTCATCAGTTTATAATACAACTAGCTGACCCGTGCTCACTTCGTTACGCATGTAAATAGTTTAATACAATCTCCTGTTGCAACTAAGCTTTAAGTTTACTAAGGTACCTGCATGCCAAATTTCAAGCGTCTTACTTAAGCGGTTTAGATTTTTCACACGAAAGGATTTGATTTAGATTTGTCAGACAATCAGGTGATCAGCCTGCCTTTTATTGTCCTAACCAAACTTGAAAACAACACATTTTATTGTTCCAAAGCGGGAATCGAACCCACGACCTCCGAGTCGAGAGCTAGGCTCTAAACCACTAGACCACGGTGGCGTCAACTAACAAATATCAAACAAACTGAAGACTTACTCCCGACACAATCGAGAATCGAATCAGTTCGATATTAATGTCCTTTGGTATTTTATTTAGTGGATTACTTCGAAACATACCAGGATAAAAGAAAATCGTTAGATCGTAACTTTTTGTACTCCCGACCATATCAATCGAATTAGAATCAAAATAAACAAACGTCCATTTATTTGGGAGTACGCGGCACGGTCGAATCTGAATCAAAGTCGAATCAGATTGGAGAGGCCTCTGTATTGTAACTCTTCGGTCTGGAATAAACAGGCTTTATTTATCGACCATCCAACGGGTACCGTAAATTTTTCAGCGCGGCATATCGGCTGTGGAGGAATGCGTGAAGCCCGTCCTGGCGGTGACACACAGCGCCTGCGTCGGCGCGGGCGTCGACCTCGTCACAGCTGCTGACGTCAGGTACTTATAACATCTATATCTATACTAATATTATAAAGCGCAAGAGATTGTTTGTTTGTTTGTTTGTTTGCTTAAACGCGCTAATCTCAGGATCTACTGGTCCGATTTGAAAAATTCTTTTTTTGTTGGATAGACACTAGGGGAATGCTTGTGGGTGTACAAGTGGAAGCCCCAAAGGGAGATCTCCGACCGAGCGAGGTGGTATGTTCGGTCAGGCCGAAGCCCACTGTACTAGTTTTCAGGTGTCGTATATATAGCGCCGGACTTAGAAAACTTCGATAGCGCGATGCAGGATGTGGCGCTAGTAGTACCGCTACATCACTCCCCCCCGAAGACCGGAGGTCGAAACTTGACTTGTCTTGTGCTTGAGTCGCCAGTGCCAGTGAGTGCCAGTGAGTCCCAGTGGAACTGTGCTGCTGCTGCACGGGCTCCAGTGAGTCGGAGTGCTGCCGTGCGGGCCGATGCTACGTGCTGAACCAGGAGAGATGTGCTCTGCTTGCTGACCGGTCGTTGTAGTGAGATGCCCGTTGAAGCCGATGAGGGTTCGACCAGGCCGCGCTGCGTTGCGACTAGTGGACGAGGTACCCGAAGTGGCTGAAGCTGGCTGGCGAGGTGCGGAGGGGCGGGGAGTGATGATGATGAAGGAGGCGTGTTCTGTCGAGGGTCACCAATGTGGGTGTACAAGTTGAAGCCCCAAAGGGAGATCTCCGACCGAGCGAGGTGGTATGCTCGGTCAGGCCGAAGCCCACAGTTTTCAGATGTCGTATATATGTGTATATGTATATATGTCGGACTTAGAAAACTTCGATAGCGCGATGCAGGACGTGGCGCTAGTAGTACCGCTACATGCTTATTTAGTGCCGCCACTAAATAAGCATTCCCCTAGTGTCAGGCAGCAGTGGCACTAGTACTGTCGGAGGGCCGAAGAAATAATTCTGGAAGGGCCTCCGACCAGATATCAACAGGCGAACATCGGTTGTTGAACTGCGGTGTGGAAAGCAAATAAGGAAACTTCCACACTAGGTCCTTAATCACGGAGTAATTAACGTTTAACCATAACAACCGTTTACGTTTATCATGCAGAATTTGTGCAGTATAGGAACTTGGAATGTTAGAACTATGTTGGTAGAGGGTAAAATAGAAAAACTAAAGATAGAAATGAAAAGACTGAAAATAGATATTTTAGGGCTATCTGAGACGAGATGGGAAGGAAGTGGAGATTATTGGGACAATGATATCAGAATTATCTATACAGGAGAAAAACGAGGTTCAAATGGAACAGCTATAATATTAAATAAGAAATGGGGTATGTCAGTAGAAAATACAATACATCACAGTGATAGAATAACAGCAGTAAAAATTAAATCAAAAGGAAATATCAATACAACAATAATACAAGTATATATGCCAACAAGCGCACATGCAGCCGAGGAAATAGAAGAGATATACTACCAGATTGATACTTTGTTAGACACAGTTAAGGAAGGAGAAAATTTAATAGTTATAGGGGATTTTAATTCTGTGGTGGGAGAAGGTAGAGAAGAAAATATAGTTGGTAATTACGGTCTGGGAAAAAGAAATTCAAGAGGATATAGATTAATCCAATTTTGCAAAGAAAATAGTTTGACAATTATTAATACTATTTTTCAACAACCAAAACGCAGATTGTATACGTGGAAAATCCCCGGAGATATTGGGAGATATCAACTCGATTACATTCTAGTGAAATCAAAATACCTACACCTAGTAACATCATGTAAGGCCCTGCCTGGTACTGATCTTAACACAGATCACAATTTACTACTAAGCAAGTTCAAATTATGTCCGAAAAAGAAAATTAAACAGAAACCAAAGAAAATAGATCTCAGTATACTTAAAGATGATAAAAATTATATTAAAATGCACTATAGTAATAAATTAGGTGAAAACATAGAAAAGAAATATAAAACTAATATATTTGAAATTGATAGTATAGATGATAAATGGAGTAGTCTAAAAAATATTATAATAACTACAGCTCAAGATACACTACTAAAACAGAAAATAGTACCAAGGAAGAAATGGTTATCACCAGAAATTAAAGAATTGATGATAGAAAGAAGAAAATATAAAAACAAAACAGATCAAGAAAGCATACAGTACTATAAAAAACTAACCAATAAAATAACAACAAAATGTAGAGACTGTAAGCGTAAGGAAATGGATGAAACATGTATACATATAGAGAAATATATGAGCCAAGGCCAAATACAAAAAGCATATAATTTAATAAGGGCCATTAATAGGAAACAAAAAAGTAAAAGCATAGCTATTAAAGATGAACAAGGCAAAATACTGACAAATCAAAATGAAATAGCTCAGCGTTGGAAGCGATACATAGAACATTTATATCAAGGAGAAGGATTTAATACAATTTAATTTATAAATATGGAATTAGAGGAACAAGTAGTAGATGATGATTTAGGACCAGAGATTCTTTGGGAGGAATTTAACAAAGCCCTAAAAAGCATACAGAATGGAAAAGCGGTAGGAGAAGACAACATACAGATAGAACTTATAAAATACGCAAACTGTGCACCTGTTATAGAGGAAATATTCAAAATTATACAAGTAATCTATAAATCAGGAATAGTACCAAAAGACTTCCAAATAACAAAAACAGTCACTCTGCCCAAAAAACAAAATACACAGAAATGTGAAGAACACCGAACCCTTAGCTTGATTTCACACACCTCTAAAATCCTTATTAAAATTATTCAAAATAGAATCAAACATATTTATGAAAACCTATTAGGACCAGAGCAGTTTTGGGTTCAGAGAAAAAACAGGAACGCGTGAAGCTATCCTAGCTCTAAGGCAAATCATAGACCGAAGGATGGATTTAAGCCTGGACACTCATATTGCTTCATAGACCTAGAAAAAGCTTTTGATAGAATAAATTGGAGTAGAATGATAACTATACTAGAAAGGGCGGGTCTGGACTACAGAGATAGAAGGATAATATACCAACTTTATAGAGAACAAGAAACTGTAATAGAAATATGAGAGGAAAGGACTATAGCAAAAATCATGCAGGGAGTTAGGCAGGGTTGCCCACTCTCACTACTAATTTTTAATTTGTTTATAGAGTGCGCTGTTAGCAAAATAACTGAAAAGGACAAGGGAGGTATAAAAATTAACGGTAAAAAAATACATTTTATCCGATTTGCAGATGATATTGCAGCAGTTGCAGAAAACAAAGAAAGTTTGAAGGAATTAATAACTGAGATGGATAACATTTTTAAAGAATTTGGGTTAAAAGTTAACTACAACAAAACAAAAATTATAGTAACATCTAAACTATCCCATCCGAATACACCCCAAAAAATAAATAATGCTACAATCGAACAGGTAGACTCCTTTAAATACCTTGGTAGTACAATAACAAAAGACTCAAGGTGTACTCCGGATGTGGTATTCAGAATAGCTATAGCCAAGACAGCTTTTAACAGTAAAAAACATTTAATTAAAGCAAAAAGCATACCTATAAAGACACGTAAACGTTTTCTCAAAACAAACATCTGGAGCATTGCTTTGTATGGATGCGAAACATGGACTTTAACTAAGAGAGATAAGGAAAGGCTAGAGGCGTTTGAGATGTGGTGTTGGAGAAGAATGGAAGGCATAAATTGGACGGAAAGAAAAACAAATATAGAGGTGCTTAAAATAGTGGAAGAAAACAGACATATAATTAAAACAATTGAAAACAGAAGGGGAAAGATGATTGGGCACTTGATACGACACAACGAATTTCTTAAGAATATTATGGAAGGAAAAGTAGAGGGGAGAAGAGGACGAGGAAGACCTAGGAGAAGTTATATAGAACAAATAAAGGAGAAGATAAACGTTGGGTCGTATCAAGAGGTCAAAAGTAAAGCACAGGACAGAGAAACATGGCGATTACTCCACCGACAAGAGCCTAGCTCTTAAGATTTGAATGAAAGTCCATTTATAGAGGAAGGCTTTAGGCTATATAACATTACGCTGCAACCAATAGGAGCGAAGCGTCAGTGAGAAATGTTGCAAAAACGGGGAAAATTATTCACATTTGGGGACTGATATTAGAGCGTGTTTTCAGTGGTCGGGTTTTAGTTTTTTATCCGACTTCGGCGAAGCCAAAGGAAGGTCTATGCATGTATGTATGTATATTCCCTTGCAGCGGCTAAACCATGACCAGGGCTCTACCTTGAACATTTTTGTACCTTCCTTTTTTGCGAAGTCGGGTTATAGTTTTTTTTTCAACTTTTTTATTAAAATATTGTTTGTTTTTAAAGTTTTAATTTTTTTTACTTTCAGATACTGCACCACGGACGCGTGGTTCCAAGTCAAGGAGGTGGACGTTGGCTTGGCAGCAGACGTGGGCTCGCTGCAGAGGCTGCCTAAGGTAACGCACATGTGACTGCCCGGGTACTGCGGATGGGACTTTAGGCTAAACTTGAAAACCACAATAATAGGCGTGATGACATTTTTTTGCATAATTGCATAGTACTCTTATACAGGGTGTAAGAGAACAGTCACTATAACTTTGGGGTTTGGTTTAAATACTAACTTTTCTCATTTTAGAAATGTATTTTTTTTTCTATTTATTTTTAACTTTTTTTGTTATTCTAGTACATTGGTACATTTTTTTTTAGTACTCATGCGGGATAAGTAGCATCTTGGCGCCCGCTGTTGCGGTTGAAAACGTACCACTTACTTACTTATCCCGCATTTGTAATACAAAATAGTATGTGCAAATCGTGCGACGTTGTCGATACCCACTCAAGCGAATGACCGCACTCGCTTCGCTCGTGCGTTCAACTTCGCTTTCGTGGGCAATCGACAACTTGTCGCACTTGTTGCACAATATACTATTGTTAGTACATTGTTCAAATCTTACATTAAACTTTTTAGTAGCTTTTAGTTTTTTTTTAAACATAGGTAGTTTTTTTTTTGTTTTTTTTTTATTACAGGTGTTGGGCAATACGTCGACTGCACGAGAGCTCTGCTACACGGCGAGGAAGTTTGACTCTAAAGAGGCTTTGGAACTGGGGCTGGTGACCAGAATATATCCAGATAGAGAGACGTGAGTAAAGTTTATTACCCGGCTACGGTGAAAAGGAAAATGAAGAAAAATGATTTTGGCAGTCTGGGGCCGTATCATAATACCAGCCTGGTTCCAGGCAATTCAATAATACGCTCTTAAGAGGAAATACTACGAATTTTTTTCCATACAGGAATAAGGGTTTACGGGATTTCTGTTTTCTCCCTGAATAATGCTGCTAGAGTAACAATTTTTTTCCTGAATATTTATGGATATTGTTTGTACGTCCCTATTTTTTCCTTTTTTTGATAAATTAATTATTTAAAGAGATATGGACGTTCAAAAACAAAAAAAAATAATGGCCAGACTCTCAGCTATGTTTAAACATCTAGGAAACAGATTTGACTACAATAAACAACAAAATAAAAAAATAGGAACCTAGCTCAATTCTTTTTTTAACTTATAAAGAAAAAAATATTTAAATCGGTTAAGTTTTGGAGGAGGAAACAGGAATCCCCTAAACGCCGATTTCTGATACTTTTAATAGGTAATTTCAGTCCAAGTTGCAGTTGTATCTATCGCGCTAGTGCTGGCTAGCTAAGGCACTGCGAGACAGCAACAGATTTTATAAATACCTATTTTGCATTTCTCTGACCGTGACCGTGGTGTTTCCTCTTTACTGCCTTGTTATACAAAATGGATCCACCCTAGTTTGGTTGTCTGAAAGTGATATTCGGAAGCAAGTCAAGTGTCACTTGTCCGCTAACTAGCTGTCATCGTGCAGTTATTATGTGATCGTAATACGAAAATTCCAGGCAGCCATGTTGTATGGCGTAAACTGGCTGGAATTAAGAGCTTGTAATAGGCCCCCTGTTTGTTCCAGCGTATCACCTGGATAAGAATATAATTTAAAACTTGAGAGTTGTCAATGGACACCCGGATGGAACGTAGTTTGTTTCTAGTAATTAGTGAATGAATTGTAATATCTATACTAATATTATAAAGCGGAAGAGTTTGTTTGTTTGTTTAAACGCGCTAATCTCAGGTACTACTGGTCCGATTTGATTTTTTTTTTGTTGGATAGTCCATTTATAGAGGAAGGCTTTAGGCTATATAACATTACGCTGCAACCAATAGGAGCGAAGCGTCAGTAAGAAATGTTGCGAAAACGGGGAAAATTATTCACGTTTGGGGACTTTCGGTGCGTGTGCAAACGGTTTAAGTCACTCAAAAACCACGCGAACGAAGTCGCGGGCACAGCTAGTAATCTTATATATAAAAATGAACCTGCTAGACCTTACTCTCCAAACTGATTCGTTTTTTATTCAGATTCGTATGCGTATTCCCGAAAAAAATGGACGTTTGTTTATTTTGATTCTCAGTCGATTGATACAACGGTCGGGAGTACAAAAAGTTACGGTCTGGTTAATTTCAAAGTAATCCACAAAATAAAATACCAAAAGCCGTTGAGATCGAACTGATTCGATTCTCGATTGTATCGGGAGTAAGCCTGCTGTTCATTAGTCTTGCTAAAACTCGAGAATGGCTGAACTGATTCGGCTATTTTTGGTCTTCAAATATTCGTGGTTGTCAAGGGAAGGCTTAAACGCTGTTATTTGTATGCTCAACGAAGTGGGCACGGGTCAGCTAGTATAATATAATATCTATAGACGTTTCACGGGATTCACTTCGGAGGTCGTGGATTCAATGCCGCAAGCAAGCTGCAAGTTTCGTCAGGACAATGCAGACTGATCACCTGGTTGTCTGACAAGAAAGACGATCCATCCGACGCATGGATCATCTTTCTTCGTCGGTCAGGCGCCTGATCTCTCACCAATCGTGTCGGTTATCCGTTCCAGTGGGCTACGAGAGTGAACGAAGAGAGTGCTTCTATGTATTGCGCACACACTTGGGCACTATAAAATAACTCCTGCTGCCCTGGTTTCAATGAAACTGGCCACCGTCTCCGAAATCTTTGATTTGTTACGTTAAGGTTAAATTTAAAAGGAACGTTCTATACCATATCATAGTAAGGACTGTGGCGGTACTACTAGCGCCACATCCTGCATCGCGCTATCGAAGTTTTCCAAGTCCGGCGCTATATATACGACATCTGAAAACTAGTACTGTGGGCTTCGGCCTGACCGAGCATATCATATCGTGAGGTCGGAGATCTCCCTTTGGGGCTTCCACTAGTATTCCCACAGGACTATGGTTATTTAATTTTTTTTTCTTTTTCAGCGCCCTCAAAGAAGTTTTGGAGATCGCTCAAGGTATCGCCGCCAAGAGCCCCGTGGCGGTGCAAATGACAAAAGTGTCGCTGGTCTACTCGCAGAGTAGACCGAATCAAGACGGCTTGGACCATATTGTAAGTACCTATTAGTGGGGCTCCCTTTAGGGCTCGCACACAAAACTGCGATGCGATGCGATATTATGCCGCATTTCTTATTTTGTAGTGTAAAAAAAATCTATAACCCGACTTTGCAAAAAAAAGTCTAAAAAGAAACAAAAACGGCTACCTTGACCATTTTTGTACCTATGCATTTCTGGATTTCAAATTGATATTTTTTTCTTGTTTCACTCTTTTTAGACATTTTTTTTTTTGCGAAGTCGGGTTATAGTTTTTTTACCTTATTTTTATTTTATATTTTTCTGTTTCCACATCAAATTTAACGTTATAAAATTGTTATTAAATTAACGCGTAGAAAGTAACTAAATAACTCCTAGATACTACTTGTACGATCGCATTTTAAACGTTTATTTTGAATTTAACAATAAAATATAATAATTAATAAAATATTTAAATACATATTCGTGATGTGCTAGCCAAGACCTAACTTTTGATACCAAACACGAGACAATTATCTTAAGTAAATTTTTTTGGAGATAGTTTATGAGGTTTAATTATTAAAATGCAAAAAAATCTCGAAAAAATATATAGCTTATATCACTCGCGGCATTAATACGAATCGATTGACACCTCAGTCATCAAAATCAGACCAGTAGTTTAGCCGCTACGAGGGAACATACATACATAGACTGCCAAAATCATTGTCCATCCTTTTGGCTTCGCCGAAGTCGGGTAAAAAAGGTGTGTATGTTGTCATTTGTGGATTGTAGATTTAGGTGGTAGCTGTAGATGTAGATTACAATCTTAAAACTGTTTAAATATAACAAGTAAAACTGTTTAAAAAGTGAAATAAAGTAGCAACGGAATCATCTATAGTATGTCCCTTTTAAATTCAACCTAGAAACAAATCAAAAACATCTATATTTTCACTTAGTGTGCACACTTATCTACACTTTCACAGGTATATTAAAGGATCATACTTCATTATCCAATACATTTTAAAACTATTAAACAATTATTAATATGTTTAAAAATCAAATTAAAAACGTCAACAGTAAAAATACGCCATTTTGACACAGCTGACTGTATAGTGTATATATATAGTCTATGATTCATATAGTCTGCACTCGACTAGTCTATGGATTCATAGTAGCAAACATTAATAATTGTATGGATAATGGCCAATTGGCATCACTGACTAGTCTATGGTTGTGTCATTGGAGGGTTTGTTTACGTTTGGGTTAAATTTATCTGGGACGTACTACAGTAATTGTTATATAATTTTTTTTTATTTATATTATTAATTTTATAAATTTGAACTCAAAACAAAATAAATTTTCAGAGATTCCACAACCAAGCTCTGTTGCAAAGTGAGGATTTGAAGAAATCTGCAATGGCGGTGGCTATGAAGACTAAAGCTGAATTTGAAGATTACTAGATGTAATTGTTGAAATAATAACACCGAATTGTTAGCAGCTTTAAAATAACTGTCCATCCATCTGTTTTTGTAAAGGGTTAAAAAACATATAGCCGGACCTTTTTTTTTCGCAAGGGAAGGAAGAAGAAGAAAGGAAAGAAGGAGGAAATGCATTACGGATCCCCCCGGGAGGGTCCCCTAGAGGTGTGCGGGGCTCCCGGCTCGCTACGGCCTGTAAAACCACTAAAGCCACTTGCGGATTGCCATCAACTGTTGTTGGGTGGAATGCCCTGGATCTGTCAAAACACAGGCCACTCCTCCCCCGACCGGCCGGTTCACCTCTATAGGGACCGGACTTCCATCAAATTGAGAGAGATTCCGGCAAACTGAAGCGCTCTCCTCGGCGCCAAGACTGACAAAGCTGGGGAGATTACCCATCCCTCTACCCGGAGCCCCGTACTAGACGTGAGGTGGGAGGGCCGCAAAGCGAAGCCTCCGCACATACAACCGAAGCTGCTTAACAATTAATATATAACAGAGACACGACCTAGTACTAGAAAATTGTATCACCCTAATACTGGCAATTCGACTGGCTGTTTTTTTTTCTGCGATTTCCAGGCACATTCCGGAAACCGCCATCTAGCGCCACTATTGGAAAATACTAATTACTAATTTTGTTTCGTATCTTCTTCTTAATTAAAGAGTTGAATTTAGCTTAATGATATGCTTAAAAAATATACATTTTAATGTAAATTTTTGTATTAAATTCGGCATATATTTACATTTTATAATTTACAAACGTTAATATAATAGTGATATCTATTGCTATTTTTTTGTATTAAAGATAGATTGTATGGGATGGTAGGCCAGGACAACACATAACTTTTTGGAAGTTGGTCCGGAAATGCCTTAACCGTAATGATACATTTCAGATATACTTTGTCTTTTCTAAAAATATACTATCTACCTAATCTACCTCTTTATAACAATACCTTCCTTATAAAAGTAGGGTATCGTTTTTTGCAATGTATCTAAAGTTAAGTTTGTATGATATACTTAATATATAAATCTTAGAACAAATAAAATTGATGGAAATTCATGTTCGCAATAATAATACACAACTTTTATTTGCACTTTTCCACTTTATTACGTTTTTAATAATTTACAAAATAACACGACCGGTTTCTATTAAATCACATGGTGATTTAATCGTTAATTTAAAAGTTATTGTGAAATAAAATTACAGTGTCTTACATGGAAGTGGTGCTAAAAAAATAAAAAACGGCAATCTGTCTCACATAAATGAAAGGCAATACATATGAATAAAAGAGACAGCAAATACATGTTGTTTTGCATCCTCGAGCAGTTTAGGATTTCTGGGTTGTAATAGTCTTTCTAAACTTCAATTGAATTTTGCGATGCGAAGCCCAACGGTAAAAAAATATAAAGAGGAAGTAACGAACAATCAGACTTCTCTTTCCTTCCCTTCTTAGCATGTCGTTTTTGGTGATAAGGACGGATATATTATGTCTAATTTATACGTAAAATTTTGTTAAATGTAAATAATTTTATTTATGAATAAAAAATGAGATTTTATACTGTTTTTTCGAGATAAGTGTTACCCTATTTTCATAATTAAAAATGTACTACTTATTATATTTATTAATGAATAAACGCATCGTATTTTGATAATAAAATGTACATTTTATGGTTTAGAATTTTATTACCACAAATTTCCCCATGTATAAAAGGTGCCATTACGTATTGACGAAAATCAACAGTTTTAGTCAAAAACAAGCATTGCATATTCACAATTTTAAAACATATACACAATATTCAGAAATAATTAAAAAATAAATTCATAATGTTTTATTTGATGTCTGCACTCTTTTTCAGTGGCAGCTAATGCCATCTAGTATCAAATACTTAAACTTCAACCTTAGGAAGCGCTATCTACTATTATATTTCTGAACTAAGCCACTTCAAGCTGTGACGTAAAAAAGGCGGGAACATATCCCAAGGACGAGCCCCGTTGACCTAGTTAAATGACAAACTTAATGCAAGTCCTATTTAGCAATAAAATAATGAATTTGATCATTTCGAATCTAAAATATCTCTTTTAATTATTAACTGGTGCAGAGCCTGCGTTCTATATTTAAATACTTTCCAGAAACCAGAATTCACTGGATTATAATTACTTATTGTTTTTTTTATATTTACGTTTATGTAAGATTTAAAATAAATAAGTTCAAGGTACAAAAAGACAAAGAATTTGAATGCTGATTAGTGGGTTTGGAAAGCTATTCCAACTCGAACTAACAAAAATACATTTTCATGATTTTACGTAGCTAATCAATGGGTTAAAATAAAAATAGTACCTAGCTTTTAAATTTATTTAGATTAGTTTACTGTAAATTATTATGTAATAAAAATTAATTTACTCTAAAACTAAATGACTAATTAGACTTAATATTAACGTAAAGGCATGGTGCCTTTACGTTAATATTAAGTTAAATTATAAAAAAAAATTAGTCGTTCTAATTTTGAATGAAACGTTATTTCGTGTAACTACATAAATCTTCGCTAATATAATTTGTGAATCGATTTTAGGGCTACGATTGTGTCGTTGGCCAAGGACGTATATCAGGGTCAGTCCCTTCATCGTTTTGGGCATGAATGAGAGAAGCCTTCGACAATTCATTGCAAGAATATACATAATATTATAATCTATCTCATATGATTTGCAAGACTTATTTCATGTTTTGTTCGGAAAAAATATGTTTAACTAATAGTAGATAGATAGGTAACAAGTTTAAAAATATTTATTTTAAAAGTATTTTTAAAATAAGTACTTAAATAAAATATTACAATACCTACTTCACGTACATAAATTGTAATAAAAAAAGGTAAGGTAAGGTGGAGCCTTTTTATGACATAACTGTATTTATTCAAAATTAAATATAACTCATGCTTACATAATTAAATAATTTATTACCATGTAAGCAATTATTACGTACTCGTACCGTGTATATTGTACACAGTGTGAGAAGTTATTGTAAGTAATTCCCAAAAAAGAAAAAAAGCATTGAATGCTAATGCAAACACTTGTAAGTAACAAACTTTTATGTCATTAATAACTGTAACCAACAATAAAATTACTTAGTAAATCAAGTGAAAACCTATAATAATATAATGTTCTTCAATGCAGTTCCTATGTTAATCAATTTTAAATGTAGGCTAAAGCCCTGTAAACAAATATTTAAAAATATATAATTAATTAAATTTCGAATGAGGATATCTTCGTTTACGTCACGAATTGCAATGACGTCACTGCGACGACTAATAACAAAGAAAATCAGGTAACCTAGTTTACAGAGGCTTGCATTTACGTTTGCTGCGAATGACCTGCCCAAATATAGAGCATCTATTTTTAGCTGCGAGGGCTCTACGACGTGAATGGTGCAAGTTCCATGCAAGTGGGACACACCACACCACTGCAATGATTTGACCTATTTATTTTTCAATGGTTGGCTGCATGAACGAACGGGCCCCATTCGAGCCTCCATTCAGTAACGCTCCAAGCCTCGAGGTCGACGTGACCCAGTTAAATTTTCGCTCCGTGCCGGCATAAAACATAATTTCTGATAGATCCCGAGTGTTCTGTGCGCGATTTTCTGTGCTCCGAGTGATGAATTTTACAAAATAAAACCATAGTTTTTCATAAATAAAATACTAAAACTGTGCGCTAAAATTAGTTAATAATGAAATTTATTCAAAAATCCCGCTTATAGCACAATTAAATTTGACAATCTCTGTGATTGGCCACCCTGTCAGCGCATATCTCCTATTGGTCGATTCCATTACTCTGACGTAGTCGGCCAATCGCGAGCTCTCTGTCTGCACCGTCGCACGACCCCCGCGCCACCTGTCGCTCCGGTACTTTGCGTTCATTGAAAACCTGCCCGGACTTTATTATTGACGCACGCGCATTGAGGCCCAACAAAGGGCCGAATTAGGAACGGTTTGTAAGTGAATCTGATGTATTTATGTTATAAAAATGGTGAAATCTGTGAAGTGGCGAGTAGAAATTAGAATATTCGACGTGTCGAATCATGACCGAGGCATCTGAAAAGTAAGTATTGCTCACTGTTACATAGTTTTTACGAGACATGTTTCGCCCTGTAGGGAGTAGGTAGGGCCCTACCCCGGCCATTTTTCGAGCTCAAAATGAATGTAATGTGGTGAATAAAGCGTTAATAATGGGCTCAATGAGTCTGAGAGACGTCGTGGGCGTACTAAATTGGTCACAAGTTGCCTTACATGGCAGATATTGATGCACAGACCGCCGCCCTTTAGTCCACCTATGTCGTTCGTGTATAGATAATTATAATCAATGAGGTAGTGTTCATTCACTATAAAGTACATAAGTAATACTAGCCCGGGTCATTTGTAGACAGCTTACTGTCGTTTCAATGATTCATTCTGCAGCTTGAATGAATGTAATTGCAAACTCCGCGATGTAATGATGGAAATTAATTTTCGTCGTTATTCAAGTATCAAAAAGCTTTGCGCCTTACTACACAGAAATTATTTCTTTATATTATTATAATAAAAATGATTGTCTGAAATCAGAAATTGAAAAATTAATACACATTTTGAAATATTTTTATAAGTGTTTTGTAATATTCTTTTACTTCAAAAACTGTATAGAAAATAATTAATTACTTTCTATACAGTTTTTGTTACACGTTTAGTAGCACATGTTTTCTTCATCAATCCCAGCTGAAACTGTTTTCAATTTGAGAAAAATCTATTTTTAAATCTGGGATAATAATGGACATTCAGTAATAAGTATACCTATGCACCTACCTGATGGCCAAAGATCAGAAAAGGAACATGTACAATGTACATTTATTTTAAAACTCAACTTTGAATATTATCCTGGTTTTTAACCAACTTCCAAAAAAGGAGGTCAGCTAAAGAACAACATACTGTTGCTGACTTATAAGTAAGGTTGTAAATAACTCTTACCTATGATGACACCAATTTCAAAAATAAATTTAACTGTAAGAACATTGTATAAAAATATTATTTTATACTTTTTTATTGTTTAATCATTTTTTTAACAAAATAATCAGAAATAATTTAATCCAATTTTTTTTGTTGAGTTTTTTAATTACTTATTAGAGTTTTTATGTTTTTAGAAACATACCTCTTATAATTCCTGTGTGTGCAGGCACAAACTTTTAATTGCAGACATCAATGAAGGTGATATGTAGCTAAATTATGATTTTAAGAAAATTGAGTTCAAACTGTCACTTAACAGTTTAGAATTAATCATAAAGTATTAGGTACATAATCTAAAGATCTGTCTCTAAAATCAATGTAGGTACTTATTATGTTACTACATATCCCAAAATTTATTTATTTATTTATTCATTTATGCATTTAACACATACTATCATTACATGCATAACCTAATGCGATAGAAGTGACATCAACATATTAAAACAATAATACCATTAATAATTTCAAATTCAACTAATTGTAAAACATAATATAAATAATAATAAGAATTCTAATAACAATCTTTAACAATTATTTAAAATATTATAGATTAATAAAAAAAAATTAATTAATCTATTATTCGTCTGAATTTATTGAGATGAAGAAAATGTTTAAGTGACAGTTAAAACTCAATTTTTTGGGTTTTATTTGCGACATACCACCTTCATTGATTTGTCTTCAATTGTTATTTTATGAAAATCAACTAAGGCTGTCCTTTGTTCTGTCTAACATATCCTTACAAAAATTTTAATTAGGTATGATCCGTATGAATAATAATAAGACATGTTATACGTAACTCCGTGTATGGCTGATTCTATACAATACTTTATAAAAATATTATTATTATTTTATAATAATTATGATATCTTCTACAGTAAAACACCTATAAGTCAAATATCAAGGGGGATGCCAAAATTTTTAGAGCTACAGAGTTTTCGACTTGGCAGATTTTGATAAATTTAAAAAAAAAATTAGATAATGATGTTAAATAAAAAAAAAACAAGTTGCAGAGGAGACACACATGTATGTTTGCTAATTATAAATCAACATTATTTTAAAGCATCCTTAAAATATATATACAACTCTGTATGAAACTGTATGATCTCATACTCATCTCTCAGGCAAATAAAACTTACAATTAATCTGCTAGTTTCAAGAAGGGAACAACTACATGCATAATGTCCTCGCAATGAAAACGGCTTTTGTTTCTTTCTAATAGATGTGTCTACCTTTAGTGATGACTTCTTGTACTTGTTCCAGTTCAATTGTATGTTCTTGCAATTCAAATAAAAAAAATTGCTTAGTCATTAACTTAATTTTTTTAAATTTTTTTAGAGGTAATTTTATGCTTTTGAACATTACTTGTATTATATTCTCACAATGTGTGTTCTCGCCTGTGATTTGTTACATACTCGTAACGCTTCTTTAGCACTATTAAGAGGAAACACGGGCTAGAGAAATACAACATAGCTTACAACAAACCTTTTGCTGTCTTGCAGTGCCCTAGATAGAGCACTGGCGTGATAGAGACAACTGCAGCTCGAACTGAAATTATTGAAGACAGACAAAATGACAAAAAGTTTTGTTTAGTATAAACAGTATTATAGAATTACATAAAATATTTTATAACTTGCTATATATGTTTTGTATTACATTTAAGGATAGAAGGAAGGATATCAGTTATATAATAATTTAATGTAGCCGGTTAATTTATATTATTGAAGAATTTACTAAAATTTGTACTATTGTGAAATTGACTTAAAACTTTTTTTTTTAATTTGTATAATATATTAATAAGACTATGGTGTAATGTACTAATGATTAGAATGTAAAATATTTGACTAGAGTTGACTAACCATTGTTAACTCACTGACAACATTTGCACGTCGAGAAAAATTCGACAAAAATATGTGAGGACTATGTTAAACTGTATCAGCTTATTGTACCATATTTTCGCAAATAAAATTATATTATTATTATTATTACTTATTAAAAGTACAAGAAATCAATGTTTAGGGTACCCTTCTTTCCTGGGTAGTATGTCATATAATATATATAGTACCCTATCCAACCAAAAAAAAATTACAGTCCAGGTGTATTTGAGTAATTGGTAAACAAACATAAAACAAATATTCCGACGAATTGAGAACCTTTTTTGAAGTTGGTTAACAAGAAACAAAATAGCAAATTTTTTTTTTAGTTACCCCTGAATTGTAACACATTGAGTGAACTGATGATGAATAATATGATTAAGAACACTCGACCACGTCTGCTTCTAAACAACAGAACTCAATCAAAATCGGTTCATCCGTTTGGGTTAAAAAGAAACAAAATAGCAAATTTATTTTTTAGTTACCCCTGAATTGTAACACATTGAGTGAACTGATGATGAATAATATGATTAAGGACACTCGACCACATCTGCTTCTAAACAACAGAACTCAATCAAAATCGGTTCATCCGTTTGGGAGCTAAAATGCTACAGATAGACACACAGACACATCGAACTTATAACACTCCTTTGTCCTCGTCGGGGATTAAAAACTCTTTGCTAAAGCTCCTTAAAATATGTGTATTCTAAATTGGAATTTTCAAATTGTAAAAATCACATAATTGTGTTGCGAGCTATTTTGTGAGAATTGAAATAAAATTATAATAGTATATTAATTTAATTAACGCATTTCACACGTGTTCGTTCGCATGGAATTTACATAGAATTGGGTAATTATTTTGATATATTATTATTCATCATTATCACATTAATACAATGTTCAACAATAGTTTACCCATACCGGTAAACCGACTTTTTGCAGGTGCAATAGTGCAACCCACACGTTCTACTAAAAATCGGTCAGAATCTAGAGGAAATAAGTTAAAAAAAAAAAACATTTTTATGTTTTTGAAATTTTTGTTTTAATTGCAATCTGCATGAAGCTAAAGAATCGAAGAATTTATTAAATGCTACTTAGGAGCTGTATGGAATACTTACAGCCAACGGCCGTGCCATACCTCAGCACCAAAACACAGACAATTCCAGTAACTGCCTAACCATAGACATTTCCAACAATTGCCTGACCATAGACAATTCCAGTAACTGCCTAACCATAGACATCTCCAACAATTGCCTAACCATATACAACTTGTTCCAGTGAATGCCTGGTGCGGGTGCGAGCGCAGGTGATGTGTAGGGACGAGGCGACAGGCGGCTGGGTCGCTCTCGGCGGTGGAGGGTTAGCCGACGTCGTGCTGGGCCGCCGCGCCCGCCGTCGCACGTCAGGTTAGTTGTCACTGTCAATGTCAGCTGTCACTTCGTCTTCTTCGGAAATACAGCTTTCGGATTTGCCAACAGTTTGACAACAACAAAACCAGGGCTCTTATTCATGATGCCATCGTTGTTACCACTTACGAAATTCGAAAACCAAAATATATGGAATTTGACAAAGGGTTCGCTAAATGACAAGCGATGTCGTATGTCACTTGGTATCTTGAATCAGGGCCAGGCCAGCTATACAGGTGTTATTTTTGTAGACACAGAAGCACTCTCTCTTCACTCACTCTCAGTGGGACGGATAAACGACTTGCAGGAGATCAGGCGTAGGACATGCCCATCCGACGAATAGATAGTCTGTCAGACAATCAGGTGATCAGCCTGCATTGTCCTAACCAAACTTAGGGCCGATTTTTCAATCGTCAGATAACTTTTATCTAAGGAATAAATATGTGACTTTGGCAGACTTTGTATGGAACAAATGTCAAAGTCATATATTTATTCAACAGATAAAAGTTATCTAACGATTGAAAAATCGGCCCTTAAAAACAAAATTTTTAGTTATCCAATTCGGGAATCCAACCCACGGGTCGAGAACCAAGCTTTAAACCATGAGGCCACGGAGGTGTAGAGTATAGATAAGTGGAAGCCTCAAAGGGAGATCTCCGACCTCACGAGGTGCTCGGTCAGGCCGCGAAGCCCATTGTACTAGTTTTCAGATTTATAATGTCGCAGTCATCTAATTGAATCAGCTATTTGATTAAATGTCTAGGGCGTTTATTGAATGACGACATTTAATTGATTGACTAGGCTGAACGTTGATTGAACAAGCGTTACTCAACGTCCAACTAGTTAGCGGGCTGTAACAAAGACCTTTAAACAGAGCGAACTTAAAATCAGTCAGATGATTGAAATTTAGTTAATTTTATCCCGCAGTTTTCATTTTAATTTTGTGTGACAAGTCATGTCCTCATTTTTGATGACCTTTTAAAGTTCCGAACTTCAAACCTACCCCTACCAAACAATCAACGACTATGCTAAAGGACGTTCAGTCGAGACGTTGAACGTTACATTGACGAATTGTCCTTTAGTCATTCAATTAAATGTAGTCATTTCATAAGCGCGCTAGTCGTTCAATTAAACTGGTGATTCAATGAGATGACTGCGACATATACAAGGTATAAAAAAAAAAGGTTGATAGTTCTTTAGGGTGTGTACCACTTTCAGCGCTGGTGCTTTCACAGTAAACTCTACATGCCAGACCCATACTCACCCTAAAGTATTATCACTCATTAACGCTTGTATAGCGCTTGACTTAAAAACTATCGCTCGATGGAGGATAATAATAATAGCTCCCCTCACCGATTTCGGTGTCGGTAGTCTTCTTTCATTTCACGAACCAGGCCAGCTACGCAGGTGTTATTAATTTATAGTGCCCAAGTGTGTGCGCAATACACAAAGACACTACTCTCGTAACCCAGTTGGACGGTAAACCGACACGACTAGCGAGACAACAGGCGCAGGACCGACTTTTTACATGCCCATCCGACGCATGGATCATCTTTCTTATCAGGCAATCAGGTGATCAGCCTGCATTGTCCTAACCAAGCTTGAAAACAAAATTTTTGTAGTTCCAACGCGGAAATCGAACCCACGACCTCCGGGTCGAGAGCGAAGCTCAGAACCACTAGACTACGAGGATGCCAGCTGGTCCGCCAGCTGTAGTGGATTCTGTAATCCAGAAGGTTCTAGAAGTACATTGTGTTGCAGTGGCGTGCGAGGCCGCGAGCTCGTCAGGCGCCTACGAGTATTACATTCACGGGCGCCGGATCAGCGACAATGTGGTGAGTGAATTTTAATAAAAAAACGGCCAAGTGCGAGTCGGACTCGCCCGTGAACGGTTCCGTAGCAGCAAGTTGCATCTATACTAATATTATAAAGCGGAAGAGTTTGTTTACACGCGCTAATCTCAGGAATTACTGGTCCGGTTTGATTTTTTTTTGTTGGATAGTCCATTTATAGAGGAAGGCGTTAGGCTATATAACATTACGCTGCGACCAATAGGAGCGAAGCGTCAGAAATGTTGCAAAAACTGGGAAAATTATTCACATTTGGGGACTTTCGTTGCGTGCGCTGCGTGGTTTAAATCAATCAAAAACCACGCGAACAAAGTCGCGGGCACAGCTAGTTTGTTAATATAGCGGCAATAGAAATACATCGTCTGTGATGTCTAGCTATCACCGTTCTGGAGATCCAAACTGATTTGATTTTGATTCAGATACGATCATGCCGCGTACTTCCTAATAAATTGACATTTGTTTATTTTGATTCTCAGTCGATTGATATGGTCGGGAGTACAAAAAGTTACGATCTAACAATTTTCTTTATCCTGATTAGTTTCAAAGTAATTCACCAAATAAAATACGAAAAACCACTGATATCGAACGGATTCGGTTCTCGATTGTGTCGGGAGTAAGCCCGCTGGTGACAGACGGACAGCGAAGTTTCCTTTTGTTTCAGTTTTGCCTTTTGGGCACGGAACCAAAATGAGTGCGTGTGTTACGTACACACGCACTTATTAGAGTTCCGCTTGTAAGAAGTTAAACTTCTATGGTCTAACTTGATATTTATATTTTTTAAATCTTTCTTGTACTCTAGGTTTATTCAAATTATTAACAGACAAGCTAATCCATGCCCACTTCGTTGAGCATGGAAACCGTGTAAACCTTCCCGGGACTTCCACGAATATTTCAAGACCAAAAATAGCCGAATCAGTTCAGCTGATCTCAAGTTTTAGCGAGACTAACGAACAGCAATTGATTTTTATGTAGCCTTTGTTACTCAGTGATAATGTAGCTTTCTAATGAAAAAAGAATTATTAAAATCGGTCCAGTACTTTTTGAGTTAAGTCGTTACATACAAAAATACAAATCTTTCCTCTTTTAATATTAGTGTAGATTAGCCTTGTAGGGGGCTATTTTAGTAGATAATAAACACATAGTATCATGACCTTACAATCCCCAGGTGGTGCTGGAATGCACGTTGATGCGCGACTTCGACTACCACAAGGTGATGCCGACCTTCCACCACTGGGTGACGGACGGCAAGAAGTTTGGCCTGACCTTCCAGACCGCCGCAGACGCGAGGGCATTCGATAAGGTGGTGCGAGTGCTGACTGAGGGAAAGTCAGGTGGGTTCCATACAGTGTTGCCATACCTTAGTGATTTTTTCATTAGATTTTGTGATTCAGTAGGTTTTTTTTTAATTCAAAAAAAAATTAGGGATTTTAGCACACATTGTGCCTATGCCAAACCCATCGTACCAAATAAGCTTATTACTATTTACTAATTATAAAACTATATAATAATTTTGCTACTGTTGAACTAGGTTCAGCCAAGACTTTTAGTATGTAGATAGGTATTTCCAAAAAAAAAACACTTTTAGTGGCTGATGTAATTACTGCATTGTATTTCTAAATACACTTTTAAATCATAAATTCTAACAAATGTGATGACACATCTCAGCCGTCTACATCTGCAGATAATCGATCAAGACGAAGAGGAAATACCAACAGCGTTTGAAGTTGATCTTTATTTATATTCATGTTTATTGGTTATTCATTGTTTTCTCAATAAAAAAATATTTTGCTTGTTATTCATTTTAAAAAGTGAATTTTGGTTAGTCTAGTTGAAAATATCCCTAAATCTGGGGAATTTTCTAACTAAAACTAGTGAATAAGTTTTCTACAAGGTGGCAACACTGGTGCCATACAGACCAAGTAGACTTGCTCTTTTGGCGGGAAGAGGAAGGCGCCTTTTTTGAACAAATATTTTTCAAAAATATTTTTTTATAGTTTTTCTCTAATCATTTTGGCTATTTGTTAGCAAAATGCAAGGAGAGAGCGGCGGAGACGATGAGGGCGATTACAAATCGTCCTCAACGAAGAAAAGAAAAATTTTAGAAGACCCAGGGGATAAGTATAAACCCTACACTAAATCTTCATATACCAGAAAATACCCAGACAATTTATCTAACGGAGACTTCTCGGTCTTCGTTGAACACTGCAATAAAGACATTAAAATAGGAAATATGAACCCACTCAGCCTTTCAAAAATGTTCAAAAATGCAAAGGGCGTACACGAGAGATCTCGAGTTAATGCTCGAAAAATCAAAATTACATTCAAGCAGGCGGCACTGGCTAATGATTTTTTAAATGGCCAATTTATTCAAGAAAACAACTTAAGGGCTTATATTCCAGCAGCCTCTGTGGAAAGGGTTGGGGTAGTTAGGTACATTCCTAAGGAGATTAGCAATAAGGAATTATTTGAGAAAATTAATTGTGACTCAGATATAATAGGAATTCGTAGGTTTATGAAAAAGGAGAATAACACATTAGTTCCTTTAAATACAGTTACCATAACATTTTCTGGCACTATACTACCTCAGTGCATTTTCTTAGACGGATGGAGATTTAGAGTACACACTTACATACCTCCAGTTTTACAATGTTTCAAATGTTTGTTATTCAACCATTCTGCTAAATATTGCTTTAATGAACAAGCTTGTTCTAGGTGCGCAGAAAATCACTATTATAAAGAATGTACATCTGAGTTATTAAAATGTAAAAATTGTTCGGGTAATCACTTGGCAATTTCAAAAGAGTGTCCAGTTAAGGCTGCCAAAATTAATAAAAATAAGACTGTTAGAAATAATTCTACTTATGCAGACATAACAACTAATGTAGCATCTTTTCCTCCACTTAAAATACCTAAATCCCAGAATATTAAACCAGTACCAGAAAAGTTAACAGCACAAGACATCATAAATAATAAAGATATATTAGAAGCTATAATTAGCACTATTGTATGCATAGGTAATTCTAATGATATTAAGACAACAACTCATATAAAGGAAACATTTATTAAAAACTTTAATAAGTAAACATGGACAGTATTAATATTGTACAACATAACATTCAGAGCATAAATAATAAAAAACCTTTATTTCAGTCCCTTTTATTTGATAAAGAAATAGACATTGCTTTACTTAATGAAACTTGGCTTAAAACTTCAAGTCCACGGGTTCATTTCCCTGGGTATAATTTTATCTTTAAAAATGCCAAAAATGGATATGGAGGAGTGGCAATAGCGGTAAAAAATTCCATGAAATATATCCAACATCAGACTCCAAATTTCCAAGATATACAGAGTATTGCCATTTCCATAGAAACAAGCCTAGGTCCTATTGCTGTCCTGTGTATTTATAGTCCACCTAAAAACAAAATTAACATATCTAAATTAAGAAGAATAATTAACAGTATTCCAAAACCATTTATTATAGCGGGTGACTTTAATGCCCATCATGTAGCATTCGGTTGTACAATTAATAATACTAGAGGAAGAGATTTATATGAGATTATAGATGAATTTAATTTATGCATTTTAAATACTGGTTGTGCAACAACAGTAGGCAGACCAAATAATAATTTATCGGCAATTGACGTTACTATGGTCAGTGCAGAATTGGCTCCGTATTGTGATTGGTATGTTGGTGACGATCCTTTGGGAAGTTACCACTTTCCTACATTCTCTAAAATTAAAATTTCTGCTGCTCATTATGACATAAATAGTAATGTAAATAAATATATATATAGTAAGGCTAACTGGGATAAGTATTTTAATATGTCAAAAGACCTATTTAAAGACTTTGTATATAATTATCAAAATCCTTTACAAAATTATAATTCCTTTTGTGACATTCTTAATTCTTTAAGACAGGAATGTATACCAAAAGTTCGAGTTAACGGTATTAACAAATTGAAAAGACCACCTGCTCCTTGGTGGAATGATACTTGTAAAAAGTCTGTAAAAGATTGTAAAGAGGCTTTGAGAATATACAGAAATAATTTAACTATGGACAATTATATAAACTACAAGAGATTAGATGCTCTTAAAAAAAGAATTATAAGGGAAGAGAAAAAGAAAAGCTGGCATAATTTATGTTCTTCATTTAATAGATATACATCAGTATCTAACATTTGGAAATTTATTAAAAAGTATAAACGATTAGATGTAAGTGTAATCAGCAAATGTGATACTTTTATTCCTGAATTCTTAGATAAGTTTACACATGTTGAGGAATGTGATAGTTCTTTAGAATATATATTTGGTAGTAATAATAATAGTGAAAATTTTAACTTTTTTATGAAGGAGTTTAGCTGGGATGAATTTTATAGTTCATTAATGTCAAGAAGAGATTCTGCACCTGGCTTGGATAATTTTCCATATTTAATGATTAAAAATCTACATAAAGATGCTCAATTAATTCTATTAAATATTTACAATCTTTTATGGTCCAAGCAAATCATTCCGGAAGAGTGGAAAACTCAATGTGTGTTGCCTATCCTTAAAAAAGATAAGCCAACTCAAGATCATAATTCTTATCGTCCCATATCTCTTACTTCGTGTATAGGAAAAGTTTTTGAAAATATGATAAAAGTTCGACTAGATTATTTTACAGAAGTTAATTCTTTATTGCCAGAATATCAGTTAGGTTTCCGTAAAGGAAAAAGTACAGTTGATGGCTTTGTTTCATTCATAAATGATATTAAAAACTCAATGTTTGCTCATTCAAATGCTCTATGTGTTTTTTTAGATGTGCAAGGTGCATATGATAATGTTAATCTGTCTATACTTATTAAGGTTTTAAGTGAATTGGGCATTCCTGGTAGTTTATTGAAATGGATTTATAACTTTTTAAATCATCGTATTGTTTATGTGAAATTCAATAACATTTTACATGGTCTTAAATTTGCACATAATGGTTTAATGCAAGGAGCTATTTTATCTCCTATTATGTATAATTTGTATACTTCCCAAATTTGTAAATATGTTAATACATTAAGTGTAAATATTTTGCAATACGCTGATGATATATTAATATATTGTATAAACCAAAATATAAACATAGCCAGTTGTAATATTAATTTAGCACTTAGACAATTACTTAATTATTATAATAACAAACTTAAGCTCAATGTAAATTCTTCTAAAAGTTCAGTTATGTATTTTGGAAGAAGTAATGCTAACTTACAAGTGACTTGTAACAATGAAAACATTCCAATAGTAAATGAACATAAATTTTTGGGTATAGTTTTAGACAATAAACTAAAGTTCAAAGCACATATAGACTTTATATGTAGTAAAGCCTATAAGAGAATTAACATTTTGCGGTGTTTAGCTGGAGTTTTTTGGGGCGCCGATCCAAAGATTCTTTCTATGCTTTATAAAAGCTTGGTTAGGAGTCACTTTGATTATAGTAGCCTAGCATACTTAAATGCTAGTGCTTGTCTTTTAAAGAAAATAGATATTATACAGAATCAAGCGTTGCGTATTATAACTGGTGCTATGAGATCGACCCCTATAAACTCAATGGAAATAGAAACTGGTATACCTCCTTTGGTATTAAGACGACTTATGTTAGCAAAGAAATATTTTGTTAAGATGATTGCAATTAAGTCATCATTACCTGTGAGAAAACTTAAAATATCTGAAGAAGTAGCTGGTTTAATAGATTCCTCTGCTATATCCCCACAATCTATTTCTTGTGGGATCTTGCCTCAGACGCCGACGATATTACAGTTGGTTTTAAATATGACAGATGACATTACATATTGTAGTGATCTATGGCCTATTTATGACAGTTTTGAAAGTTCTCTACAGAAGAAATATTTAGTAACGACTAGAGACATCTGTAATAAAGCTGAATTTCTAAGGTTATTAGAACAAAAATCAGAATTTTATAAAATGTATACAGATGGTTCCAAGACTGTGGAAGAGGTCAAATCAGCTTATTATGATGTAAATCTGGATCTTACTAGATGTTTCCTTTTAAACAGAAAATGTTCCATTTATACTGCAGAATGTTATGCAATATATATGGCATTATTGTATGTCAAATCCCGGACCAATGTGAATAAAGTACTTATTCTATCAGACAGCCAAAGCGCTTTATCGGCTTTAGACAATTTTGATTTAAGTTTTAAATGTAATTATTTGATATTTAAAATTAAAAATGTACTGTATGAGTTATATTGTAAGAATATTAATGTCGAATTACTATGGGTTCCCTCCCACAGAGGTATAGCTGGTAACGAAAAAGTGGATTTAGCTACTAGAGGACCTTACGATGAGGATCATACTGAAATTTTAAAGATACCATTTACAGATTTCTTTTCTTTAATCAAAGAAGAAATATTGGATTTATGGAAAAGCACATGGAATGAAATAAAATGTACGAAAGGAAAATGGTATGCTAGCATTAAAAAAGAATTTAATACTGATCCTTGGTATAATAAAGTTCCATGTGATTCAAGAAAATTTACTTCAATTATTACAAGAATGAGATTCGGACACTGTATGATACCCTCTCATCTGCACAGAATAAGAATTATACAGGAACCTAAATGTCCTAAATGTGAAGAAGTTAATGCTGATTTAAATCACATCATATTTGTTTGTAAAGCATTAAGTTTGGACAGACTAGTACTAGTTTCGGAAGTGGATAGAATATGTGAAGAAAATGAAATAAGTATACCCCGCCGCCCAGAAGACCTTTTATGTAACCCCTTATTTTATAAATCTTTGTTTAGATTTATATGTGCCACTATAGAGAAAGTGTAGAGTGAAGTTTTTTTTATTTTAAAGAAGAAAGACTATTTTTTTGTTTTATTAGTTAAGGATAATTATTTTATTGTTTGATTTTTATGTTTTATAATTGTATTTATTTTTCGAGCAAAGGACTTAGTTTCCAGCTCTTAATAAATTAAAAAAAAAAAAAAAAAAAAACAGACCAAGTAGACCAAAAGTGTTGTGACAACTTTTCGTAAGAATTTTTTCCGTCTAGCCCCCTTTCACAACGCGCGATAAGGAACTTCGTTCCAATAGTTTTTACATGGATGGATCATCATGATCAGCCTGGACTGTCCTAACCAAACTTGAAAAAAAAACTTTTCGTTCCAATGCGGGAATCGAAATCGGATTCAACAGCAAAGCTCTAAACCAGAGGCGAAATTTTTTATTTATTAACATACAAATATCTATTCCATGATACTCAATACAATAGATAAATACCTAAACATAAAATATTAATTTTGGTATAAGATAATATTTATTGGATTGTATAAGATAATATTTATAATATTTATATAAAAATGTGTTGCATAAAAGTATAGGGAAACGCAGGTCAAGGATTCGGGCTTACCTCCGATATTCGCGCTGGTTCTTTGCGCTAATTGCTCACACCCGGCGACCGGATCTTATGGTCACCTTTCTGGATACCACTGCACTTCGTCACTATATTTACGCACATAAACTTAGTTGATTGTCTGATTTTCACTAGTATGCAAATGTTCACACAATACCGCTAATAGATTGGGTATTGCGAACCGGCTGGCTTGGAGCTTGACAACCCGAATTTGAGAGCCACGGACTCTGCTGTATCACCATGGACGGGTCGAAGCCAAGAAGCGAGATTTGGGTGTGTCGTTCCTCCGTTTTACGGTGTTGACATTTTTCTTCATACTACCCGCAAGGAATGGATTTTATGATTGGAAAGGGAATGTATGCGTTCGGAAACTTTGATTGACAAAAATATTAATTTTAGCTTATTTTTGACCGAACATACCGCCCCCCAAAGAGCTAGTAAGCTCTTTAGCTTTATACGAATAAAAGAAAAATATGACCAAATGACTTGGTGCTAAGAATGATGCTATTTTAGTTGAGGTCCTAGATGAATTTCCTTAGATGATTTTCAAAAGATTAACTAAATTATGAGTTGATTTTCTATAAAAGATGATTTTCCGAGAACGTAAACTATTATGTTAACTCTAAGTAAAACTACGCTATCGCTAAAACAATATAAATGGTTAGTTGCCACACTCTGGGAGTGGACAAAGTTTAGTTACTGCTCTGAGGCATGAACCTGCGTTAGTTTTTATTTCTACAACACGTACTATGCCATCGGCTCCAGGATGTAATACGCAAACTCTACCAAGTTTCCAACGGAGTGGTGGAAGATTGTCCTCCATGATAAGTACAAGATCTCCCACCTTAATGTTTGGAATCTTCTTACACCACTTTGACCGCTGTTGAAGATTGAGCAGATATTCACGATGCCATCTTTGCCAAAAATGCTGTGATATTTGCTGTACTAGTTTCCAGCGCTTCAAAGGTGAGATTGGTGTATGATCAAAATCGTATTCTGGTAAGCTGATTAAAGATTGACCAATGAGGAAATGGCCGGGAGTGAGTACATCCAAGTCATCGACATCACTGGACAACGGACACAGTGGCCTAGAATTGAGTACTGCCTCTACCCGTGTAAAGACAGTTGTAAGTTCTTCAAATGTGAGGACCTGTTCGCCAATAGTACGATAAAAAGTTTGTTTGACTGATTTAACCATCGACTCCCAAAGGCCACCCATGTGGGGTGCATAAGGAGGATTCATGTGCCAGTTGATGGAAAAATTTGAAACGCTACTTTTCAAGCTCTGTTGATTTGCCGCTAAAAAAGACTCTACCTCCCTTAAATGTCGTTTGGCTCCTTGAAAGTTTTTACCACAATCGCTATAAATGTCTGTAACCGCACCTCTGCGAGAAACAAAGCGATGAAGACAAGCCATGAACGCATCTGAAGTGAGATCCGAAACGACCTCAAGATGGACAGCCTTGACCACCAAACACACAAATACACAAAGATAGGCTTTGGATCTCTGCGCCTTGCGCGCCGTGGAAGACCTTATGAAATAGGGGCCTGCAAAATCTACGCCAACCCGCTGAAAGGGACGCGCTTGACGCACTCTACTAGCAGGTAAGTCACCCATAAAGGGCTCTAAGGCTTTAGCTCTTAATCGATAACACTTAACACATTTAAAGATGCGATGTCTTATTAAACGACGGGCTGAAGGTATCCAAAATCGTTGGCGAACAATATTCATTAAAGTAGAAGGTCCAGCATGAAGATACTGCTTATGATAGTAATCAACAATAAGGTTGGTAAGATGATGTACCTTAGGTAATAAAATAGGATGCCTAGCATCGGTTGGTAGGCTAGAATGCCTCAATCTACCGCCAACGCGAAGTAGACCTTTAAAATCAATAAATATATTTAAACGAGTCAAAGGACCCTTCAATGATCGCTTACAATGAAGAGCTTTGAGTTCCGATTCGAATGCTGTATGCTGTGCTAATTTAACAATTGTATACAAAGCGTTATCTAACTCTTTAGTGGAGAGAGCTCCGATGAGCTTATCATTAGAACGTGAGTTGTGTGCGAAACGGATTATCCAGGCGGTAGTCCGTTGTAGCCTAGACCAAGAGCTGAAACGCTCCAGCCACCCATTTGACAAAACCTCCTTTTGGACCTGGGCAACAGTCAACGAGGAAATCGTAGGCGGTTTCAAACCAGGTATTTCCTCAATGACCTCATCACTATCAGACGGCCAGGTGGATGGATCATCCTTCAGCCATGAAGGAGACCACCACAGCGGATGGTTGGCCAAGTCTGTGGCGACCAGTCCCCTGCTCGCACAATCGGCAGGATTGAGTGCGGAGGGCACGTGCCGCCAGTTCACAAACGGGACGAGGCCCTGTACCTGGGAAACACGATTACCCTCGAAGATTTGAAGCAGATGTGGAGGGGTTCGAAGCCATGCAAGTGCGATTGTAGAATCGCACCAGGCTGTTGTGCAGTTGATGTCAATCCTGGCAGAGAGCACAGACAGAATACGCACTAGAAGGCGAGAAAGAAGAACGGCTCCGCACAACTCAAGACGCGGAATGGTAAGTTTTTGTTTGATAGGCGCTACTCTTGACTTAGCGAGCAATAGATGCACAGCTACTTCGCCAGAAGAATCAGTAGTGCGCAGATAAGCCACGGCTGCATAACCATATTGTGAGGCGTCACAAAACCCCATAAGATGTGAATGAACAATTGAATTACCAAAGATGAACCTAGGTATACATGGAAATTGTAGAAGCTTGAATCCTTCGACGAAAGAATCCCATAGTTTGGAGAACTCTTCCGGAAGTGGATCGTCCCAAGAAAGCTCTAACAACCACAGTCGTTGCATTAAAACCTTTAAATAAAAAGTTATAGGTGTCAAATATCCACAAGGGTCGTATATCCGTGCGATATTTGAAAGAATCTGACGTTTAGTTTTGCAGCTAGGCAAACTCGAAACTCGATAGACGAAAGAATCGGATCTAGAGTTCCACTCTACCCCTAAAATTTTAAAAATGTTATCACCAGTTTCCTCAAAACGAAACGGCTTCTCTAGATGATCTGTCGGATATCCCTCAAGTGTCTCATCACAATTACTGATCCATTTTCTAGCCAGAAAACCACCCTGTGCTAATACGTCAACTACCTGCTGCTGCAACAGTCGCGCTGATGAGGTGCAATCACTACCGCTGATTATATCGTCAACAAATATATCCTCTTTGAGAGCACGAGCCGCTGCAGGATATGAAGCTGCGTTAAGAGAAGCCAGTTCATGAATGACACGAATGGCCAAGTAGGCAGAACTTGACACTCCGTAAGTGACAGTAGTGAGCTCAAATTGTTGAATAGGTTGATCAGGAGACTCGCGCCAGAGTATAGTTTGAAACCTGCAATCATTAGTGTGAAGCCTTACACATCGATACATCTGTTTTATGTCGCAGATAAAAACGACCCGATGAGTTCTGAAACGCAAAATGATATCCTGAATGTCCTGTTGAAGTTTAGGACCAGGCATTAAAAGTTGATTGAGAGAAACTCCTGAACTACTGGGTGATGAAGCATCAAAAACAGCTCTAAGTTTTGTTGTACTACTACTTTCTTTAAGAACACCGTGATGAGGTATGTAATATCTCTCTGATGAGACACTACCAGATATGGGTCGCATATGACCACTTGCTAAATAATCCGACATGAATTCATTGTATAATTCTCTAAGCCTAGGGTCACGCTGAAGCTTTCTTTCTAAAATGTTAAAGCGCCTTAATGCAGTGTCAAATGTAGAACCTAAAGATTTTTGTGTCACCTTGAACGGTAGACGTACAATGAACCTTCCAGTTACATCCCTAGTATGAGTTTCTAAAAAATGTTTTTCGCACTGAATATTCTCTGGATCCTGTATGACTATAGCTGGAGGCTCCTCGACTTCCCAGAAACGTGAGAGTATGGAGTCCAAGTCGACCGTACAAGACAGAGCTGTAATGTGTTGACAAGAGAGTGAGTTAATGGGAGCTTGACCCATTAACACCCATCCAAAAATAGATGCATGTGCAGTAGGCATGCTTTCACCTAACTTCATTTTCCTACCATCAAACACCAAATTGAAAAGATCTATGCCAATAAGCATATCTATGGGACCAGGTGAAGAGAACTTGGCATCAGCTAAAACTAAGTCCTTGCACCTATCAATAACTTCAGATGATATTGGAGCACTTGGTAAGGCACCAGTAATACGTTTGAGTATTACTGCTTGAGTGATCAGTGCAGGAGTTGATCCGTTAATAAAAGAATGGACAGAACACTCCATGCTGCCATAAGTGCGTTGGCCACTAGATTCACCTAAACCAAACAAAACAGTTGAACTGAGTCGGGGCAAGTTTAGCCTCTGTGCCAAATTTTCAGTTATAATTGTAACCTGAGATCCGCTATCCAATAAAGCTCGCACCGCATGCATATGACCATGGACATCCTGGATACCAACCACAGCCGTACCTAAAAGCATAGTAGATCCCTTGTGGATACTATTGCTAAGTGAAATAGTAGAACTATGAGATACTGGACCTACTTCATTCACGCTAGGCTGGACAGCCGATAAATCCTGAGCACGGTTTTCTATAAAATTTATATGTAATTTTGTATGATGGCGCTTGTGACAAATGCGGCAGTCGGTATGTGACTGGCATTTCTTTACTGAATGAGAGCGTAAACAATTAAAACATAGTTTGTTTTTTATTACAAATTCTTTCCGTTGTTCTGGTGTCATAGCATTAAATTTTTCACATATATAAATGTTGTGTTCCCCCTTACAACATGAACATGAATATGAAGTGTTAACAATAAAAGATTTGCTAGGCCGAATATGTGAAATACTAGTGCTACTAATACTAGACACTGTTCCCTTAGTGCCAGAAACAGTTTCTAATACCCTAAGCTGAGTTTCCAAAAAGCTAATCAAATTGTTAAATGTTGGGATATCAGCAAGTGCTGATGATGATGATGTTTTGTAATGTTCTAACTCAAACTTCCCTCGCAAATCAATGGGCAACTTCCGTATAGTAATGTGTAACAAAATGAAACTCCAAGATTCAGTTTCAAACCCTAATGCCGACAAAGCTTGTATATTTTCCTTTAGACAGTTAACTAAGCGTCGCAATCCGGAATTAATTTGATTAGGATTCAGAGAACCTATGGCTAGAATTGACTCCAAATGCCTATCTGCTATGAGTCTCTTATTCTCATAACGCTCTTTTAAGAGGCTGTAAGCTATTTGATAATTAGTTTCAGAAAGTTCTAAATGTTTGATCAAGCTTAGTGGCTCTGTTTGTAATATTGATAACAAGTAATGCATTTTTTGCACGCCACTGATTTCACAATTGTTATGAATTAGACTATCAAACATTGCAATAAAATTAGGCCAATCTGTGTAAGATCCAGAAAATTGCTGCAAAGAAATTTTAGGTAAACTAAATTGTTGAGATTTAACTAAATGCTTTTTTTCATTAGTTGATTGTGTATTTGACTCAGGAATAGAACCTAGGCTATCCGCAATAACTTGCACTGAATAATACTTGTCATAAAATTCATCTAGTTGTGTGTCAAGCTCGGATTGCAAATCACTATCTAAACATTTTGATCTTAAATAGTTATAAGCTCCCTGAAAATCACCTTTATAATTATTAATTTCTTTAAAACGCACTTTAAACATTGTTAAATCCTTAGGATTAAATTGAGAATCCAAACTGATTTGATTTGCTAAGTTGTATAAACTCTCCAACAGATCACTACTAACCCGCATATTCGTTCTCTGTATTTCATACTGAGGATCATCAAAGGAAGTCTGTTTAGGGCTTTTTTGTCCTTTACCCATCTTGAAAATAATAAGATTTTGCTCAATAAATAAAGAAATCAATACCAAATCAAAACAAAGTCAATACTTGACATTTGACAAATAAATTGAAATGTCAAATTCGAATTAAGTTGACAGATGTCAAACTCTAATGACAAATGTGTTTTTTTTTTTTTTAAGTCTTGAATCTGAAGCATAGAATATAGTCGTGCAATAATTTTGTTGTCTTCTTTTTTTTTTTTTTAATTTCTATCCATAAAGATACTAGGTCTTTAATCTATATCGACATGTTCGGTAAAAAATACGAAATGATGACTTTGAAAATAAGTCTGCAATAAAAATTTTACGAAGTTTTATAAAACTTTAAAATATAATTAAAAACAAGTTAACGCACTATTATGAGATAATTTTAGATAGGAAATAAAGCTTTTAGGTTGAAATATGTTAGGATAAATATGGAACAAAGTTGATGACACGCTTGATAATGGCGTCTTCGATTTCCAACAATTGAGAATTGAATTGGGAATCGTGAATTATGTTAGATAAGTATGGCACGGAAGGCCAAGAAATGCTTTTAAAGGGATAATTAAGATGATGGACCAACAAATTGTCCGAGTAGAAGGACCTTATACGATTTATACGGCTCGATAGAACCAGAAAAGATTTATTCGGCTCGAATGGACCAAAAAAGGTTATGTTGCATAAAAGTATAGGGAAACGCAGGTCAAGGATTCGGGCTTACCTCCGATATTCGCGCTGGTTCTTTGCGCTAATTGCTCACACCCGGCGACCGGATCTTATGGTCACCTTTCTGGATACCACTGCACTTCGTCACTATATTTACGCACATAAACTTAGTTGATTGTCTGATTTTCACTAGTATGCAAATGTTCACACAATACCGCTAATAGATTGGGTATTGCGAACCGGCTGGCTTGGAGCTTGACAACCCGAATTTGAGAGCCACGGACTCTGCTGTATCACCATGGACGGGTCGAAGCCAAGAAGCGAGATTTGGGTGTGTCGTTCCTCCGTTTTACGGTGTTGACATTTTTCTTCATACTACCCGCAAGGAATGGATTTTATGATTGGAAAGGGAATGTATGCGTTCGGAAACTTTGATTGACAAAAATATTAATTTTAGCTTATTTTTGACCGAACAAAATGTAATTTTTTAAAACAATAAAAAAAAAATAACTTAGTATTTTCCAATAGTGGCGCTAGATGGCGGTTTCCGGAATGTGCCTGGAAATCGAAAAAACAAAAATAGCCAGTCGAATTGCCAGTATTAGGGTGATATCATCTTCTAGTAGTAGGTCGTGTCTCTGTTATATATTATGTACTTTGTGGTAACACCAACACTAATGATATTATTCTCCCAGGCTGCAGCGGCCTGTGGCCATCGCTCCCCTACCCGGACGGCCAGCGGCCCGCCCACAGGGAGGACGACGAGGAGAACAATATATTCGAAGTGAGTATTCTGTCCGGGGGGGGGGGCCGGAGTAGTAACTTTTGGGATATGATTATACAACTTTTTCTCATTATAGAAATGTTTTTTTAAATATTTTTTTTACAGAAATAAATAAAAAAATTGTTATTCTTGCGACAAAAATAAGAAATGGTTAAAAGTAAAAAAAAAATTATTCAAGTTTTTTACAAAAAATATATACATGGTGTAAAAAGAGCAGTCACTATAACTTCGTGGAGTAATAACCAGGCAAGAGATATATCCATTGGTACTAGTCATTTGCTTTTAATCCACTGTTTTAAAAATTTTAAAAATTTCAATAGGCAATGTACAACGTGCACAACACAGCGATCAGCTGATTACGCTGAGAGGTCAATAGCACGCGTATGACGTTCATTACGTACTAGGGCAAGCGACTAAAATAATATTTTTTTTTCTTTCAAAACAGGCCACGCACCCAACTCAATGTAACCCATTAACCCAATGTAACCCATTAACCCGAAGTAACCCAACGCAACTGCTGTTCCAGTGCCTCGACCTGCCCACGGAGTCGCGCTCCAGCTCGGAAAACTCGTCCGCCAGCCGCGGCCGCTCGCAGATGTCGCAGACGCCCATCCTCGCGCCCATCGCCCCGCGCCACCCGCTCGCAGGTAAGCGCCGCGGTCTCGGGGAGAGCCGCCGTGATACGCTGTGTGGGGTAGCTTGTTTACCATCCTTTATCTGAAAGGGGGCCCCGTCCCGCTGAGGGGTAGCTTTCTTTACCATCTTTTTGCTGAAAGGTGGCCCCGCCCCGCTGAGGGGTAGCTTACTTTACCATCTTTTTGCTGAAAGGTGGCCCCGCCCCGCTGAGGGGTAGCTTTCATTACCATCTTTTTGCTTTTTATGATGTTAGGGGATTTCTAATAGAAACATGAAAGTCAGAAGAATGTCTTTCAGCGCTGGTACTTTCACAGTATACTCTACATAGGAGGCACATACACAAACTAATGTATTATCACTCATTTATTTTACACCTTGTATATTTTATAGTATTAGTATGAGTATGAGTATTAAAAAAAAGCCACTCTTAGGCACGCCTCTGAACTCGTCATAGCTACGCTCCTGAACAGTACTAATTGTTACAGACACGATGAACCCGCCCAACGACGCAGATGACTCGGACCAGGGGTGCCCCTACGTGCACCTGCAGGCGGTGAGTACATGATGATGATGATTTTTTTTAATTAGGAAAAGTTAGCAACAACATTAATTACAATAAATTAAACTCAATAAAAAAAATGGCTAAAATAACATTAAAAAACATTCAAAAGACCAATGGGGATTGTCCTGTGTGATTTAACTTTAGTTTGATCTTCAATGACTTCATCACTGGAAAGCATTAATATCTTTACTTCATTCCGTATGGGGATTTGAGATTAGTATTTCTTATGTTTTATGTTATTTAACACCATGTTGAATTTTCACAATGATCTTTTTTTGATTAATTTTTATGTATTCAATGCGTCTTGCCCGGCGATGATGACGTCATAGATCCGAAAACTTTAAAAAATTATGTAAAAAAAACTAGCCAATGAATTTCAAAAATATTTAATTTATATTCTTAAACTAGCTGACCTGACCCGTGCCCACTTAGTTGAGCATGGAAACTGATCTTGAGTTTTAGCGAGACTAACGAACAGCAATTGATTTTTATATAGCCTAGATGTTACTCAGTGGTAATGTAGCGTTCTAATGAAAAAAGAATTATTAAAATCGGTCCAGTACTTTTTGAGTTTATTCGTTACATACAAAAATACAAATCTTTCCTCTTTATAATATTATTAGTATAGAATACCCTATTTCAACGAAAAAAAAAAGTTTTTTTTTTTGACAATGCCCGTTGTAAACGCTAGTTGGCGCTGGCGTCGCGCTCGCAGGCAATATTGATTATTCCTTGAACAATTAGTCAACATACATGAACATTTGAACGATGTTGGTCGCGGGTTCGAATCCCGCCGAGGGAACAAAAATTTTCAATGTTTCCGGGTCATGGATGTGTATTATTTTGTGTATTCGTATAGTAAAAATCTTAATGTGTATAGTGTAGTGTTTGATAACTGATTGCCTCTTTATCGCCGGAATATATACCATGTACAGGACACATAGAGTGGGGATAGTATTACCACAACTGTAGTGATAGACAGACGTGCCTGGCAGATATGGTAGTTATTACTAGCGGTACACAGAGTCAATTCTTATATGTGCATACTACATATAGTATAAAAGTATTAAATATATTTGCGTTGTCTGGTACCTGTAACACAAGTTCTTCGGATACTTAGCACGGAGCTAGATTGACGTGGTGTGAAGCGTCTATAGATATGAGAGGGGGACGACCTGGGGGCTAAACAATTAAAGATGAATGAAGATATGTAGCAAAATTCTGATTACAAGCAAAATTGAGTTCAAACTGTCACTTAAACATTTTAGAATACGTCGTAAAGTATTAAGTACATTAATCTAAAGATCCGTCTCTAGAATCAATGTACTTAATACGTTACTAGATATCCTTAAATGTTTGTGTGACAGTTTTAGTAAAATTGGTCTTGGTCTTGCAGTCTTGGCCTATCAATACTATCCTTAGTCTAGCAAGGACAAGGCCAAGACAGATTAAGCAAGATCAAGACCAAGACCAAGACCGTCCAAGTCTTAGTCTTGGTCTTGCTTTGCACGTCACTAGACAGTTTAAACTCAATTTTTTGGGTATTTTTTTGCGACATAATAAATAATAAAAATAGCTCCTCTCACCGATTTCGATGTCGGTAGCCGATTTCATTGAAACCAGGCCAGCTACGCAGGAGTTATTTTATAGTGCCCAAGTGTGTGCGCATTACACAGAAGCACTCTCTCTTCCTTTTACTCTCATAACCCAGTGGGACGGTAAACCGACACGACTAGCGAGAGATCAGGCGCAGGACCGACTTTTTAGATGCCCATCCGACGCATGGATCATCTTTCTTGTCAGACAATCAGGTGATCAGCCTGAATTGTCTTAACCAAACTTGAAAACAACATTATTTGTTGTTCCAACGCGGGAATCGAACCCACGACCTCCGGGTCGAGAGCGAAGCTCTGAACCACTAGACCACGGAGGCGATTTTGCGACATAGCACCTTCATCGATTCATGTGTTCAATTCTTAATAAATAAAAAAAAATGTGTTCAATTAGTCAACATATACATTCCAGGTGCACGAGTACACGTACCCGGGAGGACACAGCGAGCGCTCCTCGCCCAACAAGCCGCCCCTGCTGCGTCGGGACTCCGGTGAGGATAAAAAAAAAGTTGCAGAGTGCCTTGACTTTGAACAGAAGCGATGTACAGGATGATTCATGGTTCATAGTGTGGAAGAACAGACGCTTTAACTTTGAGATACGATTATACTACCTTTCCTCATTCTGAAAATAATTTTTTATTTTTTTGTCGCAAAAATACGCGAAATAGCAAAAAAAATATTCTTTTTGTAAAAATATAATATTATAATACATTTCTAGAATGAGAAAAGGTAGTATAATCATATCCCAAAGTTATAGTAACTGCTCTTTTTACACCTGATATTATATTAAACCGAATATAGTGTGAAGAGAAGGATGCGTAGAGCATTTTTTGTTTTTGCATCTCATATGAATTACTTACCAAAACGCGAAAAATCGCGAATAAAGATCTCCATAAATCACAAAACAGATCCAGGTCTTAGGTCAACGACCGGTGTGTTCGAGTGTTAACTCCGTATGGTCATTTTAGACCTTTGAATTTTTTTTTTGGTTATATTAAGTAATTTATACGAGTTACCGAAATTGCCCAAAACAAAAAATTATCTAAGCATCTTTCTTTTCACACTATATTCGGCTTAATATATGAACCATGAATCACCCTGTATATCTTATTTTTAACATTTATAAACGTTGCTTGGACTGCACAACCTAATTCCTATATCACAATAATTCGGCAGGCTGATTATGTATCTCGCAACAACAGTTCGTAAATTGCACAGTAGGCATGACGAAAGAACACACATTTGCTAATTATGAAAAAACCTTTATTTCGATAACAAACTAATGAATATTGAAGATTATAGCCATATTCCTAATATATTTTCAATAGTGCGCCATAACAGGTCCAAGTGTCATGGCGTCGAGTATGACGTCACGCCTAGGTAAACGTCAGATGCTTATGTAAACCATAGATAAAAGAGTAATATATAATGACTAGCAGCGATGGACCATTTGTGACCAGTGATGTTTACCTAGACGTGACGTCATGCGCTGTAATGCGGTGTTTCAGTCAAAATGGCCGATTGCACTATTTTAATCTTTTAATTTATTGAAAATCTTAATAATCACATTTTTTATAATATTAAAGTATATCAGTATTTCAAATCCTTTTTATATCTTTTTTACCATGAAATCATCAAAAAAGTGACTAGACTTAGTAAAGTAAAAAAAATCGTTTAAAGGCCAATGTATACGCCTATACAATAGGATCCCAGAAAACGTTAAAAATTTTTCAAACAATAACTTTAAGAAAGTAGCCAAAGAACGTTTGTGTGCAATAGCTTACTATACAGTAAATGATTTTATGAATGAGCTGTTGGGAATAAAGTAGCCCTCTGCAAGGCTATATTTATATACTATAAAATTACTGTACTTTTGCTATTTAGTTTTAGTTCTGACATTTGTAAATCTTAAAAAAGAGCAATTTTCCATCTTTTTGGTAAAAGATGGCCCCATGCGAGTTTCTTACGCCAGTTCTTCTTGCTGGGCTAGTTCCCTAACCGGTGGTAGGCATCAAATAGTCACGACGTTCAGAAAACATTTTGTAAAAATTTTTTCTGAATAAAAATGTTTTGATTTTGATTTGATAATTTGTTAATGTCGTCACGCCTATTGTGTACGATATCGCTGTCAAACGTATACACTTGACATCATCATCAATCAGCCTACGGGAGTTCCCTTTAATTTTTTTTTATGGTTATATTATAATAAGATATTTGTACGTTTCAGACCCGTTGAAGAAGTCGCCCCCGCTACCGGCCAAGAAAATCCCCACCCCGCAGTTCCAGGCGCGGTTGAAGTGCAGGTGATTTTTTTTTATTTAGACGCCTCCGTGGTCTAGTGGTTCAGAGCTTGGCTCTTGACTCGGACGGGTCGGCGGGTTCGAATCCCGACGAGGGAACAAAAAGCTTTAAATGTTCCTCAGTCATGGGTGTGTATTCAATTTGTGTATAATAATATAATAAAAATCTTAAATATGTGTATAGTATTAAATATATACTGGTCTGGTACCTGTAACACAAGTTCTTCGGATACTTAGTATGGGGCCAGATTGACGTGGTGTGAAGCGTCCATAGATATTATTATTAATTACCATTTTAACGCGCTTTTTACCCAGCGTAGCAAAAAAAAAGGGGGGGGGGGGGGTTATAAACCCCCCACTGGGGTATATATGGTAACATATGTAAATAGAGGGATGCCTGTAAATACCACCTAATGTGCCTGATTTTTCAGAAATATGCCTGTCTAAAGCAAAACGCTGTAGGTAATAACTAATAAGTAAAAGACATTGCGTATTTTAAAAATGCATGTCTAATGCCGGCCGCACGCCTGTCTATCTAAACCTTAAAATGCCTGTCAAATGCGGCCAAACGCCTGTCATATGTTATGTTCTTGCGTTTAAAATGTGTGTGCTTATCTTCTTTGTTACTTGTTTTTAAATGTAACGTGGTGTAATGTACAAAAATGTACAAATGTGTTATGAATAAACATCTATTACTATTACTATATGGTAACCCAACCCCGACGCAAAAACGACGGGGTGTTGGGTTAAGTAAGGCATAAGTTTGACGTGTGTGTGTAAATGTATATGTGTCTGTCTGTGGCATCGTAGCTCCCAAACGGATGATCCGATTTTGATGCGGTTTATTTTGTTTGAAAGGTATATCAGTCGAGAGTGTTCTTAGAGGTGAGAGTGTCTTCAAGGTCATCAGGTCGTTTGTTGGTGCGATAGGAATGTTACACGCTAAGTCGGGGGGTTTTTTTTAAAATTATTAATTTAGTTTTTATATTTCTTTTGGAGACATTAAATTTGTTATTATAGTAAATAATATATATTATTCATTCTGTTACTTTACCGGCACCTACACAATTTTGATTTTGTAACGCCCAAAGGTTGACTGGTAGAGAATGCCGCATGGCATTAAGTCCGCCTTTGTACAGTTTGTGCATTAAGTTTAATAAATAAAGAAATAAAATAAAAATTCATACATTAATTCAATGATTTTTTTACAGACACTGTCACGAGTGGTACCTGGAGTCGGCGAACGGGTCGGGAGCCTGCGAGTACGCGCCGGACTGCTTCAAGAGCTGCATCGAAGCGGTCACCTGCATCAAGGGCGCTCAGGTGCGTTTGGTGGGCCAGCATGCTTTTTCTCGACACAATCCAGAATCGATTCGATCTCAAGGACTTTCGGTGTTTTTTTAGGTTTTACTTTGATACTAACCAGGATAATGATAATCGTTAGATTATAACTTCTTGTACTTCCGATCATATCAATCGATTCGATATCAAAATTAATAAACGTCAATTTATTCGGAAGTACGCGGCACGATGAATCATAATCGAATCAGTTTAGAGAGTAAGGCCCCTGTTCGAATAAAACATCTATTCAAAACTTCGATAGCGCAATCCAGAGTGTCGTCTCCGCAGATATTGTTATAACCAACTCGCCCACTAATGATGTTTTCTTGTTTAATATATTTTATATTATATTCTTAGGTATAATTCATCATCATAATCAGTGCTTGAAAAAAAAAATATATAGAAAGTCGTTAATTGAAAATGTTAATTTTGTCTAGGGTAAACCGACAGTGATTGAACAGTTATGCGAATAAACTCGTAGAAATAGATTTTTTTGACGTTTTGTTACTACCCTCTATTGAAAAAGCTATGAACTAAAACAAAGTTGACTAATACGTGTTTTGTCAATAATTATTATAGATGTCCCTGTTTGTTTGTTGTTTTATTATTTTTTGAAATTTAAAATCGACTGTCCAATAACTATCCGGTGTCCAATGACTGTCGATTTACCCTATATATTTTTATAATATTTATTCCCGTTGTGTTCCAGTGTATGATGTACCACTGCATGTCTGATGCTGAGGGCAACTTCCACCAGCCGTGCGCATGCGGACCGCCGGAAACCAACTGCACCAAACGGTAAACTGTTCATTTATTACGTAAGACGGGGGCTACGCCTTGCCTGTGGTGACGGTGGCCGGTTTCATGAAACCAGGCCAGCTACGCAGGAGTTATTTTATAGTGCCCAAGTTGTGGGCAATACACAGAAGCAATATCTCTTTTTTCACTCTCCGGTAGGTCAGATAACCGACACGACTGGCGGGAGATCAGAACTGACTTTTTACATACCCATCCGATGCATGGATCATCTTTCTTGTCAGACAATCAGGTGATTGGTCTGCATTGTTAAAAAAAATTGTTGTTCCAACGCAGGAATCGAACCCACGAACCTTCGAGTTAAGAGCTAAGCTCTAAACCACTAGTATAGATAAGGGGAAGCCCCAAAGGGAGATCTCCAACCTCACGAGGTGGTATGCTTGGTCAGGCCGAAGCCCACTGTAGTAATGATAATGATATCTATGGACACTTCGCACCACGTCAATCTGGCTCCGTGCTAAGTATCCGAAGAACTTGTGTTACAGGTACGAGACAACGGAAATATATTTAATACTTTTTATACTATACACATATTTAAGATTTTTATTATATTAATACACAAATTTAATACACATCCATGAACCACGAGCATTGAAAACTTTTTGTTCCCTCGGCGGGATTCGAACCCGCGACCTCGCTCAACCATTACGCCACGAAGGTCGTCACTAGTAGACTCGAAAGCAATCGAACCCACGACCTCCGTCGTGGTCTTAACTACTAGACCAGGGGGCCTATTACAAGCTCTTAATTCCAGGCAGTTTACGCCATACAACATGGCTGCCTGGCATTTTCGTATTACGATCACATAATAACTGCATGATGACAGCTAGTTAGCGGACACGTGACACTTGACTTGCTTCCGAATGTCATTTTCAGACAACCAAACTAGGGTGGATCTATTCAGAATAACATGTCGTTGAAATATCAAAAAGAACAAGGCAGTTTAAGACCGTATTATTGAATTGCCTGGAACCAGGCTGGCATTGGGCCTTGGCCTCTGTGAGGGTGTGGGTTCATATCCCACTTCTGACTCCTTGTGTGTCCTCTGTTGAGTTGTTGTGCCACAGCATATATTATCAATATCAGGATCCAATTACAAGTCCAATAATAAACACTTCTAGTTAATCGTATTATCTTTATTCACGTAGATAATATATTATACAATATCTTATAACTAGATATATAGGTTTCACCTACAAGGGCCCTCTAGAGGACTAATAAAAAGACTTTCTTAGGCATCAGTGTCAGATGTCATCTTTGACATAATATTGTTTTAAACCTAATACATAATGACATAGTATTATATAACAAAAAGATCATAATACGGCCCCAGGGATACAAATATAATGTTTCAACGTTTCAGGTGGATTGCCATAGCGCTTATGTCCTTCATAATGCCGTGCCTCTGGTGCTACCCGCCGCTGCGACTCAGCCACCGCCTGGCCAAGCACTTCCGGTTGGCCGGGGGACAGCACGCGCCACAATAGGAGGAGGCCCGTGAGCAGACTAGTCCCGAGACCAGTCAGCTCACGAGGAGGTCGCTTACTCTGTAAGTGGATGACAGTAATGAAGAGCACAGTTCGGCGAGTGCACAGTCACGCCGCTGTAAGTGGATGATGAAATGCACAGAAAGAGTGCAGAGGCGATGAAGTGCGCATATGAAGAAATGAGCACAGCCCGATGGGCAATGAGACAGTCGCTTGTGCTGTAAGTGCTGAAGAGCACAAATTTGCACTGGGGTTGGTGAAAGCCACGATACTAGTGGACGATGAAGAAAAAATAACAAAAATGAGTTATGCACAAGAAACATTGAACCACCTCTAGTGGAAAGTAGGCTAAGTATCATGTGCAAAACAATAGTAAATTTGTGCTATGAAGTGCACAAGAAACACATAGCACATAAGGAGTTGAGAGTGGTGGCTACTTTACTGCCAAGTAGAATATAATTTACATCAAATTGACGCGTAAATTGCTACGAGCGTTTAATGCGAATCGTAAATGCGCACAAGTGCACAACATTGACAATGCGCACAAAAAGTGCACAGAAATGCGCACATCGGTGAAAACTAGTGTATGTGAACACTAGTATTGTAACTAGTCAAACATCACAAGTAGTTAATATGTGAGACAAAAGTACTAAGTGTAAGACAGTGTTAGTACAAAGTGGAGCTTTGACCATGACAAAATGTTATAGCATCTAAAGAGGTTTAATATAAAATTCACAAATATAGATCGTAATTCTTAACTATCGGGGGTGATTTGCGTAATTTGTGTTGATCGGATATTTACTTTGCATGCATTTCAGCGTGCAATTTAGACGTACCTGTGCGAGTGAGATAGCGTCACCCAAAAATCATGCTGGCCCACTCACGCTAAATGTACGAGAGACCAAAATTATTACGTGAATTGAACTTCTGTGTATGTGTGTCTATTTTCTACCAGTATTAATGGTCCGTGGTCCGAGTGCACATTTATTTCAGTCTTCCACAATTCGTTATGGGTAGATCTTCAAGAACCTACAGCCAATTGTTCACTTACGGCATTTTAAGTACCCTTCTTGACAGTCTGTAGTAATTGGCTGCTGGAAGACAAATTTCCGGATTTAGACTCTCGGAGATCTACTGTTGTGTGCGGGAAACCCATACTTTTCAAGTTAACATATCTAAATGTTATTGTTAATTTATTCGTTTCCAATATTTAAATATGTTGTCTCATTTAAGATGTATATAGGGTAATGAAGCTTAAGAGTTTTGCTTCGATATGTGTATGCTAATCGCTTGAATTTTTAAGATGTCTGTATGCATTTTTAATACGGCTTAGTGACGAGTATATAGTATGGTCGCTGAGCAGAAATTATGTAGGTTGTTGACGTATCTGCTGTCTCACTCGACAGTCCCTTGCTAGACAAGGATAGATATTGAAAAGGTCAGCGAGCTATTTTGCTTCAGCTTAGTGACTGTACTATAGAAATTCGTTTGAGGGTAGTTTGTCAAATATCTACCCAACTAAGCATACTTGTTACGGGTCAATCGTTACCTGTGTAAAATATTTCTTTTCTCTAGGCTTTAAGTATTTCGTAATGTCACTATTCAAACTAGATTTTAAATGATGTTGGAAATTTTGAATTATCATCTAAATATATATTTTGTAATGTAAGAATCATGTTATATCATCGTTCCTTTACACATTGAATGACCAATATTTTAATCGAATATGCTTTAGGTAAATATCGCTTTGCGCTCGTTGATGGTGATTACATTGAAACTAACAGTCTGTATATATTTGTATATAACCCGTCAAGGTTTTGATTAAGAATCGGGCTCACTTGTCAAAATTGTTGACGGTTTATATCGCTTTGTAGCGATAATGTCGATAGACATTAGAGCTACGAAGATCGGGATCGTCACTCAGAGATAAAGAAAATAAAACAACGCGCGCATCGTAATCAACACCCAAAGTATATTCGACTTGTTACAGCAATCTCAAACGTTACATCAATGTATTGAATGTTAACTATATAAGAAAGTGTATTTTAACTGTTTTTTAAATATGACCTGTTAGATGAATAGATATGGAAATAAAACACTGACTTATTGATAAAAGTATTTACACAACGAATAAGCTAATCTGAGTTGCTGTCTTTAATGCTTTGTGATAGCCACTCATTAGACAAGTATTCATCGTCTAAATATTTTTATTAATAATTAGACAATATGTATACAAAACTAATACTTATTTACATTGTATACATATTACTGGCACATTGTTTTTCATAGCTAGTCAAGCGCGTTCATTTGTCATTGATATGCAAGTTACACATTAATGCCGAAGAGGCGTTTACATTTCTTTGGAGATGCGTGAAGTTCGTATACATTGATTTGGCAAATACAAATGTAACTGCTCGTGAATTTTAAGATTCGATTCGTTTGGTATTTCCATTCTATTTAGCTTATAGAACATTCCAGATTTTCTTTCTAGGATAAGGGCAAAATTAGAAATATAAAGAGACAAATGGAGATTATAATATGTGTTTAGTGTATGTACACTTGCCGACATATCCGATGTATCACTTACCTTATTAATAAGGTCCGAAAGTGGTACATGATATGTGTCGGTGGTTGTACGAAAATATCTACAATATGAGAACAAATTATAAATGTCGTTATGAATCAATATATATGTATTAATATGAAGTAAATGATCGTACAGAATGCCGTCTTTTATTACTAACTACCCGCGACTTCGTTCGCGTCGTTTTTTAATGACTTGACATGCAGCGCACGCAATGGAAGTCTCCAAATGTGAATAATTTTCACCGTTTTTGCAACATTTCTCACTGTCGCTTCGCTCCTATTGGCCGTAACGTGATGTTATATAGCCTAAAGCCTTCCTCTATAAATGGACTATCCAACAAAAAAATAATTTTTCAAACCGAACCAGTAGTTCCTGAGAATAGCGCGTTTATACAAACAAACAAACTCTTTCGCTTTATAATATTAGTATGGATTTAAAATCCTGCGTACTTTTCTGGATAATTAATAATTATATTTAAAAAATAATAATTAGATTATAAAATTGCATTGTCATTTGTCCTTGGAAACGTATGCGAAGAAATTTCAAATTAATCAGACTTGTGGAAATTCCTGAACATTACGCTCAAATATTCTGTTACATACATACTTACCACACAAGCTACAAAACAAGCACAGTAGATAATAAAACTCAAGCTTATAAAAACGTGTGGATTGCTCAGAAACTAACCAGGATAAAGAAAATCGTTAGATCGTAACTTTTTGTACTTACGACCATTTCAATCGACTGGGAATATAAATAAAAAAATATATAAAAAAGGCACGATAGAATCTGAATCAAAATTGAATCAGTTTGGAGCGTAAAGTGACATCTACCGGTGAACTACGATTTGTTTGTCCGATAATACAGTTTCTGACTGATAGATGTCGCTTTTACATTTCAGAATATGAGTTACGTGATCCACACCGGGACTGTGGAAATTCCATAGAGATATATAGTTAATATGGAGTAGCCGCAGTCGACATATACAATTTTTAATTATACAAATATGATGCATTTCAGCGACAGAGCCGAAAAACTATATCGATCTCTTTTTTTCTTGTAAGCATTTGCACTTGACGAAAAAGAACGAAAGAGATAAACATATTTCAATTTTGGCAACAATCCGCCATCTTTAGCGCTGAGTTTCATGGTAGTTCTGCTGTCAAAAGGTTGTTTACGTTTTTGAAAATTGCAATTTACCAAGTTAAAACAAGAAATTAAATTCTCAAATTACGTAGGAGTGTGAAGTATTTACATTACAAGGTGCCTGTCTGTTGCATTTTGCAGTGTGGTTCGCGGAAAAACAAAAATCAGCCCCAATTGACGCATCACAGATTTGTATTACGTTTTCAAGTAATAACTCATAAAATTCTTTATATGCTAACGTAAAACTTATCACAACGATCAATTTGTGTTTGAGGTGTATATATTTATTGTTATTTTTGTAAAAAACATATTATTCATGTATATTTTAGTGTTATTTACATATTTTACAAGTGACAACCCTAATCAAAGGCAGCCATGTTTAGTGACAGAATTGGCACGTTTTTTTTGTAGGTATTTCGCGTCCCTTTATTTAGTACGTCCATGGGAAATTCTCAGTCATTAACTTACGTAGTAACTAATTCTTAATCTGTGTCATTAACCTGGTACCTGGACTTGTGCCTGGAGTGAACTCCTATTCAGCGGATTGAGCATGTAACGTAGTGTAATGCCCAAAATTAAATGTGTTAGTACTAAGTGAATAAATGTTTATTTATTTATAACCATTGAGACGTAAATTTACAAGACAACATTTGTTTCTGAACTGGCGGTTACGCATCATGCAAGATAATTTAAGGCATAAATGGATGAAGGTGAGATGTAGCAAAATTCTGATTTCGAGAAAATTGAGTTTAAAATGAGATCAGAATTTTGCTAGACATCACCTTCATTCACTCGTGTCTTTAATTTTAATGTGTTTTTTATTTAAAGTTAAGTTAATTTAATTAAAGCCTTCAACTAAAAGTGCCGTAAATTTAAAACAATAAAAAAACACGGGCCTGATATTTACGAATATATTTTACCATGCTACGGTGCGGATTAAACGCCGATTTACCAAAATTACCGCCTGTTTTTCTTAAGTGTTTGCCAGCATAGTGATAATTTATCAAATTTCTCAAAAAGAGTACCAAATTTTCTGTAGGATGCACCGTTCTCGAGATACGAGTGATTTTAGAAAATAATTAGAAAATATGCATTAGTTCGAGATATTCGAAAATTCTGGATAAATGTTATCCCATCATTAAGAAAACCATCGGTATTTCGATTGGTGCAATTTTTCATTTTATTAATAATTACAGTCGTTATGAAATTTTGGTTAGAACGCACAAAAAAACCGATTTCGAGACACTTTTTGCAGTTATTTTGGGACTCGGCAGAGAGCAGGGTTCATAGTTCATACAAAATGAATAGGTACTAATGACAACAATTAAAAAATATATAAATTATTTATTGAAATAAACAAAACTACAAATAAATAAAACTAAAGTAAGAATCAAAGATGGCGTTTCCCGCGCTTTTCCGTTTGACAGCGCGCGCTGCAGTTCGTGGGCTTGAGTCAAGTTGAGGTCTACGTCCGTTTCCTCTTCTAATATCGGAGTCAAGTATATGTTCTCTGTGGTGTAGTAGGTACTTCCGGCTGCAAAAATAAATTTTCTATTAAAAAACGAAATGGCCAATATTATTTTAATAACTATTTAATTGAAAATATGTTATATTCCGATTAAAATTATGTTACAGTTCAAAAGCGTGCGTATTCTAGATCAATATTAAATTGAACAACTACAATAATAATAATATTGTCCTGAAGGAAAAAGTGCATTATCTGCTAGTTCTGCTACAGTAGACGCTTGGTATACCACGTCAATCTGGCCCCGTACTAAGTTCTCGAAGAATTTGTGTTACGGGTATCAGACAACAAAGTATTTATTTTCTTATACTTAGTACACATAATATTTTATGTATAAGTTTTTTATAATATTATTAGCTGACCCGGTGCCCACTTCGTTGAGCATACAAACAGTATTTTGTCACCGTTTAAACCTTCCCGGGACTTCCACGAATATATCAAGACTAAAAATAGCCGAATCGGTTCAGCCGTTCTCAAGTTTTAGCAAGACTAACAAACAGCATTATAATATTATAGATAGTACACATTTAGATTTTAGACCCATATGACCCAGGAACACAGAAGTTTTCGTGCCTTTGGCGTAAGTCGAACCCGCGATTTCCTGCATGAACACCGACGCACTTAAACATAGTAGTAATCAAAATATGTTCCTACTCAAGTAAATACCATGGCCTACCGGCTACCATCCCATACAATATATCTTTAATACAAAAAATTGCAATAGATGTCACTGCTATTAACGTTTGTAAAATTATAAAATGGAAATATGCCGAATTAAGTACAAATATTGACATTAAAATAAAGATAAGCATATTTTTAAGCATAACATCACATTAAGCTAAATTCAACTCCTTAATCAAGAAGAAGATACGAAACTAAATTAGTAATTAGTATTTTCCAATAGTGGCGCTAGATGGCGGTTTCCGGAATGTGCCTGGACTTCACCCTTTGCCAATTTTCTAGTACCAGATCGTGTCTCTGTTATATAACTACTTTGTGTAAATACTTAGATTTTGTAAATATTTACGTCGATAACATATTGTAATATTCTACCTCCAGGTTCTGTTGCAAAATGTAAGACGGCTGACGGTTTACTCCAGCCAAATCTGTAAAAACAAAATAAAATATTTTAAGTACCCACTGAATTGTAGTGAGTGGTCCAATGACGATGAATAACACTCATGGCCCGTATAAATAAAACAATCTCAAACCCAACCTCACCTTGAGAACCTATTTGACAGATAAAAAACGTTTCGATTCACTTTTAAAAGTGAACAACTTTATAATATTAATGTTACATAGTATTTTAATTTATTTTCTTTTTATACCGTTATATTCATAATAAAGATTACAGGAAACAATAAAATAAGTAGGTATAATGTATATTTCTATAATCTTTATTTTTACGTTTTAAGAAAGAAAAAAATTAAAGTATATTGTAACATTATAGTAAAATTCTTCATTTTTAAAAGTGAAACGAAACGTTTTTTATCTGTCAAATAGATTCTCAAGGTGAGGTTTTAGATGCAAAAGATCAAATTTGAGGGTAGACAAAAAAAAACAAATTTGAGGGTAGACGCAAAAAAAACAAATTTAAGGGTAGATGCAAAAAAACAAATTTGAGTGTAGACGCAAAAAAAAAACAAATTTGAGGGTAGATGCAAAAAAAACAAATTTGAGGGTAGATGCAAAAGATCAAATTTGAGGGTAGATGCAAAAAAACAAATTTGAGGGTAGACGCAAAAAAAACAAATTTGAGGGTAGATGCAAAAAAAACAAATTTAAGGGTAGATGCATAAAAACAAATTTCAGGGTAGATGCATAAAAAACAAATTTGAGGGTAGACGCAAAAAAAAAATTAAGGGTAGATGCAAAAAAAACCAATTTGAGGGTACATGCAAAAAAAACAAATTTGAGGGTAGATGCAAAAATAAACTAATTTGAGGGTAGACGCAAAAAAAACAAATTTAAGGGTAGATGCATAAAAAACAAATTTGAGGGTAGATGCAAAAAAAAAACAAATTTGAGGGTAGATGCAAAAAAAAACCAATTTGAGGGTACATGCAAAAAAAACAAATTTGAGGGTAGAAGCAAAAGAACAAATTTGAGGGTAGATGCCAAAAAAACAAATTTAAGGGTAGACGGAAAAAAAAACAAATTTGAGGGTAGATGCAAAAAAAACAAATTTGAGAGTAGATGCAAAAAGCAAATTTGAGGGTAGATGCAAAAAAAAAAACAAATTGGAGGGTAGATGCAAAAGATCAAATTTGAGGGTACATGCAAAAAAACTAATTTGAGGGTAGACGCAAAACAAAAAAAAAAACAAGAGGGTAGATGCAAAAAAAACAAATTTGAGGGTAGACGCAAAAGAAACAAATTTAAGGGTAGATGCATAAAAACAAATTTCAGGGTAGATGCATAAAAAACAAATTTGAGGGTAGACGCAAAAAAAAATTTAAGGGTAGATGCAAAAAAAAACCAATTTGAGGGTACATGCAAAAAAAACAAATTTGAGGGTAGATGCAAAAGAACAAATTTGAGGGTAGATGCCAAAAAAACAAATTTAAGGGTAGACGCAAAAAAAAACATATTTGAGGGTAGATGCAAAAAAAACAAATTTGAGGGTAGATGCAAAAAAAAAAACAAATTTGAGGGTAGATGAAAAAAAAAACAAATTTGAGGGTAGATGCGAAAAAACAAGTCTGCGGGTAGATTTGAGGGCAGGTAGCAGAAGGTAGTAGCATCACGTTTTAACTGCAATGTAGCGTAAGTGAACTTAAGCCTGGTGAAGTAAGGGCGCAAGAATTTCGGTTCTACATGAGATCTGACCACTTTTTGATAGATTTTGATTAAGGTGTAGTGTAGAGCTTGGCTTTATACGATATCTGATAACTTTTTCACAGGGTAAGCTGTGTAGACTCGTCTTGACAACATTTTACATGAAAATGTTTTTGGTGGGATTATAGGTACATCTACTCGTACAAATACTCGCAATGAGATACATAGACAGTGGTAGATGAATTTATTAGTTCATAATAGTTAATAAAAAATATTAATTCATAATAACAATAAGTAGCACTTATTGTTATTATGAATTTTGTTCGGACAGGTGTACAAAACCTTTTTCGCGATAACGCACATAATACAAAAATTATGTATGCACATACACTTTATGACATTTTGTAAATTTTTCCTATTTCAGATCGCTTTTAGCCATTTCTGGCGTATTTTAATATAATATATTGAAACAAAAATAAATACTTTTCCGGTGCTATGGTGGTTGTACTTTCACATTTTGGCACAACACATGATTTTCTTCTAATTGAATTCGACATTTCGAATAATATTAGCGTTATTTCGTAGTACACCGTACTGGAGCGCGCAACGTACCGCGTGAGCGTATGACCCGTGACGTCACCGCGCCGAGCGCCGGCCGACCGTCACTCGCAACCTTTAAAGTTCAATATCTCGGGAACTAAGCGACATATCGAAATAATTTTTACACACACTTTTTTTATTTCATATGGACTATATGAATCGTAAAAAAACAAAACTAGCGAAACATTCTCCATTAGGTCACAAAAGGGCTACTTTTTTTAGGACCGATAATCGGTTTTTTTTCCGATAATTGATTTTTCTTCCAATCATAAGTGACATACTTTTTTTTAGTAAAAAATATCTCCGCGTCAGTGGAAACCCAGGCTTAACCAGGGGTCAAAATTCTAGATTAATACATACTAAGAATCTTAAAACTTTATAATATTAGTGTATAGGCAATTATAGACATTAAGTGCCCCTTACGCTACACAAAGGAATTGTACTTTTTAAATTGAATACCTGTTTCTAGAAGTAACGATTGCCTCGTACACCGTAGACGGAGTCAAACCCTGGACCTTGTAGATTGCGCTGTGAATAGGTCCTGCAAATGTATAAAAAAATAAACATCATATACCTAACCTCACGCCTTCAACTTGACATTTTGTATATTATGGAATTCTCTTGAGTAATACACGTTAGTAATATACTGATTTACTTTTATTTATTAACTAGCTGTTCTTGCGACTTCGTTCGCGTGGTTTTTTAGTAACTTAAACCGTTTATGCAGCGCACGCTACGAAAGTCCCCAAATGTGAATAATTTTCCCCGTTTTCGCAACATTTCTCACTGACGCTTCGCTCCTATTGGTCGCAGCGTAATGTTATATAGCCTAAAGCCTTTCTCTATAAATGGACTATCCAACAAAAAAAGAATTTTTCAAATCGGACCAGTACTTCCAGAGATTAGCGCGTTTAAACAAACAAACAAACTCTTCCGCTTTATAATATTAGTATAGATTATAACAGATTTACACAAGTGGCGACGCGTCACTCACCATCGCTGGAGTCTCCCGGCACGACGATCTTGCTCCACACGTTCGCCGGTGGTTCCGTGGTAAAGGAGTCCGGCGCCAGGGTCGAGAGGCGCCCGTAGTAGGGACGGAGCCACAGGTTGTATTCTGGAATGATGAAACCAAAATAAAACTCTAGAATGTCCCGTATAAATTAAACAAAAATTGAAATAAAATTTTAATGATTTTTTTTAAACAAGCTTATATAAAATGCTGTGAGTGCTTGTCTATACTATTCAAACGAGTCCAAACTCGACGGTTTTATCTTGTTTAGTATAGGAGTTCCTATGGCCACCTTCCGACGCCATCTTGAGACCCATGTTGTCATGTAGCATAAGAGTCCTTGTCAAGACTATTCAAACGAGTGCATGTCAATTTTCAACTTCCAATTTCAAAATTCTTAATAAATCCGCTAAAATTAAACAATTACTGTTCCCTACATAGTTTTTCTTTTCAATTCTGCAACTATTTGTCTATTAAAATTGCATAATTTGGAACGAAAAGAACAAACCTATAATAGCAGAGTAGGAGTCGACCTCCCAGATGAGGCTGAAAGAGGTCGAGGTGGCTCTGTTCAGACTGGACTCCACCTTGAATGATGCGATGTTTGGAACACCTGAAACAACACCAAAATTGGTTGAATGATTTGAAACAACTTTTCCTTCAAAGACACTAATTTCTTTACTAAAAATATTCAGACACTGTATTACTCCAGCTATAGTCAACCTAATTTTTTGGGACTGCACATGCCAGTCATGACCGCAAGAGCGCAAGCATCACGTTTTGATTGAAATGTGGAGTATGTGAAGTTAGGTCCACTGGCAAAGTAAGGGCGCATTACTTTTTCACATGGTAAGCTATGTAGACTCGTCTCAGAAACATTATTACATGAAAATGTTTTGGTGGGATTTCATTTATTTATTTTTGTGAACTCAAGAAAGCTCATTTACCAACGTAAATGAGCTTTCTTGAGTTTCAAAAATTCTCTTTCATTTGATACCCATATTGTGGGAGTACCACCAGTAGAAAACGATGAATCCCTATTTTGGATTCAAAACGGCGGAATTCATGAAATTTTGTACAAATTGTATTTCTTTCTCAAGCTCTCTTATCATTTAATACCCATATTATAGGGGTTGTTATGAATATGAAAAAAAAGTATCCATTTTGAACCGTCCACCATATTGGGTTCAAAATGGCGGCGTTTATATTTTAATATTTTTTTGTTGGTTTTGTAGCAATAACAGCTTACATACATAATTTCAGCTGTCGAGGACTTCAGGAAGTACCTTAATAATTTTGATGATCTATAAATGAGTCAGTGACGAAATCGGGAGTTTTTCGACATTAATAAAATCTAAAGTATAATAGTTACAACTCAAGTTACAACATTCAAACTTTGTACGAGTATGTTTTATTTTTTTACAGGTGTCATTATATCATGAAATGTTCAACTATTTAGCATCATCCAAAGCAAAGTTATGAGAGTTAAAAAACAACGACTATACGTTTCGAGAAAAGCTTGGCTCGTCTCGGCGGGGCACGACCGTGCCCCCAGGGCGCTAATACTCAGTACGTTACTATCGGTCTGTCCCGCTCATGCAAATGAGATTTGACGCGCGTGCGAGCGGGATATACTAATATTCGAAACTAAGTTCGTGGCCTGAGAATTAGGGCCCAAGTTTACAACACGCTTGTACTCGCAACGCTGGTTAAAATACCACAGATAAGGTTAATTAAAATCGTATGTCAACCAATCCCCGCCTTTTGGTCAATTAAGCTTATCTGTGGAATTTTAACCAGCCTTTCGAGTTCGTACTTCGTTCGTACGTACATCTCTCTTTCTCTCCCGGTTTCTGAAAGGCTGATCTTGTACCACCATCACCACTCACCGGTAAGCTTGAAGGCGACGTCGGCCATCCCCAGCTTGTTCTCGGCCCGGAAGGTGTAGTTGCCGAGGTCGGTCTTGCGGACGGAGCGGAAGATCAGCTGGTGAACATTGTCTTGCACCATCATCACCACTCTGGTGAATATAAATTACGTCTTTTAGTATGTTTTTAAATAGGGATAGGATATTATGAGCCATGGGCCTTACCACAAGCTCTTATAGCAGTATTACTTTAACATTAGTTATGAATTTCATGTAAACAAATATGATCTCTATCTCTATATATAAACGAAGAAGAACCCGCACGCGCCTATCTTTTAGACAAAAAGATAGACAATTGTTCTTTTAAAAAATATATAGGTATATATGTATTTTACAATGTAAAAGCTTAATCTGCATAATAAAACAATATTCAGAATACATTAAAGAAATTTTGCTGGAGGCACATTGCCCATCCGACACATGGATCATCTCTCTTGTCAGACAATCAGGTGATCAGCATTGTCCTAACCAAACTTGAAAACAACATTTTTTGTTGTTCCGACGCGAGGATCGAACCCAGAGCTAGGCTCTAAGCCACTAGACCACGGAGCACTGTTACCAACTTAGCTACTTTGTAGCTAGATCTAGCAATTTTTTGCTTTAAAACAATTTTTTTTAGTTTTTGTCAAAAAAATAAATAAATACATTTCCAAAATGAGGAAAGGTGTATAATCGTATCTCATACTGTTCTTTTTACACACTGTATTTAGTTTTACTTTCATTTATTATTTAGAACGTAATTATTTGTTAACCAAGTTTAGTTTCTTCTAGTTTATTATCTACTTTGTGCTTCTAGCTACTTTTTAGGGCGAAGAAATAATACTCAATCTGGCAACTTTTTGTAAAATACTGCAAGCTTTTGGTAGCAGTTGCCACGGAGGCGTTAAAAACGATCCATGGCACTCAACCCAAAATAACGGCTGATGGCAATCCGCAAGTGGTTTTAGTGGGTAAACCGGCCGTAGCGAGCCGGGAGTCCCACATACCGCTAGACATGGCCTACCATCCCATACAATCTAAAATTGCAAATGATGTCACTACTATTAACGTTTGTAAATTATAAAATGTAAATATGCCGAATTAAGTACGAATATTGACATTAAAATAAAGGTAAGCATATTTTTTAAGCATAACATCACATTAAGCTAAATTCAACTCCTTAATTAAGAAGAAGATACGAAACGAAATTAGTAATTAGTATTTTCCAATAGTGGCGCTAGATGGCGGTTTCCGGAATGTGCCTGGACTTCATCCTTTGCCAGTCGCATTGCCAGTATTAGGGTAGTAGAAAATGGTATCTTTCTAGTGCTAGGTCGTGTCTCTGTTATATCTCTACTTTGTGCCCTAGGGGAGATTCGTAATGCATTTAACATAAAAAAGGCGTTAAAAATACTGTCAACAACACTCACCTATCATCAGTCTTCACTGGTTTTCCGTCCCGGTACCAGGCGGTCCTCGCGGGGGGCACGGAGAACTCCAGCTTGGCAGACAGAGCCGCGCGCAGGCCCACAGCTGTGTGGACGAAGCTGCGGTCGGTGGTGACCACTGGTGCGTCTGCAACATGTTGTGAACCGTAACCGAAACTATATGTCCCTAGGGACACAGTGCTCACATTGTATTAAGCGTAGGCAATATACAGTAGAATCCGTTTATTATGACTCCGCCTATATTGACCAACCGGTTATTATGAAGTAATTACACTACGAAGTTTGGTTTTCATATAAAATTCTTTATAAATAATCGGATAGAACGTTATAATGACTTCCCTTACAGTGACATGTCGCTTATTATGACCCATTTTTAATAAATGATGCGGACTCTACTATAGTTATAAATTAGTGTAACATTTTAAATGCGCTATGCATTGTGTATGGCCCTTATTTTTGTAACTCCTTAACACGTTGACGGACAGTACTACTGCACCGATTGTAGCTGCTTTGACGCTACTTTTTTCATACATTTCCTATAGGAGCAGTGTCACAACACATAGTAAATAGATTATGATATATGACAGAACGCCTGAAGGCGTATACGTCGTAAGACGTACTGTCAAGTAGTTAGTACGAAAAATTTATCTTCTTATGGAGTTCTGCCTTTTGCTCAACATAGAGTCTTAGTCTTCTGTCATATAACTTTTTTAGTCTTTACGCCTGTGTCTGTACTGTCCGTCAACGTGTTAACACAGTCGATATTATACAGAAGAGCTCAAGGGCTAACGTGTACGTTATTTATATTCCCTTCTGAGAAGAGTCTTTAGGTTTATACCAAAATCAATATAATATTTCCTACTCAAAACCTAATTGGTGTAATGTAGTAATTATATAATTAAAACCTAAAATGGTAAATATATATTCTAAACCTAAACTATAGAATAATATGCGATAATAAAAAATATCCATATTATCCATAACCGTAACCGAATCCGAATTAAAGTTTTGCTACTGTAAAAATTAATATCCGTAACCGAAATTATCCGAAGCAAACGGATAATCCGAAATAATATAATGTCCATAACCGTAACCGAATCCGAAATTAAAGTTTTGCTACTGTAAAAATTAATATCCGTAACCGAAATTATCCGAAGCAAACGGATAATCCGAAATAATATAATGTCCATAACCGTAACCGAATCCGAAATTAAAGTTTTGCTACTGTAAAATTAATGTCCGTACCTAACCGAAATTACCTATCCGAAGCAAACGGATAATCCGAAATAATTTAATATCCATAACCGTAACCGAATCCGAAATTAAAGTTTTGCTACTGTAAAATTAATATCCTTACCCGAAATTATCCGAAGCAAACGGATAATCCGAAATAATTAAATATCCATATTCGTATCCGTATCCGAAATTTCATATCCATTTTGTGCCTGGTCTGCAATTAATAAATACATCACTTCTTCGCGTCACGCAGTCGGCTGAGAAGTGTGTCTGGGTTACGGATGTTAGTTTTTAAGTTTAACGTGACGTCATACATTGATGATGACCTACTATCCCATACAATCTATCTTTAATACAAAAAAATTGCAATACTATTAGCGTTTGTAAATTATAAAATGTAAATAATAATATGCAGAATGAAGTACAAATATTGACATGAAAATGAAGAGCATATTTTTTAAGCATAACATCACATTAAGCTAAATTCAACTCCTTTATTAAGAAAGAAGATACGAAACGAAATTAGTAACTAGTATTTTCCAATAGTGGCGCTAGATGGCGGTTTCTGCAATGTGCCTGGAAATCTAAGAAAGCAAAAATAGCCAGTCGAATTGCCAGTATTAGAGTGATACCATTTTCTAGTACTAGGTCGTGTGTAACGAGTGTAAAAAGAGCAGTCACTATAACTTTGGGATATGATTAATGATTATACTACCTTTTCTCATTCTAGAAATGTATTTTTTTCATAATTTTTTACAAAAATATTCAAAAAAATTTTTTTTTTGCTTTATTGTTATTTTTGCGACAAAAAATAAACAAAAAAACTTAAAAAAATACATTTCCAAAATAAGGAAAGGTATCGTATCTCTAAGTTATAGTGACTGCTCTTTTTATACCCTGTACATCTACTTTGTGATTTGGGTTAAATTTATCTGGGAGGTATTATACCTACTCTACATAATCACTCACCATGTATGACAACTCGTATCACGCCCTTCACCGCGTCTCCCACGCCGTTGTTCACCACGCACTCGTACACACCGGCCAGCAGTCGGTGCTCGGCACGGAATCGAATGCGCGACCTGTGCTCCAACAGCGCCATCTGTTCTCCCTGGAAATATAAATCCCACCAAGATAAAAAGGTTGCCAAGACAAGTCTACATAGTGTGTGAAAAAGTTATCAGATCTCATGTACAATAAGATCCCAGAAAACGATCAAAATTTTTCCATCAATAAATATAAAAAAGTAGTTAAAGAACGTTTGTGTGCTAAAGCTTATTATAAGATTAATGATTTTGTTAATGATAGCACACCCTGGGAATAAGGTGGCCACTTTCGAGGCTACTTCTATATTATATAGTATATATAAATTTGTAAATTGTAATTTATTTAAGTTATAACATTGTTATATATATTTTTTTTTTTAAAAGAACAATTTTCCCATCTTTTTGCTAAAAGGTGGCCCCGAGCGAGTTTCTTACGCCGGTTCTTCTCGCCGGGTTGGTCTCCGAACCGGTGGTAGGTCATCATGTTGGACAATTCTGAAAGTGTTAGTAACTAACCGATTTGGAAATAAAAGATTTTTCATTTTCATTTGTAGAGTCAATATGCTTGATCTATCCCTTACTTTACCAGGCCGAACTTCACATACTCAGTTCATAAGTATGAACTTGTTTAATACCCTCACTGCAGCCAGCTGTCATTAATTTAAAACCCATCAATGAACCAGGAACCCATAATTTTTTTTTTGGCTCCTCTCTCGAACCAGTGACTTCCGGCTTGAGGAAAGATTCTGCAAGGAGAAAAACGAGACGTCCCTCTATCTTCTTCTTGAATGGAGCAGGAACAGGTATTCGTGCAGCATGAACACTCTATAGCAGGAATTACTATAGTTCGTCCCTGATAAATTTAATCTAAAGGTAAATCTAAAACATCGAAATTTTCCTTTATTCACTTATTTTGCACACTTATCAACACTTTCACAGGTGTATTAAAGGATTACACTTCATTATCCAATACATTTTATAACAATTAAACAACAATTAATATGTTTAAACATCAAATGAAAATCTTTCACAGAAAAAATTCGCCATTTTGACACTGCCGATTGTAGAATGTAAGCCTGTAGTCTATGGATTCATAGCAAACAAAAATCATTGTATTAATATTGGCCAATTGGCATCACTTACTAGTCTTTGGTTGTGTCATAGACGGGTTTGTTTACGTTTAGGTTAAATTTATCTCGGACGTACTATACTTACACTGTTCCACCAGTGTCTACTTACATTCTTCCACCAGTTCACAACCGGTGTCGGGGTGCCGGTAGCCTCGCAGCCCATGTCCACGTACTCGCCCTTGCGGACTTCTATATACCCATCGTCAGGCAAGGTCAGGACGGTTGGCGGATCTGCGGGTAGATGGGGAAAATAAACAACAGGGATAAAATGGACATAAAATGTCTTTAGGTTTAAAATATATGTCGGAGAAAACTGAGAATACGAAAGCTGAGAACGGAATCGAGACGTCAAGTCGTAACTAACTTCACAGATTAAGAATTAGTTACTACGTGACTAACTTGGACGTGTTCAGTGACAGTTGGCTATGACAGCTCGTTTGACAAGTGTCACTTATGACAACAATGCAGAGGACATTGTCGACGGGACACCTTTTTGGAGAAGACACCGTGAGAAGCGCACGTTAGCCAAGATGTCAGCTGACCTCGTCACGTCTTGAGATGAATCCGTTTGCATCCACGACCTGAGTTAATATTCTAGAGTGAAACTATGTTATTTTACAATCAATATAAAGGTACTGTATGTGTGGCTTATTATTTCCTGACGATACAAAACAATCAACAGACGCCCACAGAATACCTCACTCCGTTATATATTTATTATTATTTTTGGTTTCGATTATATAATTACTACTTTACACCAATTAGGTTTTGAGTAGGATATATTATATTGATTTTAGTATAAACCTAAAGACTCTTCTCAGAAGGAAATATAAATAAAACACACGATAACCCTCGAGCTCTTCTGTATATCGACTGTTTCTGAGGTTACAAATTATAAGGGCCATACACAAATGCATAGCGCATTTAAAGTGTTACACTAATTTATAACCATATTGCCTACGCTTAAAACAATGTGAGCACCGTGTGATGTGTGCCTTTCGGATACGGATATGGATATTAAATGATTTCGGGTTATCCAAACGGATAACCCGAAATTATCCGTAACAAACGTTACGGATAATTTCGGTTACGGATATTAAATTTTGGTTTCCTTTTTACAGTATCAAAACTTTCATTTCGGATTCGGTTACGGTTGCGGATAATTTTTATATCGGATATCCGATAGTTTCGGTTACGTTTACGGACCTCCCTAACATATCCGATGTACAACATAAAAACGCTTAAGTGCATTGTCATTGGTCTAAGATAGGTACGTATGCAAATTTTCAAATGAATCAGACTTGTGGAGTTGGTGAAAATTATACTCGCAGATTCCGTTACATGCATACATAAACATATACAACCTTAGCATACCTACAAAAGCGTGTGCATGGAGACTGAGGAGCGGAGTGTCATCGATGTAATGAAATGTGTCCGTCAAAATGCATAAATCAAGGTGGCGCCACAATCGCATCGGGGTAAATTTTATACCACACTTATTGCTAACTTCATATCATACACTGTTGCGGCTCTAGCGCCATTGCGGCCATCTTTGGAACCATTAAAGAAAAGCGGAACTCGACATTGACCCATCACCCACCACTACAACTCCTGTAAGCTAGGATCGACAGTGATAATCACAAAATGAAATAATTCACAAGTTGGAGGAATAGGAAGGGAGGAGTGGACGAAAGCACGGTAATATTATTATTTAGGTAGATGGAAAATTTAAGGGGCTGGGCCCTGAAATTTTCATATTCTCATATTTCAAATATTGTGTCTATTTTCAGTCTGTCCCGCTCCCACGTGCATGAACTGACTTGCGTACGGAATATACTGCAATTCGTACTGTATTTCCAACTGCGAAAATCAAGGCACAGGGCGCCGAATCTTGTACCTCAAAGTTTGTTTAAAATGTCACTCCGTTCTGTTCGCAGGCGCGTTCAAACGCGTGCACGACCGCGACAGACTTACATTCGAAAAGAAGTTCAAGGACCAAAGTCGGGCTCATGGCCCCGATTCTCGTAACTCGATTCGATCGTCAGTCTGACCCGCTTGCATCATCACATCAAACTGTGGGGACAACACAATGGCGCTAGAGTCGCAACGGTGTATAATATGAAGTCCGAAGGCCTCAGCCTCGAATTCTGCGGGCAGCGGGGCGGGAGTGGCGGCGCGGGAACGGCAGGATCTTTTACGTAAAATCAAATGGACCGGGTCTCGAAAACAGCGGCGCGGGAGCGGGTAACGAGTACCGCAGCCGCGCTCCGCCGCTCCCGCCCCGCTGCCCGCAAAATTCGAGGCTGAGGCCTAAGATTCGAAACAAAGTGCGAGGCAGGAAAATCGGGGCCAGGAATTAATTAAACTACTTTTAATGACTTACTTACATTGTACTTCTATAGCATGTGTCTGTCTAATCGGCCCCCACGGCTCTGGACGGATTACCTGAAAAACAAGAAGTTAATGGTTTGAAAATATATTACGGCATAGCCTACCATCCCATACAATCTTTAATACAAAAAATTGCAATAGATGTCACTACTATCAACGTTTGTAAATAATCAAATTTAAATATGCCGAATTAAGTACAAATATTGACAAAAAAATAAAGATAAGCATGTTTTAAGCATAACATCACAATAAGCTAAATTCAACTCCTTAATTAAGAAGAAAATATGAAACGAAATTAGTAATTAGTATTTTCTAATAGTGGCGCTAGATGGCGGTTTCCGGAATGTGCCTGGACTTCACCCTTTGCCAGTCGAATTGCCAGTATTAGGGTGATACCATTTTCTAGTACAAGGTCGTGTCTCTGTTATATCTCTACTTTGTGATTACGGGTAATAAAAAATGAATAAAAACTGAAAAGTATTAAAGAGTTATCTAATAGTCGACGTCGTTTCAGCTAGGACGTCCACTTCTGGAAATATCTCCCCCAAAATATTTCATTAGCTCATGTTTTTTTTAATTTTTGTATTTGATGTTTTAATATACTTAATATAAATTATAGTTTAATTGTTTCAAAAAGTATTATATGATAGGTAATCCTTTAATAATCCTAAATAAAAGTGTTGATACCTTCAAAAATGTAACTTAAAAAAAGTGCCAAGTATCGATATTTAGTTCTTCTATCTTAAAAAGTTGTGAGATACATGTTATGCCAAGTAGGGGTTAGTCGGTCGGTCTAACAACATCATCTATATTAATATTATAAAGCGGAAGAGTTTGTTTGTTTGTTTGTTTAAATGCGCTAATCTAAGGAACTACTGGTCCGATTTGAAAAAGTATTTTTTTGTTGGATAGTCCATTTATAGAGGAAGGGTTTAGGCTAAGATATAACATTACGCTGCGACCAATAGGAGCGAAGCGTCAGTGAGAAATGTTGCAAAAACGGGGAAAATTATTCACATTTGGGGACTTTCGTTGCTTGCGCTGCATAAACGGTTTAAGTCACTCAAAAACTACGCGAACGAAGTCGCGGGGACTTCTTTCAGTTATATATAGCCTAAAGCCTTCCTCTATAAATGGACTATCCAACAAAAAAAGAATTATTCAAATCGGACCAGTAGTTCCTGAGATTAACGCGTATAAACAAACAAACAAACTCTTCCGCTTTATAATATTAGTATAGATATAATGTCGTTTCCTATACTCGCCACGTTCGGCAGGCGTGTTGGCAAGTGGTGCAGTTATGATAACGATGTCCGCGGAGACGCTGTTGCCCATTTCCCCGGATATTTATTCCCTCTGTCACCTTTTACGACACCCATGGGGTAGATGAGAATGATGAGGTGGTGCTATTCTTATTCCAGCACCCCACGGACGAGTTCTAGTCATAGAATAAATCTATACTAATTTTATAATCTATACTAATATTATAAAGCGGAAGAGTTTGTTTGTTTAAACGCGCTAATCTCTGGAAGTACTGGTCCGATTTGAAAAATTGTTTTTTTGTTGGATAGTCCATTTATAGAGGAAGGCTTTAGGCTATATAACATTACGCTGTGACCAATAGGAGCGAAGCGTCATTGAGAAATGTTGCAAAAACGGGGAAAAATACATTTGTTTAAATTCAAATAATTGGGGACTTTCATTGCGTGCGCTGCATAAACGGCACTCAAAATCCACGCGAACGAAGTCGCGGGAACAGCTAGTATAAATATAAACAAAGCTTTATAAATACTCCTAAAATACAAAATCATAATTCATAATTTTTACGTTGTAAATACATTATAATAATCAATAGCTCCGATAGCCTCGGTAGCTGATTTCATTGAAACCAGGCCAGCTACGCAGGAGTTATTTTATCGTGCCCAAGTGTGTGCGCAATACACAGAAGCACTCTCTCTCCCTTCACTCTCGTAGCCCAGTGGGACGGATAACCGACACGACTGCCGGGAGATTAGGCGCAGGAGCGACTTTTTTCATGCCCATCCGACGCATGGATCATCTTTCTTGTCAGACAATCAGGTGATAAGGTTCTAACTAAAACTTGAAAACAAAATTTTTTATATTATTTTTCACATTATGTTAAGTTATGTATAACTGTTTACTGTACAAAGTTTGCAAGGGAGGACTGACGGACAGACGGACCGACAGAGCAAAAGCAGTTTCTTTTTTACTATTTACTAAACGGAACCCAAACAAAAAAAAAAGAAAGCGCATCGAATGTTACCGATTAATTCGATTCTATACAGACAATAAATAATTTTTTTGTTTAAATTTTTTTACGTCCTTGGAAAACATTTGAAAATGGAATGTTTTAAACTTTTTCACAGATCTTGACCCCACATTTGACCAAAGACAATGGCCTTAATTTTTTTTAATTACCCGAGTAAATAGCAATAGTCAGTGGATATAAAAACACGATGCTCTAATTGATTAATCTTTAATGACGTAATTGGCTGCGCAGTTGAGAAGAACCGACGTAGGGTTGGGAATTTGGATTGATAAAGTATCGATATGTTAAACATAATAAACAAATTTAAAAATAAGTTAACATTTTTAATAACTTCCTTCTTCTAGGTTCAAATATTACTCTAACTGCCTGGCACTAACGGTTCATTGACACAATATTGTTCAGAGTTTGGACATTATTTTTATCCCACCTACTTCACGCCAAACCGATTAGGCCTTGAACTATGCATTTTTGAGGCTAGATACAATATGAAACAATTTGTAACCTCCGGCAAAAACAGAGTTAGTTACATGTTCGAAATGTAGTCTGTGGTATCGTAGCTAACTAAAAATATGAACTATTCGAATTAAGACTTTTTTAAAGCTGACGTGATCACGTGTGTTCAAAGCTATAATTTATCAGTTCGTTCACAGCTTGATAATTGGAGTCTACTTAATATTACTTACTAGCTGTGCCCGCGACTTTCAGTGACTTAAACCGTTCATGCAGCGATATATTATGTGAATATGTGAATAATTTTCCCCGATTTTGCAACACTTCTCACTGACGCTTCGCTCCTATTGGTCGCAGCGTAATGATATACAGGGTGTAAAAAGAGCAGTCACTATTACTTTGAGATACGATGATAATACCTTTTCTTATTTTGGAAATGTATTTTTGTTTATATTTAAATGAGAAAAGGTAGTATGATCGTATCCCAAAGTTATAGTGACTGCTCTTTTGACACTCGATATAGCCTAAAGCCTTCCTCTATAAATCGACTATCCAAAAAATTCAAATCGGAGTAGTTTCTGAGATTTGCGCGTTTAAACAAACTCTTCCGCTTTATAATATTAGTATAGATTTTCAATGTTATCAAATTGAGCATTCATATTTTGGTCTAGGTCAGGAATTTGGTTCTTAACCATAGGTACATATTGTGCCAAATGCCAATGTACATTATAATGTTATTTTTTAATTTTGGCTTTGGCATTGTAATCGCATTTTAAAATGAGCAATTTATAATAGTGCTGTAATTTCTAAATAGTCAAAATCTCCGTAAATAAATTAAAGCTATCGACTACCGTTACAATGTCCCCTCACTACGTACAAATAACGTTAGTTGAGATCGAAGGGCTTAACACCCACGATGCGCAATTTGGAATCGGCCATAGACAAAATCTCCCATGTAATGCGCTTGATCGTTTAAAAATAGAATAGGATGTTCTTGTAGTACCTACGTACCGATTTATTTTAACCCAAACACGTAAACAAACCCGTATATGACACAACCATCTTTATAAATTTGTTGTTGATAAAACTATAAGCCTGCATTTTTAGATACTGGGCGGCGATTCTCAGGCCTCGAACCTAGTTCCGAATATTAGTATATCCCGCTCGCACGCGCGATAAATGTCATTTGCATGAGCGGGACAGACCGATAGCAAAAACTAAGTTTTATTAATATTTAATAGAATTAGGGCCCTGATTTGACATTGTACATACACGGTATATTTCAAATTTTATTCAATTTGAAACAGAAGCTTAAGAAACAAAAAAGTTTCCTAATTTTGTCACTGACTCACTCACTAACGAAGTTTTAAGGGATGAAATGGATATGAAACTTCGCATACGGATATGGATGTAAAAATATTTCGGAGTCTCCGTTTCTTTCGGATAATTTCGGTTGCGGATATTAAATTTGGTTTCTTTTTTACAGACAAACTTTTTTCGGTTACGGATAACTTTTTATATCGGATATCCGATAGTTTCGGTTACGGTTACTTAGCTCCCTAACATCCCTGGTCGAAAATTGCCTGAATTATTTCGAGAAAAGGATAGTACGGTCGTTCCAACTTGGCGTGGCATTACCGTGCACAATGAGACTATAATATGTGACAATTTCTGTGTCTCTGATTTGTTTACGTTCAGGTTAACCCTCAGCCACTTACCACTAGTTTTGCTTCCGTAACCACTTACCACACGTCTAGGAGACACCGCGCATTAAATGCCTCAATTATGATAAAATAATAAGATTATGGATTAATTCAAATAAAACAGGCATTGCAAATGTATACTAGTATTTATTAAAAGAAAAAACACGAAATAAAGTTAATAATATTGGTAACAATACAATATTTAAAGTTAGACCTCTAAATTACAACAAAAAGTAACGACTTATTTAGAAATGAGATCAAAAAAAATGGAACGTCTAAATTATACATTTTCTTCTTATTATCTAAAGTTTACGAATGAAATATAATAAAAAAGAAAATTTGGTGCCGCTAATTTTGGTTTTCATACAAAATTGCAAGGTAGTTACCTAACGATTCTCGCGGCAGTGAATACACAGCTTATTTGAGCATTCGAGACATATTGGGGCTTTACAATTGAAACACAGGTACTGCGTCTTGCGTTTTTTCTTTGGGTCACAAGTGGAACATACCTTACGTATTTCCAGCTTATCGCAGCTACCACCTGCAACAGCTGGAGTGTCTGTTTCTTGGATTTGCAGGATCCGACGAAGAGAAAATTTGAGGTCCCGTTGAATATGTATACTTTTGACTCTGCGTTCCATATAAGGTCTTGTGAGTTGTTCTGCCAGCTTCTTGATAAAGTGGAATCTGCTTTCTTTCTTCTGTGCTTGGGCTGATAAGCTTACAACATAGGCATTCGAGGTCGACACGTCGAGTAATCTATAAAATATGGCCAAAGGCCATCGGCGTGTTCGACGGGCCGTAGAATAGTTTGAGCATCTCTGATCAAGCAAATCTACACCAAATTTAGTACTATTGTAAAATAATATAATCTCTGGCTTCTTTGTGCTTTCATCGACCTCCGGTGAATGGTGCATACTTGAGAGCATTATAACCGCTTTATTTGGTTTGGGAACAAACGATGCTAATGTGATATCTTTTGTAAATCCAAACAGACAAGATTCAGTTTGTCGATAACGAGAGGGCAAGAATTCTGAGGGTATTTCTCGCTGATTTTTTCTCAGAGTACCCACTAATGTAAGCTGTTTCTCTTTGAGTAAATTAGCTAGTTCTAGGGACGTGAACCAGTTATCTGTGGTTACGTTTCTGTTAGACCCTTCTATTGGAGAAATAAGTCGCATCACTGCCTGCGTAGGTTTCTTCAGTCGGTTATATTGTGAAGGCAAATTTAGGCCATCAGAATCTTTACCTAAGTATATATAGGCATTGAGAAGGTAACCAGTACGTGCATCTGTAATACATAATATTTTTATGCCGTATTTGGCTGGTTTCTTTGGCATGTACATTTTGAATCGGCATCTACCTCGAAAGGCTAACAACATTTCGTCGACACATGCGTAGCTTCCAATGGAGTAAATAGCTTGGCACTGTTTGATAAAGCTGTCAAATATCTCTGAAATAGGTGCCGATACATCAGTTTCTCGCCGTGCCGCTCTTGTAGTGGCATCATCAAAGCGTATAGTATTTAGTAAAACTTCAAAACGACTTTTACTCATGATACACCTGTATATTTCTCTGCCACTACCATCCGTTTTATACCACGATGTATAATGTTCACGATTTTCTTTGAATATAGCCGTATACAAGAGTAATCCAATGAATGCTTTTAGTTCTAATAAATCTATATCTAGTACATTAGTTGGCTTATTGTATTTCGGTCTTATTTCGCGAATCTTTTGGTTGGTGTGTTGTACAATTTTATCCAGAATATCATCAGTAAAAAACATAGCCCAGATTTCAAGCGGAGTAGAAGACGCGTTTATAGCCGTTCTGTACTCTGGCTTTATACCTTCTTTTTCCAGTACAATATTATGTTGTAATGTTCTGGAACGATAATGTGTAGGCTCAGACGACCAACGAAATCGATTCTTGCCAAAAAAATTCTTCTTTCTGGGACGAGACCTCAAATCTGACAGTGGCACATCGTCTGATGAGGTTTGAATAGACGATACGGAAGGCGTGTTTCTAGTCTGAGGATTAGCTAATATTGGTTCCTCACCATCAATTTCAGAATCGGATTCGTTGATTTCTTCTAGGACGTGGTCGTCAACAACATCGTCTTCAACATCACTAAAAACTCCATTTACTAGGTCCTCTTCATCTGACGGAACTTCTTCTAACCACCTAGCAATAATCTCGTTATTAGCAGCCATTATTCACCTAAAACGAATAAATGAACGTAAAAAAATTATTTTGAAAATAATCGCATAACCACTTACCTCAGGTCACACAGACCACTGCCGATGTTAGGTTACTTACCGTAGTTAAACGCGCGCACCTGTGGCGTCACCGGTGGCTCACGCGGTACTGACGAGCGCGGGGGGAAGGTACATGGACGCGCGAGAATGAACGATGCGTGCACGCCGAAATATTAACAAAAATAACTTCAACAGTGTCTGAGAGACCTGTGGTAAGTGGTTAAGGGTTAAATATAAAAGGGACGTACTATAGATTTGTAGGCCCAGAACCAGTCTATAGAATACCTTCCAGCACTACCAAACGAGAGCTTAAGGAAGGAGTCGCAGGCTAAGCATAGAACAGTGGGCTGTGGCCACAGGACTAGAGCACTCCAAAGCACTGTGGTTTTAACAAACGATACGCAGAATCGGCGCTTTCTATGAGTAGGAACCAACTAAAAATCCTCATCAAAACCCTAACCGGGCACTGCAAGCTAAACAAACACCTACAGGATAGGTATAGGTGATCTAATAATTTGCAGATGCAAGGAGAAAGACGAGACACCCCTCCACCTTCTTCTTGATTGTCCAGCTCAGAGCTCTTCATCTGAGCAGGAGCAAGTACCTCGGGCTGCATGAATACTATACAGCAGAGGAAATTCGCACCGCAGACCCCCACCATATTTTTCGCTTCATGAATAATATACGACTGGGGACGGTACTCTAAAGCGAAGGAGTCACAATAGATCCCGAAGGGTCGCAATGACGTCTGGGCCTGACAAGGTCAGTATTCGGTTACAAAAAAAAAATAGATTTTGTTGCGACATATTCCCAAATTGCTGACACAAACGTACACAGATATTGTTCTTAGTTCTTAAAGACCTGGCAGCTATGCACTCTGGAAATGACTTGATATAATAAAAGATGTAATTCTGAAACTCTGTCTATATTCACTGAAACTTATCCTACTGCCCCGTCACTACCAAACAACTGGCGAGCCGTGGTCCAACACCACATCGCCTTACATTTGTGTCATCATTCTCAACAGTCTCAGCAGTATTCCCCCTTTTGTAAAGTCGGCTATACATATTGGCCGAGCCTAGGCCAGCGCGAGCGTCGGCAAATAGGTGCAAGGCGAGTGCTACCGTCCACACATTCGGCAAATGTAGACGAGTTTTTGTAGAGCTGCAAACGTGTGGACGCTGTCGGCCGAGCGCAGGCGAGCGCCTTTAGATTTGTGCATAAAAACCGACACCGATCCGAAGTGAGACGAGTGGTCGCGAGTGGTCACTAGCTACGACGAGCGTAGACAAGTGTCGGAAAATGAGCCGTCCACACGTTGGCGCTCGCCTTCACTCGGCCAGCTAGGCGAGCGATGCCGAGCGATGACAAGGCAAGGCAAATTGACTGTCTACGCATTGGCGTTTGCCGCCACTCGGCAACGCTCGGCCAATATGTATAGGCGGCTTAAGATGTGTTACCTCGCAGGTGTATTCTGCCGTGTCCGCCTGAGTCAGGGACTCCACCTGCAGGCTGTAGTTGGCGAACATGCGCGTGCGCGGCGGCAGCAGGGTGTTGGGATCGTCGCTGTCTCCCAGCAGGTGGTGGTCCTTGTACCAGCGCACGCGCACCTTGATCTCTGGAAAGTAAAGAATAGAAGTTACCTTTGGCTATATATTCTAATTCTAGATGGGGAGAGTTTGAAGCCCACTGAAGGTGCAGAGTCTAAATTAAATTCATACTATTAGTAGGAGTTCGATTTCTAAATATTAAGCATGGAAACCGTTTGAACCTTCCCGGGACTTCCACGAATATTTTAATAGCAAAATAGCCGAATCGGTTCAGCCGTTCTCGAGTATTAGCGAGACTAACGAACAGCGATTGATTTTTATATAGCCTATGTTACACAGTGATAATGTAGCTTTCTAATGAAAAAAAAAAATATTAAAATCGGTCCAGTACTTTTTGAGTTAAGTCGTTACATACAAAAATACAAATCTTTCCTCTTTATAATATTAGTGTAGAAGTGTAGATAAAAGAAGAAAATTAACGGTAAAATTTGGGAAACATGCAGTTGGCTCATTAAGTATCAGTGTGTAAAAAGAGCAGTCACTATATCTTTAAGATACGATTATACAACCTTTCCTCATTATAGTTTTTGAGTTTTTGGTCAAAATCTAAAAAATATTTTTTTACTTTTGACCATTTCTTATTTTTTTGTCGCAAAAATAACAATAAACCAAAAAAAAAAAAATCTGAAATTTTTGTAAAAAACTTAAAAAAAATTATTTCTAGAATGAGAAAAGGTAGTATAATCATATACCAAAGTTATAGTGACTGCTCTTTTTACACCCGTTATTATAATAATAGGCATACGGTTTCGGGCACTCACTAGCCGGTTTCGTTTTAACCTGGATGCTTACTGTCGTAACTAATTTCAATGCCGATCCGAGACCAATCTGATTCTAATGTTATCATTACAATGCTGTGACCTCATGATTTTTTATAGTCCTCTATTTTTCACACATTCTTGTTTTTCAACCCCCGAGGGTGTTCGCCAAGTTGAGCACACATTATTAATAATATTGATATGATCACTATAAGATGTTGTTAGACCGACCGACTAACCCCTACTTGGCATAACATCTGAAAGAAAGAAAGAAAGAAAGAAAAGACAATTTATTTGGTAAGATAATATAAAACAACATTAAAATAGCATAGTATAAAAAAACATGAAATATTACCAAATTGGGGCCCACTCAGCATGTGTTGCAAACATATTTGCAACGCTGATTTTCAGTGAGCACCGTAAATTAAAAAATAATAATTACTTAACAAAATATTTAACAAGTAATAATAAATAAAATTAACATTAAACTCAAGCATAAAAGAAAATGTACAAAAAAAAATCTCTCAACTTTTTACGGTAGAAGAACTAAATAGCGAGACTTGGCACTTTTTACAAGTTATGATTTGATGGGATAAGTTTGACGTGTCTGTATAAATATGTGTGTCTGTCTGTCCCAAACGAATGATCAGATTTTAATGCGGTTTTTTTCGTTTGAAAGGTCTTGAGAGTGTTCTTAGCTATGTTTGGTGGAAATCGGTTCAGGTCTTCAAGATCATCAGGATTGTTAGGTGTGATAGGAATATTACACTCGGGATTTTTTTTATTTTTAATTTAGTTTATTCTGTTGTATGTCTTGGTTTATGTTACTAATGATAATAATGTTTTTTCCATTGTGTAGTGTCTGCATAGTTGAATAAACGTTTATTTATTTAAATAGACTAACTCAAAATAGCTTTACATCTATAACATCCAAACAACAGCTCCCGTACAATTGGTACACAAAGATTCGATCTGTGGACTTCCGCCCGCCGAGTTAGTGTGATCATATCTTATTGTGTGATTGTCGAAGATAGCTTATATTTCACCCGGACACCATGTCGCCGCTACCAGTCCCTACTATAATTCCTTTTTTACCCGACTTTGGCGAAGCCAAAAGGAAGGATAATGATTTTGGCAGTCTATGTATCTATGTATGTATGTATGTATGTTCCCTCGTAGCGGCTAAAATACTGGTCCGATTTTGATGAATGAGGTGTCAATCGATTTGTATTAATGCCGTGAGTAACATAGGCAATATAATTTTTGGAAAAATTTTGGACTTTGAAAATTATACCTCATAAACTATCTCCAAAAAAAAAAATTAATTAAGATATTTGTCTCGTGTTTGGTATCAAAAGATAGGCCTTGGCAAGCACATTACGAATATGTATTTATATTTTTTATTATTTATTATATTTATTTATTATTATATTTTATTGTTAATTCAAAATAAAGGTTTAAAATGCGGTCGTACACGTAGTATCTAGGAGTTGATACTTTCTATGTAATGGACAATTAAATAAAAATATAATAATTATTTTATTTGATGTGGAAACAGAAAAGTATTAAATAAAAAAAAATATTAAAAAACTATAACCCGACTTCACAAAAAATGGGTCTAAAAAGTCTGAAACAAGAAAATAATTCAATTTGAAATCCAGAAATGCATAGATACAAAAATGGTCAAGGTAGAGCCGTGGTCGTACTCGCTAATAAAATCTAAGCATTATTTCACCCCGAAATACGGTAGAAAAAAAATTTAAGGCCAATAGCGGGTGCGACCACGGCTCTACCTTCACCATTTTTGTACCTATGCATTTCTGGATTTCAAATTGAATTATTTTCTTCTTTCAGACTTTTTAGACCCATTTTTTGTGCAGTCGGGTTATAGTTTTTTAATCTTCTTTTTTATTTATGGGGTATTTTTAGACCAAGACGAAAAGGCGGACGGGCCTATGAACATGGGCAACACCAGAGGAATCACCAATGCAATGTCGGCCCTGAAGGAGAACTTTTTTAACGCCTTTCTTGAAGAACCCCATGTCATAGCGTTCCGAGAATACTTCAGAAGAAAGCTCATTCCACAGTTTGCAGGTGCAAGAACGATCGGGAGAATCGGACCGTGGTGGATCGCCACTGATCTAACCGATGTGGGTGAAACTTCAATCTTCGGCAGGTGGTGCGATGATAGAAGGGTGACGTGAGCATCATGTCGAACAATTCCGCGGAGCACTCACCTTAGTAAATATTCTGCTTATAACTTGCGTAAATATAATGTGTACAGCAGGCTTTCTCCCGGCACAATCGATAATCGAATCTGTTCGATAATTTGGCTTTTGGTATTTCATTTGGCGGATAACTTTGAAACTTACCAGAGTAAAGAAAATTGTTACATCATAACTTTTTGTACTCCCGAATCAAAATAAATTAAATCGTCAATTTATTCGGGAGTATGCGACACGAATCTGAATCAAAATCGAATTAGTTTGGAGAGAAAGGCTCAGTATTAAATATCTCAATAAAAACATAAATAAGTAATGAGAATTCAAAGACAACATTTTTTAAGCTAAATGGGTGCCAAGTCCTGATATTTATTTATAGTAACATAATTATATATTTTTATCAACTATAATGTCTTCTTACAACTTAGAATAATATAGAAGCCTAATGGCGGACTTGGCTATTTATATATAATATTTCCATGTTGTTTTCAAGTTTGGTTAGGACAATGTAGGATCACCTGATTGTCTGACAAGAGAGATGATCCATGCGTCGGATGGGCATGTTAAAAGTCGGTCCTGCGCCTATTCTCTCGCTAGTCGTGTCGGTTTACCGTCCCACTGGGACATGAGAGTAAAAGGAAGAGCACTCGCTATGTGTATTGCGCACACACTTGGGCACTATGAAATAACTCCTGCGTAGCTGGCCTGGTTTCAATGAAATCGGCTACAGACACCGATATCGGTGAGGAGAGCTATTATTATTATTATATTACTAGCTGTGCCCGCGACTTCGTTCGCGTGGTGTTTGATTGCCTTAAACCGTTTATGCAGCGCATGCAACGAAAGTCCCCAAATGTGAATTGTTTATTTGTTTAAACGCGCTAATCTCAGAAACTACTGGTCCGATTTGAAAAAATATTTTTGTTGGATTGTCCATTTATAGAGGAACGCTATATATAACATTAAGCTGCGACCAAAACCAGTCGGGCGTCGTCGTCGCCCGACGCCACGACGGAGCCGCCACACGACGCGACGCCGACGCCCGACGCCGCGACGCTGATGCCAGCGGGCCTACTCCCGACACAATCGAGTACCGAATCCGTTCGATATCAGTGGTTTTTCGTATTTTATTTGGTGAATTACTTTGAAACTAATCAGGATAAATAAAATTGTTAGATCGTAACGTTTTGTACTCCCGACCATATCAAGCGACTGAGAATCAAAATAAACAAATGTCAATTTATTAGGAAGTTCGCGGCACGATCGTATCTTAATCTAAATCAAATCAGTTTGCAGAGTAAGGCCCCTGACGTCGCGACGCCGACGCCAGAAGTCGCGACGCCGACGCCCGACGTCGCGACGCCGACGCCAGACGTCGCGACGCCAACGCCAGACGTCGCGACGCCGACGCCAGACGTCGCGACGCCGACGCCAGACGTCGCGACGCCGAAGCCAGACGTCGCGACGCCGATGCCAGGCGTCACAACGCCGACGCCAGACGTCACAACGCCGACGCCAGACGTCGACGCCGGGGCGGGTCGCTAGACCAGGATATGGTGCAAAACCTTACTGTTTGGTAACATATGCTTAGACTTCTTCAGAAAACATCAAAATCCATATATTATGTTTCCATATAAATTTTGAGGAGTTCCTTTGATTCCTCACGGACCCCGTCATCAGGTCACCATTTTGGTGACAATGGGACCAAATTTGAATTATACCCCACATAACACAAAAACAATATTTAAAATCGCTTCATAAACGACGAAGATATCCGCGAACAAACATAAAAAAAACATATTGAGGTTGAATTGAGAAACCTCCTCCTTTTTTGAAAGTCGGTTAAAAATACTGTTTTATATTGTTTCGCGTCGCTGTGTAGGTAGATAAGCGATCGCCCTGCGCGTCCCCGCAGTCCACACGCGTCGAAATTCGTCCGACTTACTCCAAATTTATCGTCACTACTCGGCTTCTATGTGTCTCAGCGTTATGTTTTATAGCCTATAACCTGCTCAGGAGTATGGACTACAATCGTACAAAGTTTGGTTAAAATCCCTTCAGTAGTTTTTGTTCCATGCGTGCACATACAGACAGACAGACAGACAGACAGACAGACAAAACATTTATTGATTGCATTTTTGGCATTAGTGTCGATCTCCAATCATCCTCCAATAAGAATTTTCAAAAAATATTCAATGTACAGAATTGACCTCTCTAGAGTTTTATTATAAGTACTAGCTGTGCCCGCGACTTCGTACGCGTGGAAAAGTGATTAAGGGCACTTTAGTATTTTTAAATATATTTTTAGTTTATTGGCGCAACCGCTGACAACTTTCGCTAATTTAATAGTTACTTCCCAGTGTATCCCAGTGTTGATCCCTATCCAGCGAGTCACGTACCCGGCAAGCCTCTTGGTATGCAGGGTATAATAATAATATAGTACCATCCTTTCGGGGCTCGGTAAAGTAGGTCTTCGAACAATATGTAGAAGTCAACAAAGGTATTCGAAGTCAGGATTCGAATGCAACGTATAGACCTAGCCAATTTTTCACGTTAATTTAGTAAAAAACTTCGATGTCCGTCTGTCTGTCTGTCTGGGTGTCAAAACTTTAATACGTGTAGGTATCAAGCTAAAAATCATATTAAATACTCAGGATCTTCTGTCCCTTCTGGCTCTACCTAAAGATTCAGCCGATTATGTCGCTAATTTTCGTAATTTTCAACACTCCAAAGGGAACTAAAACCTAAAGGTTACTTCCCGGGAACTCAGAATTTTTAAATTTGATATGAAGCAACGTCTTAATAGTGCCGACATAGGATAAATTGCGAAACCATAAAAATATCTTTAATTTTTTTGAACTTACTACCGTTTTTGTCATTAATGTTTTGAGATATTAAATTGAAACTTATATTGCAATTACATACTAAGGACGTATTTAAAACGAAACTCTCGGTTAGACATGGGCGCAGTGGCACGCCCCGCCGAGGATCCAGCAGGCTTACTCTCGACACATCCGAGAATCGAATCAATTCGATCTCAACGGTTTTTGGTGTTTTATTTGTTAGATTACTTTGGAACTAATTAGGATAAAGAAAACCGTTAGAAATAAACAAACGTAAATTTATTCGGGAGTATGCGGCACGATCGAATCTGAATCAAAATCGAATCAGTTTAGAGAGTTAGGCCGATCAGTTTTAGTAGCATTTTTTTATTAACCTACCGTAAGTATAATAATAATAATATAAATAAATGAAATTTAGTTTGAAAGAAAATATAAAATAAAAAAAGATTAAATTTGAATGGTTGATGCAGCGCGGTTCCCGCCGCGCTTCATACAAACGTCCAGCAATTTTTTTTAATTGTCATAAATTGTTTGTTATTTATGAACCGATTGAGATGAATTAATAAATATTAAGTCAAGATTACTACATTATAATATGATTGAACCACATCTAAATCGGATAAGCCGTTTCTGAGATTAGCGTGCACAAATGCACCGACAAACAGACAAAAATTCAAAAAAATATTGTTTTGGGTACTATTGCATACTTAAATAAAAGTCTCCTATAACACAGGCACAGATTGCTATCTGTGCCAGTTAGCGGCTGTGCGTGGTTAAATTCAAACACCGGTACTGCTTGTTAGCATATTTTAATAGTATTTTTTACCCAGCAGTGGGGTGGAGCTCCTTTGGTTGACCTTCGCCAAAGTTCCTACCAGCATCTGATACCTACACTAAACCAGCCCGGCTCGGACGTACGACGTAGCAGCCGGCGGCGCCCGGTCGAATCACGGCGAAACGATTTTAATTTTGCTATACCTATTTCCTAAACTATTCATTTTAATTGCAGGGTATAAAGGGCAAATATAGTCTTCATGGAATGCTTAAGCCAACTAACGTATTAAAATGATAAGGATTAATACAGTGATGGTATAAATAGCTTTCCAAAAACCGCTTAATTGCCCGTTTTTTTAGTTTATCGCGAAAGGCATTATTTTAATAATACAGTTAGGTAATTAAGTTGATTTTATACAATAAATGATAATTTATTTCAATTTGTGAAGTAAGTTCAAAAATACAATTTTTATATTATTAAAAATACACTGACACTTGTCTTCCCAGAAAACAGCTGTGTAAGCGATCCCCCCGCGCCCCCCGCACGAACCGTTCGACCGCAGGCCGCGCGCGCGAAATTCATCCGACTTGCTTCAAATTTATCGTCACTGCTCGGCTCCTAGGTATCGTAGCGTTATCTTATATAGCCTATAACCTGCCCAGGAATACGGGCTACAATCGTACCAAGTTTGGTTAAAATCCCTTCAGTAGTTTTTGTTCCCATCGCGCACATACAGACAGACAGACAGACAGACAGACAGACAAAAATTTTACTAATTGCATTTTTGGTATCAGTATCGATCGCCAATCATCCTCCAATATGTATTTTGAAAAAATATTCAATGTACAGAATTGACCTCTCTACAGTTTTATTATAAGTATAGAAGATATAGATAGATATAGATTATATTATATTTCCATGTTCATACAAATCAACTTATTTTATTCTGCCGATTTGCTTGGTAAAAATTAATTATGATATATCAGGACTTTTCACACTTTTTTTAAATTGTTTGTCCACTAATTTGGCTCTAATTTCACCTTTACGTTTTTGTTGGGATATTTAATAACATACCCATTATATTTCACACCTCCATGAGTCATGGCCATTGGAACATTGAAAAACTCTATCCCCTCGGCGGGTTTCAAACCCACGACCTCTGGCTTGTGACGATTATTTTATTTATTTATTTATTTATTTATTTATTTAAGCATCATGCACATTAGTACATAGGCGGACTTAATGCCTTAAGGCATTATCTACCAGTCAACCTTTAGGTGATTTAGAGATAAAAATAAGTAGATGCAGGTAATGCATACGTACGGACGAAAACATGTAAAGACTAAATGGATAATATACATTAATTATTATTAAATCATAAAATAAAATTAATGAAACATATAAAATATATTATACAACAATATAATAAATAAAGATAATAACACATATTAAAATAATACTAGTAATAGATACAAATATAATAAGTATTACATATATAATAATAAATACAAATATAATAAAATATAATTTAAATGATCCATAATTATGAAAGACAATATAATGTTAATATGACAGCAAGGATAAACCGCACTAAGACTCTGCCAATTGTTTGAGATACCACCTACGAACCTTACGTTTGAAAGTATCTTTTGTTGACGACATCCTGATTTCTGTGGGGAGAGCATTCCAAAGTAAAATAGCCTGAATGTTGAAAGAAGAGTGCATAAGGCTGGTCTTATGGGACGGACACAGGAGAAGAGCATTATTTGCAGAACGGAGATTTTTATCGTGACTGCTGCAGAGAAATTGAAAGTGAGAGGAGAGATAGACAGGAGAATGAGGAGAGTGTAGGAGAGAGTACAGCGTGCACAATGCTCGAGCCGAGCGTCGTTGCCTTATTGGCAACCAGTGCAGCTTAGAGCGGTAGGAAGAGACGTGATCGTATTTTCTTAAATTAAAAACAAATCGGATACAGCAGTTAATGAGACGATCGAGTTTATTAAGCTTGTCCGCGTTGAGATCGAAGTAGCAAACGTCGCCATAATCAATAATTGGAAATATCAACGTCTGAACTAACAAGGTCTTGGTCGCTGTCGGTAGGAAGTTTTTTAATCGATATAGTGATCGCAATGACCCTGTAACCTTCTGTGATACGTGGGAAATTTGGGAGTTCCAGTCAAGAGTGGAGTCTATATTCAGTCCGAGATCTTTGACGCTGGAACTGAAAGGAATGACAGAACCGTTAAAAGTGACAGGTTGTAAAGCATTAATGGTCACTTTACTCAATGACCGTTGACTGCCAATCAATATGGCCTGACATTTAGCAGGGTTAACGGATAGCCCAAACATGACTGACCAATTCTTAATAGCATCAAGATCTCGGTTTACTGCATCTATAGCAACTGACAAAGCTTCCACTTTTGCTTGACTGTAGAGCTGTAGATCATCTGCATACAAGTGATACGTAGTGTGAAGTTTATGAGTAAGTAAATTAATAAATAATGAAAAAAGAAGAGGAGAAAGAATGCCGCCTTGAGGGACGCCGGAATTAAGGTGGTGCCAATTAGAAGTAGACTGATCAGTGCGTATTGCTTGCTGGCGTCCCTGAAGGTAAGAAGAAAACCATTTAAGGGTTTCAGGTGAAATTTGGATACAGGAGAGTATTTCAAGAAGAATATCGTGATTGATGTTATTAAAAGCATTGGAAAAGTCGACCAGAACCAATACGGTGATCTTTGAGTCCTCGATACCCGCTCTCACGTCATTTGTCAATTTTAACAGTGCTGAGGTGGTACTATGACCCGGTCTGAACCCGGATTGAAAAGGAGACAAAATGTTGTTTTCGTAAATAAACCGGGACAGTTGTTTATGGACGCAAGCCTCAAGCACTTTGGAAAGGTAGGGGAGGATGGAAATTGGGCGAAAATGTGAAGGAAGAGTAGGATTTGAAACTTTTGCTAAAGGGCGTACAAAAGCTTTACGCCATACATCGGGAAATTGGAATGAGTCTAGAGAGGAATTTACTAAATGAGTGATAGCAGGTAACAGGAGATCGACAACAGTAATAACCATTTGACGGCTAATATCGTCGCAACCTACGGCCTTGGATCCCAATGCTTTAATTGTCTTTAATATCTCCTCTGAAGAGACTGGGGAGAGTTGAAAATGAGATGTATTGGTACGCGGTAAATCTCTTAGATAAGCTAGAGTATGGCGTTTAGTTTGGACGTCAAGCACGTCAGTTTTGGAGAAATGGAGATTGATATCATCCAAATTAATTGCCCCAAGAGAATGAGATTGAGGAGATTTACCAATACCAATATTTTTAAGGAACTTCCATATATGAGATGGAGACGAGGAAGATAAATTTTGAAGGAAGTGGCGGCGTTTAGCATTGCGTATCACTTGGTTACAACGATTCCTAGCCCCTCTGAAACGATCCCAATTAAGCTCACTTCGATCCCTTTTATATTTTCGATATGCCCGATCCCTGCGTCTCATCATCACCCGAATTTCCTCAGACAGCCAAGGAGCTGGTGGATGTCTTAATTTGGTTTTTTTAAGTGGTGCATGCTGATCATATAACTTGGTTATATTCTTGTTAAAGATGTTAATTTTTGCGTCTACACAACAAGCATCCAGCATAGGTTGCCAGTCAATATCAGCGGCATCCGTTCGTAGCTTTGCGATATCTAACCGGGCAAAACTTCGCCTGTACACGACTCTAGGACAGTGTTTTGGAGGCTTTAAGGTGTATGAAAGAAAGATAAGGTCGTGATGGGAAAACCCAGGAGCAGGATATTGACCATGAGATTGAATAAAAGAGAGGTTGGAAATTAAAATTAAGTCTAGCCAGGTATCTTCGCCATTGTTGTTATGATGGGTGGCCAAAAGAGGAAGAACATGAAGAGAAGATGAGTTGATAATTTGGTTAAATTTGAGCGAACGAGATGATGATTTATTTAACAGGTCGGTATTAAAATCGCCCATTATTATGTGATGTGTATATTCGGACAGCATCGGTTCTAATACCGACTCAAAATCACCAAAATAATCCGTAGAAGGAGGGCAATAGACGACGCCCAGAGCCAGCTTGATACCTTTGACATGAACTTCAAGAAAAAGAAATTCTGCAGCAGGAGATTGTTGAGGAGAAGAAGAGGCTATTATTTTGTAAGAAATATCACTGCGAAGGTAAATGGCGACACCACCGCCACGTCTATCGATCCGATCATTACGAATCAGAACGAAGCCGGGCAGAGGATAAGAAGAAGATAAGAGGTTAGGTTTGAGCCAGCTCTCAGAAATCAGGATGGCATGAACATTGTTTCCAGAAAACGTTTCTATAATGTCACTAAAGTGACTAGGGATGCTTTGAGCATTTATGTGGCATATGTTTAAAAAATTTCCGCTCAGTGAATTAAAGTTCTGGTATAATATTTCACCCAACGTTTCACTCACAGAACCGAAGCTGTCGTTTTCAGAGGTATCATTGGCAGTTAAATATGAGTCATTATCGGACATAATATAACAAAATAAAGTAATATATAATAATAATATAAATAATAATATATAAAATAATATAAATAATTTAACTGAAACGAATAATAATATTAAATAACAGAATAAAAAAAAGGAGTAAAACTTATTCCCGTCACTAAACCACCCGCCAACTGACACAACTTATTTAAAGTATTACAAGAAAAAATACAGAAGAAAAGAAAAAGAACACAAAATTACAATGTTTGATATGTATGGTAAACATTTTCTTACGTCAACTGGAACGCAACCCGTGCCATCATTAACTTAAAAAAAAAAATATCAAATGTCAAATGTCAGACAGATGACAGCTGTTACATGTTACTTGTCACAATATGTCAACAGACTTACAGATTTTTTCCTTGTTTGAAATAACATAAATTATAAAATAAATCAACGGGTAATTAGAAATACATTAGATTATAGGTTACGTCTACCCTATTGTGACTACAAAAGAAGAAAACAAACATTGGAACAAGTAAAAGCACAAACTGAAGCAATTTGAAGATACAGAATATTACCACTCTAAACATAACAATAAGAAAATAGTTTGTGACAATGTATATATACGAGTACATAGGTGTTTTTTCACGTGTATCAACAGACGATAATCAGTTTGAATGATATTAAGATAGAACTAGTGCGACTATTTAGCTACTTTTGCCAGTACCTTGGATTACCTTTGGGTAATTTGACATCAGGGGCTTGAGCTCTTCAATGGTTAGCACTTTGTGTCGTTTCCCGTCTGAAGTTTTGATGACTACTGTACCATCTTGTGTCCAAACTGATCTAACGCCGAAATGCAGCCTAGCATTACCAAATACTGCTTGCCTTGTCTTAGTCAAAAACTCCCTTATAGTTGTAGGAGTACCTTTTAGCTTGGTTTTGGCTCTCCAGACAGCAGCCTTGGAGTCATAAGACTTAAACTTAACAAGAATTGGGCGGGGTCTGCTTGGCTCACTGGAACCCAGTCGATGACACAACTTAATTGAGTTAACTGTGATGTTCTGAATGCCTAACCTGTGATTAATTATATCAAGCACACTAGCCACACAGTTGTCACTACTCTGCTCTGGCACGCCGGAGAAGATCAAAGATTTCTTTCGAGACCTAGTTTCAAGAGAATCTACAGCTTTAAGGCATTCTGTAATTTGAGAACGAAGCAGACTGAGGATTGAAAATGTCAATTCCCGGAAAGTCCGAAACTCTTCAGCGACTTTGGCTACTGTGTCCTTCGCAGCACCGCAATGCAGCTGGGCCTGGAGCTCTTCAAATTTTTTCGTGACACATTCTTCTAGTGACTGTTGTGCCTTTTGTATATCAGCCAGTTGAGACATTCTTAATCCAAAACAGTTTAACTAGTGCAGTGAGACTTCAATGTTCGGTTGACAGTTGGTCAGATAGCAGGTGGTGAGTAAAGTTGAGCTGATACTTTACATTGGCTGCTACAAACGATAATTAGCCAATAAAACGTATGTATACTAATGAATAATATAATTATAATCTCTAAACTTTTGGCAAAACTATTAATTTAATATATTCAATAAATTTAAACTTGTGTTTGGTTTTGTGCACCTACCCGAAAAAAAATTATGCTCAACCACTGAGCTACTTGTTGTTCGTTTGGTCTCTACTCTCGAATAGAGCTGTATAACTACGTATATTATATTATATTGTAACAGTAGGTTTAACATAATTGTGTGGTGACATCATTCTGGTGAGACTAACTATAGAAAATCCTCGCCAGAACTTTGTATAATAGTACCGCTACATCAATTGTGAATCTTTTTTTTCTTATTTTTTAGAGGCAAAAGAACCTTATAAAAAGTGTGTAAACTAGCTAACTTCACGGTGTCGGCCTTTCGTGTCAGTGTGGGCGCGCATCATAATAAAAGGTTGACCATCTGACTTCATGGTGTTGGTCTTTCGTGTACGCACACCATAAAATTTACTCTCAATTGAAGTTGTCAAAAGAAGTAATTAAACTTCAAAAGTTGAAAATACTTAATTTAAATTTGAAATATGGTCGAATTTCGTCCTTACGACGGCCTCTATTCATAGCAATATTATCGTTCGAATTAACAACACTTTATTGCATTTTTGTCACTATAATGTATTCACCATACAAAGGCTATACAATTCCATTCAAAAAGCCTAAAAACCATATCAATTAATATACGTGTGTCCGTCAATAGTGACGGTCTTTTGTCGGGCTATTGTGTACAATCATAGGTACAATGGAGGCATAAGGGTGCCCACATACCGATTTCAACATGTAGAGCAGGGATGAAATGGATATTAAATTTCGGTAACTGATATGGATATTAAATTATCCGTTTGTTTCGGATAATTTCGATTACGGATATTAAATTTTAGCTTCCCTTTTACTGTAGCAAAACTTTCATTTCGGATTCGGTTACGGTTACGGATAGTATGTTATATCGGATATCCGACAGTTTCGGTTACGGTTACGGAGCTAACATCCCTGATGCCAAAATTCTTGATCTATGCGCCTCTACTTTACCAGATCTAACTTCACTCTACATCTCGACATGTAGAGCCGAAATTCTTTATCTATGCGCCTTTACTTTACTAGGTCTAACTTCACATACCTACTCTACATTTCAGTCAAGACGTGTTTGAAATAAAACGACCAAGTATCACGTTTTGACTGAAATGTGGAGTATACGAAGTTACGCCTGGTAAAATAAGGGCGCATAGATCAATAATCTTGACTCTACATGAGATCTGACCACTTTTTCATAGATTTAGATTTCATTAGAAGACACCGGCACACATGGGCACGTCAAACATATTATACCACCCCTCTGTTTTTGTCGTCGGTTAAAAAAGGGTAAAACAAATAGTGAAATACTGGCTAGTAATCAATTTAGTTTTTTTATTCGTTAGACCTATTTGGTTTTTCTAATGTATCATAACAAGGCATAGGCGTTGTTGAATATACATAATGTTTAAAAAGATAATCCTACACAACTGGTAATCAAAATATAATGAGGCGAACAAAATGTTGTAAATATTGGCCTTAGCTAAGGCTAAGCGCATACTTATATGACTTTAAAAATAACCTTAAATAATATAATAATAGTTAGAAAAATTAAAAACAAAACACGCTTAATTGCATTGTTCCTTTATTTTCCAAAATTTCAAATAAAAATGGAAATTGGTGAAAATTATGCTCAAAGATTCCGTCACATACATATTCATACAAGTTCATACAACCCAAGCTTACTTTTGCGTTTTAAAATAGGTAAGAATGGCTGTCGCACGGATTTTAGTAACTTTTCTGAGTTATTTTTATAGTATTCTTGTGTGTGCGCAATACACTCACTCTTTCTTCCTCCTCTCGTAGCCCAGTAGTTTGAATAACCGATACGTCTTATTTTAGAGCGTCTAGTAGTTTAGAGCCTAGGTTTCGACTCGGGAGGTCGTGGGTTCGATTCCCGCGTTAGAACAACACAAAAATGTTGTTTTCAAGTTTGGTTAGGAGGACTAGGACAATGCAGGCTGATCACCTGGGCAAAAAGTCGGTCCTGCGCCTGATCTCCCGCCAGTCGTGTCGGTTATTATCCGTCTCACTGGGCTACGAGAGTGAAGGAGAAAAAATGCTTCAGTTTATTGCGCACACACTTGGGCACTACAAAAAATAACTCCCGCGTAGCTGGCCTGGTTACAATGAAACCTGCCACTGTCACTGAAATCGGTGTGAGAGGCATTACGACTTTAATCTTGACATAATATAGTAATTAATCCTTTTCACCAAAATGTATGTTTCCCGTGTAAAGATTGCAATATAATAGTACGCCAACATAACATAAACACAGTAAGTAATTGAAGGTTAAAAGTGTTATTTTAATGACACTGCACTGCAGTTTATAGAATGAAGTAATATTATCCACTTTGTCAATTACAAACATTTAAAAATAGCAAATATACATCCACCATGTTGCACAATAAAATTTATGTAATAATTATTCTTACATAATGATAATCTACATAATATATAAAAATGAATTGCTGTTCGTTAGCCTCGCTAAAACTCGATCACGGCTGAACCGATCCGACTATTTTAGCCTTGAAATATTCGTGGAAGTCCAGGGAAGGTTTAATCTCTATATTTTCTATATCTTTCTCTCTATCTTGTTCTTCTTTCTTATCTTATATCTTATTATAAAAATGAATCGCTGTTCGTTAGTCTCGCTAAAACTCGAGAACGGCTGAACCGATTCGGCTATTTTTAGTCTTTAAATATTCGTGGAAGTCCAGGGAAGGTTTAAACGGTTTGTATGCTCAATGGAGTGGGCACGGGTCAGCTAGCCTTATTATAAAAACTCCTCCGCAACGTCTGTCGGTATGTTCGCGATATTCTCAAAAACTACTGCACCAATTTTCATGCTGTTTTCACCAATAGATAGAGTGGTTGATTTGTGGAGTTGAGTGGAGTGTTGAGAAGAACCGGCGTAAGAAACTCGCGCGGGGCCACCTTTTAGCAAAAATACGGGAAACTATATTTTTCGATTTCTTAATTATCATCGTTAATTGTTTTCCCAGGAAATGACATATAAATGAAACACGAAGATTTCCGAATGACGATGAAGAACTTGGTTTTATTTACTAACTAGTTTTAACCCGCGACGCAAAAACACACCGTCGTATAAGCGCGGGGTCGGTAAAAAGTTTAAAAACTAGTGTTTTATGTTAGACGTGTATGTGGCATTGTAGGTCCCAAACAGATGATCCGATTTTAAAGCGGTTTTTTGTTTGAAAGTTATATTAGTCAAGGTTCTTAGCTATGTTTGGTGGAAATCGGTTCAGGTCTTCATCGGTTCATGTTACACGAGAAGTCGGGTTTTTTTTATTATTTTTAATTTAGGGCCGATTTTTAAATCCGCGGATAAACAACCAGATAGCGTTCATTCGACGAATAGCAATATTGAGTTTTTCAATACTCAGATAGTGGCTAACTGTCAAATAAGACACCTATCAGAGGAATAAAGTTATCTGCTGCTTGAAGAGACAGATAAGGCTTTATTCCCCCGATAAGTTCATGTCAGCTGTTATGTTTAACAGTTAGTGGCTATTCTCTTGATAAAAGACGATTGACAAATCGAAAATATTTATTCGCTTGATAAACAGGCAGATCATTTTATTGGTCAGGTTACTATTTGACGACTTATCTGAGTATTGAAAAATCGGCCCTTAGTTAATTAAATACTTTGAGCACAGCCTTATTCGATCCTATAACAAATAGCTAGTCGTTACATTTGAATCCTATTTAACTGTGAAGAACCTTATAACGATATACTTAAAACAATCATTTATAAACATTAGACATTTTGAGAAGTACATAATAGGCTTATTATTATAATAGGTTTAACCGTTATTAATGTGAGGGACCATGGACGTATCATCTAGAGATGTCGCGTGTCTGTTGTCTTATATATGTCGCAGTCATATAATTGAATCAGCAGTTTAATTAAACGACTAGCGTGTTTATGAAATGACGACATTTAATTGAATGACTAAAGGACAACTCATCAAGTTGTTTGATGTAACGTTCAACGTTTTGAATGAACGTTCTTTAGCATAGTCGTTGAAAGTTTGGTAGGGGTAGGTTTGACCATAAGTTTGCAACTTAAAAGGTCTTTTCTTCAAAATGAAAATATCAACTTCGTTTTGAAGAAAAGACCTTTTAAGTTGCGAAAGTGTGCTATCTGTACGAGCTGTTTGCCGCCATATTTGTTTTGGTGACTACTAGCGCCACTGAACTAAATTTCAATCACCTGACTGATTTTACGTCCGCTCTGTTGGACGTTGAGTGACGCTTGTTCAATCAACGTTCGGCCTAGTCAATCAATTAAATGTCGTCATTCAATAAACGCGCCAGACATTTAATCAAATAGTTGATTCAATCAGATGACTGCGACATATATATTACGTACCTATCAAACAAACAAACAAACAAATATACTTTATTGTGCACAAAAATTACAGAAAAAAACAAACAGACAACAATTACATAAAATCAGACATGCACACAAAGGCGGCCTTATAACTTCAAAGCAATTAAACAAAAGTACCTATATCTTGCAAAAGCAAAGAAATCACAAAAAATATTACTCTTGACTTTATCGATGGTAAAAAGGTAATAAATATGGCATAAGCGTCAAAAACGCATTTAAAATTTAAAAATTCAGAAAAATGAATTTGGTGTCAATGTTTGTTTGATGACGTAACATTTAATTAGTAGTTCCTATGATTGCCACTAAACTTTTTTTGGCGCTAGTGTCATAGTAAAAATGAAGCATCGCGCGATTTTTGCTAATCGCTATTTTTACGTAATCAGCCGGCCGATATTCCCAAAGTTTTTTTGTGACCCCGAATTTTTGAATGAACGAACTGATTGATGAATTATAGTTAAGACCATTAATTATCGATCACGTCAGATTTTAAACAAAAAATCGAATCGTTTGGAATGTCACAAAAGTGAAACGCGAAGAAGTTTGACACAGCGAATCTTTTGTCGAATCCCATACCTTTTGTTTTCGAATTTCGTAAGTGATGGGTATTTAATAATAAAGACCCAATAATTTAATCGCGGGTGGAACCTAGAGTCCTGAAATACAGTGTACCCTAGCTTAGGCTCCAGTTCACACGTTAAGGGCGTGTTTCATCAAGCAATGTTAAAGTTAATCCTTCGTTAAATATCATGTTGTTCCTCTCGTATTTCCTATCAATGAATGAGAAGACATGGTATTTTAACGAGCCTTTAACACTAACATACTTTGGTGAAATCGGGACTTAATATTGTTAAATGTTATTGTATCTTTATATGTGTGAAACAATAAACAACTTTTTATTTTTATTTTTTAGTAACTCAACTACCTCAAGTATGGTACGTCTATGTTGTGCTTCATATACAGGGTGTCCCAAAAATCAACGATAAACCGAAAACGGGTGATAGGCCAAGTCATGACAGTTATGAGAAAAATGTGAAAAAAAATCTTTGTCATGTATTTTTCACATTATAAGGACTTTTAAAAATATCGGAAAAACTGACACCCTGTGATGGTCTTTCATGTCCTAAGACTACAAATATTACTTTTTTGTGATTTTTTTTTCGGTATTGTAGTCATGACTAACCCTTCTGTAAATCACAATTCATAATTTAAACATACCTGCCTCAGTTTTCAATAAAATGGTGTGTTTTGCCCAAGATTAAATTCAAAATAATTACTACACCCAACTTTAATCGTCTGTACTGTAAAAAAAAATTACTACAGTATTTTGGCAAGTAACTTTAAAAGATGGCGCATTTAATCTGGATTCCAAAATGGTATGATACTTGCTGGATTACTTCTTTGTTGAGGAAAAAAAAATTTTTTTAACGGAACCGGATGTTAGGCCAACTCTGTTTAAATTTTTAAAATGTTGGTATTAAGTTGTTATGTGACGACGATGAGTGACGTCATCTTGTCTAGAGTGAGCGAGACAGACAGTGACGCTAAGTGCGGGTGCTTTTTTATTAAAAAAAAATTGTATTGCAGTGTAGGCATTTTTAAGACTTCAATTTTCAGGTATGAATACAACGCTCTTTTGAAAATGTGAGTGGTTGAGATACAGAACAGACGCCACCTTGTTATCAAGTATGTAATTAGTTAGTTTTAGGTGCAAGTTCGAAATAAAAGTCAGTCAATGGATTTCTTCAGTTATTACTTTAATTTACAAAGATTTACAGCAAATGTTCGAACTGTTTGCCTTCAGCTCTAATGCAAGCCCTACATCTTCTTAAAAATGATCGCGTAATAAGACGGGCGTATCTTCTTGAATTAATGTGTTTAGCAGCTTCTGTAATTTTTTGGCGCAGCTCGGCTAAATATCGAATTGGTTTAGAGTACACTTTTTCTTTTATTGTTCCCCAATAAAAGAAATCAATGGGATTTAAATCAGGTGAACGGGCAGGCCACGAAATTGTACCACCCCGCCCAATCCACCTATCGGGGTATTCTCGGTCGAGAAACTCTCGTACTGTGCGAGCGTAATGTGCTGGGCAGCCATCTTGTTGGTACCACATGCTGCCGTAAATGTTTAGTGGCACTTCTTCCAACAAATCTGGTAATTGGTTCTGTAAGAAGTCCAAATAAACCTCGGCAGTTAAGTTCTCCGGTAGCTCAAATGGACCAATAACAGTACCATTCAAAATTCCCGTCCACATGTTCACCTTAAACCGGTACTGCGATCTGTCTTCCCGCATCAAATGTGGATTATCCACGTGCCATTCGTGCAAATTATGGAGGTTCATGTAACCATCTTTTTTAAACGTGGATTCGTCAGACCACAGAATTTTTTCAAAGAATCGCGGATCATCTCTGTATCTCTGCAACATCGTTTGACAAAATTGCAATCTCTCTGGGTAGTCTCGGGGTAACAGGCTTTGTACTCGTTGTACATGGTAAGGATGAAACTGGTTCTTTTGCAAAATACGATGTGCAGTACTTTTGGGCACTCCGATGTTCTCTTCAATCCCACGTACTGAGATACTCGGGTCTTGTTCGACCGCCTCGAGCACTTCGTCCTCGTAGGGTATGAAAGGCCTTCCCTCGCTGGTATTTTAATTAGGGAATCGACCCTCTAAGAGTGACCGATGCACGTTAATAAATACCCGATAATCAGGATGACGCTCAGCGTTTGGGTATCTCTCACGATACATTCTAGCTGCAGCATTAGCGTTGCATAAGCATTCTCCATAGATGAGATGCATATTGGTGTATTCTTGTGCGGTGTATCGAGATGGCATGATAACACACTACAATGGAATCACACACTACAACCGAAGATACGACAATAAAACAAGTCCTGGGTCGTCAGAAACGTTGCAGATAAAACCAAATCACAAAGCAAATCAAGTCCAATAAACAGAAGCACAGTTGTAAGTACGAAGTCAATACGGATACAGAAAGATGCGCAATGAACGAAAGATCGTAACGTACTGCAGTTTTGCACGTTCATCACTGTGTTGTCGGGTTGGCGTCACTATCTATCTCACTCGCACTGAGCGTCACTGTCTGTCTCGCTCACTCTAGACAAGATGACGTCACTCATCGTCGTCACATAACAACTTAATACCAACATTTTAAAAATTTAAACAGAGTTGGCCTAACATCCGGTTCCGTTAAAAAATTTTTTTTTTCCTCAACAAAGAAGTAATCCAGCAAGTATCATACCATTTTGGAATCCAGATTAAATGCGCCATCTTTTAAAGTTACTTGCCAAAATACTGTAGTAATTTTTTTTTACAGTACAGACGATTAAAGTTGGGTGTAGTAATTATTTTGAATTTAATCTTGGGCAAAACACACTATTTTATTGAAAACTGAGGCAGGTATGTTTAAATTATGAATTGTGATTTACAGAAGGGTTAGTCATGACTACAATACCGAAAAAAAAAATCACAAAAAAGTAATATTTGTAGTCTTAGGACATGAAAGACCATCACAGGGTGTCAGTTTTTCCGATATTTTTAAAAGTCCTTGTACGGTGTCTCATATTATAACACCGTAGCATTTTTACTCAGTATTTTACTTTATACATTCAGTACGCGTTCGTAAATAGCAGACACCGCGCGTGCTCCCCAGCACCTTTATATCAATCAAACATATTATGTGGGAAAGTTAATAAAATTAATTAATCGGGAAAAGTTCGCATTTATTAGCCAAAGCCCCACATAAATTTGGTCCTTCGTGCTTAGTGACCTTCCGCGTTTTGGTCAAAAGCAGGATCATACGCGTGTGAGGAGTGATCAGTGACTATCAGAAAAGCAGTCGTTTAAAATTAGCAGACAGTTCAGTAGTAGTAAATCAAGCAGTGTAGCAGAACAGTGGTGTAGCATCAGTGTAGCAGAACAGTGGTGTAGCAGAACAGTGTAGCAGAACAGTGGTGTAGCAGAACAGTGTAGCAGAACAGTGGTGTAGCAGCAGTGTAGCAGAACAGTGGTGTAGCAGAACAGTGGTGTAGCAGCAGTGTAGCAGAACAGTGGTGTAGCAGAACAGTGGTGTAGCAGAACAGTGGTGTAGGACTAAGTTGTGATAGTGGGAGGCGATCAGCAGCAGCAGTTTCTAGCAGCAAAACAGCGTGGTTCGTGGCTGCCAGCAGCAAGCAGTAGGATCGTGTCAGCAGATCATCACGCTCTCCGGAGCACGAGCAGTAAGGCAGCATCAGCAGAAAAGTTCCAGAGCAATCAAGTAAGATCTTTCCATTTTTTACTTTAAGCAAATAAGTTACAAAAATGGAGGATATTTTAGAAAATCAAGAGCAGATAGTAGGGGCTATGGAGCAGTTGCTCGCGTCTTTTAAAAAGACGGGGCGAGAACGTAGGACACTTGATTACGTCAAGCGGAAGTTACAAACCCTTGATGAATACTGGGAAGAGTTTAAGCAAAACAGACAGCAATTAGCAGAGTTCGTAGACGAAAATTCTGAACCCATTAGAAGTCTATATGATAGGGCTTTCAGAAACTACGAGAGTACGAAGTCAACTTTGCAGCAGTATATCTCGACTTCATCAACGGTAGCACAGCCAGAAGGTAAGGTACTTGAAGTTCCGAGTAGAGGAACGAGCCCATTACCCATCCCTGGACCATCAGTACCAGCATCAGCAGAACGCGTATCAAAGACGATTTCCCAAGGTGTCGACAGCAGAACAGCAGAGATGTTACGTAAGCAGATGACGAATTTCAAAGCATTTTCTAGAACAGTAAGCAATATAGACCTAGAGGCAATAACGGAAAAATGGCAGTTTGAAGATACATTGCAGCAGTTGCAGTCGAGATGGGCAGCAATCGATGCCCAGCACTGGGAGCTCGATAATGAGTTAAATGGGTGTAACATAGAGTATGAGAAGCAATTTACAGCGCATGAGAAAAAATTTAATTTTATGAAAGAAAATATCAACAAAAAATTATGGTCGACGTCTCACAGAGAAAAATCAACTCCGAAATTAGATATCCCTTCATTTAGTGGCAATTATCATCAATGGATGTCATTTAAAGATTTGTTTAGCGAGGCAATTCATAACAATCCGTCATTATCTCACGCCCAAAAAATGCAGTTTTTGAGGAGTAAATTGACAGGAGAAGCAGAGAGGCTCATTCAACATTTACAAATTACATCAGTTAATTATAATATTTCCTGGGAAATTCTTAACCATAGGTACAACAATAAAAGGCTCATATTTACTGCGCACGTCAACATACTGCTAGGGCTGCTAAGCATTCAATATCAATCAGCAGCACAACTTAAAAAATTACACGATACAACAAAAGAATGCTTAAACGCAATAAAAAACCTAAAAATAGACATTAGCACATGGGACCCCTTACTGGTCCATTTGTTAGGGCAAAAATTGGACATTCGTATACAGAATATTTGGAATCAGTTAAAAATCCTAGAGATTTGCCAATTTTAGAAGAATTTGTTAACTTTTTGGAAGCTAAATTTACTGTACTTGAATCATCACGTCGAAAACAGGAGCAGACCGGATTTAAGCCCTCAGTATCTACGAATCAGCAGAATTTTTCAAATCAGCGGAAACTTTTTTCAAGCAACTTTAAATCATATAGCAACAATAATAAATATTCAAATCATAAGTCAAACATAAAGGCTTTACATGCATCCAAGTTAATTTGCGGACTTTGCAAAGGCGAGCATGGTTTATTTTATTGTACAAAGTTTCAAGAAATGTCATGCGATCAGAAATTGAAAACCGTAACCCGGTTGCGTTATTGTGTGAATTGTTTATATGAACATGATACTAAGGAATGTTTTTCCAGTAAAAGGTGCCGTTTATGTGCAGGATTTCACAATAGTTTATTGCACAACGCATGCACTAAACACAAACCAAGCACTTCTTCGAACCATGTGTCGAAAAATCACCACGTGTCTCAACCCAACACGTGTGAGGTCTTATTAGCAACAGCAATGGTCACTGTAAAAGCAGCAAATGGTGAGCAGCATTGCCTTAGAGCACTGGTAGATTCGGGTTCTCAAATTTCTGTAATTACGGAAAGAGCAGCACAGATGTTAGGTATAAGACGTCGCAAATGTAAAGGTACGATTTTCGGCGTCGGCGAGCATGAAAGCAGCAGTAAAGGAATGCTCACTATACAGTGTGCATCATTGCACAATAATTTCACATTTAATATTGACGTAATCGTCATGAGCAACCTTATCAAAAGTCTTCCGAACGTAACCCTACCAAAACCTTCATGGTCATACATCGAAAATATTAATTTAGCAGATCCAAAGTATTATGTAAAACGCCCTGTCGACTTACTTTTAGGAGCAGACGTCTATTCCAAAATTTTGTTAGACGGTATTCTACGAGGTCCAACTAGTGAGGAACCTATAGCACAGCAGACATACCTTGGATGGATCCTCTGCGGTTCTGTAAAATCATATCAGTGCAACGTCATGTTACAGAATAATTATGATGATTTGCAAAGATTCTGGGAATGTGAAGACATTTCCCAAGAAAAGGAGATATCTTCAGAAGATGATTTATGCCTTCAGTACTTCTCCAAAACGACGAGGAGATTGAAAGATGGTAGTTTCGAAGTGCGTTTACCTATTATAGAGGAATTCAAAAATAAATTAGGGTCATCAAAAACTACAGCATTAGCACAATATCAGAGTTTAGAGAGGAAATTGTATCGTAATTCAACATTAGAAAATGATTACAAAAAGTTCATGCAGGAGTACATAGACTTACATCATATGGAAAGATCATTATCTGAAAGCAAACTTGGTTACTACTTACCTCATCATGGTGTCATCCGAGACAGTTCTACTACAACCAAGCTGCGCGTAGTTTTCAACGCGTCAGCAAAGTCTTCGAGTGGTTATAGCTTAAATGATATTATGTACAAAGGTCCGAATCTTCAGCAGGACCTTCAGCAGTTGATTCTGAAATGGCGGCAGTATAAATTTGCATACACAGCAGATATCGAGAAGATGTATCGTCAAATTTGGGTTTTTCCAGAGGATCAAGCATACCAAAAGATCCTTTGGCGTGAGTCCAAAAACCATCCTATACAAACGTATCAGTTGAAAACAGTTACCTACGGAGAAAAAGCAGCAAGTTTCTTAGCAATGAATTGTTTAAAGCAGTTAGCAGCAGAAGAAAAGAAGAAGTATCCAGAAGCAGCTAGAGAAGTAGAAGAAAGCTTTTTCGTCGATGATTATTGCGGTGGTCATCATAATTTACAGCAGAGCAAGCAGTTACAAGCAGATTTAATTGAGCTTCTAAAATCAGGAGGTTTCAATTTACGGAAATGGAAGTCAAATGACCCCCAACTCCTAGCAGATTTAGACACAAAGCAATGTGACAAGCAGACGTACGAATTTAAGCATATAGAGTCAACAAAGACTTTAGGATTAGGCTGGAATCCACAGCGCGATGTATTTACGTTTCAATGTAAAATCGAATTTTCGGAGACAGAACCTACAAAAAGAACTTTATTATCCGATATTTCAAAATTATACGATCCGTTAGGCTGGCTAACGCCATTGAGCACGACTTTAAAACTTTTATTTCAAAATGTTTGGTTATCAAACATTGAGTGGGATGATAAGCTTCCACAGGATATTAAAACAAAATGGTTACAAATACGCACGGAAATACAAAACATTAGCACCTTTGAAATAAATCGGTGGATCGGGACTTCTGAAAACGATAAGATCGAATTGCATGGATTTTCCGACGCCTCTAGCAAAGCATTTGCTGCAGTAATTTACTGTAAAGTTATAAAAAATGGAGAGTCATCAGTATCATTATTAGCGGCCAAAGCACGGCTCGCACCATCGAACAAAGTCCAGACAATTCCTAGACTGGAATTAATGGGAGCTGAACTATTAGCAAAATTAATGAGCAAGGTTCAAACATGTTTGTATCAGTACAAAGCAGAAGTATTTGGCTGGACAGACTCTACAGCAGTTCTAGGATGGATACAGGGCGATCCAGTACGATGGAAAACATTTATATCCAATCGAGTTAGAGCAGTAACGCAAGTAATACCAATATCATGTTGGCGCTACGTTAAGACAAAGGAAAACCCGTCCGACTCGGCTAGTCGCGGCTTAAACGTGACTCAGCTGAAAGAAGATAAGTTATGGTGGAACGGGCCATCATGGTTGCCATCATTCAAAGTCGAAGAGCCAACATTGTACGAGACTACATTAGAACAAAGAAATCAATATAAGCAATCAAATATTCCAATTCAGTCTGATTATCAATCATTAAGTATCATTGACAGTCTATTAAATAAGCATAGCAACATAACACGAGTTATTCGTATAATAGCATGGATATTACGACTAATAAAATATAAACAACGTCACGAAGCATATCTCACGTTACGAGAATTACAATACGCAAAAATGCTTATTGTTAGAAATGTACAGCTGGCGCACTTTAATGACGAAATAAAATTACTTTCAAATAATAAGCCCTTGCCATCGAAAAGCAACATTTTAAATTTACATCCGATTTTAGATGAAGACAGAATTTTACGAGTTGGTGGCCGTCTCAGAAATGCAAGTGTCAGCACTGAAATAAAACATCCTATTATCATTCCATACGAAAGTCAACTTACCATTTTACTTATTCAGCAAGCACACGAACTAACATTCCATGGCGGTCCTCGAATTACGTTAGCTAATCTGAGACAGAAATTTTGGATTATTGGTGGAATAAGAGCAACAAAAAAGCATATAAGAAAGTGCGTGATCTGTCGAAAACACAATCCTACCTTAGGTCAGCAGCTCATGGGTGACCTACCAACGGCGCGTGTTAACCCGAAGCCAGCATTTTACAACACCGGTGTAGACTTTACAGGATACATTGATGTAAAAGCAAATAAAGGGCGTGGCATTAAAACCATGAAAGGGTACATAGCATTATTTATTTGCATGGTGACAAAAGCAGTACACCTAGAGATCGTGTCAGACCTCACGAGTTCAGCATTTTTGGCGGCGCTCAGTAGAATGGCTAGTCGCCGCGGCACACCACATCACATATTTAGTGATAATGGCACGAATTTTGTAGGAGCAAATAGATTGATGCAGGAGCAATTCGAAAGAATTTTTGATGACAACACCTTAGGAGAGATAGCCAATATGAATATCACTTGGCATTTTAATGTAGCAAAATGGTGCCAAGCATCTGGTTTATGGGAGAGAAACATACGAAGTTTGAAACATCATTTGAAAAGGGTAGTAGGGGAGCAAAAACTTACGTATGAGGAATACGCTACTCTACTAGCAAAAATTGAAGCTATCCTAAACTCTAGGCCACTCTGCGCTCTCACAGAGGATCCAGAGGACCTGGACTATTTAACTCCGGCACATTTTTTAGTTGGCAAAGCAGACTTGAACATCATAGAAACCGAGCAGGACGCTAGATCAAGATGGTATTTAATCTCTAAAATGTATGACGACTTATGGAAAAGGTGGAAGATCGAGTATATGACTCAGCTATCAGTAAGATCCAAATGGTTACGAGAGAAAGATAATATCCAAATCGGTGATTTAGTCACGATTCAAGAGGATAATTTACCCCCCGGCAAATGGCTTATGGGGAGGGTATTGGAGCAGCATCCTGGAAAAGACGGATTGGTTCGTGCCGTAACTCTTAAAACCAAGAACGGTATAATCAAAAGGCCAGTGGTAAAGTTGTCAGTTTTACCACTCTCGAACACGGTGAGCAGCGGCTGCGAGGAAGAACCTAAGGAACCTAAACAAAGTCCGAAAAAATCTATCAAGCAGAAAAGTTTTATGTCTATGGCGATAGCGTTCATATTATTTATGTCGATAATGACAACAACTTACGCGGCTACAAATCTACCTAGCAACATGTCTCTATATTTTGATCATATCGGCAGTGCAAAGGTCATTCGGGACAAATGGACTCTTATAGCATATTATAATATGTCTCCGTATTGGGAAGGATTCACTGCAGCAAAAAAGTTCATAAATTACACAGATAAAATATGTTCTTGTATGCCCGACAATGACCATTGTTTAACAATAACTCTACAATTACAGCACGAGTTCGAGGAACTGGATCATTATAATCGTTTGTTATTAAATCAGCGTTTTGACGCGCGTGCCAGAAGGCGCCGCGCGCTTATCAATGGTGTCGGTTACGCCGCCAACTATCTGTTCGGAGTATTAGACGAGAGATTCGCGGAACAGTACAAGAAGGACATTGAACTTATCAGGCATAACGAGCATCATATTAATAACTTGATACAAAATCAAACATCGGTCGTCGAGGCTCAATACAACTTACTGAAACGTACGGAACAATCGATTCAGCTTCAGCATAAATCAATAAACAAGCATCTTATGGATTTGTATAATTTTACTAATTCTCTTAAGTCGGAATCTGTCCACACTGTAGATGTACAAAATTTTATATTGTCATCTATAACGGCAATGAACTTATTTCAGAACTTAAAACGAATTCAAGATACAATTTTGGACACTATTACCGACATTTCACATGGCAAATTCAACATGCATTTATTAACACCTGAGCAAATTAAAAACGAATTACTACTCATAGGGAGTCAGTTGACAAAGGATATCACGTTACCCATTGACAACGTACAATCAGACTTACGGAGCATCTACAGTTTACTAAGAATCAAAGCAAGAATGTTAAAGGAGTATTTTATATTTGAAATATCATTTCCATTAACAAACAGAGAAGCATATAATATTTACAAAATCATTTCGATTCCTAAGCAGATAGCAGGAAATGCGATCACTGTCCTCCCGGTAGACGACTACGTAGCAATTAATTTAGGGAAGGACTCTTATTTTACACTTTCCACGTTTGAATTACAATTATGTTTCAATAACGAACAAACTTACCTATGTCAGCTTAACAAACCGATCAAATATCTCCCAGCAGATGAACAATTTTGTAAGATTGACGCCAAAACTAAACAATGTCTTGTAAGCAAAGCAGCATGCAGAGACCAGTGGATACAGTTAAGAGATGAATCTAAATATTTTTACTTTTGCTGTAACACATATCAAGTTAGGATTATCTGTTCAGATCGTGTAAGCACAGATCAGCTGAGTGGAGCCGGAATATTGAATATTGAGCCTAACTGCATTATAAAGGGCAGAGATTTTACCATGTACTCTCAGAGTAATTCCAATAATAAAATCAACTTGGAGTCAGGCATTTTATCTCCCAAATTACCTAACATAAATCATATGGTCAACATATCATACCATCAATATTTAGAAGTCTTTGACAACAATGAAATTGAAATAAACAATTCTATTAGCGATTTAGAAGAGCAGGTCGAAGAATTAAAAATTGCCACTAAGCATCTAAAGACATCAGACGGTCAGATATCAGCCCATGACGTTCACCAATATAGCATCTCATACGGACTGCTTGCAGTCATGGTCGTAGCAGCATCATTTATACTGTGGAAAAAATATAGAAGAATATTTAGCAGTGTATCGCCGCAAGCAGAGCCTAGTGTAGTGTATAGTGCGCGAGAGCAGAGTACGACTGACCGTCAGTCGAGTGAAGTGTGTAGTGATAATAATTTGATGAGGGACAAAGGAACCTCTCCAATATTTACCAAATGTAAATTTCCATTAAAATCAACCTAATTTTTGTATTTTTTCGGCTCGGGAGTATGTACGGTGTCTCATATTATAACACCGTAGCATTTTTACTCAGTATTTTACTTCATACATTCAGTACGCGTTCGTAAATAGCAGACACCGCGCGTGCTCCCCAGCACCTTTATATCAATCAAACATATTATGTGGGAAAGTTAATAAAATTAATTAATCGGGAAAAGTTCGCATTTATTAGCCAAACCCCCACAGTCCTTATAATGTGAAAAATACATGACAAAGATTTTTTTTCACATTTTTCTCATAACTGTCATGACTTGGCCTATCACCCGTTTTCGGTTTATCGTTGATTTTTGGGACACCCTGTATATTAAATCCCATCAAAACATAACTTGTAAAATACGTCGACGTGGTGGACTATTAGGCCAGTTTTATTTTTTGGTTATGTGTCCAAGTACGTCAAATTATGTTTCTAACTGTCATCATTTTGTAAACATAATAATGACGTGATTGCGTGTAGCTATAACAAACGTGCCATCGTATTAAAAGTGACTCCTAACTTATATCATGGACCAATAATGTATACCAATATATAACCAATATTATAAAGCGGAATAGTTTGGTGTTTAAACGCGCTAATCTCAGAAACTACTGGTCCGATTTTAAAAAATATTTTTTTGTTGGATAGTCCATTTATAGAGGAAGGCTTTAGGCTATACAACATTACGCAGCAATAGAAGCGAAGCCTCAGTGAGTGAAATGCGCAAAAACGGGGAAAATTATTCACATTTACGGACTTTCGTTGCGTGCGCTCTCAACTCTTCCGCTATAAAATATTAAGTATAGATTTAGTACTTAGGTATAACTAACATAATAATAATATTAATTATTGTATTATTTGTTTTTACTACGGCTACGCCAAAAGGTATTTGGCAATCTATGTATACGTGTATATGTATGTGCGTTCCACCGTAGCGCCTAACTACTGATGCAAATTGAATGAAAGAGATGTCAATAAATTAGTAATCAACGCCCACATCTAAGACTACAAATAATAGCTCCCCTCACCGATTTCGATGTCGGTAGCCGATTTCATTGAAACCAGGCCAGCTACGTAGGCTACTCCAGGAGTTATTTTATAGTGCCCAAGTGTGTGCGCAATACACAGAAGCACTCTCTCTTCCTTTTACTCTCATAACCCAGTGGGACGGTAAACCGACACGACTGGTGAGAGAACAGGCGCAGGACCGACTCTTTACATGCCCATCCGACGCATGGATCATCTTTCTTGTCAGACAATCAGGTGATCAGCCTAAATTGTCCTAACCAAACTTGAAAACAACATTATTTGTTGTTCCAACGCGGGAATCGAACCCACAACCTCCGGGTCGAGAGCGAAGCTCTGAACCACTAGACCACGGAGGCGATTGAAATCTAAGACTACTATGATTTAGAAGGGTATGTTTTATACGCATAATTTAAGACTAAATGAGTACCTAATTTACTAGTCGGGTTAAAATTTTGCCCAGAAATATGGCTATTTAAGTAAGTTCATTTACCTGGATCATCCAAATAGCAAGGCAATAACACGGTGTCGTTTTCATAACTTTTTACAGTCACAGGTACACTTTTCAACACTTCATCACCGAAAACGAGTTTCGTTAAAAATATTAAAAATAAAATCTTCATTTTAAAATTAGAACGCGCCAAATAAATGCAGATAATCAAAATATTTGGTGCGCGAAAAATTATCGCTTTGCACTCGGAGAATAATGATTTTAAAAAATATTTTTTTTTATAAATGTAGTGACACACGGTCTAGCGTCTGCCATGAATGTAACACGTCTCGCAGCGTATGCGCCGCGCCGGCTCAATGAGTGAAATGAAATCCTTCGGGTACACTGGGCCAGTTGCACCCATTGTCCAATTAGATTGAATGATTCGTTCAATTGCGTATCTTCTATCGGGCTTTGTATTTTTGGGGATTGAAAATTATTAGGATTAAAAAAGTTTTAACACTGTTATGAATTTTGAATAGATTAGGTATAACTAATAATATAAAATGTCAAATGCTTCGGCAAACGTTACAAAATTTGGCACATTCAAATTCTTTATTGCAGCTGTATGACCATGTTACTTTGCAGTTCCGCAGATCCTCATAAACAAAGAGAATATAATCACTACGTTTTACTCCTCATTTAACTCATAAATTACAGCTTCAAAAATAATAAAATAGCAGTATCACACGAAGGCTTCGCGACAGATTTGAAAACCTTAAAATAAAACTTGTTTTGACTGCTGTGTGTGCCCACAGCCTTAGCATATCCGTCAATTAAGATTCACCTAATCCTATACATAAGAGATGGACATTAGTCACAAGATGTTTCACATTTCGCTTAAAGCCATGGAGAGCAGACATAATAACTAGTAAGTAGTAAGTAGTTTCCATGGCTTGTGTAATATCAATAATCATTGAAGCTAAACCCTACGATATTATGTTTACTTACTAGCAGATAGCAATCTTTTCTTACAAGAAAAATATTATGATGTTATAGGTCGTCGCTTTCAAGTCTCCGAAGAACTTAACGTTAGGGGTACCAAACTGTAAATGATAATGAATTTAAGATTTTATTATACAGTATACACATATTAATATATGTGACTATGACCTAGGAACACAGAAAGCTTTCTCGTTCCTATGGAATATACATAATTCGAACCCGCAACCACGGCTCTAACTCCGACCTGATCAGCGACTGAGCCGCAGAGGTTGTCACTTATACTGCAGCCTGTAAGTTGTATTGTGAGATCCAATGTCCTTGAGCGGTGGAGTTGTTCTCTATCAGGTCATCCGTGTGCTTTTGAGTAGCAATCAAAAAAATACTCACAACATCCAAGGTAATTTATTCAATAAAAAAAAACTAAATATTTTAGTGTTTGCAATAGAAAAAACTGCAATGTAAATAGAACTCTATGCTTATTGAAATAGAGCTGAAATTACAAGCGTCAAATGTCAGATTTGACAACTTTGATTTTCACAGAGTTCTAATCGCAAAAGAGTCGCAATCATAAAATTGGGCTCTCTTAAGTTGGCGGGGGGAAATTGATTTTTTATTAATTTTTTTGGCTATTTCAATTGTTCTTTAACTGTTCTTCAATGTTTGATTAAAAATTTTTTTTGTTCGCATTTATTATTATTTTTTTTTAATTTTCAAAAATTGAATCTCAAGTTAGCGCCAACTATAGATTTTTTCAAATTTTTTTGGCTATTTCAATTGTTCTTTAACTGTTCTTCAATGTTTGATCAAAAATTTTTTTTGTTCGCATTTTTTTTTTTTTTAATTTTCAAAAATTGAATCTCAAGTTAGCGCCAACTATAGATTTTTTCAAATTTTTTTGGCTATTTCAATTGTTCATTAACTGTTCTTCAATGTTTGATCAAAAATTTTTTTTGTTCGCATTTTTTATTATTTTTTAATTTTCAAAAATTGAATCTCAAGTTAGCGCCAACTATAGATTTTTTCAATTTTTTTTTTTTAATACTTTGAAACTATCTCTTATGTGTTCGTTAAAAAAAAACAACTGTTCGGCCTTAATTACCTTTTAATTTAATTATAAACTTTTTTTATCCCACACCTAATTAATTCTTTCCGCGCATGCGCAGTAATATTCGCCATAAGACTTGTCCACCACATTATGTGATTAAAACAAGTTTACGTACAATACAAATATGATTATTGATAGAAAAAAAGATAGCAATTTTTTTACACCAAATACAGTGAAAATTATCCAATTTTTTGACAGTTGGTTTATCACAAAAAATTTATATTTGGCGTAAACTTTCAATCTCCCGCTACACGGCATAAGATGTCAGTTATAGTGCCACCTAACAATAACACAGTTAATTCACGTAAATACATGACACTGAAGTTAGCAGACGTCTAAAAAATTTTCATTTTTTTTATTAATTAAATTACAACTAATAAGATATTTTTAAAAAATTGCACTTAGAGTTTTTTAAGTTTTTTACATGTGATTTTTTTTTTTATTTTTTAATTAAAATTTTTTCAATAAAAAATTTCTAAAAATTTTGAAATGTCGGCTAACTTAATTTTCATCGTAAATACGCACGTTTCACGTGTGTGTGTGTGTGTGTGTGTGTGTGTGTGTGTATGTAACCCTCTTATAACTTCTGAACGGATTGATCGATTTGATGGCAGCTGGTGTGTGTCCTTCGAAAGGGCTTCGCCAAACTTGTATTTCTTACGGTAGTCTCTGTACCTAAAAGTGACACTTCGAAAACCCCTCATTAAATTAAAAGGTAATTAAGGCCGAACAGATGTTTTTTTTTGAACGAACACATAAGAGATAGTTTCAAAGTATTAAAAAAAAAAAAATGAAAAAATCTATAGTTGGCGCTAACTTGAGATTCAATTATTGAAAATTAAAAAAAAAAAAATGCGAACAAAAAAAATTTTTGATCAAACATTGAAGAACAGTTAATGAACAATTGAAATAGCCAAAAAAATTTGAAAAAATCTATAGTTGGCGCTAACTTGAGATTCAATTTTTGAAAATAAAAAAAAATAAAAAAAATGCGAACAAAAAAAAATTTTGATCAAACATTGAAGAACAGTTAAAGAACAATTGAAATAGCCAAAAAAAATTGAAAAAATCTATAGTTGGCGCTAACTTGAGATTCAATTTTTGAAAATTAAAAAAAAATAATAATAAATGCGAACAAAAAAAATTTTTGATCAAACATTGAAGAACAGTTAAAGAACAATTGAAATAGCCAAAAAAATTAATAAAAAATTAATTTCCCCCCGCCAACTTAAGAGAGCCATAAAATTGGTCGTGGGAACCATAGATTAGAGTAATTTGTTTAATAGAGGGTGGGAACGTACGTCGTACCTTCTAATTAGATCTAGAATTAGATGTAATGTGTGTATCAGATTTTCTGGATTTTTACCTGCCATTTCCTAATTTTTTTAATAATAATTGGATGGTCTTTGCACTATCGTGAAGCGTCTAATAATAACTCGTCATACATTCAATTAAACATGCCGGTTTGTTAAAAGTATATAATTATCTTACTGAAATCTCTCATTTTGTTTATAATAATAAAGTGCCAAGATATAGGTAACTAGGTGTAGGTACAAATATATTTTTCGACGTTCTGCATCTTCCTAGTCCTATTTTTGAACATTGCAACAATTTCACAAAATGTCCGACGCCAAATGCCAAAGCGATGATATTGAGCCGTCTGCAAAGAAAATCAAAAAAGATGAACAAGATGTTAACTCTGTAACAAAAGTTAAAGTGAATCTAAAAGACTTTGTTCCAACGAAGATAATAAATAACAATACAAATAGAAAAACTGTGTGTGTCCTCGGTAGTTTCAAAGATAAAAGTGGTGTTGCGATCGTGCTTTTGGAGAAGAAAGCATTTTCAGAAGATCAGTTGAACGATAAAGGCTACTTTTCGCACGCCACAGAACTGCGTACGTTCTTCCAGAACGACATTTATGGGAACTTCGAGTGTTATCCGAAATCTACGATAAATGGTACGTGATACGTCACTACAAAAACTACTTACGATTTGACTTTTGCCTTCAAGGTTCTTTAAATTCGAAGTAATCTTTTTAATATTAAGGTCCGCGCATTCTTATTTCGTGTATTACTCATTAGCATACTTCTATATCTATTATTAAATTAAATATCGTCATATAATTCTTGCTGCAAAGTGTTACTCAATGTGTGCCTTAGTCTTTACTAAGGCACAAAGAAATGTGTGCCTTAGTAAAGACTAAGGCACACATTTCTTTGTGTACCTAAGTCTTTACTATTACAATTTCCTTGACCTTTCACTCTTAATAGTAATTAACAATAACCTTTAATCTTTAATTAATCTTATCTGTTAATGAAAAGATTTCTCATAATGCTTACTCAAGTTGAACCATATGGTGTTTATGAAGTTACCTATAAAGAACTTATTTAACATTAGTTTAGTGCAGCAGTTTTATTTTTTCTTGTGTAAAAAGAAGCTGTAAGTCTTTCATAATGTTTTATGAGTATTATTTGAGAACTTATTGGATTAATGGTTGAACATTTCAATGCACAAGTTGGAGGTTTTGGGTTGCCGGGCTAAATAGCTTGGTGCCTCAGATGGATCATTTGAATTGTCTTTGTAATGAGAGTGACACGGTCCTCCAATTTCTGAAAGGCTGATCAAATTGCCGACCAACTAACATATAAGTTACCAAGCCAGTCTGATCGCTCATTGGTAAACATAGCGAGTGAGTGTAGTTGATGAAAATATAATACAGTAATCAGTTATTACTGTATTATATTTTCATGTAAAAATGTTGCCAAGACGAGTCTACATAGCTTACCCTGTGAAAAAGTTATCAGATATTGTATAAAGCCAAGCTCTAAAGACTACTCGCCCTAATACTACTATTAGGTACTGTTGAAAATACAATCTGGTATTAGCTAATAGTCATTATATGTTGAAATTTTCAACTATTTAGCATCATCCAAAGCAAAGTTATGATAGTTCAAAAAAACGACGAAACCTTTCGAGAAACCTTCAAGACGAGCCAAGCGAAGCGCAAGGGCACTCCCTTGCGCTTCGCTTGGCTCTTGACGGGGGCACGACCGTGCCCCCAGATTATTGTAAACGTCAAATGTGGTACAACCATCAAGCTTGTAGTAGAATAACGACTGGTTCAGTTTATGATAATAAGGCGGTCCACACTTCATTGAAAGTTAATTTTGATACACAACTTTTTTATTTTGCAGGTGTGAAAACGTCAATAATATACCCAGCTACAGAGAAGCATATCACCAAGTTCAGTCAACAGATTACTCATTTGATACTTGAAACACCCGAGTGCTATAGTAAATTGACTCTACCGTACATACAAAAGGAACAATTTAGTTTACAGGTATATTATATTTTCATTGAATACTATGTGTGCCCGCAACTTTGTGTGAAACCCTCCAATTTTAAACCACTGTTGGTCTTAGTATGGCCTTACTTTAGAAAATATGGGCTGTCCAACATCTGACAGTATTAATTATGTTTCTATTGTCTGGTCCCTGTAACACAAATTCTTCTGATCCATAACACAGAGCCAGATTGACATATGAAGTGTCAATAGATATTATTATTATAGTAAATTATAGTTCTAGGAGACCTATCTAATTGTCATTAAAATATAAAATGTTCATATTTTAAATGCAAACCACAAAATTTTGTTATTATAATGAGTTTTGACAGTAATTTTAAATACCATGAAATCAAACAGGATTATTTATATGTATGACTTGTTAGAGAATTAGATTGGTAAATATTTAAAACTTCCCATCAGATTTAAAAATTATTTTTTTTTAAAAACAACCATTGCACTATATTATATTTTTAGTGGGTACACAACATACTAGACGGCAAGAGTGAGCAGGACAGAGTGGTACACGAAAACAAGTGTGACAAGGAAGGTTTTGTTCTCCTGCCAGACTTGAAGTGGGATGGTATAACCAAGGAAACACTTTATCTGTTGGCTATAGTGCGACCAAAGAATATTAAGTCGTTGAGAGACTTGGATGAGACGCATTTGCCCTTGTTGAAGAGGGTTAGGAGTGAAGGAAAGGTAATGTTTTAATTTGTCTCTTCTTAAAAAAAAAAAGTTCTTTTTGTCACATAACTTTTTATAAAATTTAAATATATTATATCTAGCAGTATCCTGCGAAACATGTGTTTCGCGGGATACTGCTAGATATAATATATTTAAATTTTATGCTATGGATTTCCGCAAAGTAACGCCTGATTCCATTAACTACATATTTTGTTGGATAAAGTGTGAACTCATAAGAATTGCTATGTTTCTATGACTTTGGCAGTATAATAATTATAGAAAATAACATAGTTTTTTACGTTATTTTATTTCAGAAAGCAATACTAGATAAGTACAAAGTGCCTGGCAGTCAGTTACGAGTGTATCTACATTACCAACCATCCTTCTATCATCTGCACGTACATTTTACGTACTTACAACACGAGGCACCTGGTATACATGCGGAGAAGTCACACTTACTCGATACTGTTATTGACAACATCGAAATGATGAGCGATTACTATAAGAAAGCAACTCTACCTTTCACCGTACGTGAAATGGACAACCTGTTCAAAGTGTATGAAACGAATGGACATGTGAATAAGGTTCAATCGGACATTGATAAATAATCTATAGTGTTACCTAGTGAAAATGTTGGTTAAAAATATATTTATAGAGTTAAGGGAGCGTTTACGTTGCTGCAATGTGTATATCATCACCAATGTTGATTTCAAAAAGGATTGTAATTTGAAAATTAGCATAAAGTCGGGTTGTATTGTGTTGAATTATTATAACAATGAGTATTATAGACGTAGAGACAGTCTATCGTCCATTGAAAGTCTATCTGAGTCTGAAGATGAAAATGTAACATGTATTATACCAATACAAAAGTTTTGTTCAATAATTCCAAACTCCATGTCATGTTTGAAAGTAGACAAAAATACAATTACGTTTAGAATATTAACCGAAGCAAAGAATGGTGGTAATTTCTATAAAGAACTCCTTGCTCCGCTGAAAGAGAATAGAATTGAAGTAAATAAACTGATAATTAACTTAAATCCTGGCGATGATGTTAAAATACTGTGTGCAAATTGTCAAAATGTTGTCTCAAATAGTTTTATTAAGTTTAATCGTATTTTAGAGTTGCCAACGTCCAATTTGGACATGTCAGAATGGTTTTGTTGTGGGCACGGTCACACTTCCAACTTGTTGAAACCAAGTAAACTAGATTTTCTGTACCGACTAACATTTTTTGTTGTCAACAAAAATCATTTATCCGAAAAAACTAATAAATTCAACGAAAAACGTGCTATTTATCATTGCAATAGATGTTTGGCTTGGTTAGGGTCAAAGGAAAAGGATAAAGTTAAATTGTATAATTCTGAAGTTAAAATCCAACGTGACGGGTCAGACACTCACGTTTTTAAACACGTATTCTCAAGTAAGAACATAAGTACAGACGATTTTATATACACCATCGAGTGTATGACAAAAGAATTCAATTTAGGATTACAATATACTATGATGTGCAAAATTGTTTTAGAATGTACTATGTCAGCGACAACCAAACAGTACTTGTTATTATGGATAATGGATAAAGATTTGGAAGTGCTTCGTAATTCTGATGTAATAGATACGAACACAATACAACTACATTCGAGTAGGTTAACTAAATTGTTGTACAAAATTGAACTTTGTTTGAACGATGAAGTTGAAACGTGGTTGACAGACCCAAGCGTAGTTAGTACAGATATATCGAAAAGTATGTTTAGCAATGGACTCAAACATTTGGAGAATATGTCGTTGAAAGTTCCAGAATCGTTTAGGTATACCAACGGGTATTGTGTCAGCTATTTGAATGTTTAATTTTTTTCTGTTATAAATTTTGTACGATCATTGTCTCAATATTATTATTTTGTTTTATAGGATTTTTTTGGTTAAATTATCTTCATATTTTTTTGTATTTAGCTTGTAAAAGTAAAAGTACAGTGTTAAGATCGCAATGTGCATAAATGGAACACATATTGTATTGAAACGTGATTGAAAAATGAATGGTTGTGTATATTTTTGAATAAATTACCTCAATTGAATTTTGTATTTTATTATATTGCAAGTAAAATTAATATTTTTCAAATTATATTAATACCTTTCAAATGTTAAAAAAGATTTAAGGCGAGGAATAACCGCAACTAGCGCCACTGTTTTTAAAATAAATTTTACAATGACACAAAGATCTTATTAATTAAAAAAATGGGTGTAAAAAGGCTGAAACAAGAAAATAATTCGATTTGAAATCGATATGCATAGGTAAAAAATGGTCAAGGTAGAGCCGTGGTCGTACCTGCTATTAGGATTGTATATTTTAACAGCAGGTATCATATATTTGTTAAAAGTTAAACCATGGTTAAACTAACTATTTACTTAAACTTTTAACCGATTACTTTTTTTAATACGATCTTTGTGTCATTGTAAAATTTATTTTAAAAAGAGTGGCGCTAGTTGCGGTTATTCCTTAAACGTGCAGTTTTTTAAAAGTATTAATATTTGGCAATTATATATTAGTAATTTGGCAATAACGTCAACAATTACCTTAGATAAAGAATCCTGTATATTCTTTATCTATGACAATTACCGTACGCGCGCGACATTTACCGTAATTTGGCAATAACGTTTAACAACAGAAGGAGCTTGTCCGGACTTGTTCCATACACCGACAGTTATATTATCTCCTGTGTGACCGACAGCAATTTACAACTATTAGCTGCCTGCATATTCGCGCTAATTTTAAATAAGTGGATAAAAAACAAATTTTCCTCTCATATATAATATTATAATAATATATTTTTCATCTTCGGTAAAAGTCGGTCACCGATTAATAATTGGTGACCGACTTTTTGTAGATGAATAATAGAATATACTGATTGCAGTAGTGCAACGGACTCAACATACATACAGTCGGACATAAATTATATGGAGCAAAACTCTGAACGATTATTGGTCCTACAAAAAGTAGGTCGTTGGGTTTTTTATGTACTTGTATATTATATTCCTTTTATAAATTAAAGATCATCAGATCCTTTTATAAAACATCCGAATATGGTGGTCCACCATATTATTGGATTCAAAAGCACAGCGCCGCGACGCCTGCCGACGCCCAGCGCCGCGACGCCAAGCGCCGCGACGCCTACCGACGCCCAGCGCCGCGACGCCTGCCGACGCCAAGCGCCGCGACGCCTACCGACGCCCAGCGCCGCGACGCCTGCCGACGCCCAGCGCCGCGACACCAAGCGCCGCGACGCATGCCGACGCCCAGCGTCGCGACGCCTGTTGACGCCCAGCGTCGCGACGCCTGCCGACGCCCAGCGTCGCGACGCCTGCCGACGCCCAGCGCCGCGACGCCTACCGACGCCCAGCGCCGCGACGCCTGCCGACGCCAAGCGCCGCGACGCCTGCCGACGCCCAGCGTCACGACGCCCAGCGCCGCGACGCCTACCGACGCTCAGCGCCGCGACGCCTGCCGACGCCCAGCGTCACGACGCCAAGCGCCGCGACGCCTGCCGACGCCCAGTGCCGCGACGCCCAGCGCCGCGACGCCTGCCGACGCCCAGCGTCACGACGCCTGCCGACGCCCAGCGTCACGACGCCTGCCGACGCCCAGCGTCGCGACGCCTGCCGACGCTCAGCGCCGCGACGCCTGCCGACGCCCAGCGCCGCGACGCCTACCGACGCCCAGCGCCGCGACGCCTGCCGACGCCAAGCGCCGCGACGCCTGCCGACGCCCAGCGTCACGACGCCCAGCGCCGCGACGCCTACCGACGCTCAGCGCCGCGACGCCTGCCGACGCCCAGCGTCACGACGCCAAGCGCCGCGACGCCTGCCGACGCCCAGTGCCGCGACGCCCAGCGCCGCGACGCCTGCCGACGCCCAGCGTCACGACGCCTGCCGACGCCCAGCGTCACGACGCCTGCCGACGCCCAGCGTCGCGACGCCTGCCGACGCTCAGCGCCGCGACGCCTACCGACGCCCAGCGCCGCGACGCCTGCCGACGCCCACTTGGTGACCGACTTTTTGTAGATGAATAATAGAATATACTGATTGCAGTAGTGCAACGCACTTAACATACATACAGTCGGACATAAATTATATGGAGCAAAACTCTGAACGATTATGGGTCCTACAAAAAGTAGGTCGTAGGTTATTTATGTACTTGTATATTATATTCCTTTCATAAATTAAAGATCATCAGATCCTTATAATAAACATCCGAATATGGTGGTCCACCATATTATTGGATACAAAAGCCCAGCGCCGCGACGCTTTCCGACGCCCAGCGCCGCGACGCCTACCGACTCCCAGCGCCGCGACGCCTGCCGACGCCCAGCGTCGCGACGCCTGCCGATGCCCAGCGCCGACGCCCAGCGCCACGACGCCCAGCGCCGCGACGCCTACCGACGCTCAGCGCCGCGACGCCTGCCGACGCCCAGCGTCACGACGCCAAGCGCCGCGACGCCTGCCGACGCCCAGTGCCGCGACGCCTACCGACACCCAGCGCCGCGACGTCTGCCGACGCCCAGCGCCGCGACGCCTGCCGACGCATAGCGCCGCGACGCCAAGCGCCGCGACGCCTACCGACGCTCAGCGCCGCGACGCCTAATGACGCCCAGCGTCGCGACGCCTGCCGACGCCAAGCGCCGCGACGCCTACCGACGCCCAGTGCCGCGACGCCAAGCGCCGCGACGCCTACCGACGCCCAGCGCCGCGGCGCCTGCCGACGCCCAGCGCCGCGACGCCAAGCGCCGCGACGCCTACCGACGCTCAGCGCCGCGACGCCAAGCGCCGCGACGCCTACCGACGCTCAGCGCCGCGACGCCTGCCGACGCCCAGCGCCGCGACGCCTGCCGACGCCCAGCGCCGCGACGCCTACCGACGCCAAGCGCTGCGACGCCTGCCGACTCCCAGCGTCGCGACGCCTGTTGACGCCCAGCGTCGCGTCGCCTGTCGACGCCCAGCGCCGCGACGCCTACCGACGCCCAGCGCCGCGACGCTTGCCGACGACAGCGCCGCGACGCCTGCCGACGCCCAGCGTCACGACGCCTACCGACGCTCAGCGCCGCGACGCCTGCCGACGCTCAGCGCCGCGACGCCTGCCGAAGCCCAGTGCCGCGACGCCAAGCGCCGCGACGCCTGCCGACGCCCAGCGCCGCGACGCCTACCGACGCCCAGCGCCGCGACGCCAAGCGCCGCGACGCCTGCCGACGCCCAGCGCCGCGACGCCTACCGACACCCAGCGCCGCGACGCCTGCCGACGCCCAGCGCCGCGACGCCTGCCGACGCCAAGCGCCGCGACGCCTACCGACGCTCAGCGCCGCGACGCCTAATGACGCCCAGCGTCGCGACGCCTGCCGACGCCAAGCGCCGCGACGCCTACCAACGCCCAGTGCCGCGACGCCAAGCGCCGCGACGCCTACCGACGCCCAGCGCCGCGGCGCCTGCCGACGCCCAGCGCCGCGACGCCAAGCGCCGCGACGCCTACCGACGCTCAGCGCCGCGACGCCTAATGACGCCCAGCGTCGCGACGCCTGCCGACGCCAAGCGCCGCGACGCCTACCGACGGCCAGGTCCGCGACGCCAAGCGCCGCGACGCCTACCGACGCCTGCCGACGCCCAGCAACGCGACGCCTGCCGACGCCCAGCGGCGCGACGCCTGCCGACGCCCAGCGCCGCGACGCTTGCCGACGACAGCGCCGTGACGCCTGCCGACGCCCAGCGTCACGACGCCTGCCGACGCCCAGCGGCGCGACGCCTGCCGACGCCCAGCGGCGCGACGCCAAGCGCCGCGACGCCTACCGACGCCCAGCGCCGCGACGCCTGCCGACGCCCAGCGCCGCGACGCTTACCGACGCTCAGCGCCGCGACGCCTACCGACGCCCAGGGTCGCGACGCCTGCCAACGCCAAGCGCCGCGACGCCTACCGACGCCCAGTGCCGCGACGCCAAGCGCCGCGACGCCTACCGACGCCCAGCGTCGCGACGCCTGCCGACGCCAAGCGCCGCGACGCCTACCGACGCTCAGCGCCGCGACGCCTGCCGATGCCCAGCTGCGCGACGCCTGCCGACGCCCAGCGGCGCGACGCCTGCCGACGCCCAGCGGCACGACGCCTGCCGACGCCCAGCGCCGCGACGCCAAGCGCCGCGACGCCTACCGACGCCCAGCGTCGCGACGCCTGCCGACGCCCAGCGTCGCGACGCCTACCGACGCCTGCGGACGACCGACCAATGGCCCCACTTTCAGCTCATCATCGCTTCTGCAGCCCACCTGATTAACATAGAATTTTGTTTTGGTTACAGCTTGAATATATTATGTATTAGAGACCTGAGTATTTCATATAAGTTTCAATTTAATAGGTACATAAGTAGTTTTTCGTTGGATTGTCCATTTATAGAGGAAGGCTTTAGACTATAATATAACATTACGCTGCGACCAATAGGAACGAAGCGTCAGTGAGATGTGTTGCGAAAACGAGGAAAATTAATTACATTTGGGGACTTTCATTGCGTGCGCTGCATTAACGGCATTCATAATCCACGCGAACGAAGTCGCGGGAACAGCTAGTTTTATGTAATTTTCATCTTAAGACCTACCCGCGTTTCTGAGTAAAAGGGTATAACACTGCCCTAAATCACTTTTCCACGCGTACGAAGTCGCGGGCACAGCTAGTATAAAAATAAATATATATTTTCGTATGTAAAAACAAATCTATACTAATATTATAAAGCGGAAGAGTTTGTTTGTTTATTTGTTTAAGCGCGCTAATAGGAGCCAAGCTTGACCAATAGGAGCGAAGTGTCAGTGAGAAATGTTGCAAAAACGGGGAAAATTATTCGCATTTGGGCAGTTTCGTTGCGTGCGCTGCATAAACGGTTTAAGTCTCTAAAAAACCCCGCGACTTCGTTCGCGTGGTGTTTGATTGACGCCCAACGCCGACACCCGACGCCGCGACATCCGACGCCGCGCCACGTCGGGCGTCGCGACGTCTGGCGTCGGGCGTCGGCGTCGCGACGTCGATCGTCGCGACATTAGGCGTCGGCGCCGCGACGTTAGGCGTCTGTCGTCGCTACGTGGGCGTCGGCGTCGCTACGTTGGGCGACGCCAGACGCCGAGACGCCCGACATCGCGACGCCGACGCCTAATGTCGCGACGCCAGACGCCGAGACCCCAACGTCACGACGCCGACGCCCAGCGTCGCGACGCCTAACGTCGCGACGCCGACGCCCAACGCCGCGACGCCAGACGTCGCGACGCCCGACACCGCGACTCCTGACGTCGCGATGCCGACGCCCAACGCCGCGACGCCCGACGCCGCGACATCAGACCCTTACCTGGTGACTATGGGACCACCTGGGAAATAAATCTTATCAAACAGAAAATATTTTGCGAATCGGCGCAGGTCTTAATTCAAAGAATCATGTGAAACTTTTCCATTAAAAAAAATATTCCGACGAATTAAGAACCCACTTACTCCTTTTTTGAAGTCGGTCAAAAATAACATTTATTTCAGACTGGATAACACCTAACTTTCGCAACTTTGTCCGCGTGAAGTTAGTACCCTCGATTTTGGAACCTTCATTGGTGTTCTGATCCTATGACGACCTCTGTAGCGCAGTGGTTTAGCGCGTTGGTGCTGGAACGGGAGGTCGCGGATTCGAATCCCGCCGAAGGAAAAAGTTTTCTGTTTTCCTGGGTCATGGATGTATATTAATATACTGAACCTGAGATTATGTAGGTACTCGTATCGGTAATGCATGATATTTTAACAAGCCTTTAAAACTACGAAGGAATTTTAGTGTTAACGGATTGTTAAAATACCATGCCTTCTGATTCATTGCCAGGAAATACGAGAGGGTTATCATGTTATGGAGTTAATGAAGGATTAACTTTAACATATTGCGTTTGTGAAATTGACACTTAGGGGTCTAAGCAAAAAAAAACAAACATCTCATCATTATAATATTATAATATAAAAAACAAAACATAACAGTAGCACAATATTTTTATTATATACTTTCAACATGTTGTGTTGAATCTCTCAGCTGCGCTATTCCAGTAACTATTATGGAATAGTTGAAATACCAGAAGAAAACGAAGATGGTCGCGTACAGTACATCTGAGTGAAATATTAAGGAAAACATGTATAAAATAAATATACGTTTTCAAAGTATAAATGTATTAAGGTAGACCTTTCAGATCGGGGGGGCGTGGCCAGTGCTTTGAAAGATCCATGGCACGTCTTCCACTAAACGGCTGATAGCAATCCGCAAGTGGTTTTAGTGGGTAAACCGGCCGTAGCGAGCCGGGAGTCCCACATACCCCTCGGGGACCCTCCCGGGGGGATGCGTAATGCATTTCCTTTGCGACATCAAAAAAAATAAAATAAAAAGACCTTTCAGAAGATGTGAGGACGAAATAGTCTGCTGGCAAGACATGGACCAGAGTGGCATGCCAAAGGGAAGAGATGGCTGGGGGATGCCTTTGCCAAGAGGCACACGGTTACAGAAACCGCGCTACTGTAAACAGTAAAATAATTCGATGTAATTTTATGTCTAAAATAAAGGCTATTTTATAATTTTAATAATTAATTATTATTATAATAAATAAATAAAATGTATTAATTAAAAAATGTTAGTGACCTAGTAATAGACCCTTACTTTAAATGTTTAATATACCTAAACTGTCTAATTACCATTTCATCATCAGCACAGTCAGTGATAAGTTTTACATGTCTGTCCCTTTCAAGAATGGAACAGACGTAATGAATTTGATCTAGTTTCTTTTGTTGAAAAGCTGATGTGATTGAGCGTCATTTCACTCATTAGCTATAATTCTCATCAGCTTGACATTATCTAAATTTTAAATTTTGTTTATTATCAACATTAAAAGCAAGTATCTCCTGCTGACTTTCAGTGGACTAGCATGATGGACATTGAGGATGTCGGTTGTGGGATGATAATAATAATTCCTATGATTCATAACCTATACCATATGGGTAAAAACAATGTAAACACAAGAGTAGCGTAAACAGGAAAGTGTGTCAGGGTATTCACACTTTGGAAACACCATTAATCATATTTTGTTTACTATACATACCATGGCCTTACAGAAAACCGGCGCGAAAAAATACTATTGAATGTACCTACCCTACCGTAATGGAAATTCATGTTACATAGTAATAATATTCAAATTACTCACACTTTTTCCACTATATTAGTTATTTAACATCAATTTTGTTCAAATGCACAAATAGTAACATGTAAGTGTGTATTATTAATGTATTAAAAAGATATTTGTGTTGTTCATTATCTTCTATGAAACTAGTACAAAGTTGACTACTACAAAAATCGGAAAGAAAGTGCTGTAAAAAGTCAACTGCCTTTTTCTACAACTCAATTGTTCCATTCTTCAAAATTTTATGTCTAGATTTTACTTTAATTCCCATTTATAGCATACATTAGAATACTTCAGTGAAAGTTTTGTGCAAACAGTTCACAGTATAATGGTAGCCAAAATAAATAGACAAAACAAATAGAAAGTTAAGTAAGCCAACACATTAATATACACTAATATTATAAAGAGGAAAGATTTCTAGTTTTGTATGTAACGACTTAACTCAAAAAGTACTGGACCGATTTTAATAATTCTTTTTTCATTAGAAAGCTACATTATCACTGAGTAACATAGGCTATATAAAAATCAATTGCTGTTTGTTAGTCTCGCTAAAACTCGAGATCAGCTAAACTGATTCGGCTATTTTTGAAATATTTGTGGGAGTCCCGGGAAAGTTTATACACGGTTTCCGTGCTTTCGTTGAGCATGGAAACTGAACTATTTAGTACCTACAATACTTATAACTACTTTTCTGCCATCAAACAGCAGACTACTCAAATCATCTATAGTTGTTTTATTCAACGTTATATTTAACATAATATGTAAGAGAAAAATCTATTTCTGATTCATTGTATACGAAGCTTAATTGAATTAAACTGTATGCTTATTTGTTGACCTATTGATCTTAATATTTCTATGATTTTCTTACCATTTTAAACATTAAAAAAGGATACGAATAGTGATTTTCTCCCAAGGTTCCACCATGTACAGCTCTGTTGCTAAAGAGTGTCTCAAATACCAACGATTTATAAGTTGATAAACTTTCTTCAATAGATCCATTTTGATTTTATTTTAAACACGATTATTATATTATAGATTGACGAAATTATTGTTCTATTCTTTGGTATAAGTTGCCACTTCGAGTAAATAGTATGTTACTATTCTGATGGAATTCTCAAATAGAACTGTTTTTGCAGAAACTTTGATTTTTCGCTGCAAAAGGAAACTAGATTACAATTTTGACAACTGACGTTTAACTGACAGTCCGATCTGACGTTTGACAACAGCTGATTCTGATTTTTTTTTATTATGGTCGTTTATGAAAATACTATTCCCAGGATCGTATCAGGAAGAATGATTCTTGTTTAAATTTTCAACACCGATTTCCTAAATCATTTCTAAAATCCAATTAAACACTTAGTGCAGTCAATCTCTAATCAGTATATTTGTAAACGTTTTACTAAAACTCACGATTGAATTTGGAGAAAAACGCAAAATACGTCTCCTTTTGAAGTAGCACTTGCTTTCATATAAATCTGTGACTTATCCACAATTGTGTACGTTAGCAAATATTTAATGGTCGACAAATATTACACATTGTTAACCGAAATAACACAATTTTTATACTGTTTTAACGAGATGGTGGAGGAATCATCAAGCATTCCTTACATTTTATTAAATAAGGTCTCTATCTAGAATGAACTGTAAATAATTAAATATATTCAAAAATGAAGTCAAATAGTTTCATATCTTTTCTAGTTATATTTGTCATGGTCGCTAGATGGCGACAGTGAGTGATTTGCACACCACGGCACAACGGTGTCGCTACTTCTTATGGATTCTCAAATAAAAAAGTAAACAATCCATTAGGTAAGTACTATTATTTAAATTACATTTAGCTATAGTAAGAGAATGGTTTTGAATAGTTTGTATAAATAAAACAAAATATTTTAATTGACTTTTTTATTTCTGGTGTTGTGACCTTAGTTACAATGGTATCCAGCCGTTACTTTATGTTGCAAGCCTTATAAAATACACTGGTGCTTGCAAATTATTTGTACTTAAAACTTATGTTAAAATTAACAAACCATGCTTAGTTTCATTAGTTAGAATGTTGAATAAGAAGATTTATATTTTTTAGGAGATACTTGTAAATACAGAAATCTTTAACATGTTACAATGCCCATAGAGGTACAGAACATAATATATTTACTGTAAATTTCAAGCATTATAATAAAAAACATATTAAGATTTTACAAGTAAAATCAAGAAAAGAAATATTTCATATCACACGTAGGTACACTAGCACCATTTTGAAAAATATGTAGATATTCTAGCTAATGAAAGTTTAATCTGATATGTGAAATTTTCTGATATGGCAAGTTGGCAACTTCAAAGACAAAAGTAATTTTTTTTCAAGAATTATTGTTTGCTAAACAAACTATATTTCACATTTAATCTCCGATGTGTGCAGTACAATTAATTAATTATAAAGTACCACATTCTTTGGTCCATTATAAAAAAGAATTATAATATTGCCATTTTTATATTAAGTGTCATTTTAGGCTCAACTTTCGTTTGCTAAAAATTTTACAACATTTCAGCAAATCACTAACTACACATACTTCAAAATGGGGCCATTATAAATGCAAATTAGGGGAAAAACCATAGTTATTGACACCATACCATTTAATAAAAAAAAGTGCCAAGAACTGACAGTTTACGTTTAGAGTTAATTTACTTCGGAGTTTCCGTCAGTAAAATACTTTAAACGGACTGTACCTTAAGTGCGTCTTCTCATTAAACAGTACGTTAAGCGACCGATAAATTACATACATGATAAAGACAGATATATATTTTAATATGAAACATATACTTGTCTTTGTCATTATGTATAAAAAAACGCACTCATACCATAGACATAAGAGCGTTTCCGGTCTGCCACATATCCGTATAGCATAATATGAAAACGCCCCCCCTTCTGAAAGGCTGATAAAATCGCCGATCAGCTGACATTTGAGTTAACAAGCCATTCTGAACGCTCATTGATGAATATCGAGTGATCAGCCTTTCAGAAACCGAAGGTTAGTGATGTAGTTAAAACTAAAGGCGACACATCTTAAACTATTTACATGTGACTGTTGCTTATCAAATATAAAGTGTATACTATAAAAATGGTGTTTAAATATATTCGATTTGAAAAGGCAAAATCACCAAATTTTGTAATGGTAACATTATTTTAGTAAGCGTGCATAAGGATTCAAGTATATGTTACTATAATCTAAATATATATCTATATATGTTGTACATGCTGCATAATTTGGATATACGTAAGGGTGAAGACATACAGAGTCGGGTTTCCGGAGCAGACAAACCTATATGGGTCGTACAGATTAAATATTGAATATCGCATCTTAAAACCTGATTCTTTATGTTTAAAAACTAAAACATTAAAATTACTACACGCATACTCGCATCTACACGACCCGTACTTGCTTCTGTAACTTTGGTGGCCTTCGTTCGATGAACATCCAATGATGTCCATCCATCATTTTTAAACACAATTTAAAAAATTAAAACGTCAACATTTTGACATTTAAACTTTTTAAATCGTGTTGAAGTTTAACCGTCAAAATGACGATTTCCAGAACCTGGAAAGCCACCGAAGTTACGTAATCAGGTGGTTGTACGATCGGAACTGACCCGTACAGGTTTGTATGCTCCGGGAACCCACCACTGGTCTTCATCTTATGCATGCAGGAACTTGAATTCCCTACTGGTGCTCATTGTACATATATATTAATAAACACGGCGGACATTTCAGTCTTATCCAAGGCACAAGTATCATTTAAGTGTTATTACAACATACTCATACTTTTCTAATCTCAGTCAGTAAAATGACAGATGAAAGATAATGTTGAAGATTAAACATAAACTGTAGACAAAATAAGTTTCCTTTCTGTCAGCGCCATCTATCACTTAGTTATGGATAAAAAAAAAATAGTTACTTTTTAGAAACTAATTAAATCGTGAACAATGGTGAGGTTTACATGTTTATCACTTGTAGTATTAATTAATTTGTAATAGTTTAAGATTTTAACATGTAACTGTTTTTTGTTTCAAATCTCCAATTAAAAAAAGCATAATTATATAGTTTAAATTTATCTGTCGCAGTCCCAAAAGATCCATCCAGTGGTCAATAGGTGAAATCTTTTTAAATTCCCTTTTTTTAATTCGGAACTATAGCAAAAAGTAATTTTGCTATAGTTCCGAATTATAACTAGTTTTATGACACAAGTTTATTACTATGAAATTTAAATGGATTTAAAACTTTTTCAACTAATAAACATAACTTTCTGCAAAGGTTTTAATTCCTATCTTTATCAGCGCCATCTATCGGTAGCTATAATTACATGTTATGAATAAACGGACTTCATTCGTCAGTAAGTTAATCTTAGTTTATTGTAACTTCTTAGTCAAATAATAAGTATTCCGTAACGAATAGATAAACTACTGACAAACAAAAAAAAATAAGTGAATAATATAATTTTACTGACTGAGAAACTGTCTAAATATAATATAATAGCTGCCTACTTGAACAATATATTGGCACTGTAATTTATTGTCTTTATACACTAAATATCAATTCCTAAATATCGTAGAATATCACTATTATTTGTGTATTTAAATATAATATTGTAAACAATATTGAGAGAAGACAATTTTATGATCATTCTCATAAAAAATATATTTATACACAAATAATAATAAAATCCAATGCTATAAAAATTCGCACTAACACATAATACTGTTTTTTTTTCAATCACACAATATATAATTGACATATAAAAATTTCATTATATTCACTAAAATCTTGTAAAATATCATGCAGAATTACATATTAATACATAAATCCATTCAATATACTCTTTTATATTGTAATATTAGGTTTTCAATTTTTACCTTACATGTATATTGTATCAAATACAACAATATTAATAAAACATCATAGTAATATTATATTAGACATTATTCTTTAGTCAATTGACTGACTTAGTTTATTTTAGTAATAAGTTTATTACATTCTTAAAATCGAAATTATTATTAATATAAACACAACTCGTTTATTCGTAATTAAATCGAAATTATTCAGAATATTCCACATCCCTACGTTCAAGTAGGAATTTAATATTCGAATAAAAATTAATATACAATCAATATTCGTCAATATTATCTTCATAATCGTAATATTACTTCGCAAACGATTCTGGTCTTGATCAAAGCAAGCAAATTCCAACCGGACGTTATATCAATATTATTAACATTATATTCACAATTATTATGATAATACTTTTAAGACATATCTGGACTCCATCAAATATACTTCCAAAAATGTTGCAATACAATATCCGATCAATATTACTGTCCTATTTTCAATGCATTTCCTGATAACCTCACAGATGTTTTAAAATTCTCTATATTATATTCCTCAACATAATCTTTACAATCAAAACACTTTGCAAAAAAATACAACCTGCACGACTACAAAGATCGGAAAATACGTCGTCAATATTACCTCCATTATCAATTTATATGCAATTAATATTACATTACTTCAGAAGGTCGATTCTGATGTTTCAATCTTACAATACAGTTTCGTCTAGCAGCAAAATGATATTCAACGTCAAACGTGTATTAAAATAACGACTTTGTGTCTGTTGATGAAACAAGAAAGTACATTTATAATTGTACACTGTAAAATACGAGAATCCAGGAATTAGAAAATGTTTGACGACAAACGCATCAATATTACCTTCACAATATTACATAGCTTCAAGAAAATACTTCCAAAAACATCGACGAAGTGGTCAATATTACCTTCATAATATGACTTAACGCGTCAATATTACCTTCATAATATTACATAACTCCCGGAAAAACGACGAACGCGTCAATATTACCTTCATAATCAATATTACCTCCGTCAATATTACATCACTCCAGATACTCCGTGTATCCCTGGGCCCCGGTGAATATCACGTCGATCCAGATCCTGGCCGCTTCCCCCGAGGGTGCCATGAGGTAGTAGCGCCTCTGTCGAGTCTTCACTATGAAGGTCGTCTGAGGGTTTGGAGATTTTGAGGTGTTGCCGTGGTCCAGGTACACTTCTTCTATGACCTATGACAATAATGTAGTTTTAAAAATATATCTGTGCCCAAGTGGGGTTAACTGGTTCTAATTTCGCCGGAGGAATAAAAAAGGCCTATCTATACGTCCTGGGTAATTAACCTATCCATCCGACGCATGGATCATCTTTCTTGTCAGACAATCAGGTGATCGGCTTGCATTGTCCTAACCAAACTTGAAAACAACATTTTTTGTTGTTCCAACACGCGAATCAAACCCACGACATAATCATTTTAATCATTTAATCATTTTAATCATTTATTCAATCACAAGAATGCAGTACCAATATAGATATTATAAAAACACAATTATCTGTACATTCTACCATAACATAATGGTGTGTGAGTAGGTATAACAACCCTAATATAGTAACTAAAAAAATTGCTTACTTAAAATGTCATACAATTTATACATAGTTATACATAGACTAACAATTAAGATACACATTACATAAGGCATGATAATTTCAACTATACATTGTTCAATTACTACATAATCATTCAATAATAATATTGTTACAGAAAAATGTCAACTCTTAAATCTAATCTTATAACTAACGATTTACATTTTAAGGAAACAGCGATTTATTATTATAAGTAAAATACTCATTAATATTGTAAAAGCAGTTTTCAGCTAGCCATTTTGTCAATTTTCTTTTGAACACATTATACGGTAAACTTTTAAACTCGACAGGTAAAGAATTATATATTTTAATTGTTTGTACGTAAGCGTTATCTTTATATATATTTAATTTACATAGTGGGTAGTAGATCTTATATTTGTGTCTTTCATTTTTACGTCCTAAGTCTGATTTAAGTTCAAAATATTCGGGGTGTAATCTTACAAAAATACAAGCTTCTTTGATGTACATACATGTTAGCGGAAGTATGTTATATTTTTTAAATAAAGGTTTGCAACTATCCATATACCATGCACCAGAAATCGCTCTAACGCACTTTTTCTGTAACTGATTGTACTGTTGGTTCTTGATGGACCTGATGATGATTTAATCGAAACCGGTCGTGTTTTTGTAAAAACTTATTAAAATGTAATAAAAATTGGAAAAGTGTAAAAAAGTTGTGTGTTATTACTGCAAACCCACGACCTCCGGGTCGTGAGCGAAGCTCTGACCCACTAGACCACGGAGGCTTGGTATACAGGGTGTAAAAAGAGCAGTCACTATAACTTCGTGGGGTAATAACCAGGCAAGAGATATATCCATTGGTACTAGTCATTTGCTTTTAATCCACAGCTTTAAAAATTTAAAAATGTTCAATAGGCAATGTACAACGTGCACAACACAGCGATCAGCTGATTACGCTGAGAGGTCAATAGCACGCGTAAGACGTTCATTACGTACAAGGGCAAGAATTATGAAATTTAAGTATTTAATGCAGAACATTGTACCAAACAGTTCAGCCTTGCGACTAAAAATAATAAATTGCAAAAAAAAAAAAATACATAATGAAAAATATTTATTTGTAGAATGAGAAAAGGTCCTTTAATCATATCCCAAAGTTATAGTGACTGCTCTTTTTACACCCTGTATATATACTAATATTATAAAGCGGAAGAGTTTGTTTGTTTGTTTAAACGCGCTAATCTCAGGAACTACTTGTCCGATTTTAAAAAATCTTTTTTTGTTGGATAGTCCATTTATAGAGGAAGGCTTTAGGCTATAAAACATTACGCTGCGACCAATAGGTGCGAAGCGCCAGTGAGAAATGTTGCAAAAACGGGGAGACTTTCGTTACGTGATGGCTGAAGTCGCTCAAGAACCACGCGAACGAAGTCGCGGGAACAGCAGTGCTAGTGAATAATAATAATGAACCGTGCGCCCCCCTCTATTTACCTGGAAGTAGGCTCCCCCCCGGGGCTTCTTCTCGCTCTTGTCCCAGTAGTACACGAACGTTTTCGTTTCCCGGTCGAAAACGAACCACCTGTAAACAGTTACGCCAGTCTTAAGAACCACGTCGCCATTTTAAAAAAAAAAAAAAACTTCGACAAAAATATGTAAATTGTACAATAATGTGTAATGTTTGGTAGGGGTAGGTTTTATAGTCAGGGTTCCCCCATACATTGTTTTCACTTGATTAGTAACAAGCTAATTTTTCGTGAGTACCTTCATTTTGATGAGTCGCCCAAGAATTTCTTGGACGGAACTCTTGTCTGTGGTAGCTAACAGAGATAGCAAGAATAAAGTTTGTGTATTTGGTGATACCAAAATATCTATTTTTTTTATAAATCTTAAGATAATGATTCAAATTATCCGAAAAAATATTTGTCCTACAAAATCTATGGTTTGATCTAAGAGTTCCCTCTTGCCAACTTGTATCGATAACGAGGTCACTTAAATTATTAGTAACTAGCTGATTTTCTTTTTAATACGTACTTAGTATAATGTAATTCAACAGACATAATTGTTAATGGAATCAGGCGTTACTTTGCGGAAATCCATACCACACCACACAAGCAATAATGTGTTTTCATGTTTTTTGCTTGCGAGTGTACGCATAAGCAGTGTGGGAGGAGGGAGGTGCATCAAACGCATGCCTATGCGTACACTCACTCATCTGCTTGCAGGTTGTGGTTATAATTGTTTCGCGGGATATTGCTAGATATATAATATATTTAAATTGTATAGACATAATTGTCCTACAAATTGCGTGGTACGTTATCCCGGTCCTACGCTCGAAAGTTGAGATTTTTTTTATCCTTGCTAACTCTGTTAGCTACCACAATCGAGAGTTACGTCCAAGAAATTATTGGACATCTCATCAAAATGAAGCTACTCAAGAAAAACATATATACGGTCGAATTGAGAAACCTCCTCCTTTTTTGGAAGTCGGTTAAAAATTAGCTTGATACGAGTCAAGTGAAAACAATGTATGGGGGAACCCTGACTATTACCATAAGTTAAAAGGTCAACTAAAAAGTTCCCCAAAATGAGGACATGACATGTCACACCAATTGAAAATGAAAATATTATCAACTATGTAGATTGTATGTACTACGAGTATCTGTGCGAGTTGTTTGCCGCCATATTTGTTTTGGTGACTACTAGCGCCACTGCAGAAAAAAATTTACTAAATTTCAATAACCTGACTGATTTTACGTCCGCTCTCTAAAAAGGGCTTTCTTGTGGCTAACTAGTTGGACGTTGAGTGACGCTTGTTCTATCAACATTCGGCCTAGTCAATCAATTAAATGTCGTCGTTTAATAAACGCGCTATATATATTTAATCTAATAGCTGATTCAATCAAATTACTGCGAAATATACACGCACGCACGCATGCACGCACGTGCGTGCATGCGTGCGCACATTCGCTTAGATCTGTGGCTCTGATTGGCTTGTAGTGCGTGCGTGTTTAACGCACACTAACTTGTAGCTCCGATTGGCGTACGTGTGTGTTTATCGTGTCATCTAATATAATTGCGTGTTCTCACCGCTTGGACCAGGTGTGGAACTTGGCGCCCAGCTTGTGCAGGTAGCCGCGACACGCGCTCGCGTTCACCGTCACGTAGGGGCACAGATCGATCTGGTGACCTGACAATTTAACATTTTAAATTATGAGCACTGCGTACTTGCCAAATTTTCGTCATTGTCGTTAACATTTTCTGTCTATTCGTGTGGAAAGTTACACACTTTTAGTTTCACACATTTTAGTAGGTTATATCCGCGTGCGACTATGAATCTACGTTAAACTAAGTATGATGTATACTCACGCTTAGTCTGTCTCACTCACACACACATCTGTCTCACTTACGCACACATCCGTCTCACTCACACACACGTCTGTCTCACTCACACACACGTCCGTCTCACTCACACACACACGTCTGGTCTGTCTCACTCACACAAACACGTCCGTCTCACTCTCTCACACACGTCTGTCTCACTCACACGCACGTCCGTCTCACTCACCGGCGCACTCGACGTGGCGACGCAGGTCGAATTCCTCCCTGTCCACCGTCAGGTACCGCGCGAGTGGAGCGTGTAGCTCCGTCACACTCTAACCCACGTCCGTCTCACTCTCTCACACACGTCTGTCTCACTCACACGCACGTCCGTCTCGCTCACCGGCGCACTCGACGTGGCGACGCAGGTCGAAGTCCTCCCTGTCCACCGTCAGGTACCGCGCGAGTGGAGCGTGTAGCTCCGTCACACTCTAACCCACGTCCGTCTCACTCTCTCACACACGTCTGTCTCACTCACACGCACGTCCGTCTCGCTCACCGGCGCACTCGACGTGGCGACGCAGGTCGAATTCCTCCCTGTCCACCGTCAGGTACCGCGCGAGTGGAGCGTGTAGCTCCGTCACACTCTAACCCACGTCCGTCTCACTCTCTCACACACGTCTGTCTCACTCACACGCACGTCCGTCTCGCTCACCGGCGCACTCGACGTGGCGACGCAGGTCGAAGTCCTCCCTGTCCACCGGCAGGTACCGCGCGAGTGGAGCGTGTAGCTCCGTCACACTCTAACCCACGTCCGTCTCACTCTCTCACACACGTCTGTCTCACTCACACGCACGTCCGTCTCGCTCACCGGCGCACTCGACGTGGCGACGCAGGTCGAAGTCCTCCCTGTCCACCGGCAGGTACCGCGCGAGTGGAGCGTGTAGCTCCGTCACACTCTAACCCACGTCCGTCTCACTCTCTCACACACGTCTGTCTCACTCACACGCACGTCCGTCTCGCTCACCGGCGCACTCGACGTGGCGACGCAGGTCGAAGTCCTCCCTGTCCACCGTCAGGTACCGCGCGAGTGGAGCGTGTAGCTCCGTCACACTCTAACCCACGTCCGTCTCACTCTCTCACACACGTCTGTCTCACTCACACACACGTCCGTCTCGCTCACCGGCGCACTCGACGTGGCGACGCAGGTCGAAGTCCTCCCTGTCCACCGGCAGGTACCGCGTGAGGGGCCGCTGCTCCACGGGGACCGCGCGCCGACTGCGCCGCGGACCGGAGGCGAGGGACACTGGAGACAAAGGTATAACATTAGAGAGGAATATGAACTGAACAGATGAATTGATGAAGGTGTTACGTAGCAAAATTGTAATTTTGAGAAAATTAAGTTCAAACTGTCACTTAAACATAACAAAATATGTTGTCAAGTATTTTATTAATCTAAAGATCCGTCTCTAGAATCAATGTACTTAATATTATTACGGTACTACATATCCTAAAATGTTTAAGTGACTGTTTAAACTCAATTTTCTGGGTAATTTGTTTTTGCGACATAATATCACCTTTATCGATTCATGTCTTCAATTAATAACATAATATTTTTTAATGGACATTGGCCCACCTCACATTCCCACCACTACAACTCCTGTGAGCCAGGATCGACAGCGGTAACCAACCACGACAAACCCTTTGATATGATCCCGGGGGTGCCCGAGGGACAAGTAAATATGTCTTGTGGACTTGCAACGAATTTAATCAGAAGAAAAAAGGAGGAGTAGGAAGTATTACAGTTTAACATAATAATTGTAAATACCAAACGTTTCACATAAGCATGACTCCTCTTCTTTACTTCTCCATCTCGCTCACACAGAGGGAGGGAGAGATCTTCAGTATAATCTATCTCGCTCCTACACAGCGAGTACTGTACCTCTGTACAGCACTCGCTATGTAGGAGAGAGAGAGAATTCTCACACATGTTGTCCCGGCTGAAGTCTGACGCGTGGCTGAGCCGTCTACTGTAATTGCTGCGCTTGTCATCTTCAGTATAATCTATCTCGCTCCTACACAGCGAGTGCTGTACAGAGGGAGAGAGACGGAACACTTACACATGTTGTCCCGGCTGAAGTCAGACGCGTGGCTGAGCGGTCTACTGTCATCGCTGTGCTTGTCATCTTCAGTAGACTATCTCGCTCCTACACAGCGAGTGCTGTGCAGAGGGAGAGAGACGGAACACTCACACATGTTGTCCCGGCTGAAGTCAGACGCGTGACTAAGCGGTCTACTGTTGTCGCTGCGCTTGTCATCTTCAGTAGACTATCTCGCTCCTACACAGCGAGTGCTGTACAGAGGGAGAGAGACGGAAGACTTACACACGTTGTCCCGGCTGAAGTCAGACGCGTGGCTGAGCGGTCTACTGTCATCGCTGCGCTTGTCATCTTCAGTAGACTCGGTTTGAGAGTTACGCACTTGGAGCTGTGGACAAAGAGATTAATCTGATAAATAGTCGTTTGTAGTCTAGTATCTCAATATTGTGGAATCTTCTGGAAAAGGAATTTTAAGTAAAAAATTGCTGAAAATAAAATAGATCCATTGATTTCCGAGACGGTGGGCGGTATCATTGAAACCTCAAACCATACCAGCAGGCTTACTCGCGACTCAATGAAGAATCGATCCGGCTTTTTTTACTTTGAAAGTAACCAGGATAAAGAAAATCGTTAGATCGTATTCTTTTCTACCAATCGACTGAGTATCGAAATAAACATACGTTTATTTATTCGGGATACGCGCCACGATCGAATCTGAATAAAAATCGAATCAGTTTGGAGAGTAAGACTCCAGGTTCAAACATTATACCACGGGAACACTACTTTTCCGTTATATACAGTCATCATTGGTTCTGGCGTTTGCGCTGGATGAAGCAAGAAACACACTCACTCACTCACTCACACACTCACTGTGTGATACTCACTAGTATAGGTTTCGGTGTGTACTGGAGACCCCAACGAGAACTTTTTATAAGAGTTATCCACATAGACATAATGTATCTAGCATCTGTTTATTAGTGCACTGTATTATTGTTTGTGTTATTTAATAGACTGTAGAAAAAATTTAAAGTTGTCTAGAGAACTAAGTAAATAAAATATTAATTAATAAAAAAATTTAAAAACAATCTTTTATTTATAAGCTCTGAGTGCTTGTTAAGACTATTCAAACAAGTCCAAACTCGACGGTTTTATCTTGTTTAGTTTAGGAGTTCCTATGGCCACCTTCCGACGCCATCTTGGGACCAGATTCATGGTACCATAATATAATTGCATTGTCACCGAAGTGACGTTGTTAAACCAAATTTCAACCTAATCTAACGACAGGAAGTGGTTCTAATTTAACTCCCAAGAGTTGTCCCACACTAACATACAAAGCTTTTGAAAATTGTAAGTTGTCTAAAGATATAAATTCATTTAAAAACCACAATAAGTGTGTTAACAAAATTCTAATCGTTTGGACACATAATACTTTAATGCGTATTTCTTTTTTTTATATATTTTCGAATTTAGCGAAACTTTTTATAAGTCGTAATTTTATAAAAACAACTCTTTTATGTTACACGATTCTGGAACGCGTAGGGTTGGCAAAAAATTAAAAGCATTTTTGTGTTGTTGCCAGTACGTGCAGACAGCTCAAGTCAGTTCAAGTCAGTTTCTATTTCATTGGCCTTTCATTTAGTTTTTTTTGTATTTAATTATTAGCGACACCTATGTATTGTAAATAAAGTAAAATATTTTGATTAATAACGTGATAATTAATTTGAGTACTTAAAAATAGAAATAAGAAACAATTACTTAGTAATTAAATCTATGATTAAATTCTATAAATTAAAGTATTTAACTATTCAATTTAATTGTTTCTTTTAACCTGAGCTTTGATATTGCCTAATGTTACCGTTGTTGTTTAAACCAGTTTATTTCACAAACATTAGTACATCTTTTAACGAATTCGTTAATTTATTTAAAAAAAATATTACAAAGTACGAGTAACGTCTATAAACCTTCTATCTACACATCTACGCTAATATTATAAAGAGGAAAGATTTGTATTTTTGTATGTAACGACTTAACTCAAAAAGTACTGGACCGATTTAAATAATTCTTTTTTCATTAGAAAGCTACATTATCACTGTTGAGCATGGAAACCGTGTAAACCTTCTCGGGACTTCCACGAACATTTCAAGACCAAAAATAGCCGGATCAGTTAAGCTGATCTTGAGTTTTAGCGAGACTAACGAACTGCAATTATTTTTTATATAGCCTATGTTACTCACTGATAACGTAGCTTTCTAATGAAAAAAGAATTATTAAAATCGGTCCGGTACTTTTTGAGTTAAGTCGTTACATTCAAAAATACAAATCTTTCCTCTTTATAATATTAGTGTAGATGTAGAAAACTTTCTTTATTCTTATCTACGTCGCCGACCCTGATATATTAATATTATCATTATTATCCCATTAAATGATATTTTTAATACTTTTTCATAAACTACAAGTCACCAACCCTAGCACCTAAAATAAGACATCTGGCCAAGCGATTTATTATCACAGGAATAACTTCTGGAATTTGTGAGAAGTGAGAGCTTGTCAAGTGTCACCGTTGAAGGGTATACGTCATTATTTAAGGGTTCCTTATCTTTAACATTGTTCTCTCTAACACCCATAAGGTTGTCTGGAAGAAATTGCTATCTATACTAATATTATAAAGCGGAAGAGTTTGTTTGTTTGTTTAAACGCTAATCTCAGAAACTACTAGTCCGATTTGAAAAAATCATTTTTTGTTGGATAGTCCATTTATAGAGGAAGGCTTTAGGCTATATAACATTACGCTGCGACCAATAGGAGCGAAGCGTCAATGAGAAATGTTGCAAAAACGGGGAAAATTATTAACATTTGAGGACTTTCGTTGCGTGCGCTGCATAAACGGTTTAAGTCACTCAAAAACCACGCGAACAAAGTCGCGGGGACAGCTAGTATGTATGTCGCAGTCATCTAATTGGAATCGCCATTTCATTGAGTGACTAGCGTTTTTATCGAATGACGACATTCAATTGAAAGACTAAAGGACAACTCGTCATGTTGTTTATTGTAACGTCCAACGTCTTGACTGAACGTCATTTAGTCATTTAGCGTAGTCGTTGAATTACCTACATTTGAAACACCTAGTTAGGTAAAATTTTTTTCTAATTTGCGCTCATACTACCGATATTTTATCGATAAATGTAACTTAGCAAATTCTACTACAAATAATGTAACATACATACATCAATTTAGTGTAGTTTTGTATGTTTTAACAGCTAAATTAAAACGACGACGTACAGCATGTTTAAAACTTACCTTCATTATGTCGTTTGTACTCAGTCAGTTTCACCTCAAGAGTAGCCGGCAGCGACGTAATAATAGATAAATCCATGCTGTCATACTACGAGTATCGCACTTAAATGTAGATTTAATGAAAAAATCTCAACACAGTGCTATCAGTGCGAGCTGTTTGACGCCATATTTGTTTTGGTAACTACTAGCGCCGCAGTGAGAAAAAGTTTCAATAACCTGACTGATTATAATCCGCTAACTAATTGGACGTTGATTGACGATTGTTCAATCAATGTTCGGCCTAGTCTTTCAATAGAATGTCGACATTCGATAAAAACGCTAGTCACTCAATGAAATGGCGATTTCAATTAGATGACTGCGACATGTACATACAATATCGCACATGCATATTCACATTGAAAGGCTCTAAACAAAACAAAAATTATTGGAATATTCCTATTAGTTCCATAGAGACAACAAAATATAGAAAAAAAAATTAACGCGATTTACTTAAATTCTAACATCCTGTATAGGTATTAGGTATATCCACAGCTTCTCCGCGCCAATAAACTATTTACAACATTATAATTACGTGTTTATTCGCGTTCAAAGAGATTTTATTACTCGTATTAGCCAGTGGGATGAATGACACGAATTACTAGGGATCAGGGCCCTAATTCTCAGGGCTCGAACTCAGTTTTTACTATCAGTCTGTCCCGCTCATGCAAATGAGATTTACCGCGCGTGCGAGCGGGATATACTAATATTCGAGCTTTTTTCCACTGCCCGAGAATCGTGCTCCAGACGTAGGACTGTTATCCAGGGAAAATGTACGGTTACCGCGACATTATATTCCTATGCAAACAAACCACGCGGTAAGATTTTTCATACGAAAGGATTTTCCCGCTTATTCCCGTTCCCGTGGGAATTTCGGGAATTCCTTTCTCAGTGCACCTCTACGGTACTTAAACTTCGTCCCTTCCAAATTTTAAGTGCCCACGTTTAGCCGTTTAGGACGTGCGTTGATATGTCAGTCAGTCAGTCAGTTTCTCCTTTTATATATTAACATAGCATGCCTTGCTCACGGCCAATTAAGTCCCGGATCTTTGGAAGGCATCGAAATAATTGGCCATATTTGCCACAAGGGGTTTTGTTTCGATGTTAAATTGTAATGTAGGAAACTAGGAACAGTGGAAGCCCCAAAGGGAGATCTCCGACCTCACGAGGTGTGCAGGCCAGGCCGAAGCTAACTGTACTAGTTTTCAGATGTATATGTCGCAATCATCTGGTTGATATATTATAGGTATATAGCGCCGGACTTAGAAAACTTCGATAGCGCGATGCAGGATTGTGGCGCTAGTAGTCGCCAAAGTAGTGAACTTATTCACGTTCTGGGCGGCGATTCTCGGGCAGTGGAAAAACGTTCACATTCGAATAAAACATCGAAATTCGGAAATTTTAAGAAGGATGCACAACATGTGTATTCTCAGAACTGCACACTCGAACGCATTTGACACTTGACAGTTCACTGTTCAGTAATACTTTTTCCACTGACGCGGAGCGGGGTGGAGAGGAACTTAGCGGTGCCCAACCCAAGCGAAGCGGAGCGGAGATTTCGAGCATAGTGATTGGTCAAATCGGGCAAGCTCTTCTACGCCTCGTTCCGCGTCAGTGGAAACGCAGCCTTAACGTCTTTAACGTCTAATGGTTGTCATGGTAACAAAATTGTTTACAAATGGAAAATAAAAATTATGTAATTATGTAAAAATTATGTTATTTATAGCAATAAATTCCGTATTTATATCAGCTTAAACTATTTGGATTAATATTTTTGGTAATCCAAATAGTCTAAGCTTATGTAGATACGTTATTTAAAGCAACGTTATACGATATAAGAAAATATCTTAAATTTTTTCCGCTTGACATTTGTTCATGAATTTTTCCGTTCTGCTGAAAAGTTCGCACAATTCTTAGAACACTTATTCTGGGGTACCACTATAACAATTACCAATCGAACTGTCACAGTGAACCTTAACATAGACAATATGTTGCGTTCCGGTTTAGCGTTAAAAAACCGCTTTGGGAAACTTCAAAGACATTAAGTGATTATTTTGTAAATATTGTCCGAAATATTAATATTTTATATATAATATTATGTATTATAAACATATAAATTACGTATTTCGTCAATTATAGACAGTTAAAATAATTTTTACCCGACTTCAGCGAAGTCTATGTATGTATGTATGTTCCCTCGCAGCAGCTAAACTACTGGTCAAAATTCTACAAATTCTAAATTCAAAACTTTTTATTTCCATAAAGGTTATTAAATAACACGTCTTATTGAATTATCCTACATGATGCCTACCACCGGTTCGGAAACTAGCCCGGCGAGAAGAACCGGCGTAAGAAACTCGCGCGGGGCCATCTTTTAGCAAGGTCCGATTTTAATGAATGAGGTGTAAATCAATTCGTATTGTTGCCGCGAGTAACATAGACTATTAGACTATATAAATTTCATTGTCTTAATTAAATTTTTTAGAATATCGTTTTTTAAGTTTAATTTTGAAAATCGAAAATCGTTTTTTAAACAGTAATGTTTAAGAAACGATTTTAGATTTGTAGTGGTATAAGTGTGGTAGTTTTTATTACTAAATTTAGTATTAAAACAATTAAGTAATAAAAACTACCTTTTAAGTTGCTAAAATAAGTAAAAACTGCACAGCTGTGTACGGTCTTTTTTCGCTATATGATATTAGCCCGCAATAAACTTGACTGTCGGCATCATGCATAGTGTACTTTCTAAGAAATTATGCTCACATACTTTCAAACTGTAGGCATAGTAAAAGAAAATCACTGTGTATTGACGAAAAAGTTTTACTGATACGCGCAATAGAAACGAAACATATGAGACATATCTACTAACACTAGTCTGAAATAAACTTTTTTTTTTTACATACATACATACATACATACATACATACATACATACATATATACATACATATATACATACATACGTACATACATAGACTGCCAAATTATTTATTTGTACATGTGGATTCGGACATCTACCGGTCCTTACCACTCGTTGGATATCGGGGACTTTTCCACGATTTACTTCGACTGTGAAGATCTGAGAATACACAAGTGTTTTTCGTTCTTAAAATTTCCGAATTTTGATGTTTTATTCGAATATCAACTTTTTTCCACTGCCTGAGAACCATGCGCAGTACGTGTTTTATAAACCGCTCGAACGTTTCGGTAGAATGGAAAAAATCATGAACAAATATCATGCGGAAAATATTCGAAATTCGGAAATTTTAAGAACGAAAAAGACTTGTGTATTCTCAGATCTTCACAGTCGAAGTAAATCGTGAAAAAGTCCCCGATATCCAACGAGTGGTAAGGACCGGTAGATGTCCGAATCCACATGTACAAATAAATAATTTGGCAGTCTATGTATGTATGTAATATATGTATTGATGTATTTATGTATTTATGTATTTATGTATGTATGTATGTATGTATGTATGTCTGTATGTATGTATGTATTGATGTATTTATGTATGTATGTATGTATGCATGTTTGTATGTATGTATGTATGTATGTATGTATGTATGTATGTATGTATGTAAGTATGTATGCATGTATGTACTATGTATGTATGTATGTCTGTATGTATGTATGTAAGTATGTATGCATGTATGTACTATGTATGTATGTATGTCTGTATGTATGTATGTATGTATGTATTGATGTATTTATGTATGTATGTATGTATGCATGTTTGTATGTATGTATGTATGTATGTATGTATGTATGTATGTATGTATGGATGTATGTATGTATGTATGTATGTATGTATGTATGTATATTGATGTATTTATGTATGTATGTATGTATGTATGTATGCATGTATGCATGTATGCATGTATGCATGTATGCATGTATGCATGTATGCATGTATGCATGTATGCATGTATGCATGTATGCATGTATGCATGTATGCATGTATGCATGTATGCATGTATGCATGTATGCATGTATGCATGTATGCATGTATGCATGTATGCATGTATGCATGTATGCATGTATGCATGTATGCATGTATGCATGTATGCATGTATGCATGTATGCATGTATGCATGTATGCATGTATGCATGTATGCATGTATGCATGTATGCATGTATGCATGTATGCATGTATGCATGTATGCATGTATGCATGTATGCATGTATGCATGTATGCATGTATGCATGTATGCATGTATGCATGTATGCATGTATGCATGTATGCATGTATGCATGTATGCATGTATGCATGTATGCATGTATGCATGCATGTATGCATGTATGCATGTATGCATGTATGCATGTATGCATGTATGCATGTATGCATGTATGCATGTATGCATGTATGCATGTATGCATGTATGCATGTATGCATGTATGCATGTATGCATGTATGCATGTATGCATGTATGCATGTATGCATGTATGCATGTATGCATGTATGCATGTATGCATGTATGCATGTATGCATGTATGCATGTATGCA